>CM053580.1:243450961-243467647 GCA_028627135.1 Pseudochirops cupreus | reverse complement strand
ATATTCCATCACGATAAAAGTGTTTTTGTAATTTAAAAAATCTCAAACTCAGTTCCTAATGAACTTTTTGAGGAGAATTTATATTCCAGCCTACCTTTGACTCACTGTGGCATGAATGTGACTGGGACCTTGAAGTATATGACTGTAGAGTTCAAGCTCTGACAGGTTCTACAAAGCAGGTAAGGTTTTGACTACTGGTCCATCAATGGACTGCAGTTATGGCATAAGAGAACCAGCCTAACCAACCTGAGCCAAGTCAATCAGCATTTACCAAGTACCTACTATCTACAATGTGCTATTCTAATGGTTGGGACAAAAAGAAAGGCAAAATAAATGGTCTCTGCTCTCAAAGAGCTCACAGTCTAATGAAGGAAACAACATGCAAGCATCTGTGAACAAAGACACATAAATAATAAATGGGAGGCTATCCTTTAATATTTATTTTTCTCAATTACATGTAAAAAATTTTAACAATTTTTTAAATTTTTATTTCCAAATTCTTTCCCTCCTTCCTTTTCCCACCTTTGGAAGTAATTTTACATAGATTATTCATGGGAAGTCATACAAAACACATTCCCACATTAACCATGTTGCAAAAGAAAACATATACAGAAAAAAAGAAAAACTAAGTTTAAAAAGTATGCTTTGACCTGCATTCAGACTCTGTCAGTTCCTTCTCTGGAGGTAGAGAGCTTTTTTTGTTTTAAGTCCTTCAAAATTGTTTTGGATTGTTGTTTTGATCAGAACGGCTAAATAATTCACAGTTGATCATCATTACAATATTGCTGTTACTGTGTACAATGTTCCCCTGATTGTGCTCAATTCACTTTATATAAGTTAATTTAAGTCTTTCCAGGTTTTTCTGAATTCCTCCCCATCATCATTTCTTATAGTACAATGCTTTTCCATAATGATAATATACAATTTGGTCAGCCATTTCCCAACTGATGGGTATCTTCTCAATTTCCAATGCTGTGCCACTACAAAAAGAGCTGCTATAAACATTTTTGTACATATAAGTCCTTTTCTTTTTCCTTTTTTTTGCTCTCTTTGGTATACATACCTATTGGTGGTATTGCTCCTGAATCAAAGGGTATGCACAGTTTTATAGCCCTTTGGGTATAGTTCCAAATTACTCTCCAGAATGTTTGGATCAGTTCACAACTCCACCAACAGTGCTTTGGTGTCACAGATTTCCCCCATCCACTCCAATATGTGTCATTTTCCTCGCTCAGTGTCAATATCTGGGGTGATGAGCTTCTCTGAACTTAGACTGGTTCTCAGAAAATCCTTCACTCAGTCCATACTCAAATGCATTTCTACTTGGTAGAACTGTTAGAGTTTGTGTTATTTTGACATAGTTTTCAAGAATTGAGGATCAGTTCCATATCACAGGGAGACATGCTTTTAGCAGTAATTCTTATGTTCATATTGCTCTAATAACAAATGCCATAATAAACATCTCCAGATAGTATAAGATGACAGGGGCTCATTTCCTGAATCTGTTGATGAGTACTATAATGATTTTGGGCAGGTTAATTGTACTCAAGAATAAGATCACAGGATTTAGAGATATATAAATTTAGAGCTTATCTAGATTAACTCTTCAGTTATACAGACGAGGAAACTGAGGTTCAGATATGCTAAATGATTTGATATTATTTCTTCAATGGTTATGAAATATCATTAATTTGGGTCCTCCATCCAATGGTCTGTATCACAGCCCATTTCATCTTATCTTGTTTCAATTCTTCCTTCTCCTTGTCCTCCCATTTTCTCCCAAAGGGGGTTTATTCAATTAATATGTCAATCAACCAATAAGCTTGCAATGATTAAGTGCTTACAACGTACCAGGGACCAAGTTAGAAACTGGGAATACAAAAGCACAACTATCCCAACCATCAGAGAACTTACAGTATACATGAGCTTTACAACAAGAGTTACAAAGGATATGTACCTAGTAAATACAAAGAGATTAGGAGTGTCCTCACCAACAACTGAGTAAATCAGGAGAGGCTCCTAAGGGAAGTGGTCCTTGAGTTAAGTTTTTAAAAGAACTAGAGGGGCGGCTAGGTGGTGCAGTGAACAGAGCACCAGCCCTGGAGTCAGGTGGACCTGAGTTCAAATCCAGCCTCAGACACTTAACACAAAAACTAGCTGTGTGACCTTAGGCAAGTCACTTAACCCCAGCTGCTCTCCAAAAAGCAAAAAAAAGAAAGTTTAAAAAAATGAAAAGAACTAGGGACTACAACAGAGGAAGAAAGGAGAGAATTCTAAGCATTAGACACAGCCTCTGGAAAGTCACAGAGACGGGAGGTAGAATGTTGTGTACAGGAAACAAGTAAACAATTTTATCAAGAGCATTGAGTGCAAGAATATATAACTATCCTGGAAAGATAGACTGCAGTCAGATTGTGAAGGACTTTAAATGCCTACAGAGAAATGTTTCTGTTTATTTAGATAGAAATGGAGCTGATTAATTCTGATGAACACAGGAAGGACATTTAGACATGTGTTAGCAATGTCAACCCAGCAGCTAAGTGAAGGATAGATTAAAGCGGGGGAAAGACTGGAAACATGGAGACTAATAAAGAAGTTATTAATTACAATACTCGGGTAAGAGGAAAATAGAGAATGAATTAGGATAGCTATGGAAAAGGTAATTGGAATGGGATGCATCCAAAAGAAACTAAGGTGGTAGAATTAACAAGAAAACAAAAATTTCAATATAGGAGTTAGTAAAAATGAAGAGCTGAAGATGACTCCCAGGCACATGGTGGTGCCCTCATCAGAACTAGGAACATTAGGGTCAGCAGCAGTTTTAGGAGAGAAGGTAAGGAACTCAGTTTTGGACATGCTGAGTTTGAGATAGCTATAAGACATCAGCTAGAGATATCTAACACGCATTTGGAGAAGTGGGACTAGAAATCAGAGAAAGATGAGGGTTGATTAGGTAGAAATTGGAGTCCTCTACAAAGAGGTAATGATTGATTCATATATGGTACATGTCAAGATGATCCAAATCATCTGAAGAGAAAGAGTTAAGAGAGAAAAGAAGACCCAGAAAAGAATTTCAGGGTACAATCAAATTAAGGGGGTTCAACAAGAATGAAGATCCTACAAATGAGAGTGAGAAAATCTAGTTGGACAAAAAGGAAGAGCAGAAGAATCCTACAAAATCTCAGAGAAGAGGAGACAAACAGAAAAAAGGAATAGGTAATAATGTCATTATTGCTGAGATCAAGAGTAAAAGAACTGAGAAAAGACTTTAGGCTCTAGTAATGAAGAGATAATTGGTGATGTTGGAGAAAACAGTTTCAATTGAATGAAAAAGATAGAAATCAGACTTGCAAGGAGTGGAGAAGTGAGAGGGAAATGAGAAAGTGGAGACATTGGTGTGGATCAGAGGTGTCACCCTGGAAAACTCTAAGGAAGAGAAGAGATCAAAATCACAAATTTATACACAACACACACCCCAACACCCTTAGAGTAATCTATAATTTTTATTTCTTGGAGATTATGGTATCCCATTACTTGTAACCACTTGACAACACTAGTAGAATATCATTTTTTTTAATGTGTTTTGTTTCAGGGAGAAATTTGAGATTGTTGAAAATGCCATTTTATTTCCAAGATCAAATCCAGTCCACTCTCTTCAGTATATTTAATTATGGGTCCCTTCCCTATTGTCCATCTGCAAAATCTCAATAAGGTTGATGAACTGATGGAAAAATTACTATGGATCATGTATCCAATTGCTAATCATAGTCTGGACATTGGGAAGTATTTCTTCATCCTCTTTATTTTTCCTATTTGTTGGGTTGAATTTTTTTTTTGAGTGATTATGAATCTCATATAGGAAATCACAATATTCCAGGGCTTGATGAAATCAGCAGTGTCATCAAATAGCATCATAGACCTCATTTATTCTGCTGGACAACCTTCATGACAATGATAAACACTCTCAGTGAGCATGAACATTTCCCTGTTATTATGCCCTGCTTGAAATTAATAATTAGAAGATCATCAAACCAAGTTATGCCCATCATATCTTTTAAGGAATCTTACATGATTTAAGGCAGCTCGGAGGTTCAGTGGATAGAATATCAGTCTTTAAGTCAGGAAGACCTGAGTTCAAATGTGACCCTAGACACTTACCAGCTATGTGGCCTTGGGCAAGTCACCCAACCCTGTTTGCTTCAGTTCTTCACCTATAATGAGCTAGAGAAGGAAATGGCAAACTACTTCAGTATCTTTGCTGAGAAAACCCCAAATGGGGTCGCAAAGAGCTGGACCACTGAAAAACAAGTCCAAATAACATGATTTTTAAAATGTGTGGGGAAATTCTTTGTTGAAGAGAGCCTTTAAGACATTTTGCTCCTTTGAATCAAACGTTGTGTGTGTGTGTGTGTGTGTGTGTGTGTGTGTGTGTGTGTAAGAAAGACAGACACACGCACAGAGAGAGACAGAGACATAGAGAGAGAGGTAGAGAGAAAGAACAGGTTCATTTTCTATTGCTTCAACTCGACTGTCCCAAACCATCTCAGTAACCTCAACTGCCTCTCCCCCTCTGACTGGAGGGTTGGAGAGCGGAGCAATCAACTTCTCCCAAACCCTTCCCTTAGGAGGGCTCAGCACTTTCTAGCCAAACTCTTCACTTCCCATCTAATGCTTTGCTCAGTTTCAACTCCTTGGAAATCGCACCCTTACTGGTATTCTCTGGTGGCTCCCCCCTCCCTCCCATTTTACTTTGACACCTTTCCTTTTGTGTATTGTCTTGCTGAGGACAAGGACTGTTTTCCTTTTCCTTATTCATAGTCCCAGTGCTTAGCAGAGTGTCTAGTTATATGTCAGGTGCTTAATAAATGTTTATTGATTATAATTGTGATTATAAACTTTTCAGCCAGTTGTGACTGTGAAGATGTGAGGGCATGCAGGGAGTAAATGGAAGAAGCTGATTCAAAATCCAACATTATTTCCACAGAATAATGTGAATTTTAAAAGTGAGAAGGCAGAATATAATCTTTTGATATTTGACATTAATTATTTTTTATATTAGATATGTAGTTTATCTTCCAGTTTCCTGTCATATCAAACTGGAGAATTGATGTTTAATAATTTAAGAATCTTAAAACTATTACTGATTTAAATAACTCTATAATCAAGAAATAGGTATGGGCATGCTTAGTGTTTGTGATTTTACTAGAATTTATCTTTTCAGGATAATTCACTGACAGACCCTATTTCCCATCCTAAAACTTTTGTATCTTGGTTTTAAGATATTTCCCCTAATGCCCTGAGGTGGAATCTCATAGGTACTTTTGTTTGTTTTCCATAAAGAAGATCTGAAGTTCCTTTAGGTTATCAATATCTATTCCTTTGCTTTTTTTAATCCTCTTTTTTATATTTTTGTGAAATATATCTTTGTGAAATATGTCTGTGATATGTATACATATATAGTGTGATATGTATATACATACATATGTAGATATGTGTGTGTGTATATATATATATATATATGTCCAAAATACTCTGTTACAAGAATGTCTTATTTATTTTTATCCAGTGTTCAAGCAGCCATTTACCTTCTTTACACTAAGTTAGTTACAGTCCTGTGTGTTTATATCATCTTTTTCAATACCTATTTTAAGATACATGTAAAATCAAAAATCTATGGAACAAGGGAGTTGTCCATTTTTTTATATTTGGAAATTACTATACTTGACAATCAAAACTTTCACCTGTTTTTTCCTAGGCCTACTTATGTTTTAAATTCTCAAGACAAATCTTCAACTCCCTCCATCAAGTGACGTATTTCCCTAATAACTTTTTACCTACTAGCATAACTATTTGAATTGGTTTTTACAAAGTCACTAAATCCAGTTCTAATTGCATTATTAAAATTAACTTCATTTGGGCTTCAGGAAATGTGCAGTAAATATTATACTCTATGATGAATATGAAAAATAATTATATTATTAGGAAGATTTTATCTTTATACAGCCATTTTATTCTTCAAAGGTCTAAGACATTTTGTGGTCTTTAAAAACTAAGCATTAATCATCATAATTTTTATGGAAGGGAAGGACAAAATCTTACAGAATTCAAAGCCCAAGTCAAATATACAGAGTTCTTTTGCTACTTCCACTTCCAAGAGAAAACTAGAAAACACAGTATTTTCTAAAACGCAAATTGAAAAAGGATGAAGAAAGCTTACCAGAGTCCTAAAGCAAAAAAGGAGGATTCTCCATCAAGAAAATTTAAGGAACTTTCAGAAAAAGAGTATTTCTTAGACTTTAAACACTCTGAAGGAAAATAGAATGTGATTTTTTTCACCCTCTGATAATGTACATAATTCTATAAAACAGGGGCTTCACTTAACACAATTATATATCCCTGTAATCTTTACCCACGTATATTTTCCATAATATCAATTAAGATCATTAAAATTGAGTTGTTATTGAAAGCGACTTAAAATTATAAATTATGCCCATTTGAAAAGTTTAATCAGCACCATTCTGCTTTGATTTTTCCTAAGCCACAATCAAATTTCAAATGTATTTCTATCTTCCAAATTCTTGTAGATTTAATCAAGATCAGCAAACTCTCAAAAAAAATTCTTCAGTGAAAAAAAGCTAAATACATGTGAAATATTTAGTTACTAAACTAAACTCAAATCCTTGCTTCATTCCATCAATCACACAATTATTTAAATTGGGCTTGTTTCAAACCACGTGACCTTAATCATAAAATGTAGAAGAGAATTTAAAAAGCAACACTGAATACTTCTGAAATGCAACGCATCAAGTCAATGTGATGTGGCATGGGGGATCACAAACATGTAGTCAAGCTATTGATTCTCATCTCACAGCCTCATAACCCAACAAAAGAACATGAAGGGAACCCAACTTTTCTCCTATGCCATCCGTAATATGGGGGAGGGGAGCAAGTAGGAATTCTTCACTGTGCTACAAGAGAATGAGATTCTTCCCCACCATCCTTAAAACTAAAACATAAAACAGAGGTAGCTTTACTGTGTCCTGAGGGCTGTCACATAATATGTAACTGCAGTAGGATATTGCCCTGCTCTATCCCATTCCCTAATTACTGACCTCTGGTGGGGCATGAACAGAGAGAAAAAAAATAGAGCCATTAGAGGACACTAAGGCAAACGGCCTGTAGGGCTCTGTTTCTACCACCACTTGTGTTCATTTTCTGTTCACTTCTTAGCAAGGCACATTTGCTGTTTCAGGCTATTTTTGCCAAAAGAGATTATATGTCTCCTTATGTATCTAACTTACTAAAAAAAAAAAAAAAAAAAAGACAGGCTTTGGAGTACTGAGTAGGCTTTACTGCATTGAATTTGTAGAGAAGATTGAATGTTTAGAATCAGACCTTCAAGCCCTGTGACCTATTTCTAAATCCTGGGCTTAAAATGTATTTGCATGCTCCTGGGAGCTCTGCTCTCTCTCCTCTCTCTTTATGTGTGCAATCAAAACCAATATCTGGAGAGTCAGCAACATTCTTGGATGTGACATATCTCTAACCATATGGTTCACACGTGTATTTTGTGCATGCATATCTAATTTGGGGTCATGAGAAAGTGTGTGCAAAACTATATTGGACACACACATTTACAGACTGATTTAAAATAATGACCTTTAAATGTTTAGCACCTGTAGTTACATGGAGTATAATAAAAATTCAGAGATATAAATCTTCATGTTAAATGTGAGCAAAAAAGATCATTCTTATGGGATTAAAATATATCCCTTTCCCACATAAGGAATAATAAATATTCTTTTACTAACATAATAATTGACACTATAAACTTCACTAGCTGCCTTCTATGTAATAGGACCCAATTAGGCGAATTTGAAAAATACTTTTATATAAAATATCTTACTCGTGGACTTTAAATCTGGGGAGATAAGACGATTTCATGTGCCTGCGGCTTTATGGAGAAACCTGTAAACAAATCACAAATCAAGACCATTCTCCTTGAACACAAGTTAAAGAGAGTCAGTCTGCTATACCCGTGGTTTCTTGAATTGAATCTATAGAATGGTGGAGACTAGTCCTCTGAGGCTGAAATGAGCAGAAAATCAAAAATTACTGATTTAATTTTATAGATTTCATTGTTTATATTTTACATTTGTGGTGCTCAGGTTCACTCAGTTTTCCACAGCCATCTTCTCACCAACTTTGTCATCTTCTTGACTGAGGCACCCATGTCCTCCCCTATCTGTCTTGTCCTGGAACTATGACCAAATAAATTCTTCCAGGCAATGGTCAGACTTCTTGTGGTTTTAGAAAGTTGTTTGGCACACTGAGAGTTTAAGTGATTTACTTGCCCATGCTCATCCAGTCACTATACATCAGGGATGGGACTTAAACATACCCTCATCTTTCTGAATCTTAGCCAAGTTCATTATCCATTACAGCACATTTCCTATTATAAACATAAACTGTTGCTCTTCTTTGTTTTCGAAGAGGACCAGTGACATCATAGGTGATGTCTTGACTTGTGGGTGAATTGAATTTAAGTGAAACAGAGTTTTGCAAAGTCAAGAGCCTCACTCTCTTCCTAATTTGTGGAAGCCCAGTGACAAGACAAAAGTCAGGATGACTGGCCATGGCCCAGGACATGGTGAATGCACTAAGCACTCCAGAGTGTCTGCTTCAGCCACCTTCATGGCCACTGGAACAAATTGTTCTCATCTGCTCATTCACAAGATTGGGGGTAGACATCCTCCTAACTCACCATGAGGCCTGTCAGTTACTCTCAACCTGGTTCAGCTCATCTGCCAAGATGATTTACAGCTTCTTGGAGGCACAGGTGAGAAGTGGGTGAAGGTGGACACCAAAAATGGATAAGCAGCCCTGAAAAGGGTTCAGTAAGCCCTCACACCAGAGGTGCTAGTCCTTCAAGTGCATGAGGTTTTGAGACAGACAAATAATGGATGGGAAGAAGGAGAGGGTAGGAGGGAGGGACGGAGGAAAGAAGGAAGGAAAGAAAGAAGGAAGGAAAGGAGAAAGAAGGAAAGGAAGAAAGAAGGAAAGAAAGAAAGAAAGAAAATTGACAGAAAGCACATTCAGAGGGATGCACAGCAACAAGAGCTAATATTAATATAGTACTGTAAGGTTTGCAAAAGCACTTTACAAATATTTCATTTGATCCTCACAACTTTTTGAAATAGGTTCAATTATTATCCCCATTTTATAGATGAGGAAACTGAGGATGAGAGGTTACATGACTTGCCCAGAGTCACACAGCTAGTGTCAGAGGCAAGTTTTGACCTTATCCTTCTGATTCCAAGTCCAGCATGCAATGTTAAGCTGACTTTATGATTTGTGTGTGTGTTTATGTATGCATGTGTTATTAGGTATGTGTATATGCATTCATATATAGCTCACATACTTAATCTAAAAGCAGAGCTGCATTCCTTTTTTATTCTGTAGTAAAATGTGTGTAAGTTGTATGTGGATATGAAGAGAAGAGACACATATGGAGAGGCATCTTATTCCTCAAGAAAGAGAGGAAGAGAAAGATTTGAATATCAGCGGTTCTCAACCTGTGGGTCGCAACCCCTTTGGGGGTTGAAGACCCTTTCACAGGAGTCACAGGGGTCACCTTAAGACCATTGCAAAACACATATTTCCAATGGTCTTAGGAACCGAGACACCACTCCTCTATCCATCTCCAGGCAGGTCCGCCCACATGCAGATACGCCCACATTCGAGTATTAAAGGGTAGCAGCATTAGGAAGGTTGAGAACCACTTGAATAGATCATGGCAATAAGAACCAGCCCATTGAGAGTAGGGAACCAAGGGAAGAAAGCATTTAATAAATGCTTTTTATTGATCCAAGAGGAAAGAATGTATAACTGATTATTCCAAAAGTTAGATACCCTCCCTGAATAATCCCAAACTCATAAATGAACTAGAACTTTTTTAATATGAAATAAAATAGCATTTAAAATCATACCACATAAACTTCTCAAAAAAACTCATTTTAAATAACTGAGTATCAGGTACATTTAAAATGCCCCAAACATAGTATGTAGTGGTGAAGGTTGAAGGTGAATAAGTCTTCCTTTCAGTGACCATTTAATAAACTTCCTCAGGTAAACTAAGGACATACAATATACTAAGGAAATAGAACTTAAAGTAAATCTCAGCAAGCCAAAAAAAACAGCTAGACAGATACAAATGTTTTATGCTATTGTTTAAAATGGAACTCCAGAGACTCATTTTAGGTGCTACCGGTTTCTTTGTTTTTCCTCATATGGTAGTATAAACTATTTTTCTAAAGAAAGCATTCCTGTACTTTAGGGTCTTTGAAATTCCCCTAAGACAACACATAGTTGCCTTAGCAACTGAAGATTTGGAATTGTTTTACATTGAACTAACCCTTCCATTTAACATTTTCCTCAGAGATAGAGTTAAAAATATCCTGATGCCTTGAAAGATTATAATGAAAAAGTATCACTGTGCATAGGACTCCCAAAATTTTCATCACCATCAGTCCTAAAGATTCTACATAAGTCTATGTTCCAAAGATTATTAATAAAAAATAAAGGTATTGTCTATTCAACAACTGTGACTTGAGACTGGAAACACTTAACATTCCATTCTTGCCCCCATTCCATTGAAAAATCATTAAGTTTGAATACTTTTGCAAGTGACTAATTAGGATGATGTCCTCAATGTGCTACATATTATTTTGCTGAAACTAGAGTCATGTCAGCTTTTCATTTTCCAACAATCCGGCAGTAAGAGATATCAAATTATTGATCAGCCACCCTGTCATCTATGGACATTTTGGTTCACAGAGAAAAATCACCAAGTTGTCACCAAAAAACAAAAAGATATCTGACAGTGGTATCCATCATCCATCACATTTTACCATCATTCCAAGCAGGGTAACAGATTTAGAAAATTGATGTCAAATAATACCTTCCTTCTCCCCACCTTGCCTAATCCCTCTTTTCTTCTACTTCTCAAGGGCCCTGCAAGGTCTTTTCACAAAGAAAATTGTTCACACAAGTGGTCATTAGAGCTGATTAACGGTTACAGAACCAGCGTGGAAAATACCTCCAAGTGCTCTCTCCAGGCATGTTACATACAGATGTGTAAAGTAAAATACATCATGACATCAAATGCTATTTGTTTTGCCTGAATTTAAACCAGCATTAGGTCTGCCATTTACTCACTGCTTGTTTAGTAGCCATACTGGTTAGGAAAGGGAGAAAAGAAGTCTTTGATTTTGCAAAAAATAAAAGCAAATTGAAAGAACACTAAATACACTCTTCTCCCTCAAAACAGGGTTATTTCAGCCTATTCTTAATTTATACTGTACTCCAATTTTTTAAGTCTTCATATACTTGAATAAGCCAATGAATCTGCATCATCATTGATGGGGAGGTTCCCTCCACAATGAAGATCACAAACCACAAGTGTGACTCTTATGTGTGAACCTTCGTGTCTGCCCCAGGTCCCTCCTAAGTTCACTACAGGAAGTCAATTTCTTTAGACAGAAGAAAGATAATGTGAAGTAATCGGGCTGCCTGCCTATGGGCCACCCCTCACTCTTGCTGCCTGATCAACCCATGTTGATCATGCATTATTCTGATGACGTCCTTGATTCTACCTCTTTTAAGGGATTCCTTATTAGTAATGTGCTGTAACCTGCTCAGTTGGGTCATGGACTTCCCCATTGGTTTCTGGGTAATCACTGACTTCAGTTCTTCAGAATATTCTATGAGATTCCCAACCATACAGCATCTCTACAAGGAGGCAGGTGTTGAAAAAATGGGCTTTTTGTTTCAGGGAGAAGCTTGAAGTCATAAGAACATTTTTTTTGACAATTTCCTAAAGTCAAGCCAGTCTACTCACTTCCTCCTGTTCAGTTCCGGGCACAGTACATTTTCCATTTTTAGTGTCTACCCAAGATACATACAGGTACACCTATATACACATATATAGTAGACGAAGAAGGAAGGTAGAAGGAAACAAGCATTTGTTAAAAGTTTACAATGTGACAGGCACTATACTAAGTGCTAGGAATACAAAAGCAAGCTTTAAAAAAACAGTCCCTGCTCTCAAAGAGCTCCCAGTCTAATGGAGGCGATAACATACAAATAAATATGTACAAACAAGATGTATACAGGATAAACTGAGGGTAGCCTCAGAGGGAAAAGACTGAGACCAAGGAAGACCGAGAATGACTTCTTGCAGAAAGCGGGACTTTAGCCGAGATTTTAAGGAAGCCAGGGATGCTAGGAGGTAGAGATGAAGAGGGACAGAGTTCAAGGCAAGGGAGACAACGAGTAAAAATTCATGGAGTCCAGAGATAAATGTCATGTGTGAGGAACGGTAAGAAGGCCAGTGTCACTGGATCACAGAGTATATGGGGTAGTATAAGGTGTAAAAAGACTGGAAAGTGGAGGTAGTATAGGTTGTAAATCACTTTAACAGCTTCAGAGGATTTTATATTTGATCCTTGTGTTAACTAGAGTCAAAGAAGTTTATTGAATGGGGGAGGGGTGAGATGATTATTATTCTTATTTTTAAAACAAGCTTCTTGGATAATAATGAGGAAATGAGGGCTTATTAATTATGAGTGACTTCAGTGAAATTAACAGTTTTTTTTTCTGAAAACTTCTTTAAGTACACCAGCTAAGATGGCAAAGTAGGAAAGGAAGTACAGCCCAGCTTTCTCAGTAAAGATTGAGGAAGAGCACCAGATCAGTGGAAATTAAGAAATCCCAAAGAAAACTACTTTTTCCAACCAAATTAGCACAAGAAGACAGCCAGAGTATTATGGGCCTTGAATAGGGTATCCACCAAGTAAAGTCTGGGCAGAAGTTTAGAACCTTTGAGTAGGAGGCAGCAGGTGGGGCCTAGAGCTGTGTTAAGACCAGGGACAAAGACCAGGCAAAGACAAACCTACGGCTTCATCTGACTGACTGGGGTCACTAGCAGTAAAGCCTTCTAGGGCTAGGGTCTTCAGCTGTGTATCCTAGAGAAGGAATCCAGACTAGGAGCCACTCTGAAGTTCTATGACAAGCATACAATAGTGTCATACAAGCATATGATAGTGTCACCCAGACCCCAAAAGGTGGTCAGGGGCTGGCAAAGCATGGACCAGAATGGCCACAAGGGATACACAGGATGCAGAAGATAGAATAATTCTAAGTCTGATACCATCAAATTAAAAGCTTTTGCACAATAAACATTAATGCAGTTAAAACTAGAAGGCAAACCATTAACTGGGAAAAATATCTTTGCATCAAGTTTTACCTCAAACCCATCAGACTAGCAAAAATAACCAAAAAAAAATTAAAAATGAAAATTGGTGAAGAGAGGTACAGGAAAAGAGGGACACTAATACACTATTGATAGAATTCTGAATTGGTCCAGCCATTCTAGAAAGCAATTTGGAAACAGTCAAAAAAAGTCACTAAACTGTGCATACTCCTTAACAATAAAGCCTATGTGAGCCTATGTCCCAAAGCCAATAAGTCAAGTTAAGTAACCGCTATGTACCCAGACACTGTGCTAAATGCTGGGAACATAAACACAAACAAAAAGATAGCCGCTGCCTTCAAGGAGCTCACATTCCAACAGGGAAGACAACACTTTAAAAGGAGCTGAAAAAAATGGAAGGAGGTGGTAGTCAAGGGGTGGAAGAGAAGTTTGTGGGTCAGTATGGATCCAGGACAGGAATGACCTTGGGAAAGTCCCGGCTTCTCTGGACCTCAGTTACTCATCAGTAAAATGAGGGAGTTGGTCTAAAAAGCCTCTAAGGTCTTTTTGCTTTAAATCTATGTTTATAATTGCTTCATGGTGTGAAATGTGATTTCATTAGTATAGGGAATTTCACAGTGAAGAAGCTCCTTCTACTAATGCAAGTTGATACCTTCTCTGCAACTTCTAGCCTTAGAAAGTTGGGAGGTTAAGTGATTTATCCAGGGTCACACAGCCCTGTTTAATCTGTTAACTTAAGACTTAAACCTAGGTTTTCTTTGACTCTGGTCTTCATTACACAAGACCTTTAAAAAAAAATACTCCCCAGACTTGTTTCTGAAGAAAAGACAGAAAAATGTAGGTCCTTTATTTCATTGAAAATATAGGGGGCTATTGGTATAAATATCACCATCAAAAACTGCATTTGCTTGTTGGTTGCACAGTTCCCTTTGTTTTCCTTTCTTTTTTTCATACAAGGAATCTTTCAGCGGGTTGGGGGAAGAAGAGAGATAAATTCAAAATGAATTTGACAAAATAACAGAGGATATCATTTTATATGGTTTCATAATGAACTTTAAGCTTTTTTTTATAACTTAATTCATACTAACAAAGATAGCCAGGTCTATTTTAATGTTCATTATCTATGGGGTACTAGAAATATATCTCTTTCCAACCAATCTGGAAAGTAGCTGATTGAGAATATTTTGTAAATTAGAATAATAGTCATTCACTTTTACCTCAAAAATAGTTAGAATGTATGTTGTTGTTGTTGTTGTTTTATCAAATTCTAAATCATGTTAAATTTGGCAGTGTAAACCAAGATAAAGACAACCAAGCTTTTAGTGCTGAAGTATATTTGTCTGTGGCAAAAGAAAGGTAATTTTCTTCTGATTTTTAACTGAATTTTTTTCTCTTTTTTTACAGACACTAATCAGAATTATTAAAGATACTGATTTTTTTTCAAGTTGATTATAGAGATAAGAACAAAGCATTTGAAAAATGGCCTGAAAGGCTCAAGAAAGACTTTTGCCTAACAATGTTCACCTTTCTGATCTAAATGCTGAACCCTCATAAGCAATCCTCAGAATTAACTTAATAAAGTTTGTTCCCCATGGAATGGACAAACATAGATGGTATCATTGAGAAGGCTTGAGGAGATAAGTAGCAAGGAGTATATACTTTTCTTGTCAAAATAGCCCTCACTCAGACTCTTTAAGGCATTCCAACTCTGCCACCTATAGTAAAATGCCACCAATCACCACAGGGTATTCACCAAAAAGAGTTACTTGATTTCACAGCAATTTACTTAAAAGGCCATTCATTCTTTTCTGACAATCTGATTACACAATCAGAAGTTTTTTGTTTCCTTTTGGAATTTCTTGAGACAAAGGGACAGATAGGGTTTACCATTGTGCTTTTGCTAATATTGACAAACTGATTTTATCTTAAAAATAGGAATGAAAGGAAAATCTCAAAATATTAACTGTGACAGAACTCTAGAGTACTTATGATAGGGTTAAAAAGTCTGCTCACATCCTCTCTTCCCCCTTCCAACAATGTGAATCTCTTTTTTA
This sequence comes from Pseudochirops cupreus, assembly GCA_028627135.1. Lineage (NCBI taxonomy): Eukaryota > Metazoa > Chordata > Mammalia > Diprotodontia > Pseudocheiridae > Pseudochirops > Pseudochirops cupreus. Next base: position 243,452,320 of record CM053580.1, on the reverse strand, counting down.
TTAATTATTTAGCAGTGTTCTTTGAAATTCTGATAGCCAGGATATAGGTATAGCAATGATGCCTAAAGTACAATGGCTGCCAGAGATCAGTTGCTATAATATTATTATCACACAAATTGCTTCATCTCTTCTCCCTACTACCACTATAAATGGAGATAAACTGAGAGAATAAGCATGGCATGTACTTGTTTGATTTTGGGTTTTTTTTTTTAAAAAGATATAAAGCTTATTTTGTACAGTGGGACAACTTATACATAGAAAACACAAGCTGGCTTTTCTTTTTAAAAAGCCAAATGATTCAAATCCTGCCTTAGACACTATTTATGTTTGCTTGGATAAGTCAACCAATTCAAGGCAGTTCCTTTCTGCTTCAGTTTCCTCATCTGTAGAAGTATGGATCATAAGAACACCTACCTCCCATAGTTATTGTGAGGATAAGATGAGATAATATATGCAGAGAGCTTTGGAAACATTAAAGTACACCATAAATGTCAGCTTAAAAAGAAAATAAAAGTTCAATGGAACATGGGGGAGAAAAAAATTTGAATCTTATAAAAATGGGAACACTTGCTATTCTATCAATGCCATTAAGTTGAAAATAATATGAAAGCAGAAAATTGTTACTGTTTGCATTTCAAGGACAGATCATTTTTTTCCCTGAGTAACCTATAAGTCTGCTTGGCCATTAAATTCAAAGATGTTGTTGATGGAACAAGGTTGAATAACTACTGAACATTAGGAAAAAATGTTAATGGGAACTAGAACATTAGTCTAAAATCTATTTTATGATCAGGGAGCTCTACCTACTTTGACCATATTTTCCCACTAGTCCTTATAAGGTAAACATGAGTGAATGTCTAACATATAATAAAAAAAATTATTGAGATGGACCAGAAGAATGGGTTTAGTACTGAAAGATACTTTTGCGTGTAAGAAGAATTTGAGTTTAAGTATAAGACTTGGAAATCATTGCTCTTACTCTTGGCAGCTCAGGGAGACCCTTCTTTATTTTTTATAATTTTTACCTTAACCCTTGATCCTTTTTCACTTTACCTCCTCCAGGACTTTTCTCATCAATCATTGCTTCTTTCCATGTGCCCTGAATCTCTAGCTCTCCATTGATTCCTTCCTACAAACATGCCTTCCCCAATCCAAAAGAACTTTCCCTTGGCCACTCTATCACATCATAGTCCTCTTCAATGCCAGACTGTAAAAAGTTTTCTCTCAGGGAGAGACAAAACAGAAAAAGAAAATTATAGACCAATCTCCCTCATGAATATAGATGCAAAAATCTTAAATAAAATATTAGCAAAAAGACTACAGCAACTTATCACAAGAATAATACATTTTGACCAGGTT
>CM053580.1:243430341-243450461 GCA_028627135.1 Pseudochirops cupreus | reverse complement strand
GACATATATATATACATATATATGTATATATATATATGCAATTATTATTATTACTATTATTGAGTACATCCAACTGGAACTTGAGATACACAGGCACTGTGGTTGGAAGATCCATCCTGCCCTACCGAAAAGTGACATAGGAGAGAATAGACTGGGGGAGGGGGGACACACTGGGATGGCTGTTTTGGGGTGGTGGGTGGGGGAAAGAGGGGGAGAAAATATGTAACTCAAAATCTTGTGGAAATGAATGATGCAAACTAAAATAAAATTAAAAAAAAATTATCTCTCCTGGATCTATTTTCTAGGTCAGTGGTTTTTCCAATGAGATATTTCACATTGCCTTCTATTTTTTCATTTGTTTGTGTCTGCTGTATAGTATCTTCATTTCTCATGGAGTCATTAGCTTCCATTCGCTCTAATTTAATTTTGAAGGAATTATTCTCTTCAGTGAGTTTTGAAATTCCTTTTCCATCTGAGTAATTCTACTTTTTAAAGCATTCTTCTCCTCATTGGCTTTTTGGGCCTCTTTTGTCATTTGAATTAGTCTATTTTTCAGGATGTTATGTTTTTCAGTATTTTTTTGGAGTATCCTTTAGCAGGCTGTTCACTTGATTTTCGTGATTTTCTTGCATCATTCTCGTCTCTCTTCCCCATTTATCCTGTGCTTCTCTTACTTGATTTGCAAAATCGTTCTTGAGTTCCTCCATGGATTGTGATCAGTTCATATTTTTGTTGGAAGCTTTTGATGCTGGAGTTTTGACTTTGTTGTCTTCTTTTGGTTCCATGTTTTGATCCTTTTTGTCCCCCCAAAATGATTTTGTGGTCTGATTGTGCTTCCTCTTGCTTGTTTATCTTGCCAGCCAATCACTTGACTTTTGAGTTCTTTGCCATGGTAGAACTCTGTTTCCAGAGTGGAGCAAGCTGTGTCTAAAATCACTGGTGTTTTCGGGGTTGTCTGAGGTATATGTGGAGGGTGCCCTCTTTACTGCCACCACAAGCTTTGTCACACTGGCGTTCCTCACCCCAGGACCACCATCCAAGACTGCAAACCAGATCCAGGCAGTTCAAAGTAAGAGATATTACCCTCTGAATGATCACTTTGTCCCTCTAAGGCCTGCAGGTCAGGAGCTCTGGAGGGAGCCACACAATAGCAGTTGCAGCCCCACACCTCCACCACCTCTGTCACCCCAGGGCCGGGGTCTAGACCATGATCTTCTGTCACTGGTTCCAATAGAGTTCCCTATTGACCTTTTACTTTCTCTTTGGAGTTATGGGTTGAGAAGTCAGGGAACTGCCACAGCTGCTGGTAATTCACTCTCCTGAAGTCTCCTCAGGCTGGTCTGGGCCACTGGTCAGGCATGCCCTGGGTCTGGTCCCACACAGCTCATGTGGGACTGTGCTCAGCCCCTAGCCAGGTGTGATAGACCCTTCCTGTCAGCCTGCCAGGCTGCCTTCAGTGGGAGATTTGTAGCTTTAAAATTTGTTTAGAGTCATATTTTACAGGTATTAGAGGTGGTTGGTGTGGGAGCTTAAGCAAATTCCTGCTTTCACTCCGCCATCTTGTCTCTGCCTCAATATGTCAAATTAAAAAGGGTTTTCACAAACAAAAACAACATAACCAAAATTAACATGGAAAGCAGGAAATTGGGGAAAAAATTATAACAAATTTCTCTAATAAAAGCCTTCTTTCTCAAATATGTAGGGTATTGTTTATACAGATATAAGACGCTTCTCAGTTCATAAATGATCAAATGATATGAGCAGAATAGTTTTCTGAAGAAGAAATCAAAGCTATGAATAGTCACATAGAAAATGCTTTAAATCATTATTGATTAGGTAAGTGCAAATTAAAACAGCTCTGATGTACCATCTCACAACTATCAGGTTTACTAACAGGACAGAAAGGGAAAAAGATAAATGCTAGAAGGAATGTGGAAAAGATAGGTATTAGTGGTGGAGTTTTGAACTGGTCTAAACATTCTGGAGAACAATTTGGAACTTTGACCAAGGGGCTATAAAATTGGATTATACCCTTTGAACCAATAATAATCACTATCAGATCTATATCGCAGGGAGATCCAAGAAAAGGATAAAGGATCCATAAGTATATAAATATTTTTAATACTTCTTTTTGTGGTCACAAAGAATTGGAAATTGAGAGTATAACCATCAACTGGAGAATGGTTGAATAAGTCAAGGTATGTGATTGTTATGGAGTACTATTGTGGTATAAGAAATGACAAACAACCTGTAGGGATTCTCAGACAAGCAGAGGCCTGGGGAACACGCCCTGTCTCTTATGTTCTGCCTTTCCTTTGGAGATGCTTGTTCTCTAGAGAGACTGAGAAACTCAAAAATCTCAAAATGCAAATTTGGGAGAAAGATATGTGCCACCCTAGAATGGCAAGTGATTACTTATCCAGGCTAGAGAGGGGTATTATAAATGGGTTACATTTCCATCTCGAATTAAATTGAAGTTTTCCTAGTTGCCATATAGAAATTGTGCCAAGATGAGAATTTTTTTTTGCGAGATTTCCAGAATTTTTAAAGGATTCCAACCTCCCAGGTAGCCTGAGCTTTCAAGGAAGTGAGCTGTCTAGTTCAGAATGCAGGAGTAGAGACTTTCTCAAAGTTTGTTTGTTTGTTTGTAAGTCATGCTGTGGAGAAGACCCGGGGAGTCAGATATTAGTGTCTGCTATATGTACTCACAAGAGGCCATGAATAAGTACATCAGTGTGTTTAACCAGAGCCCTGAAGTTGCAGCAGAAAAATGTCAAAGAAGGAAAAAAACAGGAAAAACCAAAGTAAGGATTGTTAAGAGAAATATTAACATTGGCTCCATGTGCAGGTAGGATGGAGTAGTCTATGCTATTGCCAGAAGATTAGCCCACAGAGATGGGCACCAGCAAAATGTGGCAAACACCCCTAACATCAGCCTTGAAATGGAGTGGTACAGAAGCCATGTACAGACCTTCCTGGGGACCATGGGGGCAGGCCAGAAGGATTCAATGAAAGAAATGGGCCGCTCCAGAAGGAGACTTCTTTTGGTGGAGCTAATAATGGCCAAAATAGTTTTAGCATCACCTTTTGCAGTAGCAAAGAAACAAAGTCAATACCCATCAATCAGGGAATGGCTAGACAAATCAAGGTCCATAAATATAGTGGAGTATTATTGTGCTTTGACAAATGATGGGTATTAATTAATTTATTAATGGAAAAGCCTATATTAAGCATTGACTATGTGCAAAGCTTATTAAATGCTGGGGATACAAATCACAAGAAACAATGATTGTGAAGAATGCCAGTAGGCATGGACCTAGGTAAATCAGCCTTCCCTTCCCATCAATCTCTTTTAGGGCTGGTATATATTTTTTTCCCATTAACAAATGACATCCATTTTCTCTAGCTGGTTTCTGAACTAGCTAAGCCTAGACCTTTTAAATAATCAGTTTCATTGTTCTTTAGTCTACCTTAACACTAATAATACAGAATAAAACCCACATTTGTAGATATGGCCAAGAAAGCAAAAAGAAATGACTGGTTTCAGAAAACCTGGGAATTACATGAACTGATGCAAAATGAAGTGAGCAGAGCCAGGAGAACATTGCACATAGTAACAGCAATATTTTAAAGATGATCATTTGTGGAAACTTTAGCTGTTATGAGCATGACAGTGATCTAACATGATTCCAAAGGACCCATGATGAAAAATTCAGTCCACTTTCAGAGTAAGAACTGATGAACTCTGAATGCAGATTGAAACATACTACCCCTTCCCCACTTTCTTTATGTTTCTTGCTTACTATTTTTTTTGTGAAATGACTAATATAGAAATATGTTTTGCATGGCTTTATATGTATAATAGATATGTTGCTTGTCTTCTCAGTGGAATAGGAAGGGGCTGCAGGAAGAGAGAATTTGCAATTCAGTTTTTTAAAAATGAAAGTTAAAAATGAATAAATTAAATTTTAAAATATTAATATGCCACCTATTACCTGGGGAATTGTTGCTTCATCAGAGACATTTTTCCTTCCTAGACAATTTCTAGTCAGATTTCATTCTGGATGAATTCATTGAAAGTTGTGTGGGTCCTTAATGCTGTTCTTAGTACTTAGACACCCCTCCCCATTTTTTCCAGGCAATATCATTGGCATTACTACCCTGATGATTGAATATCTAGGGTATCTTTGTATTCTGATTTAAACAGTGTCTAAAAGCTTCCATATATATATGTGTGTGTATATATATATATATATATATATATATATATATGTACGTATATATATGCTTCCATTTCTGCCTGTATATGCACGGTACATTCTATGATTTCCCTATCTATTTTCTTTAGTGGTGCCAGTGTTATAAATAGATTTGTACATAATTTTCTTTAATTAAGTTGATAAATAATTCTATTTAACCAGTTAATTGAGACTGGTCTGTGTGGCCAAGAAGGCAAACTTTCCCACACTAAAAATGAGCAAATATCATTATTTCCTAAACTGCTCTCTCCCCTATATCCTTCTTCCATTACTATTTTATAATAGTTATAAGGCCAATTCTAAATTGAAGAGGAAAAAATAATCAGAGAGAGAGAGACAGAGAGACAGAGAGAGAGAGAGAGAGAGGGAGAAAGAGAGAGAGAGAGGGAGAGGGAGAGGCAGAGACAGAGAGAGAGAGGGGGAGAGAGAGAGAGAGAGAGAGAGAGAGAGAGAGGAAGGAGAGAGAGCTGATGAACTCATTCTGCAACAGTAAGAAAACTGCTTTAAGTTGCTTCATAGTCAGTAGGATGTTTCAGGTGCCTTTATTTGAGTAGAGTGAGGAGGGCTCCTTAACAGAAGTAACTATAGCAAAATCTCATTGATAACACAGACTGATAACACACTAACTGAGCTCGATGACTAATTTTCACATGTAGAGGGAAAAAGTGCACATTTCAGGTTAATTGAAAAAAAAAAACAACACCACTCCCTAATTTATCTTCCTGCTGTTGAAATATGAGGAATTAGAGTCAGTGGGTTAGGTCTGGACCAATTAAGCACAAGTGTATCATAGCTATCCTTTTAAATTTTCTATTTTTCCCTTACATCTATTATGGTTCTCTTCTAGTGTTCAGCACATCTCTAGGCAGTCTTTATTGGTGCTTAATTGAACATCTTCAAACCTCAGGAATTCTAACTTCCTTTTAACTCTTAAATCACCATATGAACAGGTGAAATGGTTCAGATGACTTGGAAGGTGGCAGATTCCATTAAATGTAGATATGATTCATTTTAGATCTGGGCAAGGGTCAGATAAAGAAGTTAGATTTTGAACCTGTATCCACTCCCCACTCTCTCCCACCTCTGTCTGATTTTCAGGGGGAACAACGGGAAATCTAAGAAGGCTGGAGCATCCAGGTGCAGAGATGGGAAAACCTGACTTCAAATCCTGCCTCAGACACTCACTATGACTGGACAACTTACTAACCTCTCTTGAGTCTTAGTTTCCTTATAGCAAAATAAGGTATTTGGATTCGATGGCCTCAAAAGTTCTTTCTAGTTGTAAATGTCCAGTCCTACATTGAGTAGCTCTACAAAAAGCTACAAAAAAGACCTGTTCCCTCACTCCTTCGGTGAAAGGCCACACTGATTCAAACAGAGAGAGATGGTGTTAAAAACAACAGATCCATCTAAGAAAATAAAATTCAATCCACCAACGATATATTTAGCAGAGGTGTGGGGGAATGTTTTGTCATACGGGTGAGGAGGATTAATCACTCCCTCTCCCTGACCCATCTACGTTCATGTGAATTGGGTTACTGTATCCTAGCTACTCCTTTGGTCCTTGCTTTTAGCCATTCTTATAACACTTCTTCTCTGTAGGATTTGATTTTACTTTCAAACCAGGCCTCAGGAAAAGAAGTAATTGAGAAGACAAGTGGTGGAGGTTCTACTTCTCATATCAGTCACACCCCAACCAAGTTGCTGCTTAAAAAGACCAAGGTTGGGATTATTTTCTCCCCTTGCTCTGAGAAATTACAAAAATAACTCCCCCCCCTCTTCTCTCTCTCTCTCTCTCTCTCTCTCTCTCTTTCTCTCTCTTTTCCGTTCCCCTCCCCCCCCCCCCAGCTCAATACTCCAGCCCAGAAAATTGCCCCAGAAAATATATATATAATGCAGTTGTGAAATCTGTTTAGCTTTTTCCTCTCTCAAATACTTTTCGTGCTCTATTAACTTATCTCTGCTTATGTTTGAGTAATACAAAACACAGATCATCAGTGAAAGGGTTAACCACATTTAACTTAGAAAAACAGGGTTTAGAGGCAGCTGGGTGGTGCTGTGAGTAGAGGGCCAGCCCTGGAGTCAGGAGGACCTGAGTTCAGATTCCACCTCAGACACTTAACTCTTACTAGCTGCGTGACCTTGGGCAAGTCATTTAATCCCAAATGCCCTGCCTTCCCCCCTCCATAAAGCAAAAAAAAAAAACCAAAATAAAAATAGGTTTTAAAATAAAAGGGAAATAAAAAAAAGAAAGGGGAAGGGGAACAAACATTTATTAAGGGCTTAGCACTTTACAAATATCTCATTTGTATAGTTCATAACAAAGATCTCACAAAACCCCCGTGAGGTTGATGCTATCGTTATCCTCATCTTACAGTCAAAGAAACTGAGGCAGATAGAGATTGAATGACTTGTCCAAGGTCACACAGCGTGATTGATGCTTGTCTGGGGCCATATTTGACTTTAGGTCCTCCTGAGTTCAGGCCCAGGCTCTACTCTCTGCCATGTAGAACAGAGATGGAGGGACAGGCCCACCTCTCCCGCAAAGGGTGAGATGGGGAGAGAGCGAACTTCAAGATAGGGAATGTCAAGTCTCAGGGGCAGGAAATGGAATACTGTATTCCATATGGTATTCCAGTGTATAATATTCCCCCAAATTGGGGCAATTGCAGTCAGACCAGTTTAACTAGAATATAGTGTGTATGGAGGGGAGCAAGATAAGACTGTCTGCAAGGGTAAATTGTAGCCAGATTGTGAGGGACTTTTAAGTGTGGGTTGAGAAGTATATATTGTGTCCTGTAGGTAATAGGGAGCCATTGAAAGTTTTTGAGGAAGGAGATGACATTGTCAAATCTCTGCTTTAGGAAGAGTATTTTGGCAGCATTTTTAAGTGCCAGACAGTGTACTAAGCAAAAACGGTTTCTGCTCTCAAGGAGCTTACATTTAATGTAAAATGAACCAGAATAAAGAAAAACTAGAAACAGACAATGTAGGAGGATATTTTAATGGTCTAGATGAGGGTCATGATAAAGTAGTGGCCGTGTAACAGGCAGAGAGAAGGTTATGGATATGAGAGATGTGGAGGTAGAATTGACAAGATTTGACAACTAACTAGATATGACTAGCAGGGGTGTGTGTGTGCGTGTGTGTGTGCGTACAAAAGTGAAGGATTGAAGAAAAATCCAAAATTGTGAATCTGGGTAACTGGAAAGATGATTATACTCTTAAAAGAAAGGGGAACATTTGGAAGAGCAGTAAAGTTAGGGAGGAGAAAATAATGAGTTCTGATTTGGATGGCGAGAGACACATGAAAGATATCCATTCAGGGCCATCCAATAGGCAGTTGGTTTTGTGGGATTGGAGCTCAGAATAAAGACAAATGCTAGGTCAAGAAGAAGGGTGAGGAGAGAAAAGAGAGTGATCCAGGACAGAGCCTTGGATGATATGCATGCTTAGGAGGCAAGATGTAGAGATTGCAGCAAAGGAAACAGAAGAGTGGTTGGGAGCAGGAGAAAGCAGTGTCCCAAAAACCAGAGAAGGAAAGAGATCATTGACATATTTGTGGGACCTGGGGAATAGGGGTTTTTAAGGTTTTCACTAAAAGGGGGTTTTCAAGGCCCATTAGTCCCTGCCTTGGATGTCAAAATTGACCTGAATCCTCAGTCTACACAGGATTACATGTGGAAAAATATCTTTTCTGTGGCTACAAAGGACAGAAGTTACAGAAAGTAGGATTCAATGCTAAAGGTAGCACCTGGGGCAGCTACCTTCCTACTATTGGGGTCATACTCCAGGTTGAACTTCCTACCTCTACTTGTGTCAGGGGTAAAAACGTGCTAGTTACAACTCCGTTTAGAATGCTTTTTATGTATCTGTCCTTTATCCACATCATTTCATTTCATACTTACATATTTACTTACACATATCTCATTTTATTTTATTTCATACATGTCTGTGTATACCTTTCTTATTATACTAAAAGCTCTTGGAGGACAAGACCAATCCGGTTTTTCATCCCTATTTATACCCCCAGCACCCAGTGCAGGTCCTTGCGTAGAGCAAATTCTTGATCAATACTTGTGGAATTGAATTGGGTTGCAGCTGGTGTTTCGTGACCATCTTAGACACTTTAATCAGAGAAATACCACTATAAAAGCAGACATTCTCAAATTAGTGACTGTGTTTGTTATTTGATCATTAAGTCCATGAAAAGCTCAAAGATTTTTGAATAAGTACAAGGTTGATTTTGTTGCTTCTCATTTCTATTCATATTTAAGGGACCTGTATTCTAAGGGTTTATTAGCATAGACCCATTTATATATACATATATATTTCAGTCTGTTCTTCAGTACTTATCTCCCTAGTACCAGAACTGTGCAGTTTCATTGGTTGGCATTACTTTTCAGAGCCAATAGGGAAGAAAGATGTTGCCAATCATCAGAGAACCCGTCATACTATTAGGTATTGAGCCAAAGAAGGGGAAAAGACTGATACATACTAGGAATAAGCAAGAACTGGCGACAAGGAGAGAAAGTGTACTCTGAGTTCCTACAAAGGGTTTTAGCCAGCTCAGGAAGGAAGATGGAGGTCTTGGGAAGAAGCCACTGCTATTAGAAGCTAATTGAGCATAGGAGGAAGTGTGCCCAAGATAATATTGCCTCTGTTCTCTAAATTATCTGCCCTGAGGCAAATCCCCAGTGTCCCTGCCCTAGTTATAGCTTTGACTTTGGGAATATTTGAGGAGCAAGAGAAGAACACTTTCAGTTGGAAGATCAGCAAAGACTTTAATTGGGGAGGTGATATATGAATTATGCCTTGGAGGAAGAGAATAACTCCTCCCTGTAAAAATGTGTACAGTAACTCTTGTTATCTTACAAGGTTGAGATACAAGAGTGAGGGAACAGTTGTTTGTTAAGTGTTCACTATAGGTTAGGCACTTTGTAGATTGTATTTCATTTGACCCTTACAGCAACCTTGGGAGGTAGTTGTTATTAAGATCCCCATTTTACAGCTAAGGCAAATGAGGCAGACATAGGTTAAGTGACTTGCCCAGGATAGTTCTGAAGTCAAATTCGAACTCAAGTCTTCCTGACTCTAGACCTAGGGCTCTATCTACTATACAACTTAACTGCCTCTGAGCAGCAGCCTAGCTGCCAGAGTTAATGTATATAAAGCTCATTTCAATTCTAAAGTATTATACAGACAAATGAAGCAAGCTTTCTGTATTTGCTTTTATCCATTAGAATGTAGATTCCTTGAAGACAAAATTGTTTCATTTTCAACTCTGTATCCTTGTATCTAGTTTAATGCTTTACACATAGTAGGGGTTCAATAAATGTTTGTTAAACTGAATTGGAGTGAACTGATTTAACTGATTTCACACCCTATTAATTTATGGTGCACACAGAGGTCTGAATGAGTGTTTGGTTTAGATGACAGTTTCAAAACTAGTTAGATAACTAAGTACTAACTGCCTTTGATAATTAGCAAGCTACTGGGAAAATCAAATTCCCTTTAAAAAGCATCTTACTATCCATGAATTTGGATACACACACACATATGGCAAATCATGTCTTCCCATATGTATAGTGTACCCTCTCACTATAACTTACCAAGCTTATAATGTGTTTATCATGTGTCCCCCTCTGTCAGTATCATAATGGGAATCTCTCGTATTCCTTTTGGTTGTTGTTCTTGGTCTTTTGTTCTCAAAGAGAACTATTGGCATCAAGAGGGTGATATTTTACAAATGAGTTGGATTTGGGTGAGGCTGGGCTTTGCAGTGTCATGAGCCACACTCCTACAGAGTCATCCAGAGTCCAATGGCCAGAGGTAAGTTAGGGTGACTGGTGATGGCCCTGGATGCAGTGGAAGACCTTGGCCTTTTTAAGCTAAGGTCTTTCCCGGATCTCAGTTTGTCTGAGGCAATGGGCATTCAGTAATTAAAGGCTAGGTAAAAATTGAGGCAAAAAATGTCCTAGTTTGCCTTCACAAAAGAATCAGTCTGGGAGGGGAAGACCCTCAGAATTTCAGCCAGAACAGAAACAATTGTTACTTACACTCTTAGCCAATGAAATCCCGACAAAGAGCGACTGAGGTTTAGGTTGGGGGCCTATTATTGGCCAATCAGTGAAAACCAGAGTGATTTGAATTTAAAGTAATAGTCAAGTACTTCTATTTGAATCACAATGGGCTTTCTCAAAGCCTGGCTTTCCAGAGCTAAGGGATCATTTGGAGTCCAGTGAGTTTAGTATAAAAGTTTTGACAACTCTACCTCAGAGCAGGAAGTCTGCAGCCCTGAGGCCGTCTGTGAGTCAGTCTGTGACTCAGCAGTCTGTGATTGCTAGGTTCTTAAGTACAGCTCTTTGAAAGAAATTAAACTTGAGGACCTACAGGGCCACATGTGTCCTAGGGGCTGCAGGGTTCCCACTCCTGCTTTAGGTATTCCACAAATTACCTTTAAAAGCTTTTTTCTATCTATATGTCAGAGAATAAGGTGATGGGATAAAACTTCAAGCTCAGAGACTTGGTGCCTCAGTTTAGGAGATCTTGGCTTTCTTTCCTCCTGTAAAAGATTACAACAATGATTTTGGTGAGATGAAAGCAAGAACCCTGGTTTCTACCCCCAAGTTCTTCTTTAGTTGCATGAGTTATTCTGTCTTTCTGGGCCTTCTTAGTTTCCTTTTCTGAGATAGAATAAAAAACCATTAAGGTACTTTCAGCTCTGAATCATACATTCCTGTGATCCTGGAAAAAATTTCAATTCTCTAGATGTTAGTTTCTTCCTCTATAAAATGAGGTGGAGAGATGGTATCATGTAGTTAATAAAATTCTGGCCTTCAAGTCAGGAAATCTGGGTATAATAATAATAACAGCATTTCTCCAGTGTTTACTAACAAATGTCTCATTTAATCTTCACTACAACCCTCAAAATTAGGTGATATATTATTACCCCCATTTTACAATTGAGGAACTAGAGACAAAGGTTGAGTGACTTGCCTAAGGCACACAGCAAGTAAATTTCTGAGGCTGGATTTTAACCCAGGTCTTCCTATTTCTGGCCCAGGAGTCTATCAACTGCCTCAAAGGCTCTTAAATGCCTCTATCAGATAGATTCTGACTGTGTGATCATGGCCAACTCATTTACACTCTTAGCAACATATGCAACTGTCTCCTAAGCCTGGAATTCTCTCCTTCCCTAGCTCTGCCCTGTTGTTCTTGCCTTCCTTCCTTCAAGTCTCAGCTAAAATCCCATCTTCTAAAAGGAGTCTTTCCTTTTTTTTTATTCATTTATTTATTTTCTTGTTTACATCATTCATTTCCACGAGATTTTGAGTTACAAATTTTCTCCGCATCTTTCCCCTCCCACCCCAAAATAGCAATCCCACTGTATACCCCCTCCCCCAATCTGCTCTCTCCTATGTCCTCCCCCATTGTCCCTGACTTTCCTGTTGGGCAAGATGGATCTCCCTACCCCAGTGCCTGTATATCTTAATTCCCAGTTGCATGTAGTTAATAATGATAATAATAATAATAATAATTATTATATATATATATATATATATACACACATATATATTTTTAACATTTGATTATAGAACTTTAAATTCTAGATTCTTTCGCTTCCTCCCTCATCACCCACCCCCATTGGAAAGACAGGCAATTCAATAAAGGAGCCTTTCCTGAGTCACTTTAATACCAGTGTCTTCACTCTTAGATTATCTCCAACTTTTTTTGTCTATGTTTGCACATACATGTTGTCTTCCTCGTTAGACTGTGGGCTTCTTGGAAGCTGTAACTTTTGCCTTTCTTTGTATCCATAGTGCTTATAAAGGCAGTGTGGGTGCATAGTAGGGTGCTTAATAAATGCTTATTGACTAGACTTATCATCCTATAAAAATGAAATGTATGTAAAGTATGTCACCAGACCAGATCTACGCCAATTCTTAGAAATCGTGTGAGAAGAATTGACATATTTTCATGAAAACCAAATAATCTGATAATTTTCACATTGTATCAGCAGATCATATGAGTACTTTGATTTATACATTGTATTGTATAAAATATTCATTTGATGGTAGGTTAAATAGTAAGCATGGGCTCAGACTGAATATTTAAACTCCTATATTTTAAAAGTAAATAGGTATGGAAAATTTGAAGAATCTTAAGCCAGTAAGAGAAACTGAAAGTGTTTTAAAACTCTTCATTGACACCACATGGTATAAACCCTTCAAACTCTGCAAAGAGGTCATAAAGTAAATTGCTTCTTCACCAGTAAACCAATTAAAGAGAGACAGAGCTTAGACAGTATGTAGCCTAATGAGGGTTTTTCAGGGAATTGATGCCTCTCCTTGAATTAGAGTTAAAATTTTGGTATGACGTTAAAACCTAGAAGAAGAGTGCAAACACGATATGATCACAGAGAGGAAATGAAAAATAAGTAGAGAAAAATGGACGTAGAAGGTGTTGAGGTTTGAGGTTTAGGGGTGCTTGAGACCCCAAAATCAACATGCCAGGTCTTGCTGAATGAGTTCAACTCATCTTCTCTCAGCCAAAGTAAAACAAAGTTTATTAAAGATTCGCCATAATGGATAGATTCTTAAGGAGCCTAAGTATCTATGATGCTTGTATTGGACAAGTGGGCCAGAATAATCTGACACAGAGCGAATCTGTGCTAGATTAATCTCAGCCCCTTTATGGAGGGAAGATGGAACTTATATACAGAAAGATTGTGGGAGGATTTAGATGTGGTCTAGAGGAGAAGCTTGGGCAAGGTCTTGAGGAGGATTCTAAGGAGGATCTTTGATGTAACTGAGGTCAGGCTCCAGGAATGCGATTAAAAGTAGGAAGTAGTTGAAGACTACCTGGAGATGATAGACAATAGAGGGCTAGGCTAGTTTAAGGATAACAAATTTGGGTGTAGATATTTTGATAGGGTCAAGGATGGGAAGTAGCTGGACAATGGAGGGCTGGGCTAGGTTAAGAGTAATAGAGATTTGGTTCTAGTGATAATGAAAGGTTTATGGCCTCAGGAAAGTGCCTCTGCAAGTGGGAAGATTCAATGGGTTTTCCGGAGCCTATACCCTAAAATTAGGCAGATAGAGAACTATGAACAAAAGTGGAAAAAAAAAAGATTAAATGGAGGATAAGGAATTATCTTTGATGTCCAGCCAATTCAAGAATTTTCCACGAAGGAAGAAAAATGTGCTTACCACCAATGAAAAACTGTCACATTGATATCTCCTCATAATGCATGATTTCCCAAAGAGTTGTATTCAGGCATTTTGTTTGATTGTATGTTCTAAAAGACCGGTAATTCTCAGATTGCCTCGTTTTGTTGTGAGTATAAAACATGCCATGGGAAGGGACTTAGTATTTTCTCACAATGTCTACAAAACACTTTAAACCCAGGAAGATACCTGTTTGCTAATCCCTTGTCCTGTGCTCTAAAGCTCTAACCTCTGGCTTTGTTAATGAACTAAGGATAGATGACACCAAGCTCTGGGTCTGGCTGGAACTCATTGGTATGCTCTCATTGTCTTTGGGGAAAACTTTATATTCTGAAGTATTCCATGCACATATACAACAAATACCAGTGGCGTGATCAACATGTCTGGTAGATGGAAGTGGCCTAGGTAAGTGTAAGGTTAATGGGATATAAGATCTGTCCTGCCCATTAATAGGCCTCACATGGAGACAATTAGGCTCTGGGCCAAAGGGATCCCCATACCTTTCCAACTGAGTGCTGATTATCAAGCTTCTCAGCACTAAGCCAATCAAGTCTTTGATTGGAAACAGTATACATATTGTGTTACTTGGGGGGCAAGGTGTGGGTGGAGAGAGAAGCAGAGAGAGGTAAGGGCTTGCTTGTAGGGAGGCTTGACACAGAGAGCACTCCCCGGATTGGTGATGAGTATCTTCTAACCCTTGCTTTTTGGTATCCTAATAGCAATGTCCCAAATAAATACTTTATTTTTGTCTTGGAGGAGGAAGGTTTATTGTGTTTTGCAAACAAACCCTTAGAATACGTGTGCAGATTCATAGCAGCTGCAATAGGTATTGCACTGGCATTACTACATAACATACTGTTTCTCTTGAACTCCTCCAGTTTAGAAGTTCTATACCCGTGTTGGAACTAAAACAGGAGTTGATATGAGCCTATGAGCCTTTAGAGACAGGTAATCAATACTGATTTAACCCAGTTACAATAGATTTTACATGTGTTGTCTAGGACAGAAATATAAAGGCCAAATGATGTAACTTGGGATATTAACTCAATTTGTGATACTCGCTGGAAGAAGCTGGATTCATAAACCAATGAATGTGTTATGAGAAGATATCAGTATGACTATTTTTCATTGGATAGGCACAATCTTCTCATTTGTCTTGCTTTTTGGTATTTGGAGATTGGTTGAACTAAGACATGGAAGATGTCTCCTTATCCTTTCTTTAGTCCGAGATGTTTTTCTATTTTTGTTTCTAATCTCTATTCAGTTGTTTCTGCCTTTATTCTCATTTTTCACTGCCCACATACTTTTTTACATAGACTACTCCCCATTTCTGTAATGCCCTTCCTCACCTCTGTCTTTTAAAATGACTAGTTCTTTTCAAAGTTTTGCTTAAATGCTCAACGAGACCTTTTCTGATCCCCAAGTACTTGGTATCTTTCTTTTGAAATCATAGTTATTTTGTCTATCTTCATACGTGGAGATGTTGTTTTCTCCCGTGGAATTTAAGCTTCTTGAGGTCAAGGATTATTTCAATTTTATATTTGTATTTCCTGGGCATGGCACATAACAGGTGCTTAATAAATGTTTATTAAATAATCAATTCATTTTCAAGTCTTCTAAATTGCTTTTACTCTGCCTTTTTCCAATATCCTTATTCTCTCTTCCTTGTTCTCTTCCCTTATATGTTAGAGGCAGCATTATTTTTCTTCACTTTACCTTTCACACATTCATTTTTACCTGGAAATTTACAAGGGAATCATCTCAGTTTTTTTTCTGACTCCTTTTGTTTCTGAGATGGGCAAAAAGGGCACAGCGCATTGTATGTTTGTAGGTTGGGAACTTTTGTAAATGGCAACTAGATGATACAGTAGATAGAATATCAGACTAGGAATCAGGAAGACTTGAGTTCAGATTTCAACTCTGACACTAGTTGTATGATCTTGGACAAGTCACTTGACCTCTGCCTCAGTTTCCTCAGCTTAACATGGGAGTAATAATAGCATTTACCTAATAGGATTATAAGGATCACATGAGATTTTATATATGTGCAAACTTTAAAATATTATAGAACTATTCATGATTATTTTGCAGTCAGCTAAATAGCCAATGGATAGAGCATTGGGCTTGGGATCAGGAACATTGGAGATAAAATCCAGCCTCAGACACTTATTAGCTGTGTGACGCTCGACAAGTCACTTGACCAGTGTTTGCTTCGATTTTCTCAACTATGAAATAAGGATAATAATAGCAGCTCCCAGCGTTGTTTTGAGGGTCAGATGAGATATTTTCAAAGTGCTTGGCGCATAGTAGGGGCTACATAAATTCTAGCTATTATGATTGATAACCTGAATGCAATTCAGGGAAAGTCCAGTTTGTGATGAGGATCCAAGTTCAAGATGGCCCCTGACCAACCCAAGGTCATTATGGTATCTGTGGAACTGCAGTTACACAACTTCTGACCCAATTGCTAACAGGCAAAATGATCAGTTGACCTAAAAATATAAGTTTGAACAAGGAGACATAGTCAGGTTTTGATGGCTTGGCCAGTCATTAAATGTTGGCAAAAGTCATGTTTATAACTAATCCCTTAAAAGAGTTTAATGGCTCTGCCTTGAGTTTCTTTGTTAGACTATATTATTTTTATTCCATTGTTCCACATTATTGTTTATGCTAGCATTTATACTTCCTTTGCAAAGTGCTTCCTTTCTACTCCTTCCAGAAATCTTACAGAAATGGTAGCTGCTCTCACGATGGGAAAACTAGTGAACTTTGAGTGGTAATGCTGTTCCAAGGGGTCCATTGTGAATCGATGACAGAAGTATAGCAAGTTCGAAGGAAAAACTCATCCCTCATGGTTCAGAGGACTAATTGTGTAGCAGAACAAGAGCTGAAGCCTGATCTGCTTCCTGGTGGGTCATCCCAGAAGGACCATATTGATTCTAGCTTCTTTCTTAAGGATAATGCTTCCAGTTCAGACGCCTTTGGTCCTCCTTGGGAAGACTCAGAATCCTAGGACGCTCCTGTTAGGAGGGAGGTTAGAAGTCATCTAATTCAACCTTCCCTTTTTATAGAGGAGAAAGCTAAGGCTCAAGGAGATGAAAATCACTTACCTAAGGGACATATAGTTAGTGGCAGAATAGGGACTGGAATCAAGGTAGCTAAAACTGGATCTACTATTCTTTCTACTCGTAATGCAGTTGAATACCTTTAGAGAATAGTTTTATACTGAACTCCTTCCTGAAAATCTCCTAGGTGCCACAACCATTTTTTCCCTTCAGCTCCCATTTTCTTTGACCTTGTTGCAGCATTTGACGCTATTGATCTTCCTTTCCGCTGCCTGTAAATGACATTCAGTCTTCCTTTGAATACAGTTTGTAGCCCATATTTAGAATGCTACACTTTATCACCTCAACCTCTTGTAATCCCTAGCTTCACTGAAGGTTCAATTCCAATTCCACGCCTCATGCTCCCAGTGGTCTCCCTGAAAGTACTATATATTTACTTTGAATATCTTTTTTGTTTAATTATCTGTATGCATTTCATTTCCCTAAAGTAAAATGTAAACTGAGAGCAGAAGTTGTTTTTGTTTCTGTCTTTGTATCTCCAGTGCTAAGAATTACACTTTTTAGACTACTGATTCATCAAACAATAGGAATGTAAGTGTTGGCTATGATGCTACAAACTCTGCTAAGAAATTAGGGATAAAAAGTTGAAAGTAACTAGTTTCTGCCCTTAAGGAGCTTCCATTCTAATGGCAGAGATAATATGCAAATATACACAGGTTATATATGTATATATATTCACGTACATATTACACATTTTATATAGACATTTATGTTTGTATACATACACATCTCCATGTTTACAAATATGTATAAATGTATATACCCAAGATATAAAGTAACCTTAGAAGAGACAGCACTAGGGTCTGGGGGTGGAGTGGGGATTAGGAAAGGCTTTGGCAGGAGATTTCATGTGAGTTGAATCTTGAAGGAAACCAGAGAAAGGCAGAGATGAGGTGAGACCATTAAAGATGTAAGGGGCAGTCAGTGAAAAGGCACAGAAATGGGGGTCAGAACACTAACTGAGGAACAGCAAGTTAGCCAGGAAAGCTGTACTAGAGAGGGCTTGAAGGATAGGAAAGTGTAAGAGCCCTGGAAAAGTAGGAAAGGGGCCAGATTGTAAAGGATTTTAAATTCCAAAGGAACACACAAACATATACACAGTGCACATATATACATGTACATATATATGTCACACACACGCATATGTGCATATTTATAAACATACGCATATGTATTTGATTCAAAAAGTAATAAGAGTTCCTAAAGAGTTTCCTAAAGACCTATAATTTAGGAAAAATACTTTGACCTTGTGGAGGATGGATTAGGATGGGGAGAAAGTTGAGTCAAGGAGACAAATTGAGAAACTATTGTAGTAGTCCAGGCAAGAAGCGCTAAGGGATGGAACCAGTGTTCAATGAAAACTTATAAAACTTGACTCTTGGCCCTCTAAATGACTTCCTGACCATCTCAACACCCTGGCATCTCTACTCTAGCCATCATCCCTAAAACCCACTCTCCTCTCCCCATTGGAATGTTGGATTCTCCCCCTGAGGCTCTGGGCTCTGGTAGCTGAGCTTTCTCCTAATCTTGCCCAGAACCAGATCTTCACACCACTTCCCGATGACCCCAGCATCATGCCTCATTCTTCCACCTCTCACTTTCCTACTCTCTTTGTGTGTCATCTTCCACCATTAGAATGTGAACATCTGGAGGAAGGGTTGTTTTTGTTTCCCCGGGACTTATCAAAGTGACTGGGACATAGTAAGTACTTAGTAACTGCTTTACACATTCTCTCTTTGTTTCTTTCTTTGTCTGTCTGCCTCTTGCTGCATTTCCTTCTGTGTGTGTCTGTATATGCTGTCAGAAAGTGAGATCCTTTCTGAATGACTAATGATTAGACATACTGCTGGATGGATTAAATGCTACAAATAACTTTGTTGTTGTTACCATAAATGAAAGCAGAAGTAGGTTGCTGCAAAATGGAAGGATGGCAAAGCAAGATTTTGGCAGAGATGATTTTTACCACTCATTCGAATATTGAATATTTTATCACTCTCTTGAGCAGCTGAAGAGCTTAGAAAATGCTTGCTGAATTGAATTGATGCTTTCTACTTTTTCATTTACCATGATACTCTGCTTTCAATTCTCATCATACATCTTGAACTACTCCCTTTCTGTCTCTGTTGTTGGCTCTTTCTCTTGAGCCTTTGATATATTCCAAGGCTAAGTCACTGCTCTCCTCTCATTTTTCTATAACTTTTGTACAAGAGACTACACTTATGCTAGTGGCTTCAACAACCACTTTTATACACAGCCATCTCTGAAGTCTTTATCCCTGATGCCTCTCCTGAGTATAGGCTCCTCCTGCATACTGGACAGTAGATATGCCCAAACACCTCCAGCTCTGAATGGCTCATTTTCCATAAATCTGTGTCCAGTCCTGATGTTCCTACCTCTCACATTCTTCCAATCCTTGATGCTCATAATCTGAGAATCTTTTCTCATGTACCATAAATACGGTCACATACTACATTCTTTCAATTCTTTCTCTGAAACATCTCTCATATCTGTCTTTTCTTTACCCTTTTCACTGCCATCATTCAAGTTCAATCTCTTATTCCTTCTCCTATGAACTATTGAAATAACTTCTTAATTGAAGCCTTGCTTATTAATAAATATCAAACTTCTTAATCTGAAATTCTACACCCTTCATAACTGGGCTCCAATTCATCTTCCCAGCCTTATCTCATACTGCACCTCATTATATACTTTAGACAAATCAGGCTAATCGTTACTCCAAGATTTTTTACTTTGGGATCTTTGTGCTTTCCCCTAACCTGTATCTTCCTTTCCCCATCTTTACCTGTTAATATTGTGTCCATCAATTAAGGTTCAGTTCAAATGCTATCTTCTGTGAATTGATAGTTAATTTGTGAAATTATGAAATGGGGAGGCAATATCTAGTTCTTTGGGTACTCCCTGGGAAAGACCACAATGGCAGTGGGAAATAGGCAGCAATCACACTCAAGTAAGGCACAGAGAATATGAGGCAAATAGCACAGACAGTACAAATACAAGTGTAGACAGGGGTTAAGAGGCAGACAGCATGGGGATAGGGGTGGTGGTGGTGAAAGATGGCAGACAGTGGTGGGGAAGAGAATGGGGAAGTAGAGAGGCAGAAAGTTTCACTCATGTCACTGTGCATTAGAGTTGGGAACACTTGGCAACATGGACCCAATGGAAATGGAAGAAGGCTGGGTGTGGGTAAGAGTTTAAAGTGTCATTTTTATAGTGTTCGTGTTGGAACAGACTAACTTTTATGTCTACTATCTTGGGGTTAGTTCAATAATATACCCAAATCACAAAGTGGTCAATAAAACTTTAAAGTTGACATATCCATTGTATCTCAAAGTTATCAGTACCATTTGGTGTTCTGTAACTTGTCTTAGATTTATGTATCCTAAGACCAAAAATCCCTGACAGCAAAATCTAGATGCCTTCCTCTGATTCAGCACACACTACCTGACTGTGACTTTTGGTTAATATATGATACGATTAGCAAATTA
>CM053580.1:243405323-243429841 GCA_028627135.1 Pseudochirops cupreus | reverse complement strand
CCCTGAACTAGGTAAATGGTATTTGATTAATTAAAGTAAGATTGTTAACCCATTTTGAGTTGCTTTCCTTTAGAAAAGCAGATCTAAGAACCTGTGCTAGTAGCCGCCCTGGGTGTGCTGGGGTGCTTGCTGTTACACCTTCCCTGGGCACCAATGACCAAATGATCAATCTTGGATTAGTTTTCTACACACTGGTGACCATCTCTTCTATTGCTACAGCCAGAAACAATGGATGATGAACTCATAAACTTCAAGACCTTCTCAACTCAAAAAACTATCTTACTCAATTAAAGAAAACAAAGCAAAAGTAAGGAATCCCAGCCTCTGTCAATCAGGTTTACCTAGATAGGATATGTGCTCACAGCCACAGAAAAGTCAGATGGGAAAACAACAATTATCCTATGCTACTCTTAGGATTCAGCTTGAAACAGTCCACACTCTGAAGCTGGAAAGGAAGAGAAAAGGGTCAGGGAGATTGCCCCTTTTGTACATTCACTGAGGCCTCAGAACCTCAAACTCATTGGGCAGTTGAGGAACTCTTCATCATCTCCCACTGCAATGAGTTCTCCATGGCCAACAGGAGTTCCCCACCCCCAAGTTTATGTATTTACATAGAACCAGGCATAGCAATTGGCCATGTTCCACAGGGGGTCAGGGAATGCCCCCAATACACTTAGCACCCTCTGCCCCCTTTGCTGCCATTCTGCAGAAGCAGATGGTAACCAGTCCAATGAGATGAAGGGCCAATTTGTATTCTCTTTGTTTCACAGTTCGTCACGGCCAAAGACTTTATTAGCAAGTGGCTCGTCTACTCATAATGAACTTCTCTATGCTTAGTTAGACTGCTCTTTGGGAAGCTGAGGCAGCCTGTGGTCAGGACCATCATGTTGCCTTTCCATCATGGTAAAACCTGTCTACACTCCTCAACACTTTACTGGAGTTCGGATGGAAGTAGAAGAATCACAGAATCACAGAATTTGTGAGTTAGAAGTTACACCAGTGGTCAGTCAGTCCAACCCACATACAAAAGGAATCCTCATTACAATGGGTTTCTTAGAGACTAAGCACTAAATGGTATACTTAGAGACATCCAAGGAGGAGATCCCCACTGTCTTATGGGTGCTATAATCACTGTAGCTTGGGAATAGAGAGAGAATAATAGGAATTCCTGGGGGCCCCTGGTTTTCTATACCAAAGGGAAAAAATATAAATCCATCTTCATAAGGGAAATTGTCTTCATTTCTAAACATAGGATTCAGAACTGGTAGGGATCCTAGATATCAAACAGGCCAACCCTCTTCTTTTATGGTTGAAGAACCTGAGGCCCCCAAAAAGACAGAGAGAGTCACATGGCTTTTGTGAAGCACTGGAGTATAGCAGAAAGAGAAAATAGATTTCATTCAAGAAAAGACTTGGGTTCCAATCTCCCTCTTACTTCTACTGCCTGTGTCACTATGGACCAGGCTAAAGCTTACCAGGTAAGCTACAGGCATCCTCTTATGAAGGGGATTTGTTCTGTGAAGTTTTGATTCAGTCAAACGTCTGCACTTGCGGACCTAGAGGGCCTCGAGGCTGCAGGTTCCCCACCACTGGATTACCCTCTCTGAAACTTTAGTTTCCTCATCTATAAAACAGTGATAATAATACCTAGAGTACCTACCTCATAGAGGATATGAGGATATGGCACATGTAAAAAGAATACAGCTGTCATCTCATGTCATTTAACAATTTTTCAACTATTCAAGTTTAATCTGAGATACCAACAATTTTACTGTCGAGAAAAATACCCAAAGCAGAGCCTAGGGCTGTGTAACTATGAACATATCCACTGAGCTTCAATTTTTTTTTGGTGCTACAGCAAAAAAAAAAAAAATTAGCAAACAAATAACCTTGCCAGCTAAAATCTTCAGATTTCTCCAGCACTTTTACAAGTCAAGCTCTTTAGTCAGACTACCTGTGGCACCACCTCTTCCAGGAAACCTAATCTGACTATTCCAGGTGAAAGGATTCTCTCTCTCTCTCTCTCTCTCTTCTCAAATTCCCCTGATCTCTCCTTTGCCTCTACCCCATACTCATTCAATTAGTGGTCCCATCTGCTCCTATGGATCTAATGACCACCTTCATGCTAATGACTCTCAGATTTACCTGTCCTGACCCAGTCTCTGTCCTGACCTCCAATCTTAGATCTCCAACTGCCTTTCAGACATCTTGAAATCGATGTCCAGTAGCTATCTTAAACTCAATATTTCTAAAAAAGAACTAATTATCCTTCTTCCTAAACCCTCCCTCCTCTTGCCTTCTCTAATACTATAGAGGGCAACACCATCTCCCCAGCTCCTCAAGCTTACAACGTGGGAGGCATTTTGGATTCCTCACTTATCCTTCACACTGTCACTTTCATCTTTGTAACATCTCTCCCACATGCCCCCTTCTCCCCTCACACTGTTACCACACTAGTGCAGGCTCTCAGTACCTCATGTCTTGATTATTGCAATGTATCTGCTGGTGGGTCTACCTGCCTCCTGTCTCTCTGCATAGCATTCAGCCACTAAAATGATTTTCCTAACACACCCATCTGATCCTGTGACTCCTGCACTCAACAAACTCCAGTGACTCTCTATTCCGTCCAGGAGCAAATACAAAATGTTCTGTTTGCCATTCAAAGTCCTTCATAGCCTAGCCCCCTCCTACCTTTTCCATCTTCTCACACCTTACTCCCTCATACATACTCTTTGCTCCAGTAGCACTGGCCCCCGGTGGTTCTGAGAACAAGACAGTCCATCTCTCGGCCCTGGGCATTCCTTCCTAGAATTCCCTCCCTCTCCCTCCTCCATTCCAGTGACTAACTGCCCTCACTTCCTTTAAATCTCAACTAAAATCCCATTCTCAGGAAGCCTTCCTTAACTCCTTAATTCCAGTGTTTTCCATCTTTTAGTTATTTCCTATTTATCCTGCATATCGTTTGCTTTGTATATATTTGTTTATGAGTTTCTCTAGGGCAGGGGCTGTTTTTTGCCTCTTTATGTCTCCACAGCACTTAGCATAGTGACACATTGTAAGCATTTAATAAATCTGAATTGAATGAGTGAACCACATTCTCCAGAAGATATGGTGGGTCATAGATCTATGACCTCTCATGAGTTCTCATTGATCATTTATTCTGAACCCTCATTTTAGACACAGGGTAGCTAAAACCCAAACCCTTGGCTAAGTTCCCACAAATAGTAACTGTCAGAGGCTGGATTTGAATCCAGTTCCTCTGCCTCAAGAGGCAGGACTCTTCCATTTCCTTCTGATGCTCCACACCGAATCTGCTCTTTTCTATTGACTCTAAGTATCTCAGAGATAGGTACTCTCATTTTTCCTCTTTTGTATCACCAGCACTTAGTGGACATTTTTCTATGCTTTTTCTATGCATATTTATTTTACTATGACATTTATCCAGTCATATCCATGACAACCTAAGTTTAAATGTGATCTTCTAATTTTGAAATATTGGAGCATTCTAATCGATGCAATTACCACCCACAGTTCTAGAGGGTGATGATGAAATACATTACAGGGAAGTGATGAACTCAGGACACAGAATGAAACACATTTTCTGGAATTGGCAAATGCAGAAATTTGTTTTTCTTGATTTTGCATATTTGTTACAAGAATTTTGTTTTCTTTTTTGCATGGGGGGGGAGAGAATTAAAAGGGAGGGAAGAAAAATTATTTTTTGTTAACTAAAAAAAAATCAGATAAAAAAGTAATCCTTAATCAGATCCCTGCAGGGACAGGCATGGCATCCCGAAGTTCCTGTCTAGAAATCTGTTTCTTAGCTTAATCAAAAAGGCAGTATCATGAAAGCCCTGGTTTCATTTCCTTGCTCTTCTTTCCTGGCAGGAAAACTGCTCCTTCATTAAGGGTGAACTTGCAGATGTAAAGTCAATTCCACATTCTGGCCCACTTGTTTTCAGAGCTCTTCCCAGAAAATAAAAAAGAAGACTGAACAAACACAAGAATGGCATCAGTCTGCAAATTCACATCTGTTGGGTGGGACTGTTTTCCCATTAATCTCTAAAGAGTAATCATATTCAATGTGCTCAGAAATAGATACAAACATGCGCCTTTGTGTTTCACTTGGCGAGCCCCTGGATTTTGGGGCACTACAGACCCAAGAGCATCCTCTGTAGAATGTCTTCCAATGAAGCTTTCCCAAGGCACCAGAGCTGACTCTAAGGAGCCCCAGAGGAATTGCAAAAGAGAGATGGAGAGATGACAGCATGCCTGTAATCGCTGTAAGGGTAATCTCCCTATTGCAACCCCCAGGAATTCTTACCCAGCAGCCAGTTCTGTTGCCGCCCCAGCTGAGAAAGCTTCATGTTTTCTATCCCACAAAGGATTACATTATCTGAAGCAGTGATTGCATCAGCAAAAGGATCTTCACTGCCTCTAAAAGCCATGGAGAGTTGTTGGTTTGCAGCAGAGGTAGAAACTAATGCAGCCAGGGTGCATACACTCATAATGCCACACAAGTTTATTCGTAAATGAGCTTTCTGTTTACCACAAAATGGATCCTGCTCCATATCTGGAGAGAAACATTCATCCTGTGTCCCCAGGGCTTTCAGAGACATCTAGCTAACATAGAATGATGATTTTCCCCAGTTTCCTCCTTACTTTGGCCTCATGTGGCTGTCAGACTCATGAGAGCCTGACAGGACAATTAAGCAAAAAACACCAGAGACAAAGAAAATAGCAGTGAATTTTAAAGATCTTGAAACTCCTCTTGGCTCACTGCACATGGCTATATTCCCTCAAAACATTAATTTAACCAGCTCCAGCCAGCTTTGATTAGCTGTGAGGGAGCCCTCAGCTGGGCCCTGCCGGGGAATAGGAGCTCATACTCACCAGAGAGAGAAGTCATCGTCACTGGTGCATTTTACTGCGACGTTCATCTGCTCTAGGAAGAACTTTGAAAAAGAAGAAGGGGGACGTCTATTAGCAGGAGAATTTAAAAGTAATGTTCCCCAGGAAAAAGAAGAATTCAATTTAGTGAAGATTACGCAGCTAGCCTAAGATCAGAAAGAAATATCAACTAATAAGCAACTGTTAAAAATGAGAGAAATGTGGAAAACCCCTTTACTGGCCCATGGCAACTATGTAAGTAGGTAACCCCAGGAACATGGTTTGCCTTTAAAAGCATGCTCCAGAGGGGGCTGTAAACTCGACAGTTAGTTCCTGTTGTTCTCAGTCCTCATCTCTCTGCCAGGTACTGTATTTTCTATCTCTTTAGGAGGGTGACCATGTCCTCCTAGAGGGCTCCAAAATATTGATTCTGGGGTCACTGACATAATGGCTTTATGAAGCTAACAATGGCTGGCATACCAAATTGTACCCACTGAACTGAAATGGCCTAAAGCAAAGCAAATAGAAAAACACAGGAAAGTGAGCAACTGGAAGGAAGCTTAAAAATCATTGTCTCCAACCCTTTCATTTTACATATAAGGAAACTGAAGCCCCAAATGATGAGATGTTTACTCCAAGGTCACCCAAAGAGTCGGGAGAATTTTATTTTACTGGTTCACTTGCGTCCGTTCATTCTCTACCTACCCTTTTCTGTCTCTTGTGGTTCTGTCTTTCCTTTATCCCTGCACCCACTTTTTAATAGTTTTAATAGTTTTTATAAAAATGGGCCTTGGAATAGTAGATCTGTGCCTACGTGAAGTCTTATCAGTATTTTGAAACCTTATTTCAATCGATTAATAAGCATGGATTCATCTGGAAGTTTTCCAAATTACTTGCCACCACCTAGCTCTGTCATATTTCCTATATTAAGTTGGCTAGATGAGGAAGGGGAAATGCAAACCATTTTCATGCTCTTCCCTGTGATTTCATTATTCCTTCCCTGGATCCCCCTCATCCTGGTAATAACAAGGAATCAGGGAAATTAAAAGTAGCTTCTCCACACAAAAATGTCAGGGACTCCTTCCTGGTCAGATCATCTGGATACTGTGAGCCCTGAGAGAGAGATACACAAATGGTCAAGAGTCCTTGCTGTCCAGGGATCCAGTAATGAGGGGACTGCGGGAAATGCCTTGGAACTATTTATAAAACAAGTAAAGCCTGAAGAGTCAGGACTCAGTGTGAATGGTTAGGGGTACCTGGAAGTGTTGAGACTGGTTGGGTGAAGGCAGACCAGTCATCATTTGGGGTGAAGAGTCAATTATCAAAGAATGCATCATAAGGATCTGAGAGAACATTTGGTCAGATCTTTGAGAAAACTGAACCTCAATAGACACTAAGAGAGGAAGTATATCTTAGCCTTGAGTCTCCTCGCCTCTTCGTGGAATTAGCATGGGCAAGGCTGGCAGTGCAGGTGCCAGGTGGATAGAGGTGCCTGGTAAAACTGCTGAGGCAAAACACAAGCAGTGTGTATTATTGCAAGGAAGGTAATGGTGGTAGTTGTGGGGTCAGATATATCTTAATATTAATTTTCTTAATCGTACCAACAGAACTTGCTTTCAGCTTCATCCACTTGTGAGAGTACTGGGTATTTATAACTCAAGTTCTGACCTAACTGTGAGATCTTGGGCAAAGTCATTTCATCTGCCTGGGTCTCAGTTTCCTTCTCTGTAAAATGAAGGGGATTAGCCTAGATAACTTTTAAAGGGCCTTCAGTTCTAATAATCTATGATCTGGGGAAAACGGGAGTACTTTGACCACAGCAGATATTCAATAAATACCTGTTGACCTGATGAAAGTAATTTGAATTCAAACTGAATGTGAATTAGATTTTTGAATGGTTTTGAAGTTTCTCTGTAAGTTCAGAAAGAACAGGAATGATCTTACTGGGACACGATAAACAATTATAGGTTGGTAAGTCAGTGTGAGATCTGGGGGCGTTTGTCCTACCATTTGGGTCAATGTTAAACAGCAAAGTTGAGGACAGTGTGTCCAGAAAGTCAATGTTCAAATGATCCTATATTTCCTAAAGGAAAGGTAGAATTTGGGGTGAGGCAGTCTGCTCTTCCCTTCCCTCTTCCCTTCCCCTGCACCACCCTTCCCAGTGGCTGGTGATCCTCCTCTCACCCATTTACTTAATCATTCACCCTGTGGTGAATCTAAGACCTGTTAGAGAAAGCCTCTGATAAATGTGTCCTCCTGGTGTACATAGGATTACTATTCCCAGAGGTATTTATATTTTAACAGAAGAAAAAGCTTTAAGCCAAAGCAATGAATCTCTAACAGTATCATTTCAGTCATCTGAAAATAGATTACAGAACTACGAGGCAGGGGAGGGAGGAGGCCTCTCTGGGATTTTTGATATAATAATAATTATATAGCTAACATTCATGTAATGCCCTCTATGTGATAAATACTTAACAAACATCTCATTTTGTCTTTGCAATAACCAGGCAGGCAGTTAGTATCATCCCCATTTTACACAGGATGAAACAAAATCACAGAGGTTAAGTGACTTGTCCAAGGCCACACAGCTAGTACGTGTCTGAGGCTGAATTTGAACTCAACTTTTCCTGATTCTGGGCCCAGTTCTGTATCCACAGTTGTCCAATTTATATGATGTTTAATGAAGAGTTTTATAAATTTTCCTTATGATAACTATAAAGAAAGCCTCACAAATATTATTATCTTTATTTTATATATTTAAAAAAATCAGAGAGATATTTTGCCCAATGTCACCCAGCATGGCATAGTTGGAATTCAGGTCTAGTCTTTCACAACAAATAGATACCCATCTATTTTATCCACAAAATTATTTCTGCCTGTAGGTCCCCTCTAGTTTTCTTTGCTTTTGTAAATTAGTGTATATTACAGACAATTTGTCAGATTGTTACCTTGACAGAGAGCTTGTTCCTAAGGGAATTAAAGAATGGAAACAGAGTTTCAGTAAAAGGAAAGACAAAAGGTGACAGTGGAGGGCAATGGGATGAAAGGGGGATACTCCCTCAGGAAGGCCAAGGGTTAGCACTCTATAGAAGGAGCACTGAACTAAGGTGATGTGAAAAGGGACAACTGCAGAAAGGAAGATCATCAATGAAGATAAACTCTACCCACCACATAACTGTGCCTGGGGATAACCCTCAGATCTTTTGTTGGATAGTGGAAAAATGTCAGCGATTCAGAATCAGGACACCTGGGTTCGAATCTTATCTATTATATTTAATGGCTCTGTGAATTTGGTCTTCCTGGACACGCTAAGGAGGGGTCCCAGAGGTGCCCCTCATGCTGTTCAATTTATAAAGTAGTTTTCTGGCCAAAAAACAAGATGACAGACAGATCACTTCCCAAAACGGTCTCCAGAGTGTACTTCTCAATTTCCTTTCCTAGGTTGTAATCAGTCAAATGATTATACAAAACTTCATTTGCAAAGTTGCTTTTTCAGACAAAGATGCCATTTTAAACCACACCTATGTATGAAAGTAAAGGTCACTGAGGGTTTCTGAAGTTTTTGCAGGGCTTTCCTCACTGCCTTCATCAGTTGTCATGCCTTAAAACAATATCATTTCCCTGTTTCTGCCTCTCCCCACTTCTTGTTTGTTGTCATTTTTTCCCTTTACGTAATGCTAGATTTCTACAGTGGAAGACATCAGTCCCTCAATGGGGAGCTGTCAATCTTAATTCATTTCTACCATTTTGTTGTTGTTGTCATTCAATAGTGTCCAATTCTACATGGCCCCATGGACACGTCCACTTTCTTGGCAAAGATACTAGAGTGGTTTGTCATTTCCTTTTCCAGTATCTCCATTTTACCAATAAAGAACTGAGGAAAATAGCAGTTAAGTGACTTGCCAGATATGAATTCAGATCTTCGCAACTCCAGGCCCAGCAATCTATCCCCTGCACCACCTAGCTGCCCCTCTCTATAATTTTACTGACACTCACCCAATCTCTGCTCTACTGTCTTAATAACCTTGAGGGCTACTTAATTTCTCAGAGCCCCAGTTTCTTCATTAGTGTTAAACAATATGACAAAGTGGATGATACAAATTATCTCTAAGGTCCCTTCCAATTATACAATCCTCCGATCTTATTTTAAAGTTGTCAGAGACCACATTTGCATCACATAGTCAACTGGAGACTGTTGAGTCAATATGAATCTATACCATCCTTTAACACCAGCCTGAGAGATGAACATTGGAACTCAAATGCTCTTCTTGCCAGGCCATTTAAATTAACATAGAACTAAGCCCCAGTGTGAGCACTTGACCCTAACACAATTCCCATGGGATCAGGAGATTAGTGTCTCAGAAACAGACACAGATATCAAGAGGATAAAGAAATGTAACTTTCACTCTTAATCAGAAATCTACAGAGACATTGTCACACATTTTGAATAATGCATATATATCGAAAGGGTTAGCACCCTTCTTAGCAAGGAAGAACACTTTGCTGGGAAGTTGCTAACTTCCCCAAATTAAGTGTGATGCTAGGACAAATATGAAGGTCAACTGTGGGCCAGAGAACTTACTCACTGAATTAGATGCAGAAATGCTGCCCAAGATTAGCATATGTTTGTTCTACAGCATCTTCAGATGGATATGTAATGGAAAGATTTATATTAAAGTTTTAGAAATTTTCAGCATCAAAATCCATGACAATATATCTTTTCTGTAGGATGATTTCCAGATTGGTAATCAAGTTATCTTATTACCAAAACAAAGGCCAAGTCACTTGCATTACTAAACAGATTAAGACAGGAGAGTACACTAGGCCTGTGACCTTGCCTGGACCATGTGCCTAAGCCCCCTCCTCCAGTTCTTTTACGCATTACATGGTGGACAAGCTGTCCCTTGGATGTTTTCACACACAGGGCAGGTTATGAGCTCTTTCTTGTTGTTTTCCAAAAGAAAACCTGAGGGACAAGTGAGAAAAGACTCTTCCGGAGGAATTGATGTGTTCCACAGAATAAAGAGAGAATGCTGTATTGTATTCTATTATTTTTACATTACATTGGTGCTTGGAGCTCCTAGCAACAGAAATATACTAATATCATACAAATCTGTGACTTGCTGGAATCTAATCTGGTACTTAAGAGTATATGAAAATCATAGAACTTATACCAAAGGATTTTCTCATTCTCAAAATGAATAAATCCGGTTTATCGTAGTAAAATGATTTTGTTGTTTGTTCTTATTCATATTTTTTTTAATTTTAAAAGCAAAGTCAGAAAAATTATCTCTGAATCCCAGATAAACACTGACATATATCCAGATATCCATCACCTTTTGTTTCCAAAAATGAAAATACAAAAGCATATTATTATTATTCAAAACTGTGAAACTCAGTTTTCAGTATGTATGCCTTCTTAGTAAAACTAGCCAACAGAATATGCTTTTGAGATCTGAAAACCAGTTTTAAAATTTCCATTGCCCAGTTATTTCATCATTTTGAACAAGTATCTTTGTGAATGATGAAGAATAGGGAAAGTTTTTTTTTAATTAAAATACACTGTACTTTAGGGGAAAGGGGTTGATGGTACAGGAGGAATTAATATTCAAATTCATAAATATGACTAATATGGAAATACATTTTGCATAACTTCCCATGTACAATAGATATCAAATTGCTTGCCTTCTCAAGAGGCAGGAGGAAAGGAAGAGAGGGATTTTAAAAAATAAATGTTAAAAAATTTTACATGTAATTGGGAAATATTTGATGAAATAAATAAAAATATATTGGAAAATGTTTTAAAATATTCAAATGCATAGAAGCTAAAATTAGAACAGTAATTCTTAAGCTTTTTGGGTCTCAGGACTCCTTTACACTCTTAAGGATTATTGAGGGTCCCTAGAGAGCTTTTATTTATGTGAATTCTAGCTACTGATTTACAAATTAGAAATTAAAGTTTTAAATTTAAATAACATTTTAAAATATTTATTAATTAATTTTAAAATAATAGTAATAAACTCATGGATTATCATAAATATTTTATTTTTCTGAAAAGTTATTATATTTTCAAAAATTAGTGAGATGAGTGACTTTTTTTACATTTTTGTGAAACTGTTTCATACCTGGCTTAATAGAAGACAATCAAATTCTCGTATCTGTCCCTGCAATTAATTTGCCGCAATCCTAACTCACACTGATACACAGTTAGAAAAGGGAGAAATATTTACCCTTTTCATATAATTATACATATTCTTCTCTAATACTATATTAAAACTCAAAAAATTGTACTTTCTTAAAGGTTAGTTGCAATGTCTAATCTCAAATTTTATCAATGAACTTTTTACACTCTGTTATATTAAAAATACATTGGTTTATCTTGTACCTTGAATGGATCTTTTACCTGTGCATGATTTTGTAACATCACACATTGGTCATTTGGAAAATATTTTGTTCACTGAGTTATTCAGATCTTCTAAATGTTAATATTTTTTATTATGTAATATGAAAAAAATGACATGAATTACTCTCACCCCTGATCTCATCAGAAAATTCTTTGAGTGCTAAGAAGTTGTCAAGTCCACACTAACAGATATAATTTTCCAAAATTCCCAATTTTCACTTGGAAGTTTGAATTTTATCATTGAAGACAAATTCTATCAGTTATTTTCCTTAAAGTGACAGATTCACTTCATTCATTTTTGAGAAAATTTCTGCCAAATACCCAAGTCTGAATAAGTATTAACTTGTAATCGTTCTTTCCAATAAAAATGGCATTCCATGCAAAAGACCAGTTCAGCTCCCAGCTCCAACAATTGCATTTTTCCTTGAGACAGCCATCATATTTCTTTCAACATGTAGCAGAAGTTCTTTATGCATATTTCTCATTTCATCATGCAGAATTTTAAGACAATGTGTACTCAAGGGTTAAGATTCAAAAAAACTCGGGGTGGCTAGGTGGTGCAGTGAATAGAGCACCGGCCCTGGAGTCAGGAGGACTTGAGTTCAAATTTGGCCTCAGACACTTAACACTTACTAGTCATGTGACCTTGGGCAACCCAATTGCCCTGCTCTCCCCCTCCAAAAAAAAAGCAAAAAAAAGATTAAATAATGACTTTATTGCTTCATCAGGGACATTCTTAAGTGAAACTGTTGTTTTGTTTCATTTTGTTTTTTCCTGTTCTAGGATGGCAAAGAATTGCAAGACCACTTGATCAATCTGGTGCCACTGCTTTGATTTGTTGTGAGGCCAACAGTTTTACCTACCATTGCTCTTGTGCAAATGTCAACACAGTTAGTCCAGGATAAACCATGAGATGCAAAAAAATATATTCAACAGGTCTCAACAACAGATTGGATACAGGTTGTGGGGAGAGATTGCAGAGTCAAATATGACATCTAGGTTTCAAGCCTGAGTGACCGGGAGGATAATGGTACTCTGGACAGGAATGGGAAAGTTCAGGTTTAGGAAAAGACATTTAACATGATTATCCAGTTTGAAATGTCTAATAGAAAGATGGGTTATAAGGATGGAACTCAGCAGAGAGGTAGCACTAGAGAAGATTTAAACATCATCGGCAAAGAGATGATAACCGAATGAATGGGAGCTAATGAGAGAACCAAATGAAATAGTGTAGAAGGAGAAGAGAAGAGGGCCCGGGATCAAGCCCTTGGAGACACTTACTGGTAGCAGACATGACCTGGAGGAAGATCAAGTAAAGGAGACTTGAAAAGGTTGTAGGATAAGGTTCTCCTACGGGTTGTAGGAGAAGCAGGATAGAATGGTGTCATGGAAACCTAGAGAGAAAAGTCTATCCAGGAATAGAAGGTGAACACTTATGTTAAAAGGAGGTCAAGAAGAATGAAGACTGACAAAAAGCCATTA
Organism: Pseudochirops cupreus; assembly: GCA_028627135.1. Taxonomy (NCBI): domain Eukaryota; kingdom Metazoa; phylum Chordata; class Mammalia; order Diprotodontia; family Pseudocheiridae; genus Pseudochirops; species Pseudochirops cupreus. Next base: position 243,417,063 of record CM053580.1, on the reverse strand, counting down.
TATTTGGCAGTTAAGAGGTCACTGGTAACTTTAGAGAGAGCAGTTTTGCTTAAATGATGAGGTTAGAAACCAGATTGTAGAGAATTAAAAAGAGAGTAAGAAGAAAAGAAGTGGAGGAATCAATTACAGTCAGCCTTCTTAAGGAGATTTCCCACAAAAGGGAGAAAAGACATGGGATAATAGCTAGTAGGGACAGTTGGATGAAGTGAGGGCTTTATGTCTAGAGCACTGAGAGGTTGAGTGACTTGACCAGGGTCACTCAAACAGGCTAGGTCAGAGCAAGAACTTAATACCAGGTGTGCATGGTTCTGTAGCCAGTGTTCCAACCACTAGGCCATAACTGCCTAAAAATAATAGCATATGGTTCATCTCTGTCATACTCAGTTTTATTACCTGTAAAATATAGGAAGTGAATCGATATCTAAAGAAGACAGGCAATGGACCTAAAGAGTTAAGACTTATCCTACTTCTTACCCTTGTGATTTTGGCAAATCACTTAGTCTCTAAACATTGTAGAAAGCAGATATTATTATTTGGGCTACCTACTTCACAGGTTATTGAGGACAAAATGCTTTGTGATATGCACTGTATTACAATGTAGTGCAATAAGCATTGTATAAATGAGATATTATTATTACTATTCAATTAATCCATAAGCATTTATTAAGTACCCACCATAAACCAGGCACTGTACTAGGCACTGAATCTACCAAAATGTCATTATTCTATGATTTTTGCGCTTATGGCATTATGCTTTTTTTCTATTGACCTTATGGCTGAGGCTTCAAAAGATGAATATTTCCAATCCACACAGCACTGCTTTGCCTAAGGTTTTATTTTATTTCTTTTTCCCAGTCTTCTTATACTTTCACCCCAACATATACTCTTCAGTTCAGAGACACTGCCCTCCTGACTGTTCACAAATGAAACACTCCATCTCTCAGCTCAGGCACTTTCTCTAACTGTCCTCATACCTGAGATGCTTTTCCTCTTCCACTTTGAATACTGGCCTTCCTGGCTTCCTGTAAATTCCAACTAAAACACTATCTTCTACAGGAAGCCTTCCCTAGCCCCTCTTAAGTCCAGTGATTTCCCATTTAAAATTATTTCCTGTTTATCCTGTATATAACTTTCCTTGCATATATTTGTTTACAAATAACCTCCTCCATTAGTTTCTAAGCTCCTTGAGGGCTGTCTTTTGTCTTCTTTTGGAACCCCTAGTGCTTAGTACAGTACTTAGCAAATAGCAGGGAATTAATAAATGTCTATTGAACGAATTAATGAATGCATAAGAGGGTGATACAAGCAAGTGAAAGGTGCCCCATGAAAAAGAAAATCAGATTTTGTTCTGGAGACCTGAACTAGAAACAATTCAAAGACAAACTCTCAGGAAATTTGTTTCTAGAAAACTTTCCTCACTACAACAGAAGCATTTTGAAACAAGGCAGCAATATAGATTAAAGGGGAAAAGTAGAGACACTTTCCTACTAACTTCTAAAGTATGGTAGAGAGGAAAAATTAGACTTGACATCAAAAGATCAGCAAAAGACCCCAGATATCTACCTATCTATCTATCTATCTATCTATCTATCTATCTATCTATCTACCTATCATCTATCTATCATCTATCTATCTATCATCTATCTACCTATCATCTATCTATCTATCATCTATCTCTCATCTAGCTAGCTAGCTAGCTATCATCTATCTATCTATCATCTATCTATCTATCATCTATCTACCTATCATCTATCTATCATCTATCAATCTATCTATCCATCCATCTATCCATATATCTATCCATCCATCCATCCATCCATCCATCTATCCATCCATCCATCTATCTATCTATCTATCCATCTATCCATCCATCTATCCATCCATCTATCTATCCATCTATCTATCCATCCATCTATCTATCCATCTATCTATCCATCCATCTATCTATCCATCTATCTATCTCTCCATCTATCTATCTATCTATCCATTGTATATATGTGTATATGTTTTTTCCACTTATAATATATAAGCTCAAGGCAGAAAGTGTTTCATTTTTGTCTTTGTATACTCAGTGCCCTTAGCACAATGCCTGATACATAGAAGCATTTAATAAATTCATATTGATTGATTATGAAAATGTGAGTATTTTTCTTGTTTTTATTATTGTAATTCTCAGAGACAGCCATTGTTTAATAAAAAGTTAAGTGGGCTTAGATGCTGAAGATTTCAGTTCTGATCTTAACTTTGCTACTAGCAATATGAAGTCACTTCATGTTACAGGATTTGCAGTTCTTTCATCTGTAAAATGGAAAATGGGCAATTTGGACCAACTGAGGCCCCACCCAGATCCATCATTCTAAAGGGTACCATTCCTTTTCTACTGCCTTGGGAGAATCAATAACTCCCTTCTTCTAAGTAAGTAGTTTAACCTTATTAACTGAATTATTCCCAGCAAAAAATGTTAGCTCTGATGACTATATAAAACAAACGTCTTACAGATATTAATTCTTAAGCCCTAAGAAAATTCTTCTGAGGTCAATGGGAGTGGGTGATATTACGTTCCTTTTTTTTTAAGATGATGAAATTGAGTCATTGAGAATTTAATCTACTTGGTAAAAGTCACTAATATCAACGCTAGGCTAAGAGGCAAGCCTGCTGATTCCCCCCTCCAGAGCCTTATTGCTAGGCAGTGCTGAATATTTACTGCAATACACAGTGATTAAATTATTCACTCCAGGTTACAGCAGACTAATAGGAAATTGGCATGTAAACCCTATGATTCTGACATAGGAGCTTAGCTGTAAGCATTAATCAGGGTCAACACTCACAAGCAAAATGATTATCCTATTAAACACGTAGCTTTTAAATACAGCATCAGTTGACAAGTTGTCCTTTGCTAAATGCAAAAATTTAGTCTCCTTCCTCCATCCCTTTCCCCTCCAATTACTTGCCAAGTCCTGTTGGTTCTATGTTCACATATATCTTGCATCCACCACCTCCTCTCCACTTACCAAGTCAACACTCTAACTCAAGCCTCCCTCGCCTCTCACCTGCACTATTGAAATAACATCCTAACTGGTCTCCCTTCTTCAGGTTTCTTCCACCCTCCACAAAGCTGCCAAACATCTAAAGTACAGGTCTGACCAGGCTTCTTCCCTGATCAAAAACTTTCACTGTCTCCCTTTTGAGTACATACATACATACATACACACACATGTACTCAGATACACACAGAAACACACAAATATACATACACATATATACATGCGTGTACATACATACATGCATAGACATAGGTGTAGATAGTTATTATCTGACATTGAAGTCGTTAACTATCACAAATACACATACACATATACACACATATATACATGCACAGATATATAGAGACATATAGTTATCATTTGACATTGAAGTCATTAGCTATTAGGCTCCAACTTATCTTTCAGCCGCATTTCACAGTCCTCTGCCTTGTGTACTCTACTCTCCAATCTAACTGGCATATATATGCGCTGCTCCCCCATCCATAACACTCTATGTCCCCCACCGCTATAAGTTTGCATGGCCTGTCCCCAGTGCCTGGGTTGTTCTCTTCCATATCCACATCTAGAGTCACTACTTCCCTTCAAAACACATTTCAAGTCCCACTTCCTCCAAGATGTCCTTTTGGCTTACCTTCCATTGTTAATATTCTTCCATTCCCAAAAGACCTTGCATTTATTTTTTCACGCATTCGCATCTCCGGGTGCATGTTTTCTCCTCTAGGAGAAAATACGCTCTTTGAGAGGGGAGAAAATTTCATTTTAGTCTTCGTATCTCCAGCACCCATCACAGTGCCAGGCACATAAGTAAGTACTTGAGAAATGCAAGTAGAATTTGAATTGAATTGAACTGAACTGAATCAAATCCAAAGACACAGGCCTTTTAACAATAAGGAAGCTGAAACCTCAAAGTCTCAGGGAGAACGCTTTTCTGTCAACAGCCTTGAAACAATTTTTTAAAAAAGGATAATGGCTTTCTTCCTGAAGCTTATAGTCTAATGCTGTTGTTGTTCAGTCGTGTCCCACTCTTTGTTACCCCATCTGGAGTTTTCTTGGCAAAGATACTAGAAGCGTTCGCCATTTCCTTCTCCAGCTCATTTTACAGATGAGGAAACTAAAGCAATCAGGGTTAACTGACTTAGCCGGAGCCACATGGCCAGTAAGTGTCTGAGACTGGATTTGAACTCATAAAGATGAGTCTTCCTGATTCCAAACCTAGTGCTCTATCCATTGCACCACACAGCTTAATAAGGTGATAAAAATACCTACACAGAAGCTGTAACAGTTGCATGACTATGGGTAAGTCACTTTAGTTGTCTGAGACCTGTTTTCAACATCTGTAAAATCAGGATTCTCTCACTACTTATTTTCTGGTTTAATTGGGAGGAAAGCGTGGGGGTGGGGGGGCAGTAAATCTTCAAGTGCTACGGAAAAGCAAATTATTATTATTATCATTACTGCTGCTGTTGTTACACAAAATAATCCATGAAAGATGCATTTGAGAGATATAGACAAAGGTGAAGTCTGACAGGGGAGAAATGAGAAATATTTGCATCTGATTTTCCCACTGTCATTTCTCTCCTCAAAAAAATAGCAGGTAAGATTTAATTGCTACTACAAAGAATATAATAATCAGAATTAGAGCTAAATGAAGTGGACAGATGAGAAGGAAGAGAGCAGCCCCTTTGTGAATGAGAAGCATTTCATGTTGTCACTCCTAAAATCTCATTTGATGAAAACCGATGAGTTGACTCACATTGTTTAGTTTTAGATAATTCAAGGATAGGTCATTTTAAGAGCTTGTGAAGAATTCTGAAAGTCGAAGAATGTGAGTCTATGGCAAGGTGGGCTGGCCATAGGAGTAAGCAGAAACTAATTATCTGCCCTAGAGGCATTCTGGTAGAGGCAAAGACATAGATAGGGTTTTGAACCAGAAGAATTACGTTCAAACACTGATTCTACTGCTTCTTTTGTGACTTTGGACCAATAACTTCACCGGTTGTGCTATAAAGTGAAAATTTACTAAGTAATCTCTAAATCCAATTAATTCCAGAAGACCCCACTACCAATAAAAATATTTCTTCCCAACCGCTCATTCCATTGACTTGTAAGATTCCTCTACTAACAGATGAAGAAACTTTATTCAAAGAAAATTCAGTAATTATAAGAAGAATCCTGTGAAGACCACAGAGTGAAACATAACGAATAGACGACTCTTCCCCTATTCCAACTAACGCAAGTAAATTAAAGGCCTAGATAGAACTAAATCAGCAACAAGAAGAAGAAAAATGAAAGAAACCATCACAAGATAATTCTTACAGGTACTGAAGACGAATTCACCTGCCCATCACTCCTAGTGCCTCCCCCTCCCCCAGCCTCACCATATTGAAGCAAGTAGCTTCAATGATCCAGGGGAGCCCTGCATCCCAAATGCTTAGAATAGTTTTAGACCCCCAACTATTGGAATTAAGCCTTTGTCTGTGTCAGGAAGGAGACTCAACTCCCATGGTAAGTAAAGACCTTCTATTTCCTACCCCCAAGCCCAGCTTTTTTCACTTTTTCATAACCCACTGTTACAAAAGTCTGGAGAGGTCTGAATTAGGAGTCGTCCTTTGACTTCAGGTTCAATATTAGGATCAACAAGGTACTCATAAGTCATCAAACAGTTAACAAAAGGAAACTTACTTAGCCCTAACGCAGCAAGGATACTTAGCAAGGATACACCAAGGTGAATTTAGCTTCAGCAGCATCACCTTGAATCCATATGGAAACATGTCTCTGGGTAAGACAAGTGGTGGTAACTCCAGACCTCTGAAGGGCACTGGCCTCAAGTGGGTGGGAATTTTTATTCCCTCAGGTGACCAGGGTCAATAAAACAAGCACCTGGGAAGCTTCTCAAAGAAGGTACAGTTTGATTCTTCCTCCCTTCCCAGAAACAATCAAGGCCCTGCTTGGTTGGTCATCTTTTGGGGAAAATCTAGCCCAACCCACGTCCAGAGGATAGAGGAGGGATCTCTGGCAAACGCTGATTCTATCTCACCCTAGAACCAAACTGTTATTTTACAAATATATCTCCTGTAAAATTAGGAGATTCTTTTTTTCAAAGGGCCTCCCCTGAAGCAACTGGGTAACAGTCATCATTAGCAATATAATGTCCAGGTTCAGAAAGGGCTGACTATAATTTGTTCTGAATTGGACCTTTTTCTTTCTTCTTTTTTTTTATTTTAGACTCAAGGGCCAAAACACAAATACAGAATAGAAAAAAAAGAAACAAAAATACATCATAAATTTAAATATTGGAACTTAACTACAAAGTTAATAAAGGGAGGAAAAGCATGTTGTGTGAATAGCAGAACAGAGAGAGGATTCAAAGTACGTAACAATAAATTTTCATTTAAAGAAAGCCTGTATGATAAATATGAATACTCATTGGATTAAGAATGGTCCATCTTTGCTTCCTTGTGAGTTTTCTTTTGTTCTCTGATGTGCACTTTACTTTGTTCTCCCCCCTTCCACCTCCCCAAGAACACTACAATCAAGTTTAGATAGATTGCTCTGTATCTATAAATGCATACCTATACAGACACAAACTTTTCCAAACCTATTCTACTCCAGATCTCTGGGGTTTTTTTTAATGTATGATTATATCTCTTGTTTCCTATCCCTCCCGCCTCCTCTACTTTAAGCCTACCTGCTATCTTGCCCTCCTATGACTTGCCTACCCTGCTTCAAGGATCCCTCCTCATCCTCCCATTCCCATAAATCTAAACACTCTTCTGTTCCCCCTTTTAGCTATTCCCTCACCTTCCCCTCTGAATTTCCCTCCCTTGTCCTCTCTCCCTTCCCTATGCACCTATCATTTTATTTCTTCAGAATTTAGAAGACTTTTATATTCATCTAAATATATATGAATTGTTCCCTCTTAAACCCATTCCTGATAAAAAGTAGGCTACCAGAACTACCAGCCCTCCTACCCCAATTCCTCTGTATTGATTCTCCCTCTTGCACCTCATTTGTATAAAATAATTATTCTTTTTAGCTGTTGCTAAATGGTTTTATTTTTTAAATTCATGTTCTACTCAGGTTCACCCCAGTCTTTCTTATGAGCTACTCAATTATTATTAATAAGAATCTTGGACATACATTTTCCATGTGTGTGCTGGTTCCTTCTTGCCCCCACCACTCCTCACAGCACAGCTGGATCTGGTATTCTTTATTGAAGTTCCCTCAATCTTCCTGGGCTCAAACACTGAACTACCCTCACAATCCGGGGGTAAAAGTTCCTGTAGCTGGGGACAGTGCAGCCTCTCAAACCAACTAACCCAAGGGCTGGCCACTAGTTGTCTAAGCGACTTGCTGCTTGTTTGTTAAAATGGAATCCAGCCTGTAGGTGTTTACTCTTCACAGGAACCAAACCTCCCAAACTTCTCAAGTTGTCCCAGGAAGACCCTAATGGTACCCCTATTCTTATTTATCTCCATCCACACTTTGTTTGTCCTACTGGTGCTATTTTAACTCTTTTGTGGGAGAAAATCTTGAGAACTTGTAATTTTCTGACCTACTCCGCCATCTTCCCAGAATCCCCTCCCCTTCTTTTTCTAACAAGGGGAAAATCTTTTTCTTTTCCATCTCTCCAAAATTAATTTATCCAAGCTACTTCAAAGGCAAACTGAGGTCTAGAGACCCCTCGCATAATTTAGAGGAAGCTTAAATTATGAGACTGGAAAGCCCAGTCAAACTAGAGAGCCTAAAACACCATTTATCCCAATTACCATAAAGATACATTTCTTAAGGACACAGAGAATATGTGCATTCTTCTATTCTTGCTGAATAGATACTTTAGGTAGTTTATTCTTTAATCTCCCAGAAGTTGTGGGGAAAGACACCTCACAGTAAGTGACCAGCATTTCCAGTGGCACAACCCAGGAGAATGAAGGCCTGTATGAGCTCACCACCCTCTAGACTTCCCATCCCCAACTTCAATAATCTCTTTATGTTCCAATCCAATAGGACCATGCCAGTTGCCGTCCTGGAAGTTTAAATCCAGTACTGAAATGAAATATGATACTTATGAATCATCCAACAGTTAACAAAAAGAGATTCACTTAGCCATAGCAGGAGATAGCTATTCAACAAGAATAAGCATTGAGGGCACCAAGAGTTTCTTCAGCTAAGTTCCCTTAACTGTGATCTGCAACACATTGCCCTTGGAGCTCCTCCGGGATGCTTTAGACTCAGTTGATGAAGAAATGATAATCAACTATCAGAGCCAACACTCTTGAGGAATGTCTGAATGTCTTTTAAGGAAAGACTGTCCAGTTGCTTGCAAGGAAATATTAAGATACTGCTGCTACCACATCATACTTAAAGAAAACATAAAAGAAAAATTGTCAAGAAATAATGCAAATAGATAGTAAAGTTCAGATTGAGACAATCCAAAGTATACCAGGAGAAAGAAACTCCATGTTTAACTCATCAAACAAACGTTGTACTCGAACTACAGGACTACAATAATAAGTAGGGGTGGCAGTGGGTGGGTAGGGGAACTTTACTTTCTGAAGAGAATGAATCAAAGTATCACATGACTACACTGTGGAAAGAAAGAAAGAAAGAAAAAAGAAAGAAAGAAAGAAAGAAAGAAAGAAAGAAAGAAAGAAAGAAAGAAAGAAAGAAAGAAAGAAAAGGAAGGAGGGAAGGAAGGAAGGAGAAAAAAGAAAGGAAGGAAAAAGAAAAAAAGGAGGGAATCATACCATGACAGCTTTAACAGTAAATATTAGTAGGCATACACATACACATACATATACATATACACATACCATACACAAAACATATTTTACAGAGACAAACCTAAGCAACAGATAACTGGGAATTTTGTAAAGGGAAGAATTAAAATCATCCTTTCAATAGAACCCACCAACATTGAGGGTACTCCATAAACAAAATGACCAAAAAGAAACTATTGATTATTTTCAGATAGCTATGGAAGTTTAATAAATGAAATTTCCTGTGGCTAGAACTAGACAAGATCATGAATCTGGAATGAGAGAGTATTTTCTTCTTCTTTTTATGGTTTTTTTCTTTTTTAAAAAAATATACTTGCTTAAAAGGAGGATATATATGTATATTGCTTATATTTTATATATACATATATATATGCATATTTTCATGAACATATAATTCCCTTTTTGAAAGTAGAATATAGGGGGTGGAGCCAAGATGGCAGAGTAAAAGCAGGAACTTGCTTACGCTCCCTCACTAACCACCTTGAATACCTGTAAAATATGACTCTAAACAAATTTTAGAGCTACAGAAGCCACAAAGTGACAGAGAGAAATAAATCTCCTGCTGAAGGTAGCCTGGCAAGCTGACAGGAAGGGTCTATCACACCAGGCTGGGGCTAAGCAGTCCCACATGAGCCACGCTGGCGCAGACTCCAGTTGGCCCTGACCAGCAGCCCAGACTAAGAAAACTTCAAGAGAGTGAATCACTGGCAGCTGTGGTGGTTTCCAGACTTCTCAACCCATAAACACCAAAGAGAAAGTAAAAGATCAGTAGCCAGAACTGGGAGACAGAAGAGAGTAGTCTGGCCTCTGCCCCTGGGGTGAGAGGTAGCCAGAGGCATAGGAGGCTGTAGCTGCTGCCATGTGGCTGCCTCTGGAGCTCCTTGCCTGCAGATCATTGGGGGGAACCAAGCAACCATTCAGAGGGTAATAACTCTTGCTTTGCACTGCTTGGTTCTGGATCAAAGTCTTGGGTGTAGTCCTAGCTTGAGGAATGCCAGTATGCTGGAGCTTGTGTTATCTGTACAGAGGGCACCCTCCTCATAGCTCTGACAACATCTGGAAAAGCCCCAGCAATTTGGGACATAGCTTTCTCCATTCTGGAAGCAGAGTACTACCGTGGCAGAGAGCACAAAAGTGAAGTAATTGGCTGGCAAGATGAGCAAGCAAAGAAAGTGCAATCAGACCACAGAATTCTTTTTTGGGGACAAAAAAGATCAAAATATGGAACCAGAAGAACACAACAAAATCAAAACTCCTGCATCAAAAGCTTCCAAGAAAAATATGAACTGGTTACAGGTCATGGAGGAGCTCAAGAAGGATTGTGAAAACCAAGTAAGAGAAGTGGAGAAAAATTGGGAAGAAAAATGAAAATGATGCAAGAAAATCACGAAAAGTGAGTCAACAGCCTACTAAAGGAGACCCAAAAATACACTGAAGAAAATAATACCTTAAAACAGAGACTTACTTGTATGGCAAGAGGCCCAAAAAGCCAATAAGGAGAAGAATGCCTTAAAAAGCCAAATTTGCCAGATGGGAAAGGAATTTCAAAAGCTCACTGAAGAGAATAATTCCTCCAAAATTAGATAGGAGCAAATGGAAGATAATGACTTTATGAGAAATCATGATACTATGAAACAGATCCAAACAAATGAAAAAATAGAAGGCAATATGAAATACCTCATTGTAAAAACCGCTGACCTGGAAAACAGATCCAGGAGAGATCATTTAAAAATTACTGTACTACCTGAAAGCCATAATCAAGAAAAGAGTCTAGAAATCATCCTTCAAGAAATTTTCAAGGAAAATTACCCTGATATTCGAGAATCAGAGGGCAAAATAGAAATTGAAAGAATTTACCATTCACCTATTTTTCAAAGATATCCCAAAAAGAAAACTCCTAAGAATGCCATAGCAAAATTCCAGAGTTCCCAAGTCAAGACGAAAATATTACAAGCAGCCAGGAAGAAACAATTTGAGCATTGTGGAAACACAATCAGGATAACACAAGATCTAGCAGTTTCTACACTAAAGGATTGAAGGGCTTGGGATATGATATTCCAGAGGTTAATGGAGCTAGGATTAAAACTAAGAATCTCCTACCGAGCAAAATAGTATAATGCTTCAGGGGAAAATATGGTCATTCAATGAAACAGAGGACTTTCAAGCATTCTTGATGAAAAAACCAGAGCTGAACAGAAAATCTGACTTTCAAACTCAAGAAGCAAGAGAAGCATGAAAAGGTAAACAGGAAAAAGAAATCACAAGGAACTTATTAAAGTTGTAACGTTTACATTCCTACATGGAAAAGAGATAATTGTAACTCATGAGACTTTCCTCAGTATTAGGATAGCTGAAGGGAAGGGAATATATATGCATATATATATATGTATACATATATATATATATGTGTGTGTGTGTGTGTGTGTGTGTATATATATATATATATGTAGGTATAGGAGGGTCTATGTGTATATAGATTGCATATGTAAGTGTGTGTATATGTGTGTACATGTATACATAGACAGAGGGCACAGGATGAGTTGAATAGGAAGGGATGATATCTAAAAAATAAAATTAAGAGGTGAGAGAGGGATAAAATGGGAGAAGGAGAAAGGAAGAGATAGAATAGGGTAAATTATCTCATATAAAAGAAGCAAGAGAAAACTGTTACAATAGAGGGGAAGAGCAGGAAGGTGAAAGCGAATGAGTCAACCTTACTGTCACTGAATTTGTCTTAAGGAAGGAATAACATACTCACACAATTGGGTAGCTTACCCTACAGGAAAATGGGGGGAAGGGAACAAGAGGGGGGATGATAAAAGAAAGGGAAGATTTGGGAGAGGGTACTTAGAAGAAAACACTTTTGAAAAGGGATACTAAAGTAGAAAATAGAATAAGGGGGGGGGCAGGATAGAA
>CM053580.1:243372651-243404823 GCA_028627135.1 Pseudochirops cupreus | reverse complement strand
GGAGGGGAGGAGAAGGGAGGGGAGAGGAGGGGAGGGGAGGAAAGGAGAGGGGAGGAAAGGAGAGGGGAGGAGAGGGGAAGGGAGAGGAGGGGAGGGGAGAGGAAAGGAATCCTTACTGTTCCACCTGGCCTTATTCCTTTTTTTCTGACATCAGCAAAATGAAAGGTTTTTCAGAACTCAACACAATGCTATAAAAATGGATCTGATTCCCCTATAAACACTTTATTTATTCAAGTTGGGATTATTGGTGTGGCTTCTCACTCTAACCCTACAATTAAAATTAGTTGATCACAGAAACATAGAAGCCACTGAATTCAAAATGGGAAGATGAGAAGTACTGAGGCTCAATTCAATTCAAATATTTATTAAGCATCTACTGTGTGCAAAGTTGTACAAGCACGCTTTTTGAAATCTGAGAAATCGAGAAAAAACCCACATAGGGCTTGTCACAGGATCAGAGAGTTGGAGAATCGGCAGGATCTCAGCAGCTAGCTACTCCAACCCACACCTGAACGTAATTCACATTATAACATAGCACACGTTGTTGCCTACACTTTCTTTTTTTTAATTTTATTTTACTTTAAATTTATGGAATAAAACAAGCATTTCTGTAACACAGTACAGTTTTAGAAAGATGATTGTACATGAAGCTGCTAATCTACTATGCACAATTTGCAATTCCTTTCAAATATACAACAAAATTATCATATAAATTTGTTTTCTTCCTTCCTCTTCACCCCCCTGCCCTAGAGTTGGCAACCATTAGGCACAAATAGGCATATATGTATATATGCATGTATACATGTATATATATATATATATATATATATATATATATATATGTGTGTGTGTGTGTATATATGTATATACACACACATATGTATATATACAAATATATAGGTATATACACAAATATATACACATATATGCACATGTATGCAAATAGGCATATAAACACATTTATATATACACACTATATACACACACGCGTGTGTATGCATGTGTGCATACATGCATATGTGAATATATGTGTGTGCATGTGTGTGTATAAATATATATGCAAAATTCTTCCATACATATTTCTATTTATCAGTTTTTTCCAAGGGAGAAGCCCACCACTTTTCAAGGAAGGTCAATCCACTTTTGGATAGGAAAGTTTGCCTGACAATTTATGTCTTTGCCACTTTCATCCACTGCTCCTGATTCCGCCTTCTGGGGCCACAGAGAACAAGCCTAATCCTTCCTTCACATGACAGCTTTTCAGATCTCTGAAGACAACTCTCATTTCCCCCTGAATCTTCTCTTGGCCCAGGCTAAACTTCCCAGCTTCTCCACCCAATCATCATCTGACACAGACTCAAGGCCCTTCACTTTCTTAGTTGCCTTCCCCTGGTCATTTACTTCTCAATCTTTCTTGAACTTTAGTGCCCAGAAGTGAACACAATATTCTAGATGAGGTCTAGAGAAAGGAAAAAAAAAAGAGGGGGAGAGGGATCACAACACACAGAGGAAGATGGGGTTCTGAGGAGATTTTAGTGTAGCTCAGTCACCCCTCAGAAATGTCCTGCCTGAAAGCTGTCACACATGCAAGGAACACTATGGATCAGCAAGTATTCAAAACCACAGCTCTAGGCCCCCAGTGATATTTCTCTTTGCCATACCAACCAGACAAAGCATTACTTCAGAGCAAAAGGCACTTAGTGAAACAGCACAGAAGATAAATAAGAAGGAAAATGATCTCACTGAAACAAGGGTAAATGCCCTCACACATTCCCACACCATAAGTAAGACAGTAAAAATATGAAGAGAATAGACCCAGCCTAGCACCCTGTGCGGACACAGGCATAAGCAAAATTCAGAGCCAAAGCAATTCACTCCTCAGATTACATCCTAGGAGGAACCTCAACTCCATGACCAATGCTGCAGCTTCTCTGTTAGACTGCAAGCTACTGGTCCTCTTTTGGGCCATAATCAGTGCGAGCCTCTGCTGCCTGCCCTTTGTTGGTCGTCTGCTGCTCTGGGCTATTGAATTCTGCTAGTCTTTAAGTGGCTTGTTCTCTGCTGAGTCTCTACTGCACTCTGTTGGTTTTCCATTTCATTGCAGCAGCTCTGAGGTTGTTGCTCAGTCCTGTCTAACTCTTCCTGACTTCATTAGGGGTTTTCTTGGCAAAGATTTGCCATTTCCTTCTTCAGCTCATTTTATAGATGAGGAAACGGAGGCAAACAGGGTTAAGTGACTTGCCCAGGGTCACACAGCTAGTGTCTGAGGTAGGATTAGAAGTCAGGAAGACTCATCTTCCTGACTCCAGGTCCAGCACTGTATCCACTGTGCCACCTAGCTGCATCTCTGAGGCCCTTCCACAGAAAGGAATGGTCTCAGATCTTTTATACCATAGCTCCAAAGGGCTATTTCAGTTCTTTTGGGAATAAGAGTCACAACCACAAACAGCTAATCACCAGAGGTTTGCAGTCAGTAGATGTGTATCTTCTGAACTCATCTGTCTTAAGTGTCACTCTCTGAGTTCATAGTAAATGCTCAGGGGACTCACGTGACCTTCATTTCAAATTCCATAATGCCCATGGTTATGAGCCTGGGTCCAAACAAATCACCCCAGGAGCTTTATTTACCAAGGTTAGAAGGGCAGGGTAAAGCTGTTCTGATCCTGATTTTTTACAGGCACCAGAATTGTTGATCTCCTTACATAAATGCTTGCGTTATGAAGGATCTTATTGGTATGGGAAAAGAGTAAAGCATAACTTATGCCTTCTCATTTTGTGTGATTATTATACATATTTTTCTGCAAATCTCCCCTAGGGCATCTCCCCCAATACACCAGAGGCCTCTCTTTCTCTGGCTCTTTTAATATTTTGTGTATATTATATAGCATTTGGGAAGTCTATCTGTTCTCTCTCACACTAACTAAACAGCTTTTTCTATTCATACATGATAATAAACCACATTTATATCCCTTCTTATGTGTATGTGCCATCATGGGCAACATGCATCAGTCTATTTTTACCATCATCTTCTCATTGCCCTTTCAGTCACATGAAATTTCATTCCTTCTATAATCTTTGTGTTTCATAATTCACAGCTATGAAGCATCAAGTGAACATTATTTGTGGTTTTAATATGTTTTTGTATCCATAAGTAAGTGGGATCATGGAATGCACTCCATTGTATTAACTTCCCCTCTGTCATCTAGCCTGCTCTCTTCCTACTGTTCAATTTAGGGCTCAACTCATTGCCTCTCTGCAGAGTCTCTCAAAAATCCATATGCTGTTGGACTGACTCAATCAGTTTACTTTCAAATTATCTGGAAAAATCTGTACAATATTTATCCTTTACCCACTTGGTTTTTCCTGTGTGTATTTCTCACTTAATATGACTGGTGTGGGGTCTCATTGAGGATTCCTTATAGCATTCCAAAATCATCACATCATCCACAAACTAGAATATCTTATGTAGAACTTTCACCATGATGCTCACATATAATTCAACTCAGTACTGTTTCAAATGCCTTGATTGAATTTGATACTCATATGGAACTCCTGAGTGATCTGTATTCAACAGTCTTACTATGGGATCTGATATAATCTGAGATTGTACACTTTATTGATGTAAAAGCTAAATTTTAAGGGTGGACTTTGTTCCATCAAATGAAATGTGTGACTAGGGGAGATGCGAAAGCTTGTTATGGAGGGCTTTGATTTTTCCAGTAAAGTAGGAAATGAGGTCATCTGTTGATATGGAGTAAGGTTTGGTGCTTGGGACTCAGGAGGAAAGGAGAAGGTTTAGAACACTTGTCACAGAACCTTAGAAAAGAATAAAAAGATAACTCAAAAAGTGAGGGCCAAGTTTAGGTTAAATATGAACTTAGAGTAGATTCAGTTAGCATAGTTTTTTTGTTTTGTTTGTTTTTGTTTGTTTGCTTTTTGGAGGAGGGAAGGTAGGGCAGCTGGGGCTAAGTGACTTGCCCAAAGTCACAGGCTAGTTTTGTGGTTAAGTGTCTGAGGCCAGATTTTAGCACAGTTTTCTTAACTTCAGTGTGCAGTCGCTCCGGAGCGGGAAGAGAGAAAGAGGAGGTATAACCCTCAGTTGAATATTTGCAGGGCATTAATGACAGGACAATAGTCAAGGCCATCTGGGATTAAAAAGAATGAATGTTTACGTATAGAGTCAAGACTGTGAATTGAGGGGAGAGCAGAGAAGGAGTGGCTTGGGAACAGGGAAGCATAGAAAGTCTCAGTGTCACAGTGAGGACAAGAATAGGTTTTAGAGAAGTGAAACAGTGGAGAAAATGAGGCGATAGAGATTACAACAGAAAGTAATTTCAGAATTTGAGATCACAGAAATGGGACAGTTTGTGGTGATGATGTTCACAGTGCAATCACTGTAGACATCAGTAGCAGAGGAAGTGGGATGGGGGATAAATAGAATAGGGTGAAGATAGAGTAGAAATGGAGATCAAAGGAGCTATGAAAATTTATCTGAGGGTTGGAAGGCAGCAACACTAAGAATCTGAAACAGGTAATATAGACAGATGGAATAAATATTAAAGGGGTAGAAGTTGGAAAATGATGGTGGCAGAGGGTTAATACTAATATTAGCTATGGCACCCCAAGATTTGCAAGGTGCTTTCTATATCTCATTTGATCTTCACAACAACCCTGGGAGGTAGGTGCTATTATTATTTTCATCAAACATATGACAAACTGAGGATAAGAAAGGTTAAACAATTTGCTCATAATCACACAGCTACTAGACACCTGGTCCAAATTTGAACTCAGACCTTCCTATCTCCAAGGTCAGTGCTATATCTACTATACCAATCTGTATCAATGGGTAGCAGTGAATTTGATGGCTCTTCCTCCTGACTCAGTGTATCAGAAGGCATGAAGAGAGATAACCTACACTGGAATGGATGAGTAGAAAGAGAAAGGTTTCTCTGTGAGAAAAAAAAATTGAATATAGTATGAGATGAAAAAAAATCTAAAATGAAGGAAAAATTGTGAGTAATAGGCTGGGACTGCATAAGGATGAGCGTGTAGGGAGAGGTAGCAAGGAAAGAGGATTTCGTCTCAACAGATGATAACTCACAAGAACTAAGAGAGCAGGAGGTGTGAATTCATCTCAATCATAAAGTATCATTTGGTCAGGTGTCCAGTGGATCACAGCAGACACTCAACCATGGACAGCACCACCACAGACTGATTCCTCCCACAGTACCACACCCTCTTTGTGATTACTTGTGGATAGAAGCAGACAAATGAAGTAGCCATGTGCTGCCTGGGACAAAAGACCTTCCACAAAAGAACCTTTAGACCAAGCCTGCACAACCTGCAGCCTGCCAAAGGGTTTCAGGTGGCCCACGAAAATTGTAGCGGACGTTTTCCTCTCTATGTTTCATGAGCCACCCAAAATCCTTTGGCAGGCCACAGGTCGTACAGGTCTGCTTTAGACCAGTATTATACTGGCTAAAATCACATAGTAGAAGAGGTCACTGATGGTAAATACATAGTCAATCAATATATCAATCTCAAGGATTATGATAAAGAGAAATAGAAGAGTGAACCAGCAAATTACTCTTCACATAAGTCAGAGTGATAATTTTTTCCATCTGTTCCACTTCTACAAAATGTCTTCTTCTCTACAGAGCCTTGATTAACACCTGTTTAATGTTTGTTGCGACCCAGGGTCGCCATTTGAACTCATGAAGATGAGTTCCTGCTTCCAAGCCTAGGGCTCTATGCAGTGCACTACCTAGCTGCTCTTCATTCAGCCGATAAAGGAGGGATTTGAATACTGGTCCTTTGACTCTAAAACTAGTGTTCTTTCCATTCATTCTATGTCTGTGTCTGACATTTACTGTCACTTCATAAATTTAGATTTCTGGATGCAACCTTTAAAAGTGGTTTTGTGGATAGAAGGAGACAAATGAAGTAGCCATGTGCTACTAAAAAACATTTAGCCTCCACATAAAATGGACTCTTACCAGATAGCAATAAGTGTTTTGTTCACATTTTCCTTAGTCTGAATTGCATCCTTTGCTTGAGTTACATGTGGGTTTCTCTTTATATCTCCTGTCCCCCACCCTTTTCCTCCATACCTTCAAACATAAATGTATAACCACAAAGTTTCCAAAACCTTATTTTTATTATGTTAGTATTAAGTTTAACCAATCACTCTAAAATAATGCTTTGGGGGAAAATAAAGCAATGGCTATGGTATAATTTTGTATCTTCATCACTAATCCTTAACATTCTCCATTTCAAATAACTCTTTCTTGTATAATGCTTGCTACTATGGCATCTCACTGCTCAGTGTGAGGGCTTGTTTTCCCCCATCATCCACCAGAACTCTAGGTGCCAATTAGGAATCAAAGTGCAAAGCAGAAGAGGCTCAGGGCTAGGGTAATGTCAGCTATTATCAGCTGAATTGTCCAGTACTCTAACAGTCAAACACTGTGCTTCACATATCTCTTTCTATCTCTTGTAGGATTAAACCTTTAGCAAGTGCTATTTGGTATTAGATCTTCCTGACCAGGACTACCACAACTCCTGAAGGAGATCTGAGAAGGTGGCTGTGCAGGCAAGCTTGTACCTGCTGACTGATGTAGTAGGTACCTGATTTGTCTGGGGGGGAGATAAGGAGGTGGAGGAAGAGCTGAATATTGAATAAGAGTTCTATGAGATCAATGAAATGGGTGGAGAGGGGAAGCTGGAGGTGGTGAGATGATTTCCCTTTTTCCTCTTTGTTACTCTCAAATAAGGAAAATATTTGAAAGCACATCTATATAAAAATATTTAGCTGTGTCAATCTCCTTCCCTACAGGAACAATGAGACATGTCTCATTGCTAAGTAAGTGCTTAATAAATAATTTTCATCTAGTCATTCAGAAAACGATGGGAGTGAGGGCTAGAGTTCAAGTAAATGAGCCCAATCATTTCATACCTCACTATTAAGTTTTCTTTTCCTGTTCAATGCAATTGAATTCAAATGCCAACTAGATGAGTTGTTAGTGGCCCATTTAGAAGGGAAAACAGAAACATGGAATCAAGTTAGAATAAGTTATGATTAATTATAAAGTAAATAATTTATATCTGCTGTTAGAAACTCAGGAAGGCAACTAGAAAGATATAGATGTTGGGAAAACCAGGAGATGCCTGCTGCTACCAGCAGGTATTTTGAGGGGGTTTATAGTTCAGACCTGGAGCAAGTTGGGGCACTCATGCATGACCAATTAAATGAACTAGTAGAGCTCCAGGTTAGAGTACCATGTGGTGGCTCATACCCTGAGCAGCAGAATATATCTTTTAACTTTTTGAGACGTCATTTTCCTCATCAGTAAAATGGAGGGATTGGACAAACGACCTCTAAGCCAAAAGCCAAATGACCTTCCAGCCCTAAATCCACGATATTATTCTAGTCACATGCCTCCTCCAAGTTCTTAAAAAAACATTATTTCTCTATGGGAGTGCCAGCAGTTTATTTAGTTTGGAGCTGAAAGTCCTCACTGATTTGTCCTTAACCTTCAGTAACTTAGCATCATAGTGTCCTGGAGCTGCTTATCTTTCAGATGAAGCCTCCTTTTGTCTCTCTATCATTCTCTCATTCAGCCCCCAGGACTGCATGGAAGAAGTAGTATCTGCCTAGTTCCTTGTTCTGAGCTTTCTAACCCCTTTTGTTCCATGTTGCATGAGGGGACAAAAGAAATGCACTAGATCATATAATGACATTAAGAGTACAAACATCTGGGACAGCTCGGTGGTACAGTGAATAGAGCACCGGCCCTGGAGTCAGGAGGACCTGAGTTCAAATTAGGCCTCAGACACTTACTACAAAAAAACTAGCCATGTGACCTTGGGCAAGTCACTTAACCCCAATTGCCCTACCTTCCCCCTTCCAAAAAGAAAAAAAGAAAGAAAGAAAGAAGAAGAGGGAGAGAGTGTGTGAGGGATGTCTTCTCACGCCTTTTCTTCAGGGACCACGCTTGCTCTTTGTAATCCTGTAACACTTCTTTTCATTTTGCAGTTACTGTTTTCATTAATATTGTACTATATATATCACACACACACACACACATTTACAGTGTTCTTGTTTCTGTTTACTTCACTTTGTATCAGTTTATGTGAATGTTCCGATGGTCCTCTGTATTCTTCATATTTGTCATTTCCTGTAACACAGTAATATTCCATTGTGTTCACATGTCACCACTTCTCTAGCCAAGTGGGCTATGGGCATCTATCTTCTTTTCAGTTCTTTGCTGCCATAGAAAGTACTGTTATAAATATAAATATGTAGGGACTTTCTTTTTGACCAGCGACATCCTCTGGCTATAGGTTATATAGCAATAAAATATTCTGGTTAAGGAGAATAGACATTTTAGTCATTTTATTTGCATAATTCCAAATTACTTTCCATAACTGTTGTATCAATATACAATCCTAAAAAATGTATTATTTTTTCACAACCTCTTCAATATTGATTATTCTCATATTTTGTCATCTTTACCAATTTTCCAAGAGTGAGATGAAACTTCAGGATTATTTTGATTTGCACTTTTTTTATTCTGAGTATTTGGAGCATTACTACATGTGGTTGTTAATAGTTTGTGTTCACATCCCTTATCTACTTATAGGTTGACAACAGATTTCAGTCATACGTATTTCTGTTAGTTATCTTTATATCTTGAATATCAAACCCTTCTCTGAGAAATCTGAGCCAAAGATTTTTTCCCAGTCAATTGCTTCCCTTATTCAAGATGCATTCATTTTGTTAGTTTAGAAGTTTTTTCACTTTCATATGACTAAAATTAGATGTTTTGTCTTTTATAATTGCTGCTATGTCTTGTTTGTTTGAAAATGCATTTCCTACCAAAACTGTGAAAAGTATGTTATCTGCTTCACTTCTAAGATTTTCATGGTACGATCTTTAATATTCAGGTTGAATGTCCAGTTTGAATCTACTGTGGAATACAAGCCCAATGTCTGCCAGACTGCTTTCCAGTTTTGCTAACAGTTCTTATGAAATCAGGAATTCTTTCCTAAGTAACGTATTTTCCAGTTTATCAAACACTGGGTTATTGAGTCTCATTGTCTGTCTCTCCCTTGTCTATTTCTCCATTTTAACCAATACAAAGTGGTTTTGATGACTGCTATTTTATGATATAGCTTGAGGTCTGTAAGTGGTATTTCCCCTCCATTCCTATCTTTCTACATCAGTTCAATTTAAGCTAATTTCATGATGTCCTATTTCCCTGTTTCTTTGCCACTGTTCATTTGCTGTTTCTAATTTCTTTTTTCTATTAGGAGGTTGTGTGTTAGAACACTGGATCTGAAGTCACAGAATCTGAATTTGAATCCTGCCTCAGCTACTTCTCTTGGGTGAATCATTCAGTCTATCAGGACCTATGATTCCTCATCTATAAGATAGGAGAGAGCAAGGGCTAGATGGCTTCTACATCCCCTTCTAACTCTAGATCTGTGATCCTGTGATATCTGCCACTTTTTCCAATTTTCCAACTTTTTTTTTTTACTATAACTTCACAGCAAAAAGATAACCATATCACACCCAATGAACTTCAGCTTGGTATTTACCTACATTGTGTACAGATATGGATCAACCTACAAATATTTATTCTATTACTAGCAACTTTTTAACACTGTAAAATCTGGTTTCAGATGATTCTGTATCTTTGCATTCTTATTTTTTCAATGATTAGACCAATATATTCAATTCAAATCAGTAAACATTCATTAAACTTGTGCTATGTTGTAAGGTACTATGTCAGGCACTAGCAAGACAGAAATAGGTGCAACACATTTTGAAAGGAGGAGGTTGGGAAAAGAGGAAGGCAGAGTCAAGACAATAAAATAAATCATTGATCCAAGCAAGATAAAAATGAGCACTAAGGAGCATTCCAGGCAAATTGCTATGAGAAATTTGAGGATAAAAGAGATCCTATTCCCCTGGGAAGGTGGGATGAAGGGTTGAGGGAGGAAGAAAGGAATTGTAAAAATCTAAATAATAATATAAAATTTAGTGAAGTACTTCATGGATTAATTTTATAATAGGTTTTAAGATGATAATTAAAGCCAATTAGATGTTGTCTCCTGAAAAATGCATTTCTCAATCATTCTTTAAAATCCTTATCATATTTATATCTAATTGGAAAGCAAATTTTAATGCATGACCATAGATCATAAATCCAAATGGAGATTAGTTATTACCTCTGAAATTAAAATGGTCAATGCATGACAAGTGTGTGATATCCTTTGATGACTGAATGGGAAATGAAGAGCATCTGTTTTCAGTGCAATGAACAAATTAGCATTAATGAGATCAACTACAGAACCCACACACATCATGTTTGAATTCTAAGTCCTCTATTTAAAATTGTTTTTTAAATCCCCCCCTCTCAGTTCCTCTCTCTCATCCAGTAACTTATCTTGCCAGGCAATCTTCAAAATCTTGCTAAGACAATCCAAATGGAAGCAGTTCAGTTTTCTGGCATGTCACTGGTATAGACTGTTCAGGTTTCACAGGCATATAACAATGAGGTGAGTATAATGGCTCTGTAGACCTTCAGTTTGGTAGGCACCTTAATACCTTTTCTCTCCCATACTCTCCTTTGGAGTCTCCCAAACACTGAGCTCGTTCTGGCAATGCATACATCAACATCATCATCTACATGTATATCCCCATTATTAGCCTTAATCACTGAATGGGTGTTGCCTCAGTCAAACTGAGACCTGGGAATGACCTTAGCTTAAAAAGGCCGAGGTCTCCCACTGCATCTTAGTCCATCTCCAGTCATCCTGATCTTTATCTTACCATTGGACCCATATGGCTCCAGAGGAGAGAGTGAGGCTGGTGACTTTGCACAGCCCTGCCTCAGTTAAATCCAATTTACTTGCAAGTCATGGCTTCACCTTCCCAATGTCATGGTCTTCATCGAGAACAAAGGACAAATAACAACAACAAACAGCCAAGGTAAGTGAACCTATCCATAGCATTCAAAGTCTCTCCATTTGATGGAATGGGTAGTTTCATGTATGGATAGCATGGTGCTAGCTAGTGGAGAACCTCTGTTTTCTCAGTGTTAATTGTTATGCCAAAATCAGCACGAGCAGTTGAGAACTGAATTCATCTCAGCCTCAGAGGCTGCACTGAGTGCCTAATCATTGGCAAGCAAAAATCCATACACCAACTCTCCCTCCATTTTAATCTTGGCTTGCAGCCATTTCTGAGGCCATAGGTGAACTGCCAAGCATTCAAACTTTGCTGCAGAGTACAATTGTAATGGGTTGGTCATGTTGTTTGAATGCCAACTGCACATTTTCCTAAAGTACTATTTTACAGAGAGCTCACAAAAGGCAAGCACTCACATGGAGGTCAAAAGAGATACAAGAATCCTTTCAAGATCTCTCTGAAAAACTTTGGTATAAATTGTGAGACATGAGAGACACTGGCATAGGACCATCCAGCATAGTATGCCCACATCAAAGAAGGCACTGTGCACTACATGCAAAGCAGAATTGCAGCTCAGAAGAAACGTGAGATATGTAAATTTAAAGACATCTCCCTCCCAAATGGTCACACAGACTATTTGCCCAACCTATGATACAATCTGAAGTTGTATTGGTCTAATCAGCCACAGTCAGACAAACTGCACACTAATCCCAACATAATAACGTCATTTTGGTCCACTCTGAATCTTATGTCTACTTAAATCTATTCACTTTTCTCCTTCCACAGAGTCATATTAGATCAGATCCCCACCACATCTCACAGTAGTCTCCTACTTGATTTTTTTAAATCTAATTTTATGTTTTTAATTATCAGAAATCTATTTTCACTCCCTCTCACCACTCACCCCACTGACGAAATAAAAAAATAAAAGAAATCCTTTGTAACAAATATCAATAACCAAGCAAATCAAATTCCCTCATTTGTTCTGTTAAA
The DNA here is from genome assembly GCA_028627135.1 of Pseudochirops cupreus. Classification (NCBI taxonomy): domain Eukaryota; kingdom Metazoa; phylum Chordata; class Mammalia; order Diprotodontia; family Pseudocheiridae; genus Pseudochirops; species Pseudochirops cupreus. The sequence goes on along the minus strand of CM053580.1, from coordinate 243,392,855 downwards.
AATATCTGCTGGGGGTGGAGCCAAGATGGCAGAGCAGAAGCGCAAACCTGGCACGGACGTCGGTTCCTGTCACCTCCAACACACGTAAAAGAATGCCTCTAAACAAATGTTAGAGCCACAGAACCCACAAAGTGACCGAGAGAAACCGGCCTCCCACTGAAAGCAGCCTCCAGGCCGACATGAAGGGTCTACCACAGCATGCTGGGAGCCACCCGGTGCCTGCGCCAGGGCGGCCGAGACCAGCGGCAGCCAGAGCAGACTTCGGAGACTGAGCCACCAGCAACTGCAGCAGTTTCCAGACTTCTCCACACATAAACACCAAAGACAAAGTAAAAGGTCAGTGTGGAACTCCGCTGGAGCAGGGGTGGATGGATGAGAGCAGAACAGCAACAGCCCCCAGGGTGAGAAGTGGCTGGAGGTCCTGCAGCTGTACAACCACTGCCGTGTGGCTACCTGACGAGTTCCTGGCCTGCAGATCATAGCAGGACCACGCAATCATTCAGAGGGTAATCACTCTTGCTTTAACTTGCTTGGATCTGGATCACAGTCTTGGGTGGTGGTCCTGGGGTGTGTGACCAATGAGCAGAGCTGGTGGGGGCTGTAATATCTCAAAAACCCCAGAGACTTGGCACAAAGAGCAGAGTTGTACCATGGCTGAGAGCTCAAAAGTCAAGTAATTGACTGGCAATATGAGCAAGCAGAGGAAGCACAAAAAGATCATAGAATCCTTTTGGGGGGACAAAAAGGATCGAGGCATGGAACAGGAGGAAGACAGCAAAGTTACCTGCATCAAAAGCCTCCAAGAAAAATATAAATTAGTTATAGGCCATGGAGGAGTTCAAGGATTTTGAAAATAAAGTAAGAGAAGGGAGGAAACACTGGGAAGAGACATGAGAATGATGCAGGAAAATCATGAAAAGCAAGTCAACAGCCTGCTAAAGGGGACCCAAAAATACACTCAAGAAAATAACACCTTAAAAAACAGACTAACTCAAATGGCAAAAGAGGCCCAAAAAGCCAATGAGGAGAAGAATGCCTTCAAAAGCTGAATTTGTCAGATGGAAAAGAAATTTCAAAAACTCACTGAAGAGAGATAATTCCTTCAAAATTAGATTGTAGCAATTGGAAGCTAATGACTTTACGAGTAATCAAGATACTATAAAACAGATCCAAGCAAGTGAAAAAATAGAAGGCAATGTGAAATACCTCATTGAAAAAACCACTGACCTGGAAAATAGATCCAGGAGAGATCATTTAAAAATTATGGGACTATCTGAAAGCCATGATCAAAAAAAGAGCCTAGATATCATCCTCCAAGAAATCAGCAAGCAGAATTGCCCTGATATTCTAGAACCAGAGGAAAAAAACAGAAATCAAAAGAATTCACCAATCATCTCTTTAAAAAGATCCCCAAGCTCTCACTGGAGGGATAGAGCTTATTGGTCTGGCCGCTTACTTCAGCTGTTGCTGCTACAGCCATCACCATGATTCAGTTTTTGCTAGGATTTACACTCAGCAATGTGGTAGGGATGTATCTGGCTCAGAACTATGACATTCTGAACTTGGCCAAAAAGCTTGAAGAGATTAAAAAAGGTGTGGATGCCAAGAAGAAACCTCCTAGCTCTTAATAACGACTTTTAGTAGTGTTGTATGGATGCATTCCTCTTTAAAACAAAAGCTCCTATTCTCTCCTTCAGGACTAGATGACTTTCCTCACCTTGAGATAAACTGAGATGCCTTTGAGCTAAAATACACCTGTAACACCAAAACTACCCTTTATTCCTCCTCCTGGAGTCCTGAACCCAAGACCTGCATGGGAGATTCTATTACTTGAATCATGGTGCTTGACTAGGAAATGCTAGTTTTGATTAATGGTCTTTCCCCTTACCTTTTAAATTGTGGATTTCTAGTAATTTTTTTAAGTTGCTTTTTACATGGCTGAACAGATGGCAATGATACTAATTCTGTAATTATGTCTACCACACTGGATGCTTTATAAGCATTTAGTGTCAAACAATGTTGTTCCAAATCAATTAAAACCATTACATAGCAACTGAAAAAAAAAAAGATCCCCAAAAGAAAACTCCTAGGAATATTATAGCCAAATTCCAGAGTTCCCAGGTGAAGGAGAAAATACTGCAAGCAGTCAGGAAGAAACAATTTCAGTATTGTGGAAACACAATCTGGACAACACAAGACCTAGCAGCTTCCACATTAAGACATTGAAGGGCTTGGAATATGACATTCCGGAGGTCAAAGGAACTAGGATTAAAACCAAGAATCACCTACCCAGAAAAACTGAGTATAATGTTTCAGGGGAAAATATGGTCATTCAATGAAATAGAGGATTTTCAAGCATTCTTGATGAAAAAACCAGAGCTGAACAGAAAATTTGACTTTCAAATACAAGAAGCAAGAGAAGCATGAGAAGGTAAACAGGAAAAAGAAATCATAAGGAACTTATTAAAGTTGAACTATTTATACTCCTACATGGGAAAATGATAATTGTAACTCTTAACACTTTTCTCAATATGAGGAAAGTTAAAGGGAATATATATGTATATATGTATACACACATATATATGTATGTATAGAAGGGCATATATGTATATAAATATATATGTGAGTGGGCATATATATGTTCATGTATACATAGAGGGCACAGGATGAGTTGAATATGAAGGAATGATATCTAAAAAAGTAAAATTAAGAGGAGAGAGAGGAATTTATTGGGAGAGGGAGAAAGGGAAGGATAGATTAGGGTAAATTATCTCATATAAAAGAGGCAAGAGAAAACTGTTACAATGGAGGGGAAGAGCAGGAAGGTGAAAAGGAATGGGACAATCTGATTTTCATTGAATTTGGCTTAAGGAGGGAATAACACACTCAACTGAATATCTTACCCTACAGGAAAATAGGAGGATAGGGGATAAGAAGGAGGATGATAGAAGGGAGGGCAGATTGGGGGAGAGGGTGGTTAGAAACAAACATTTTTGAAAAGGGATAGGGTCAAAGGAGAAAATAGAATAAGGGGGGGGGGAGGATAGGATGAAGGGAAATACAGTTCATCTTTCATAATGTAACTACTATGGAAATGTTTTGGGTAACTACACAGGTACAACCAATACTGAATTGCTTATCTTCCCAGTGGGGGTGGATGAGGAGGGAAGAAGGGGGAAAAATCTGGAACTCAAAGTCTTAAAAACAAATGTTTTAAAAAATTCTTTTTAACGTGCAATTGGGAAATAAGATATACAGGCACTGGGGTATAGAAATCCATCTTGCCCTACTAGAAAATTAAGGGATCGTGGGGGAGGATATGAGAGAGAACAGATTGGGGGAAGGGGTATTCAGTAGGCTTGCTATTTTGGGGTGGAGGGTAGGGGAAAGACAGGGAGAAAAAATTGTAACTCAAAATCTTGTGGAAATTTATGTTGAAAACTAAAAATAAATTAATAAATTTTAAAAAAAGAATTAGAAAAAATATCTGTTTTATTCTACATCTTGAATCCATCACCTCTCTGTCCAAAGATGTCTAGCATGTTTGATCAGTTCTCTAGAATCATGGATAATCATTGCACTGAACACAGTTCTTACAGCTTTGGAAGTTATTTGCTTTCCCAGCATTGTTTCATTCTTTGTCCATTTGTACAAGTCTTCAGAAGGGTTCATTTTTTTTAATAATACTGATGTCATAGTATATACTCTTCTTCTGCTTCTGCTTACTTCGCCGTGCATCAGTTCATTTAAGTCTCTCCATATCATTTTGAAATCATCCACCTTTTCATTTCTTTTAGCACAATCATATTACATTACATTCATATGCAACAATTTGTTCAACTATTCCATAGGTAATGGGCATCCCTATCTGGCATTTGAATTTTTTGCCACAACAGAAAGAATTCCATAGAAGACAGACAGATAGAGAGAGAGGGAGAGACAGAAAGTTTATATATTAGACTTTTCCCTCTTTAATCTTTTTGGACTGTAGTTATTGCAGTGGTACAACATTATGCATTATTATGCATTAGCACCACTAGCTTTCCTCCCTGTCCTTGCTTAGAGTATTCCTCCTCTCCCCACCTCTTATGATCTTTAGCTGCCTTCACCACTCAGTTCATATACAACCTCCTATTTGAGTCTTCTTCTGATTCCCCCTACTTACTGATGCCACCACAAAAAATTATTTTGTATATATTTTGTATATACTTTTACATGTATTTTGTATTTCTTTTTTCTGCATGCATATAATATCTCCTCTGCAGAACATAACCTCCTTGAAGGTAGGGACTGCTTTGTTTTATATTTGCATCCTTCATGCCTAGAATATCGTTTTTGTGGTTTTTTTTTTAAATTTTTTAGACCTTTTCATTGGTAAGGGAGTCCCAGTTAGGAACTTCCAATCCCAATGCATATTGGAACTTTCTCTGCAACTTCTAGTCTTAGAGAGTTGTCTGAGACACTAAGAGGTTAAGTGACTTCCCCAGAGTCACACAGCCTGATCCCAGGTCCACATCTTCCTGACTCCATTGCTAGTTATCTCTCTGTTGCTTTATACTGCATGGTCATAGAAAATGTTTAAAAAACACATTCTTATTAATCAATGAATGTACAGAGAATATTTAGAAGCAACGACTAAAAATAATACTTTATGTACTGAAATGAATTAATTTAATTGTAAATAGTTACTAAATCATTTTAACTGGTTGTATAGATATTCAGTTTTCAAAAAGTACAATTAATTTTTTTTTTTAACTTTAAGGATACAAGACATATCCAATTTCTGACTCACTGTCAGAGGTCAACTTCATTTTGGCTTAAGGAAGTAAAACTGGATCCCAGGCACCCTGCTCAGTAGAGGTAAGTGACTGGTTCTGAATGACCTCCACACACTAACAGGTTGTGGGGCTGTAGACCAAAGCAGACAAAGTGAACTGGATTGTTAAGTGACTTGTCCAACTGTACACAGCCAGTAGGGATCAGAGGCAGAACTTGACCACAGTTTTCCTGACTTTTCTCTCCCACTTTCCTGCCTTTTTTGTTCCTGTTCAGTGTACCAGGATGGTCTCTAGTCCACATTCTGGAAATGTTTAATCTTTCCCAGTTTAAAAGACCTGTTAGTCAGGGATACATAATGTAGACTGTGGTGAAGAAAGCACCACAGTTTGTCAGGAGCTTTAGTTTCAGCTCTTATACTTTTTAGCTGTGGGGTCATGGACAAGATCATCTGACTTCTGGGTCATCAATTAAATGAAAATCACAGTTGTATCACCAGCTTCACAGAATTGCAACAATTGTAAATCTTACAGCATGACACGATGATGATGATGATGATGATGATGACGATGATGGTGATTCTCCTGAAAATCAACTTGGGCAGAAATGTTACTATTAGTTCTGTCTCAATAACTGAGAACTGGCAGCAAGACCCTGGATCACTAGCACAAGAGTCCTTGGTGTAAAATAGTTTTGTCAATCCCAATCAACTTTAAATAAATTTCTGTAGTGAAAATCTACTCTTGGTATGTAGAACTGAACCCAATAGTTGCACAATATAGTTTAAGAGATTTTTTTTCCATGAAGCAAACCACATGCAATCAAGGAACATTACTGACAGCACATGAACATACTCCCTGACAGATAACAGGCCTCCTGGCCATCAGCCAGATGAAGATGAAGTATTACATACTGGGCAAAGGGTTAGCATGCATTTCCCTTGGCTACATTTATACTGTCTTTTTTTTCATTAAAACTCTCAAATGCCAACTTCTTAGATTAAAAAAAAATCTTCTGAGAAGAAAAATGTTATTTCTGTAAGTTTTATTGCACAGGTAATTGTATTAGGAAGGACCCAGGTTGCTTTGAAGGATGTCACACTTTTTTTTGTAGGGATTCCTCTCTAGGGAAGAGTCCTGACAACTGACATTTCTCTATTTACGAATGCACCACCTACAGTGTGTTAGAGGAATATATGAATAAACAAGAATTTATTAAGTATTTCCCATGCATTGGAAAATCATTGGAAACACAAACATGAGTAGAAAGACAATCTGTGCCCTCAAGAAGCTTGCTCTATAATGGAGAAATACAATATTAAAAAGGAAGCTAAAAAGAGAGACAGTAGCCACCTGTAGCGCCAATGCAATATTTAGAGCACTCACAAGCACACTAAAGACCGATCCGTGACTATAAGAATCATACGACATTCGATCACAAAATATACCAGATTCTCCAGGTAGAGAATAGAACTGAAACATTTATTTAGACACCAGAAAACCAAATCCCAAAACCAGTAAGCCGATTCCATCATAGTACCAAAGATATTCAGAAGCCATAATAACTGAGAGCCATGCCATCCTTTAGCGTTCCCACAAACCAAGACAAGATCAATATTTACTCACAAAACTCTAGACCTCCTTGCCCGCGTCCTCCACCATCTCTGTCCTCCACCCAGCTCTGACCAGCTTCCTGTGGGCTCTGCTTCCCTTCAGCAAACTCCTCCCACCATAGGCTCCATGTGACTATATTCAGCCTATCAGAGGGCAGAGTTTACTTTCACAGCAGGGGAGGTCTTCAAACTCCCCTCTAGGTCTATTAAGGGGTAGGGAAGATCTTCGAATTCCCATTCCCATTACACCGCATTTCGTCATGGTGGTGACAGCCCAGAAAGTCAGGAGTGGTTGCTAGATGGAGAGAAAAGAAGCCATGACAAGCCTAAGCACTTTCTTTAAAATGGAGGTACTTGGAGAAGTCAGTTAATCCAAGGAAGGGCCAGAATGAGTGGAGTCTGAGAACGTCAGGGGAAGCGGATTCCGGGGTGAGTAGGCTGCTGGGGAATAATGGAGAATGTCCTAAGAATACGGAGGAGAGCCTGGAGAGGATCTTTGCGAAAGAAAAAGGAGTCAGTAAACATTCTGTCTTCTATTGTACGTACTTTACACTAACCCCAGACCCCAAGATCCCACCCTGAATGTTTCCCTGCGTCCATGTGCCTCCGCACTAACTAGGATTCATCTGAGTGATCCCGTATAAACAGATCCACAAACCCAAGAAATCACAGAGCCTTCACGGAGGAACAGAGATTTAGAGCCAGAAAGGACCTTTGAGCAACCTCCTCGTTTCACAGACGGACTGGGAGGCAGAGAGGCCAAGCAGCTTGCCCAAGTTTGCACAGACAGTGAGTGAGCGCTGGGACTAGGATTCAAACTCCACGCCTGTGCCTCCAAATCTACCTTTCTTTCTACTGAACTCCATGGCACACTCCAGGATTTATCTTTCCTAGACATGACTGACAGACCTATCTGTTTTTTCAAAAATTTTGGAAAGGTGTGGGAGGGAAGGCTCTATTAAAAAAGAAAAAAGAAGAGAAAAATTGGCTACGATGGGAGGGATGACTAAAGATTTCACTTCACACAGGGGAATTCTGTCAGGGATGATGACAAACTGCATTTAATATATTTTTTTTTCCATTAGAATAACCTTTCTCCTGGCAGGAAAACAGAACAAGTTGCATTCTAAAATATTGAATTCCATATTTTATAATCTTACAATGTTTTATAACAAAATCGAATCTCGGGGATTTTGGTGATTGATACTTGTAGCAGAGTATATTTTTTGGGAAACTGGCATATTCACTCTCTGTCCATACCACCGTGTTAAACATTCATCTGTTTTACTGATCTTTCTCCAAATACAGTCAGTTCTCTACAAACTAATGTTGGAATAACACAAATGCGAATTGACGGAGATTTTTAAAAACATTCTTATTTTGAAGGGACTGCTTAATTGATTTAAAATGATCTCCTTTCCAAATCACATCTTGCTGAAAATAATATGTTGGCACTTTAATATAATGTGACTTATTATGACATAGTCAAATTATAGACCCCTCCCAAACATAACTTTGTACAAAAGAAACCTGACATGGTATAATGAGCTATATGCTATAAGATACAGTGCACATTTCTCATATCTCTTAAACTATAAAGAGGCTCTACAGAATGGGGGAGTTGGGAAACGTGTAAGGATGAACTCCACTTACACAGGAAAAAACATGTAATGCAGTTTATAACGTCCTTGACAGAATTGCCCCCAGTATAAAGGGAAATCATTAGTCATGCCTCCCATCCTATCTACTTTTCTCTTCTATTTCATTAAAAAAAAAAAACTTAAAAAAAATTGGACCTAATTTCACTCTTGTACCAACCAGCCCATGACCCAGCCTGCAAACACCCTCGACTGGGTTTCTGCTGCCAGCCCTTGTCCCTGCTCTCTTGGCTTCTCCTCTCACAGTGTGCCCTGTGCAATAGGGAGGGTAGGAGTCTATACAGTATCAAACTCAAATAGAAACCAGGTCCACAAGTGGGTACGCAGGGATCCCCGACCACCACATGTTGACTTCGTTTTAAAATGTAATGCTACCTGTGTCTTAATGTGTTTTTGTTTATTTTGTTAACTCCTCCTGCACACACTTCTGTGATTACAGATTACCCAGCATTCATTTTCCTCATGTTTCCCTCTGTTTGGGAGTCCAGTCCATGCCCTGCTCTTATCCCTATAGAGACTCTCACCCAAACACTGAATTAAATAAAGAAGTCGGTAATCCTGGGCTAAGAAAAAGCAAATGCTAGGGCTTCAAATCACTGGAATTATTTGGATAGACATCTAGAGCTTTAAAACGACCTTCATCCTCCCACCAGCATTCTGATGTTTATGTATTGCTAATTATAAGTCAACATTCAGCAACCACAGCATACCCACTCATCTGTTTCACACGAGCCTCTTTACTGACTTGTTTGCAGAATTCTTTGGGAGGCTATTTACTCCAAATTTCCAGTTTCACATAAAGCAACAGAGGATTGGGGGCCTTGGGAAAAGGTGTACGTGGTACAGAAGCAGAATGCTTAATCCCAGTAAATATTGGAGTGAAATCTAATTATTTGGTTTGTCATGCAGATAGCAAAATAAAAAAAAAGTTTGAGCTTTCCATGTGCTTTTGCAATAGACTTGGGAGATGGTTTGCAGTTAGCCACAAGTAAAAACAGGATAAAGGGTGTGTGTAAAATTGCTTTTCTCACCAAGATATGTTAAGTGAGTTGTTAAACATTTAACAACCCACTCTCTGAAGAAAAAAATAAAAGAGGGAAATACTTTTACATTTAACCTGCACAGTTTCTATATCACTTTCTTGTCTAGGAAATCACCGAAACAATAAACCAAGTCCAGATTTGGAGTGTATTAGAATTTCCTAGGTGTAAATGCTGACACTGAAAATTTAACAATCTGTTCTCCTGAGTTATCTGGAGCTTGCTCCAGCTCATCCTTGAAAGTGTCTTGTTGGTATGCTTTATTTCCCTATCATGACATAGCCCAGGGGAGGAGCTGGAGCCAGGGGAAGACATGAGTTCAAATCCTGCCTCAGATACTTAGTGGTTGTGATTGTCAGTGAGTCACTAACTTTCTTTACCCCAAGTTACCTCATCTGTAAAACAAGGATAATTGTCCCTTCCTCAGAGAACTGTTGTGAAAACCAAATAAGAAAATACCCAAATTAACTACAAAAGACATATGAAGGAAGATGCTCTGCATCCAGAGAAAGACCTGGTAAATGAAAGTGTGTATAAAGTGATTTTACATCTATATACCTACTTGTATCAAATGGCAGCCATCTCTACGGTAGGATGGGGGAAGGAAAGAAAAAAAAGAAAAGAAATTTACATGATAACTTTAAAGTTATATATATATTTAAGTGGAATAGCAAGTTGTACATAATAGATTTGCAGTTTCATGTGCAATCTTTTCTTATCATAAAACATTAGGGAAATGCTTGTTTTATCTCATAAATTAAAAATATAAAAATTTTTTTAAAAGAAAATGAGATACATGCTGTGGGTGATATAATGAAATGTTAGTTTTTATTCCCTAGAATCTTAGTGATTTGTTTCTTTTGACTTCTGATTTTGTGTTGCAGTGCTTCTCAGTATTGAATTTGCTATTTCCTGGGACAGGTAGAATTTGAACTCATATCTTTCTTACTGCATTTAGGTGGCTCTACCTGTATCAGGCTGCTCATACCAATATCACAGCCAAGTGAAACACACAGTACACTTTGTGTACCTTCGTGAGAAAAGCAAACATACAAACTCCCTTTCTCCGGTTTCTACCCCAGAATAACTACAAATCATTTCTGAGCCTATTTCAAAAGCAAACAGAGAAGGTAAAGCATTAGCTGCATGATGGATTGTATAATGACATTTGCTTCTAATATTTGCTGGGATCAAATATTCCATTTCTACATGGTGTAGTTTTGTAGCAATACAGTTCAATCACACTGAAGGCCTACTTTTCCCATGCCTGTTTACCAAAAGAGCATCAAATGCCCATGTTGCTTGTGAGAATGGAATCCTATAAAGTAAAAACACTCTCGAGACCATCCAGGTAAATAACCGATTCTATGTTTCATCACAGAACCTGAGTAGAACCTCCCTGTTCTAAAAGCAGCTAGGTGGTGCCTCAGATAGAATACCAGGCCTGGAGTCGGGAAGACCTGAATGCAAATCTGGCTTCTTACATTTGCTGGCTATCACTCAGCCTGTGTGATCCTGGGCAAGTCAATTAGCATCTGTCTGGCTCACTTTTCTCATCTGTAAAATGGGGATAATAATAGTACCTACCTCCGAGGGTTGTTGCAGGGATCAAATAAGAGAACATAATTGCAAACCTTAAAACACTGTGTAGTTATATTTTTATATTATTTTTACCATGATAAAGCTTCAGTGTTGTTGTACTGATGGCAATAATGGCTAACAAAAGATTTATGCATATTGGCCCAATTCCTACAATTAATATTTAAAAAGACTATACAAACTAGACTGTAAGAAAATAGAAGATATTGAACAGATGCAGATTGAATAATTCCAACAGGCTGTGGGGACCTAAAAATAAAATATAATAAAATCCTTCATTGCTCTTACTTCGCCTAAAACTAAGCTATCTGCTGAATTCAAGCTCAATATCAATCAGAAGTATAACGTAATAGGGAAAAAGGAGTCAATACAATATGGAGATACATTGAAGGCAGTATTTTATATACTGAAGGCAGTATTTGCTAATTTGTCCTAATTTTGACCCATATCCCTAAGATAAAACCACTCAGTCATAATGAATGACTATTTGGATATATTGGTAAAGTTTCTTTGCTAAATTTTATTTAATATTTTTGCATCAAAATTTGTTAGAAATAGTGATCTATAGTTCTTTTTTTTAATTTTCTCTCTTCATTGTTTGGGCATCAGGACCATATTTGTCTCATAAAAGGAGTTTGGTAGAGTGCCTTATTTCTCAGTTTCATCTTCTCTCTACACCTTCTCTCACCCTCTTCTCTTATATAAAAAGATTTTATGATCTCATCAAGTCCCTTGGGTTCAATTTTCTTTTCTATTCAGATGAATCATTGAACTAATCTTTTTCCTGAGTTGTATTACATCCTCAATTTCACGTCAGAATCCATAACCTCATTCAAAGGTGAGTTCACAAATAACCTCCGTGGAAGTATCAATTTGACATCTATCTGTTTGAGGCAGCTAGATATTGCAGGAAGTGGAGTGGAGGAATTCAAATCTGAAGATCTGTGTTCAAACCCTGCCTCAAAAGATACCTTCAGCTGAATGGCCCTGGGCAAGTCACTTAATCTCTTTGTACTTTATTTTCCTCATCTCTAAAATGAGGGGTTTGACTCAATGATCTCTGAGATCTCCTCCAGCACTACATCCTTTGTTCAATGGCTGAACCTCTGGATCAATGATTTTTCTTACCATTCTGAAGAAAAATTGTAGAATTTTAGCATCTGAAAAATTGTAGAATTTTAGGGCTGAGGTTTTTTGCTTACTTGTTTTTGTATTTCACAGCTGGTTGTAAATAGCTGTTTTAAAGACATTTCTTTTTACATCACAAATAAGAGTTTTCATTTGCACATTTTTAAGGAATTTTTATAGACATTTCCATGCTTATGGAAAAAGTGTGCAGCACTTACATGTATTTCAACAAATTGTTACCTTTTCAGACAAAAAAGACTACATTTGCCACAACTTAGCTTCAATTACTTTAAAACCCACCCATTACCAGTGCAACTACCCTACTCCTTCCTGGTGACCACGTTCAGAAGAGAGGCATCACTGAAAGTAGCCATGAACTAAATGGAGCTGGATGAAGGATGCTCAAGGTGAGTGAGACCCAAAGCTCATCTGTGAGCTACAACAGCCCCATCTGGAAGCCGTTACCTTGAGAAGTCTATCTTTTTATTATACTTTTTCCCCCTCCTTTTCAAAATTGATTGCCCCTGACAATGAGAACATCAATAAAACTTTAAGAACCCAAGGGGAGATGGCATCACATCTGCTCCTGTAAAATACAGAGGACTCTGGAGAGGCCAAGTTCAAGGTACTTATTGCAATATGAACTTACACATACTTTATAAACTAATAAAACATACATAAGCAAAGGTAAAAAAAACTAGAACAAATTAAATTGGCCATGGAAGCATTTTTGTTGTCTGTTTGCTTTTGACTCACGCTTTAATTTGTCAATTTAATATACCATTAAGAAATGAGAATATGATATGTGATAGCATTTTCCCATCAAGGAGATCAAAGTACTTGTTACGTTTCACCATTTACATCAAAGGCAACCTATATGTATGCATATCATGTCTGACCCCCATGTCTTTGTATTCTAAAGGATTTCTGCATCATCCCTGTATGATTGAATTGGAATGCTTTACCATCTGTGGTTTAATCCTGCTTTATTATTCTTAAAATACTAAACATGGGAAATAAAGATACGACTTCACCAGGTGTTATTATCTAATCAGGCAAAATTCTTTAAGCCCCTATTCTAATGATGCTGTAAATTAAATGCTGTATTAGTAGGAAGTCTCTTTTAATAGTAAATCAAAGAAGGCAACGTACAGATTAAATATCTTGATTTTCTATTCTATTCCAATTATAGCCATGAACAATCTTCATGGTAATAAATTCACCACAGGGCCAAGAAGACAAGAAGGCTTCCATTGGAAAAAATCACAGTGGTTCAAAATAAAAATGCAAATATATTTAAAATGAGAGTCTGGGTTTTTACCTTTCTAGTAAATGACGATTTGTTGCCCATCTGAAGGGAGGAAAGTTTTCCCCTTATTGAAGGTGGATGCAGGCCAGAAAAAGACAGACAAAAATGGTGTACTGGCTAAGGAGCTGGCTTTAGAGTCAGGATGACCTACATTCCAGTCCTATTTCTTGCTCCTATTCGCTGGCTCTGTGACCCTGGGTAAGTCAATTGTTTCTAAGTGCCTTAGACAACTCTCTAAACCAATAAACTGCAGAATAGTCACTGAAAAGCGTTGGTAGAGTGAGCTTATTCACTGGGAGTTCCCTATAGTAATAAAATCACATACCAAAAAAGAAACAAACCAAAAATCCCCCAAACCCAGCCAGTGATGTAGGTGATGACTCCCCACCCTCATTGAAGGGTTCTTTTGGCTATTAACTGAACCTTTAGTTTCCAGTGGATGTTGTCTCTCAGCTCCAAGTCCCGACATACTCAATTATGCCATGCCATTCCATTGGATTGTTTTTTATGCTATTCCAGAAAGGCCTGTAAGGAGACTTGGCTCTCATTTATATTGGACAGCAAATTCATATTCAAAATATACCTGGGGGTTTTCATGCAGACTGTTTCTCTTGGCCACATCAGCTGCTGGACAGGCTATTTCAAAGCCCCATTAAAAATGTTGATACCATACCTACCTCCTGCTCTATTCCTTCAGCACACAACATATAAAATTACCATATAAGTGTTCCATTCCCCCAAAAATTACTGCCACTTTTTTTGGTGCTTAAGCAAACACAGTCATTGGTGGATGAAAGGGAAAGGAACAAACATTATCCATCTGTTCTATCTACAATGACAAAAAATTCCACATTATGTATTTGGGAATATTGTTGATGGAGCCTCAGCTATATGCAAGGTGTGCTTACCATTCTTTGTTTGTATTCAAAACAGTCCATGAAGACACTAGAGTTTTATGGGCTATTAATGCGACACAGACTCTGGCTTGTAAGCTTATAATGTGAGCAAACTGAAAACATACAACATGAACAAAGCTGTCATGAGAATCTATATGAATTTCTTTACTCAGTAACCATGTGTTCAGCACCTAGTTGTGTCTTTAATAGAATTTTTTAAAACCCTCAAGTTCATTATTTTGTTATTGTCCCTGTTGGCAGAGGAACTATAGTTAGTCACATGCATAAGCTAAGTAGACAGGTGCTCATGTAGCATGAGAAAGGGGCACCATGGAGCTTCTGTGACAATCTATATTTTCTACCTAATCAAAATCCTAGTAGCTGTTGTCTACAGACCCCCCAGTTACCCTCTTTCCTTCCTCAATGAGTCCAGTAGAAGGCTCATGATTTTCCTTTCCTCCTCAATATCTGCCTTCCTAGGGGATTTTGGCATACGTATTGACTCAAATACTTTAATCACGCATTTCTTCAACTGAATCACTTCCCATGACCTACTTCTCCACCCTACCTCAGCTACACAGAAAGATGGATATATCCTCCTTGATCTTGCTGTCAACCACAAATACATCACCTCAGTGTCTAAGAACTCAGAAATCTCCTTATCTGACCATTATCTACTTGTTTCCCTCCTTTCCCCTTGCCATTCCCATACCAAGCCCTACTCTTTGTCCATACCATAATTTCCAATCCCTCAATCCTCCATTTCTCTCCCAACCCACTACCCCTGCAATAGCCACTCTTTCTTCTTTTCCTCATCTTGACCTTTTGCCCTGTTCTCTCTTGAGTGCTTGGTCCCCCTTATCATCTTGTCATTTGCATACTGCCACACCTCAACCTTGGCTCACTCCCATCATTCTCTGCCTCTGGTCCTGCACAGGTGAGGGGAAAGTGAGGGGAAAAAATCACTGAACCATTCTGACTGGGTCCATTATACATTTATGTTATACAACCACAACTTGGCCCACCTGCATTATTGCTAGGTATTCTTTCTTATCCTCCCTTATCAACTTGTTGTCCCACTTTCCACCAAAGTTTCTCCAAATCTTTTCACCTCTCCTCAAATTTTCCATGCTCCAACTGCCCCCATCCCCTCATTTGAGAATCTTGCCTCATAGTTTACAGAAACAAAATTGAGGTTATTTGCCATGAGCTCCCTCTTCTCCCCTCTTCCTCATCTAACATCACTCAGATGACTTCTGCCATTATCTTCTCCTTTCCCCTGTCTCATACAATGAGGTACCCTTACTCCTCACCAAGGCTAACCCCTACCTGCTCAAGTGATCCCATTCAATCCCATCTCATTCAACAGATTACACACTCTGTCATTCCCACTCTCTCTTATCTTCCATCTCTCCCTGTCTACTGGCTCCTGCCCTACTGCCTACAAATATGGCCATGTCTCCCTAACCCTCACTTAACCCCATTAATCATCATCCACAGGTGAGAACTGGGTGAGAGATGGACACCAAAAGTGAATGAGCAGCCCTGAAAAAGGCTAGGCAAGCCTTCACACCAAGGGCTTGAATACCCCAAACAACCAAGGACCACAATAAGTGTTTACTATCAGATGGGATGGGGTAGAGAACTGGTAAATTTAATGTATATGGAGAAGAGCTCTACTGACAACTGAGCAAAACAGGTAGGAAACTGAAGTGGATAGCCTTGTGTTATCATGAAAGCCAATGAGAGCAAGGTTCATGGGATCATAGTTCTAATGATGAAATGAACCTCAGAGGTCACCTACTACAACTCCCTCATTTTACATATGGGTAAACTGAGGCTCAGAGATGTAAAATGATTGGCCCAAGGTTATACAGCAAGTGGCAGATCCCCAGGCTTTAAAGTCAGCTTTCTTTCCAATGCACTCCCCTAAGAAGGTTAACAAGCTGAGGCTGGAGAGTGTTGAGGAAACCAAAGAAAGGGGAATACAAAAGCACAAAGAACAAACCAGACCTCCTTGAAAATTTTGCCTAGGGCTAGTTCTGGCTTTGGTGATTGAACCAGTGAAGATGGAAATCAGGTATGTGATAGAAGCTGTACTGATTTTATGTTGAGAGAAAATGGGGGCTGGAGGGATGTTCCTGAGGAAGTACAGTCAGGCTGCCAGTCCCTACTCATTTCTGAGATTGGAGTAGTGTTTGTGCCCCTGGCACCTTAAGAAAGGAGAGGGAAAAGAGAAGATTTCCTGCTTCTTAAAGTCTAAAAAAGCTTAGTCTGGGGAGCAAGGAAATGGTCCAGAAGCTCCACCTCAGCATTTGTTGCTGGTCTGCTATATTGACTCTGCAGGAGGAGCTGAACAGCACTTTATTTTAATTGTGTGTCCTTTTAAAGTGTTTTCTTTTCAATCTTAAATAGCAGAGTGGTTTTTAATTGGATTTCAATGCATTTCAAACTCTGAAGTTGAGCCAAATACAGGACTGGCCCACAATAAGGAGGAATTTTTATTCTAGGTAGCTGAGTGTGTGCCCCTGGGCAAGTCAACTATAAAATCACAAAAATAATAGTACCTACCTCACAGAATTGTTGAAAGGATCCAATAAAAAATACACACGAAGTGGTTTTCAAACCTATGTGAGTTATTACAATTACTATACATCAATCAACCAACAATTATTAAGCACCTACTATCGGTCAAGCATTGTTGTTGGTTTGTTTGTTTCTTGTTGTTGGTGGTCCTTCATTCTCAAAGAACCCCATCAGGAAAGTGATGTCATGACTTGTAAATGAATTGGATTTAAGGGGCAAGGTTGTGCAAAGTCATCAGCCTCACTCTCTCCTCCAGAGTCATTCAGAGTCCAGCAGCAAGACGTAGTTCAGGATGACTGGAGATGGCCCCAGATGCAGTGGGAGACCTTGATCTTTGTAAGTTAGGGTCTTTCCCAGGTCTCAGTTTGATTGAGACAATACTCATGCAAGGATTAAGGGGTAGGTAAGAAATGAGGCAAAGAATGGTCTTTTACCTAGTCAAAAAAGAAAAAAAATCAACCTGGAAGGGGAAGACTCTCAGGGTTTCTAGCCAAAACAAAAAATTGTTCTTTATACTCACTCTGAGCCAGCAGGACTCAAACAGTTCCTTCCTTCTTTCTTTCCTTCTTTCTTTCCTTCCTCCCTTTCCTTCTTCTCTCCCTCCCTTCTCTTCTCCCTCCCCTCCCTCTGTTCACATAGGGAATCATACCCTTACTGACCAGTGCTCTGCTCAAAGGAAGATAATTTTGATCACTGAAGCCTCACAAGATATCTTGGGGTTTAGGACTAGATTTCTTTGTTAAGGACCATGCCTTAAACCCAAATCATCCTGGCTCTCATTGATTGACCAACAACAGGGCCCAGCTCAAGCCTCATGTAATTATTGTTTGGGCCCTGGTGGCTCAGAGTGAGTGTAAATATTTAGGAATTATACTAAGCACTGGAAGCATATGGAGGTATACAGGATAGCAAAGGAAACTAAAGTGAAGAATGGAGGAAGATAAATGGAGTTGTGCATCACCATACATGAGACTGCTTATTCAGACAGAGTTCCACAAGAGAGCTCAAAGTATTTGATGATATGTGATAGAGGTTTTTCTGTCCCATTGGTAAAAACCAGGATAAATGAATAGAAATTCAGGAAAGCTGAGTTGATCTCAAAATGAAAAGAATTTCCAAATAATTAGAAATGGCCCAATGTAGAATAGGCTACTTCAGAAGGTATTCAAGTATCCACGGCTATGTTGCTGAGGAGACCTCCTCCCCACTCCATTTAGTACCCAGTAAATAATCTTTGACAGTTTTAATTTAGCTGGGCCTTTGGATAGAGTGCTGGGTTTAGAGTCAGCAAGACCTGAGTTAAAATCCAGCTTCAGACACTCCCTAGCTGTGTCACACTAAGCAAGTCACTTAACCTCTGTCTGCCTTGGTTTCCTCATCTGCAAAATGGAGATAATAATAGCATCTGTGTCCCAGGGTTGTTGTGAGGACCAAATGAGATAATAATTATAAAGTGCTTAGCATGATGCCTGGCATATTGGAAGAGCTAATATCATTATTATTAAAGACACAGGAGATGTAACTATCAACAACGATGTAGAAAATTTCTGCAGGTATGAATTGGACAAGATGACCTTTGAAGTCCAATCAACACTGAGATTCTATGTTTCTATCCATTAAATACAGAAGAACAAAAATTAGGGGCTTAATTGGGTAGGAGGTAGGGAAGCAGCAAAAGAATTTACACCAGTTTATGGTCTGAAGTAGGATGAGAAGTGGTTAAAATAGTTTCGGGCAAAGGAAAACATTACATTTACAGCAGCAGTACGTGTTGATAGAGACGTAGAATGTTGTGACAGGTGGGGAGATGAAGGAAAAAACAGCAATAATAATTAGGAGAGCAAGCATACAATCACAAACAAGGTTTGATCAGGAGAAAAGAAGAGAAACAGACATACATTATTAGCACTCTTGTGAAGGAAGAACTGTCAGAATTTTGAGAGTTTGGATGTGGGGTTATGAGAAGGGGTAAGAACAGAAACTGAGCAGGCAGCCAATGGCATCGATGTTTCTTTTCACAAGGTATAACCACATGCACATTTTTGTAAGGCATTCAGCTACTTCTGTAATTTTCGTGCTTTGTTTCATCAAGAGGTGATTTTTTTAAAACAGAAATCAATACATACCTAAACATAAGCGTGTTCCAAGTCTTAGTGCAAGCTTAAACTTCAATATCCTCAGAAGTATAAATGCTACAAACTTATAAAGAGCATAATTTTAAAGCTTAATTATTTAAATTTCTTTTAGACTTGTTGAGTTTTGTAAATTTAAGTAGTTAATTTTTAATTTTTATTTTAACAAGTTGGGGCACTCTGTCATTTACTTCATGTGTGATAGTTTCTCAGGCCAGTGGCTTAATAGCCCAAGTTCTCTCGGTTGGACACTTCAGCTATATGATCTATCTCCATTAGACTTTTTCTTGTAGGTTCATGTCAAAACAGTCACATATACATGAAATTCTTGTTTTCTGGATAATCTTAAGGTTAGTGTTACAAATTCATTCATTTTAGTCACTCAGAATTAGTCGATGAAGTCCTCACAAACTGCAAAAATTTATAAAACTTATATTTTTAAAATCTAAATAATTTTCCTTTCCAATGTTCTCTATAAGTCTATAGCATTTACACATCCGAAGTTAGTACAGCCTAAAACTACATGAAGATTTTTGGTTCAGACTATTTTTTCTCAACTTTAATCTGTCTAGGTATTATTAACAAGCAACACAAAGCAATGAGAGTTGATCGATATCCTAAAAATTGTTTTTAATCATTTTTATTAATGTTTTTATTTTTAAATTGCCTACATAGTCAGGTAAAGTTTAGGTCACATTTTGCAGATTGATTTCTGTTCCTAGTTGTTCAAGCTGAAGGCTTCTCCAGAATGCAATGCGCTTACTTCTCTCTTTGCCCAGCTAAATCTGACCATACATTCTACTTACATGATTTTGGAAGAGAACTAAGTGCAAGACATTCCTTTAAAAAAAATAGTAAGTGGCATGGTTTCTTTCTCCAAAACCCTTCCTAAGAACCAATTCCCTAATATATTCAGGGGAACCTGTTTAATGTATTCAGGTCATGCCTATGGAGACAGACTTGTTATACCTGCTCAAGTCAGGAATATGTATTAATACAACACAAACAAGAACAAGGTCTCCACTTCCAGCTCTTACCCTGATTCGATCCAACAATTCAACAAATGCTAATTATGCATCTTCTATACACAAGGCATGAGTTTTCAACCAGCTACAGTGAACAGAAAGCCGTCCTGCGAGTCAACTCCCATTGCTCTCCCACGATGGCTGCAGGACTCTGGATACGTCACTTCGCCTCTTGGTGCTCTTAAAAAAAGGCTAATTGTCTACCATGGTGGATGGAAGGAGCTTCCCCAGTCTGGTGGCAGTGGCAGAGGAAAAAAAGATATTATGGATGTGTTATGGGAATCTGAAGATCTTCCCTGCCCCTAGGCCCTTTGCTAAAGTGGCTACGTGACCCTGAGGACCCTTGGATATTTGAAAGTATACTCTGTTCTCTAATAGGCTGAATGTGGCGCCAGACTTGTTTTCCAGGAATGCCCGTGCCTTGTAGCTTTGTGATTGGGCAG
>CM053580.1:243324709-243372151 GCA_028627135.1 Pseudochirops cupreus | reverse complement strand
CTTTTTCCCCTGAACTAGGTAAATGATATTTGATCAATTAAAGTTAGATTGTTAACCCATTTTTGAGTTGCTTTCCTTTAGAAAAGCAGATCTAAGAACCTGTGCTAGCAGCCACCCTGGTTGTGCTGGGGTGCTTGCTGATACAGGATGAGAAACATTATGAAGGTAGAATTAACAGGACTTGGCCACAGTTTTAAACATGGGAAGTAAGAGAAAATGAGTAGAGAACGACCCCTAGGTTTTGAGCCTGGTTGATTGAAAGGACAGTGATGGCTTTGACAGTAGTAAGGAAGTTAGGAAGACAGAAAGGTTTAGGGGGAAAAAAAACGAATTTAGTTTTAGACATGTTGAATTTAAAATGTCTATGCTAATTCTAGTTTGAGATATCCAATAGGCAAACACTAGAGGTGAAGAAAAAGGTTAGAGCTGGATAAGTAGATTTGAGAATCAATAGCTCAGAAATGACAGTTGAATCCATGGGAGCTAACAATACTACCAAGAAAAAGAGTAGGGAAGAAAAAGAGACAAAATTCCAGGTCAGAACTTGGGGGGGCACCCATGATTAGTGGGCATAACCTGAATGAATGTTCAGCAGACAGTTAAAAGGAGAACAGAAGAGAGAGAGAGAGAGAGAGAGAGAGAGAGAGAGAGAGAGAGAGCTGTGCCAGATAAATCTAGGGAGAAAAAAGAGAGTATTCAGGAGAAGAGGGTAGCTGACACTTCAGAGAAGTCAAGAAGAAGTCAAGAAGAGATAAGATCAAGAAAAGACAGCTAGATTTTCCCATTAAGGGTCATGCATGGTTGTACACGTCTGTAATCAGTCCTAATAAGAAGGCTAGATCTGGCAGATTACTTGCACTCAGGAATTCTGAGATGGAATAGGAATAAAGCACATCAGGTATACACACTGAGTCCAGAACCAATATGGAAAGCCCCTGGGAAAGGGGGACCATCAGGTTGCCCAAGGTGGGGCACAACGCTCTAGGTTAAACATAGAGCAGGTCAAAATTCTGTAGTGACCAATAGTGGTAATTCCAGGATGGATAAGATGAGAAGACCCAATGAAGAGGGAAAGAGAGTAGGATGAGGGAGAAGAGAAGGGAGAAAAGGAAAGAGCTATTTTGGTCCAGTGATGAGGTTGGAAGTCAGACAGTAGAGATTTCAGAAGAAGACAGATGGAAAAGAAGTGAAGGCACTTATGACAGGTGACCTCAAGAAGTTTAGCAATGAAAAAAAAGAGATGATGCTATGATAGTTAGCAGAGATGGACAGATCAAGTGAGGGACTTTGATGATAGAGGAGATGTGGTTGTGCTTGGAGGCAGTAGGGTGGTGGTCAGTGGACAGACATTAAGGACTAAGAGAGTAGGGATGGTGGAGGAGGCAATGACGAGAAGGCAAAGATGGGATGGAATTGAATCACTTCTTGTCATTGTTTGTCCTTTGTTTTCAAAGAGGACCAGTGACATCATGGGGTGATGATGTTTTGACTTTTGTGCACGAATTCGATTTAAGTGAGGTAGAGCTCCACAAAGCCATCAGCCTCTCTCTTGTAGAATCATTGAAGTCCAGTGGCAGGACAAAGTTGAGACAACTGGTGATGGTCTGGCATAGACCTCGGTGTCTATGATGTCTAACCAAGCTCTGAGCACTCCACAGTGTCTGCTTCAGACTTCCACAGACATGCCTGTCATCTGAAGTCCCTGGATCATTCATATGTGGCCTACCTGCTACGTAGTTAATGAGAACAATTACTTAAAATCAGAAGCTACCAGTTGATCCTCAGGAATGGCTTTCTCCCTCCTCCATGGCCTTAGGTTAATATTCCGAAGCCTGACTCTGCCAACCCTGAAATGAGGTACCAGCCTTGCCTCTTACCCATTATTATACCTTTCACTCTACTCTCCAAGGTCCTCCCCATACATCCCATCCCATCTCCTTCATCTTGGCCTTTTCATAGGCATCCCCCAGGTTTGTCCCCACTTCTGCCTCCTGGAATCCATGGATTCTTTCAAGGTTTAACTCAAGAATTTTGTCTTCCAAGAGTCAGTTACTGATTGCCCAGTGACCAATGCCCTCATAGCTATGTGTTTTGTATACATCCTTTATTGATTTCTCTATGAACGTGTTGTGTCCCTTGTAAAGTTAAGTTCCTTGAAGACAACTACTGTCACATACTTGTGATGTGTTTCTTCAACACCTAGGACAGTTCTTGACTCATAGTAGGCCCTGAATAAATATTTGCTAATTAGCCACATAGAAAAAGTCCTAGTTAAAGCCCTATTTCTTGTTTTTCAGTAAAGTGCTTTGCAGCATGACTGTCCACCTTAGTCCAACACAACCCATGTTCTAACATCTCTGGGGAGGTTACTCCTGACTAGAGTAGTGATATCCTATTATAAAAGTCAGGCTTCTAAATTTCTCAATGGATTAAGAGAAGTAAAAAGGTTTACTAAAATGAATTCCATTCCCTCACCCTCTCCCCACCCCCAGTAATCCCCAGGTAGTACAGGTAGACAATGAAAGATGCAATTGCGAGCATTGGCAGGAAGAGCTTCACGATCTGGGGATGGTCTCCTTACAAGTGAGAGCATGTAGGACCACATAACCTTTTAAAACCAAATCAAGAAGGTGAGTCCATTTTCGTAATATAATACTAGAAATGATTTGACATGAGCTGATCCTGTAACATAAAGTCACCTTCCATTAACCCAAACCAAAACATGTATACATGTGAGGACACACCCACATTAACAATCCCACTGGAAACCTGGCTAGCTAAAGGAGGGGTTGTTTCTAAAAATCCAGGATAAGTGGTGAGCACTAAAGACTTGGCTAACCAAAAAAAAATCAGCAAGATAGTAAAGGTGGTAGTTGATACCCAGTAATCTAGACCAGGAAGTCAGTAAACTGTGGCCCAAGGACCAAATCCCACAGCTGCCTCTTTCATCTGGCCTTGAGCTAAGATAATGTAATAAAAGTTATTTTAAAAGACCATCTCTTAAGGTATTGATGGGGTGTTCTCTGCATTGGGGGAGGAAATGTTCAAACTGACCAAATCATAGACTCTTAGAATATAGAAAATAATTGCTGTACCCTAGCTACCTGATTCATATCCTGTTGTCTTCTATGAGAGTCTAGAATCAGGGGCTGACAAACTACGGTTGATGGGCCAAGCAAAGCACAAGTGGTAGGCTGGATTTGGCTTGCAGATGTCATTTGCCAACTAGTGATTCTAGACTCTACAGCAGACAACAAGACAGGGGAGCTGAGAGCTGGAGTAGAACAGCTGTTTTCCACATTTGAAGAAGCTATGATTTTGGCAGCATGAATATTCCCACCATCAAGGCAGATTGCAACCCCTCTATCACTTAGTAGATGAAATGGGAAAGAAGCACTATGGCTAAACTTCCATCACTTAGTGACCAAGCTGGATCTCACATGACAGATGTACAGTCCATTACCAGGCAGACATTTGAAACCTTTCGGGCACAATGGGGCTTGCTAGAATGCCTTCCTTCTACTGCTCAGAATTCTGGGTAGTTGAGAGATATCACAACCCATCTATATAGCTGAAATATGAGCACAGACCCTCTGACCCCCAATCTAAAACAAGTCCAACCCTTGCTTTTCTCTGGTTCTCCTAATAATTCTACAAGGGCATTTTCTTTTGGGGTGCATTTCTAAATAAATTCATGCAACCTCTGGAGGAAAAAATGGTCTTATCTGGAATTTTTTCAATCTCTTATTTTGTTTTAAATTTAATTAAAACTTGTAAAAGTCCCAGGAACAGCATAAGTCACCATGATAGATACTGTACAAAGACATTAAGAGATGATGTTGATGATATGGTTAGCATTTCATTGAAAACTTTATGACTGTCAACTTGGAAAGAGAGAAAACTACAGTAGCAAAAAGTTTTTGCAATACATCTCTAGAAACCTGTCTCTGAAATATCAACATTTATATTAAAGAAATTTCTTTTCAATTGAAAACTCATTTTAATAATTACTAACATTTACAAAGCACTTACTATGTTTCAGGCTAAGTACTTTACAATCAAAATCACATCCTGATCTTACTGCAAAACAATTGAGAAATCAATTAGCTCTCACAGTAACTAACTAAAACCCATAGAATTTAGAGGTGTTGTAGTCCTTCCCAATTTCATGTTAAAAAATCTGTATTAGTACCATTTGGTTTCATTTCCTCTGTCTCCCCTTGATTGCCCATTTAACCCTCTTTTTTAATAAAGGAAAACATTTAAGGGAAACCAACAGACAAGTATTTAAGAGAACACATATCTGACCATGTATATACCACCTCCTACCTCCATACTCGCCCATGTCTATACTGGGAGGCACAAGCGTTTTGCCGTCAGTTCTCCAGGACTGAGAGTCTAACCCATTCATTTTACCAATGAATAAATGGAGTCTCAGAAAGCAAAAGTTCAAACAAGTAGTAGTAGCAAAGTCATTTTAAATTCCAATGTTTTCTTTCTGTTATCTTGCCTCCCAACACACATACATTCATTTGCATGTAGTCTATAATAGACAGAGGGGGAAAGTGGTCCCAGGGCTCAATGTGAACCTATCATAGCTTTGACACTTAGAAGCTGTATATCCTTGGGCACCTTAGACTCATTTGTAAAAAGGAGATAATAGTGCTAGTATCTCTTACATCACAAAGATGTTGCAAGGAAAATATTGCAAATCGTACCATCTTTAAGTGGTTATTGTTAGTCCTACTAGTTAGTATTATTAGTAGAACAATTCCTACTATTTCCTACAGCAATTTTTTTTCTAACTTTTAGGGTTAACAGTGTTTTCTCTGAGCCTAACCAGCTATAGGTAGGCCCTTGACAACACATGCGAAAATAAATGAATAAATGAGGATGAATAAATAAATAAAAACAAAACAAAAACCTGTAACAACTCCTTCTGATTCCTCTGTTAATCCTTATCATAACCAAGAATGAAACTCACATTTTAACACCTTGTTACTCCCACCTTACTCCAATAAATTCATCCCTGTGATTCTACCCAACAACAATCAGATATAAGGGCAGAAACCAAGAAGACCTAGAGTACATACCATTGTATGTCCTAAGCCACTGTTTCTTCATGATCCCATGGGAGGTTAGGGCTCGACCTATATACTTATATTCCTATATAGACCTATATACCTACGTGCCTCTAAATAGTAAACTGCCTGACTTGTGATCCTTTAAGTACTGATGTTCCTCCTCGTCTACAATCTCCTCTCACATTCCTTGTAGGGCAGCGCAGAAAGGTGCCCAATGTACAATGTAGAACAGGTATGGAATAGCTGTTTATTTCTTTGACACACACACAGAAAGTGCTAAACACAAAATATTCAAGCATGAATGAATTTCTGACATGAAAATTTAAACAAGTGGCAGTAATAACTTATAACAACTTTTTTTTAACTCTTCTAGAGTTGAGATTTAATAGTACATCATCATTATTTACCATAAAGTGACTTGTGGCATTGTATAATAAGCACTTTATAGCTCTTCTTTCCTCTGCACTATGCACACAATTCCAGGTCCATGTCTCTTGTCAAGCCAGGTCAGGACTCGAGCTCATGATTCTGCTGATAGCTGTCTTCTCCAAGAAGCCTGGAGTGGCTATAGAGAGAAAAAGCCCTACAGCTGAACTACACTAAGGACCCAGGCTCTCCCAACCACTAGAACTCATAAGACTTGGCACAAGACTTTACCCAAGATCTTGGGGTCACTGTTAGGACACCTACAATCAGATAAAGAACCACAAAGCAGAAGCAGCAGCCAGAAGCTCAGGCTCAAACTTTCCTAGCTGAGCCCAGCTACTAGGTGGAAGGTAGCTGTACTCCTGTAATTAGAAAAAAGTCACCCCTCCTCCATACCTCACATGAAGTCCCAGAGTTTTATCATGCCATTTTGAAGATGAAGGAAAAGAAACAGACAAAAGGTGGAGTCACTTCTTTTTCTAAGGTCCATTCACCCTGACTTAGTGGCCAATCTTATCTTATGCAATTTTGACATAGCCTTTCTCTCCCCTCCTCACCCTTTCAAGCCTCATAGGTTTGAGAGACAAGTTCTAAGCCGCCAGAGCAACTCAGCCCATATTCCACAGGCAATCCAATATATCATCTATTATCCCATCAGGGCCAACAACCCAGGACCTTTGAGGCACAAGAAGGACAATATGGTATTTTATACTGTGAGCTCAAAAGCTTCAAAAGTGAAGTATGAAATCTGTGCTCTCAGAGTTGTAAATGAAGAAGTATGAATGTGCTTAGTTTTCCGATAGCCAGTGAAATGGCCAGAAGGAAAAGCTTGGTCAGATAGTGCCGGATGATGGAGAATTGATTGCATACGCACGCCTTCACTTCTGCAGCGCCATCCTTCATACGTGAAGGATGTAGCTGAATGGGCAATACTTATCCGCTTACATGCAGAGAAGGGGAGGGGGCAAAGTAGAAATCTCCAGTTGCCCATTTATATCTATTACATTGTTTTATATCATTCTCAGTTCTGCCTCAGAGCGCCACCAACTCTCGCTGTGAGACCTTGAGGAAAAAAATCTCCAAATGGGTATAACTAAAGCACTGACTCAACTGGCTGTTTTGAGGAACAAACCTTAGAAACCTAACATTGCTGTCAAAATGTGAGTTGTTATTCTTGATGTCAATACTCAGTAACTCTGCATAAGGTAACCTCTCCAGTCATGACTTCTTGTAAGATGATGGGGAGGGATAGGTGAGAAACAAGGCACCTGAGGAGAAGCTTCAAGGTTACATTGCGCTCCATATTGAAATGTTTTCTTGGAATAAATAAACAATAGACATAGTTAGACATCTTCTCTGTACCTTGTCGTAATGTAATATGAGTAAGGTTCAGGATTTGAAGGTGCACTGCAAATAAGGGTCAGATGCCACAACCTGAGACAGCATCAGCCAAAAGGAAAGGCATCACAGAGGATCTAAATATATCAGGTCCTGTGGTGGAAGGAGAAATGCCTCAATCCCCAAAAGCCCGATGAGTTTTTAGCATGTCAAGCATGGCTAGGCATTGGGGGAAGGGAGCGTGAAGACTGATGCTGAGTCATGCTGGGAGGGGGAAGGGTGTAAATGTCTGCAGAACTGGCAGCTAATTGATTTTTAAACTTGAGCCAGGAAGATAAGTGGCTTTCAGCCTTTTCTCTACATCTCACTTTGGCTGAGTGACTCAGGGGATTTAAGCCTCCCTGGCATAGGCCTCTTCTTTCACCAAGGCAGGGAGGCTACTGAAGTCCTCTCAATCTGCCTCCAGGGTGTCCATGCTGCTACAAGGAAACTTGTCTGACCTGCTAGATCTTCTTCAAGGAAACCTGCAACTATCTCCAAATCCAAGTGTCCAGAGTCCATTCTCCTCCTCTGGGGGCCTTTGTACCTATCCCAATCAAGGTTGAGAACGCAAGGGCATAGTAGAAAATTGATTATGAGACTTGACCTCCATTCCTTTCTCCTGTTGTCAACATTGCCTATATGCCCCACCTCAATGGGCCTTGCCAAAGGTGCTTGCTGTATTCCTGTTTTCCACTTAGCGGCCAAGAACTGATAAAATCTGGAAGGCACTTGAGCTTTTGTTTTTATTTTAAAATTAAGACAAAATGTAAAGTACATTGAGCCCCTCACAGGAGATGCAGGCAAGACTGTCCTGAAAACCTTGTTTGACTGAATAATTCAAACTAAAATCTTGGGTTTGCATAACTTTAAAAGAAATATCAGGCATCACCACACTTTCTATTTCTTTCTTCCTCCTGACACCCAGAAAAATTCAGACTTAAGTCTCTGATGCTTAGAGGCTATGATCTGTTATGTGCAAAGGGAAAACTCAGTTCCTATCTTCCACTGAAAACTATGAGGCTGGTAACTATTTGTACAATGGTATGTGCCAATAATAGATTAAAAAAAATAAAAACAGTGCCAGAATTTCTCTCTGAGAGAACACCGTACGGTATTTAGCTTTTAGTGGAAATATGAGAGTGAGATATACAGTCTTCCATCATCCTTCCTGTTAAAAAGATGTTTTCCCCAAATGGTAAAACACTAATCGTTCTAAAATGATCAGCCACAGACTGCCTCTGATCTGCTCACAATCCTCATTATTGCAGGCTGAAGTTTAGAAAGCACATCAAGGACAAAGGATTCAGTCCCACGTGTTCTGTACTTTCTGTACTTACACAGTTCCTGGAATTGTGTAAGATAAATTCCTTGCTGACCATCTGCATTAGAAGAGCTTGTAGGAGCATTGAAAATTAGAGACAGTTGTTTTTTTTTTTTTTTCTGGGCTTGCTCACACCTTTCTGGTGTGTGGATGGGTGTGTTTGTGTGTCTGTGTGCACGTGTAGTGGTTTAATCATTTTTTAAGACATTTAATTGCTGTTGACCATAATTTCTTCACTCAGTGTATGCCAAAGGGCCAAAAAGTTATCAAGATGGATATGCAACATATATTTTCCAATGATCATCTATGTATTTCATTAGGAAACTGATGAAAAAAGTATGTTCTGTGTTCATTTAACAGCACATCTACACTATCAGAGAGAATCCCAAATTAATAGAATGAGTGATTAAAGGAATATAATTTATTTTCCTGGTTAACTTAGGGTTATATGGGAACCCTTTTCTGTTCCAGATCTTTTGTTGAAAATTTAGTCTTATTTGTAACAATTTTTAAAAAGTAGTAGATGGAACATTATTTACTAGTCAATCTGATAATTCAGAATTTTTCACAAGCTCAGCTGCATCATTCTGAACATGAATCATCATGTACAATTCTCTAATAGGAGGAGGTATAGAAGACTTGGCTGAGTCTGTACTCTAGCAATTACTTTGCTAAATGAAGTCTTGGTATCAGATTGTCTTTGTAGAGAGGACAGTGGTTTGGGGGTATCTAGGGAAATATAGCCACAGTCATCAGCTTACTCTATCCATCTAGTGTGAGCACCCAGGGAAATCTGCATGATCTTCATGGTAGCAACAGAGAGGTATGATCAGAGTTGAATCAATTTCCTCACTCCAATCCCAAAATCAAATGAGTCTACAGAACTTCCTTCTGAAAGGGAAGCAAATGATCAAAAAGATAGATTTCACTTGAGTGATATTTGTGCTTACTGGATCAGTCAGTCTTTAAGCATTTATTAAGTTCCTACTATATTCCAGGTACTGTGGTAAGTATTAAAGATACAAAAAAAGGCAAAAGACAGTCAGTCTCTGATCTCAAGGAATTCACTTTAATGGGGAAGAAAACATGCAAACAGCTATGTACAAACAATATAATCTCAGAGGCACAGCAGTAGAATTAAAGAGGATCAGGAAGGCTTCTCATGAAATAAGAAAATGAAATTTTAGCTGGGAAGAAGCAGCAAAAGTCAAGAAGCAGAAATTAAGAGGGAGAGTATTCTAGGCATGGGGAAGGCATGGTGAAGTGCCCAGAGTCTAGAGATGAAGCGTCTTGTCCAAGGAATAGAAAGGAAGCCAATGTCACTATGCAATTATAGGTATGTCACAAAAGCCCTGAGACAATGGGTTGAATTTTTTTAAAGCTATAAACAAGAGGGCAGAGCCAAGGTGGTGGGGAAAAGGCAGAGACTCACCTGAGCTCTCCAAGATTCCCTTCGAAAATACTTTAAATAATGTCTCAAAACAAATTCGGGAGCAATAGAATTCACAAAAATACAGGGTAAAACAATTTTCAAGCCCAAGACAACTTAGAAGGTTGACCAGAAAGGTCTCTCAAAACCAAAGTAAGGCCAGCAGGCCTCAGCATAGGAAACCAGCAGCAGGCCTTGGGAATAACTGAATCAGCAGTAGCAGCAGCTGTTTCTGGACTTCTCAGTCCACAGTCAGTTAGGGGGTCAGACAACTGGTCAGAAAGAGATTACGGGAGTCCCTTTGCTGGCACCAGGTAGGAGCAGGACTCTGTTGCATTGTCCATACATGGATCCAAGTCCCAGTCTCAGGTTGTAGTTCAAGGGTGAGAAGGAGCACAACCACAGCTTGTGGTCATAACGGAGAAAGGATCTAGGTCACAGTTCCAGGGAAGAAAAAGAACACCTTTAGTTGCTCACAGACCAGAGCACAGGCCAAAAGAGTAGTAAACACACCTCTCCTTAGATCATACCACCTTGGGAGAACTGAAAATTTACAGACCCACAGAACTAGCTCTGAACACAGTGGCACAATAAATCTGAAGCTTGGGACAGTGCTCCCTCCACTCCAGGAGCAGAGCTCAACTTTAATACAAAGTTAAAAGTCAAAAAATAGGCTGGAAAAATGAGCAAACAAACAAAAAAAAGAACCTGATCGTGGAAAGTTATTACGGTGAAAGGGAAAAATCAAAAAACAAACTCAGAAGACAACAAACTCAAAATTGCTACATATAAAGCCTCAAAGAAAAATGTGAATAGATCTCAGGCCCAGAAAGAACTCATGGAAGAGCTTTAAAAGGATTTTTAATAACTCAAGTAAGAGAGGCAGAGGAAAAATTGGGGAAAGAAATGAGAATGATGAGAGAAAATCATGAACAGTCAACAGCTTGGTAAAGGAGACACAAAAATTACTGAAGAAAATATCACTTTAAAAAACTAAATGGCCAATTGGTAAAAAGAGGCACAAAAAAAATCACTGAAGAAAAAAATGCCTTAAAAAACAGAATAGACAAAATTGGAAAAGAGGTTCAAAATTCACTGAAGAAAAGAACTCTTTTAAAAGTAGTATTGGCTAAATGGAAAAGAAAATACAAAAACTCACAGAGGAAAATAATTCCTTAAAAAGTATAATTGGGTAAGTGGAAATTAATGACTTCATGAAACATCAAGAAACAATAAAATAAAATCAAAAGGATGAAAAAAAATAGAATATATAGTTCACATTGGAAAAACCACTGACCTTGAAAATGAATCCAGGAGAGATAATTTAGGAATTATTGGACTATCTGAAAGCCATGATCCAAAAAAGAGCCTTGACGGCATCTTTCAAGAAATTATCAAGGAAAACTGCTCTGATATTCTAGGGTAAAATAGAAACTGAAAGAATGCACTGATCACCTCCTGAAAGATATCCCAAAATGAAAACTCCCAGAAATATTATAGCCAAATTCCAGAGTTCCCAAGTTAAGTAGAAAATATTTCAAGTAGCCAGAAAGAAACAATTCAAATATCATGGTGTGACAGTTATATTAACACAAAATTTAGCAGCTTCTACACTGAAGATCAAAGTGCTTGGAATACTATATTCTGTAGATCAAAGGGGAAAAATTGGATATTTAATTAAATAGAGTACTTTCAAGCATTCCTGATGAAAAGATCAGAGTTAAATAGAAAATTTGACTTTAAATATAAGACTCAAGAGAAGCATAAAAAGGTAAACAGAAAATAGAAATCATAAAGGCTTCTATATGGTTAAACTGTTTACATTCCATAATGGGAAGATGATACTGGTAACTCATAAGAACTTTATCATTATTAGGGTAGTTAAAAGGAATGTACATTGACAGAGGGCACAGTTGTGAGTTGAACATGATGGGATGATTATTTTTAAAAATTAAATTAAGGAGTAAGAAACAGGAATGTACTAGAAGAAAGGGAAAGGTGGAATGGAACAAATTACCTCACATAAAAGAGGCACCAAAGAGCTTTTACAGTAGAGAGGAACATGGGAGAGGTAGAGGGGTGAGGAAACATGTGAACACTGGAACTGGCTCAAAGACAGAATAAAATATGTATTCAGTTGGGTATAGAAATCTGTCTTAACCTTCAGGAAAGTAGGAGAGAAAGGAGATAAGATAAGGGAGAGGGCTGATAGAAGTGGGGGGGGGACATATTGAGGAATGTAATAGTCAGAAGCAAAAAACTTTTGAGGATGGCCAGGATCTAAGGAGAGAGAAAGTAGGATAAACCAGGAGATAAATAGGATGGAGGGAAATACAAAGTAAATATAACTATGAAAATATTTTTCCAGCAAGTTTTTTCATTACAGGCCTCATTTCTCAAATATATAGAGAACTGAGTCAAATTTATAAAAATAAGAACCATTCCCCAATTGGCAAATAGTCAAAGGATATGAACAGGTGGCCTGCAGAAGAAATTATCAAAGCTATCTATAGTCATATAAAAATGCTCTAAATCACTATTGATTAAAGAAATGCAAATTAAAACAATTCTAACTCATAACCCCACACCTATCAGATTAGCAAATATGACAGAAAAGGAAAATGACAAATGTTGGAAGGGATTTAGGAAACTTGATATTAATGCCTCATTGGTGGAGTTGCAAACAAATTCAACCATTCCATAGAGCAATTGCAACTATGACCAAAGGGCTATGAAACCATGCATACCATTTGACCAAGCAATATCACTACTAGATCTGTATCCTAAAGAAATTAAAAACAAAAATATTTGTAACATCTTAATTGTGGAAAATAATTGGAAATTGTGGGGATGCTTCATCAATTGGGGAATGGTTAAACAAGTTGTGGTATATGATTATTAGGGAATGTTGTTATACTATAAGAAATGCTGAGCAGGATGCTCTCAGAAAAACCTGGAAAGACTTACATGAACTAATGCAAAGTGAAATTAGCAGAACCAGGAGAACATTGTATGCAGTAACAATATTGTGCAATGATCAATTGTAAATAACTTAGCTATTCTCAGTAATACAATGATCCAAGATAATTCTGAAGGACTTAACATCGTAAAGAGTGAGTTGATAGTATTGATATCAATATTCAAGTCAACAAGCATTTATTAAGTGCCTACTGTTTCCAGGTATTCAGCATATCACTTAATAAAATAATCTCAGTAGTCACAGAATCTTATATCATTTTGATGTGTAGAAACATCTACTTGAAGAGAGTTTTCAAAACTAAATTTGGCTTTGAATGAAATGTCTTCTTGAAATCAACAAGCAAGAGACAATGTAGGACCCCATATTCTCTACATACATCTATCAGTTATGTGACTATAAAGGTGAAATTTGTTGTAGAAAAAGGCTTACGAAGAAAGTTTCCATGGTCAGTTTTCCTCAATGCATCCACAGGTTATTCTGTTAAAAATATATAGAAAGGAGTTATCGATGTCTTCATGTTTGCCTTTTTTCAGCAGAAATTCCATCTGTGATCTTTTTTTCATTTTTAAAAAATCTTCCCTTTTACAAAGTCAATCGAAAGTTGATTTATGAGTGCACAGTACCCAACACCATCTGACTCTTCTATCTTCTAAAGGAAATTGTGGCAAAAACTAAGAATCAAACCATTTTTTGACCATCTACAAATATTAATCTAAATGTTGTAACCCTTAATGTGCTAAGTCTATCCAAAAGCTAGGGAGATAATACACTATTAAGGGAATATATAGTGATTCTCATGATGAGAAAAACCAAAAGAGGCTTTAAAAAAATCCCTATGTAAATGGAAATATGGCTCACAGATTTCCCCTCAGTTCTAGAATAAAATGAAAGAACTTATGGAGTTTGCTTCATCAGTTACCCAAATGCAGCCATAACAACAAAACAACAAAAATAAATAATTGGTCATCTTGTCTCATTAAACGTGACAATAACCAACCTCTATATTACATTTTAAAGTTTCTAAAATATTTTGCATGTCATCTCATTGCAGTCGTCACAATGGCCATAAAATCAAGATTAAGATGCAACGTGAACTTCAATATGTGTTATAGGTGATGAAAAAACAGAAACCATCAGTAATGTGTGCACGGGGTGGTTGGAGGGTATGAGGAACGTGATGAAGATCCTGCAGACTAAGCTGGCAATAGCAAACACTGACATGGTGAGGTAAGGGAAATGGAACAGAGAGTGGGGATGGAAACACGTTAGAACACTGAGCTCCATATCAAAAATTAAAGAGACCAACAGTACACAAACTGATCTGCCTGCACACCCCTGTACCTCTTACATGCCATCGTATGCTCATTAATAGATATGTTTCATCTTGACCTAGTCCCACTATGCTAGTCTTCTTCTCTGAGCAGAAATTTAGGAAGACAGATTTCAACTTTATCTAACTGAATAATAAGGTGTCTTTTTGTAGCAGAGTGGGCAGTTCAGTGACACAGTGGAAAGAACATCAGGCCTGGAGTCAGGAAGCCTGAGTTCAAATCTGACCTTGGACACTTACTAGCTATGTGATCCTAGGCAAGTTACTGAACTCTGCCTCAGTTTCCTCATTTATAAAATGAGCTGGAGAAGGAAATGGCAAACCACTGCAGTATCTTTGCCAAGAAAACCCCAAATGGGGTCATGAAGAGGCAGGCATGATGGAAATCTAAACTAAATGAAAACAAAATTTATAGCCCAGATTTCATTATGCTCTAAATAAATCGTGTCTCCACAGAAGCGTAGCATTGCTCATGCAAATATCCTACCACTCAGTATCAGCATTATGAAAGGTATCCATTTTATCTCTGTTCTTTCCTGGCTAAAATCCTATTACATCTGCTATTCAATCAACTCTAATTGCTTGATTTTTCAAAAGTTTTATTGATGCTTTTTGTTTTTATATCACAGTCAATTCAGTACATCTTCCCCACCCTCCAACCCAAGGAATCTTCCATTGTAACAAAGAAGAAGGGAGCACTGGTGTTGAACTCAAATAGCAAAAGGAAAGTGGAGAGATGGGGGACAAAAGGGAGACGGAGCCATGCATAACGATCCTGCTTGTAACTAACGTTCTATATGGTCTATTTATTTTTACTCATTAAATAGTTCCCACTCACATTTTTGTTTTTTGTTTTTGTTTTTTTTGCTTTTTGGAGGGAAGTTTGGGGTTAAGTGACTTGCCCAAGGTCACACAGCTAGTTTTGTGTTAAGTGTTTGAGTCTAAACTCAGATCCTCCTGACTCCAGGGCTAGTGCTCTATTCACTGTACCAACTAGCCACACACACACACACACACACACACACACACACACACACACACACACACACACATTTTAATCTGGTTCTAGCCACACTGGGGAGTGTTGCAGCAGCATGTGGCTCCTGGGCCATGGGTGTGAAACCTCTGATACAGAGGTTCACAGACCTTGAGCTGAAGGACACTTCAGAGGCCATTTAGTCCAGCCCTTCATTTTACAGAGCACAGAATCAAGTCTCATAATGAAGTGACTTCCCTGATGTAAGCATCAGAGAGGGATTTGAACTCAGGTCTTCTGACTCTGGAGATACTCTACTTTCCACTACCTCACATCGAGCAAAACAAAATGATACCTCAATCCCACATGAGGGCATATGCAACAATACTAGAGTCCCCCATCCCACCAATGAAAGGAGGAAGCTGTATTTCTTGATCTCTTCTCCAGGGCTAAGATTGGTCATCATAATTCCATAATTTAGCTTCAGTTTATTGGGTTTTTTTCAATTTATCTTTTATTTGTGATCTCAAAGTTCCCTTATTTTTAACAGCAGAATATTCTGATCTGTAGGTAGATAATTCCTTAACCTTCAAGCAAACTTCTCAAATGTCTAACTCACTGAGCTCCTCTAAATGATCCCATCCCCTTAACAACATAAATCTAAAAATCAAGGGATCGGATGTAATTCTTATTTGTGTACAACCTGCAATTGCAATCATTTGGTTAAAATAAGACATAACCAACTTTGTAAGGAAACTGACACAATGAAGAGAAAAGTAGTCTTTTTTTTTCCTTTTACATGTGCAAAATAAATTCACAATTCATTCAGTACAAGCACGACAAATTACTCATTATCGATCGTGTGCAAGACTGACATTGTTTTAAATATTCATATACTTCAGAATGCAGGCATCTGCTTTCTCCTTTGTCTGATTCACACCTCATTTGACTAACAGAGAAGAGATTCAAACCAACCCCAGCTCCTAGGACGTATTCACTTAGGGCACCCAAAGTTAAGCCAGTTGTCCCCAGGCTGCACTGAGAATAACATGGCACAAAGAAACCATTTCAGTGAACCCAAGGTTCACTTAGAGTAATGTGGCACAAATAGCCCCCATCTCTGTGCACAGAGGCTCCAGTATTGATTTATGAGGTAGCAGCATATGGTGTAGATTTCAGAGGCTCTGATCATTCCGATGATAATTGCCTAGGTGTGAAACCGTGAATGCTCAATAACATTATCGAGGGTACATTGTGATCAATGGGCATCCATATTTACATGATTTACAGCTCTGGAAAACTGACTAGCAGACGCACTAACAGGATGCCTAATGATGTGGATGATGAAAAAAAGTGAAAAATGTCTCAGGAGCTTTTCTTTTCAAAGCATACTGAAAGTAGCATACAAGTGTATTACTGGGTTTATCTGGTAAAATGGAAAGGTGTTTGAAAATAGACTTACCCTTTGATTAATTGCCTTAAGTGGAAAGGAGAAGTAATAGAAATCTTCCAATATAGGAGCTCATTGTAAAAACATGTGTAGCATGCTTTACTATGCATTTGGGGGTGGGGGAAGGGTTTGACGGATTTACCCTCCTAATTGTATTTTGCTTAGGAAGATATTAGGACAAGTATGTATTGCCTGATCACCAATCAACTAATTATGAAGGGAGGTGACCCCAGAGTGTAAGCAGTACCAAGAGAATGCTTGCCAGTATTTCGAATTTTCCACACAAAATTCACAAAATTGATGATTTTTATCAAAACTAGCATTTAGTTCTAATCCAGAAAATTCTTAATGATTTAGTTTCCCATGCTACCAATATGCTGCCAATAAAATGAGGATGAGAGAAAGCCAAGTGACCCCATTCACAGACACAAAAATGTGAAACAAATCTTTCGCTTCTATGGAGATCATGACCCTGCCGTAAGAGTAAATAATGAGGAAGGTGTGTGTGCATGTGTATTGAGAGGAGGGAGAGCGACAGGCAGGCACTGGGGAGGTACAGACCATTGGGATGGGGAGAAGAAGGTGGAATGGAATTAGAGAAAAGAAGAATTGCTAGAAATATGCATTCTTCATCTCTTCCATTTCATTCCCACACCTAGTCAGACCAATTTTGGTGACTACACAACCCAGGGTGGGCCCCTTTGCCTCATGGGAAAAGGAAAATTATTCTCCTCCTGGGTTCATTCATACATACACACACACACACACACACACACACACACACACACACACACACACACACACACACACACACAGAGCAGAGGTAGAAAGCCGGGAACAATCAGGCTCACCATATTAATTTTCCCTGTATTATTTGAGCTAGTTCTTTGTGTCCCTCTAACGGATCAAAGTAAACAAATTCCCACTGTCTTCTCAGGAGATCTGTTCGTGGAATGAAACCAAGGCTTGCTAAGTGGTATTGACCTTGCCAAAGTTTCCTCATAAGATGCTTCCTACAGTGATGAATTCACAGAAAGAGAAACCTCCTCACCTAAAAAAAAAAAATAGTTTATCTTTTTTTGAATTAAATCTTCTTTGAAAAATAGTGATTTTTTTTGATAGTATAATAGTACTTATAGTAATTATAGATTAAAAGTAATATAAATAAAACAGTAGCATAATTAACCAGTTTTGTAATCAGGTTCTTTTCATAAGTGACCACAAGTGAGATTTTTTCTCATATTACCTTAAGTGTTTCCAAGGATTTCCCAAATTAAAGGCTTATCTCCCTTAAACTTTTAAAGGTAGAGTCTGAAGAAAGAACAATTTGCTTTGTTATAGAATCATAACTATCGATTTCTTCTCATTCTTGTCCTCAATAAAAAGATGGTCAAGCACATCAAACCAGTTTTCTGAAGCCATGTTATTCATAGCCCGATAGCGGGTTAGAAAGGGTCACGAAGGCATTTTTTCTTCTTTGTAACAGAAAGTTGGAAATACTGTAGAGGATGGTATCTGTGCTGAAGAGAACAAAAGCTCCCTGAAATACTTTCATCTACAGGACAAATCCCAGCTCCCAAGCCATAAATGAATAGGATATACCAGAATACTGTGTGCAAGGATAATGCTCCATTAGCGATGCTGTTTGGTGCTTCCCCTCTCTGCGTGGGGAAGCTGCCATTCTTTCCTAATGAAGCCTTTCTCTGTCTGAAAGCCTTCAGCCAGAGGTAATAGTCCTTTCTCCAACCGCAGATGTTCAGAAATAGGCACCCACAGAGTTAGCAAAGGGAAGCTGCATGGCAGATTTAAAAGGCAGATGAATATTATAAGAGAAACCCATCAGTCCTGCCATCCCTGTTCCAATCCCACCCTGACTGAGAACGCATTAAATCAAGTTGTGGCCTCCTGATTACCCTCTCGCTTCCTTCTTGCATGTTCAGCTACTCTAGCATCCTCTCTCTGCTGCTGTTTTGATAAACCATTGATTTGATTCTGTCAAGGAGAGAAACTTACACCTAACGCTTGAGGGAAGATACGGCATCGTCATGTTTGCTCTTGTTGTTGCACACTTTCTGTCTCTACCATTAACTACTCTGGTGAGCCTTGATGGTGGCATTCTACATCATTAATTTGGCAGGATTTGGTGTTGCTGAACTTGGAAACAGGAAGGCTTGGGTTCAAGTCCCATGTCATTCACTAACTTGGCAGCTGATAACCTGAACGAGGCCACTTAAACTCTCTAAGCCTCAGTTTCCTCATCTGACAAAAAAGAGATTGAACGGGATGCTCTCCAAGGTTCCTTCTAGCTCTAAATCTCTGGTCCTATGTGTAAAGCATTTTTTTTCCATTTCCCACACATCTTACAATCGTGTTTCTTAGCTGCTTCCAACAACTTACAAACCTACACACTGTGACAGAGATAAGAAAAAGGAGGCAAAGAAAAGCCAACATCACAAAGAAAATGAGGGACAGAAGCAAGATTAAAAGACTTAAATTAGGAATTTGTTGACTAGGCCTGAACAACATATGATCAGCAAATGGCATTTTTAATGCAGACCACATTGGGATTTATGTTGCAGAGACTTAAAATTATCTGCTGCGAGAGGACAGTGAAGAGGAACAAGATTCACAAAAGGAAAACATCAGAAGTGGTCTCAAGAAACCAACAGTGATATATGAGCTAGTGCAGCCATGACAGTAGAATAAATTACAAGTAAAATGCTCTTGTCCCTCCCCACCAAGCATAGGGTCTTATGGTGATAGTGCAATCAAAAGTACTTTTAAGGTATCCAGAAAAGGCAGAAAGGGCATGCTGCTGACCTACATGTCATTTTCAGCTCATTTTAAATCACCGTCTGCCCTTTGTTAGCTCCAGCCTGATTGGTTTTGGACCCAACGCCAAATCCTTCCTCCCCCTCCACCAAGCTAATCAGCATGGGTGATCTGGGACTTGGAAACAGACCTTTGAAAAAAAAAATCAGTCCTTATTTCCTTCCCAATCCTGCTGTCACTGCTTCACACCATGAATTTGCAAAAGCCATTTACTTTCTGTCTCGGTTTCTCCATCCACACATGAGGGAAATTAGCACCAGCCACCAATTTAGTACACAGGGTATGAGGTATAATGTAATATTTATGCAGTACTTTGTGCTTCTAGGAGAACCTTGGTATATAAATATGAACTATTCTCCTGGCAATATTAAGATGATCCATTGACTGAAAAGAGAATTTTGATTTAAGACAACTAACAAGAAAAATATCCCCTCAGTGAAAGAGGAAAGGCTGCTGAGGGAATTACCATAGGAATCACTAATCTACACTGTTTTCCTATTTCCATTTCAGCTGGAATAGACAGGAGCATAGCCTATGACCAAATACTCCACAGAGCCAATGTGCTGAGTGGGCAATACTGTATTTGGATAATAATTTGGGGGTTGACCTGTGAAGAAGAAAAGTACTTGAGACTTTTTTTAGGAGAAAAAAATGAGATTTGGGGAAAACTCAATAGTATTGCTGTTTCTCTTCTGAGCTAAAAGATTGTTCCTTTAAGAAATATGTTCCATATAAAAGATGTCAAGTGATTCTCTGATGAAGAAAACAGGAATGTTAGAGGCAAGGGGAAGAAGGAAAATAAGAGAGAAGCTATGGGACAGGACGCAATTGCTCTATTTGATAACACCCCTGAAC
Organism: Pseudochirops cupreus; assembly: GCA_028627135.1. NCBI lineage: Eukaryota > Metazoa > Chordata > Mammalia > Diprotodontia > Pseudocheiridae > Pseudochirops > Pseudochirops cupreus. The sequence continues at coordinate 243,352,088 of CM053580.1, read as the reverse complement.
TTCTAGGGAGAAAGAAAATCAACAAGATTCAGAAGAACAAAAACAAAACAGAAAATTATCTCACTGATTTTTCCAATACTTTAGCTTTGTGAAGTGGAGTGAAGTGGTTAGGATTGGAACATTAGGTGAAACTCAATGGGGTCACAAAATAGACTTCCTCTGAATTGTCCCCCATCCCACCTCCATCTCTGTTTATGCAACTAGGAAGCACAAGGAATTGAGTGAGCACTGGGCCTGAAGTCAGGAAGACCTGACTTCAAATTCAGCCTTAGACACTTAATAGTTGTATGACCTTGGGCAATTCATTTGACTTTTGTCCACCTCATTTTCTCAACTGCAAAATGAGGGTGATAATAGCACCGCCCCCAAGATTATTGTGAAGAACAAATGAGACAGTGCTCAGCATTTTTAAAGTGTTTATTCCCTCTTCCACCTTCCTCCCCATTTAAGCTACTACACCTTGGCTTGAACACAAATCTTAACCCATAACTTTGTTGCCTTCTCAATCCCCTTGGTCTCTACGACCAGAAAAAATTTCACTACTTATTTGCAATTTGAGTTTTGTTTTTTTTTTTAATAATTAGGTCAACATGGATCCAACCCTTTGATGATGAAAACAAATCTATCTCCCTCACTATGTTTCATTTTTTCAAGTTATGTGCATAATTATTCCAGAGGAAGAGATCCGTCTCTGGGGGCAGGCCCCTGAGCATCTGTGAAATGAAAAGGGTGGAGCCAGGAGACATCTAACAGCCAGCCCCAAGATGAGCTGTTTCCTTTTGTCCTCATGACATCAGAGAGCAGCCACTCTGTCTCCTGACACACATCACCAATGTGCTGAGGAATCTGTCCTCCAAGGCTACCTAACATACAGTGCTGAACTGACCAACAGAGACCCAGAGTCTTGTTATGTTTCTATGACCCTTTGAGTATAAGGTCCCAAAGTGTACCTGAGTTAGCGGGACTGTATGCTCTTATCTCAGATTCAACCTTTTGCATTTAAAAGTATGAAATCAAAGAGAATGAGTTTGAATACTGATGGTTGATGGTCTAATAAAACAGTTTAGATGGAGCAAGCTAAGTGAAACTAGATTGTATAGATTCATGTAAGATTGACAGAGAAAATTTGGAGCCAGCCTGCACTTCACCATGATGAAAGTCAAAGGATTTTACTTCCTCTGGAGGAAATGATGGTAATGAAAGCAGATCCCACTGTGGCACATTGGGAGCAGGCAGAAGGTAATTTGATTTGGAAGCTCAAGAGTCTGGAAGCAAGACCTGAAGATGACTATAGGCACACACAGAGATCTGTGGGAGAGCAGGGGCTGTTTTACACTTTAAAGGAAATGGAAACGGCTGGCAGATATCTTCCCTCCTTCCCTTCTCCCTTTCCTTTTCTTTCTTTCCTTCTTTCTGACTTTCTTTCCTTTTTTCCATATTTCTCTCTCTCTCTGCCTCCCTCTCTCCCTCCCTCCCTCCCTTCCTTTCTTCCTTCCTTCCTTCCTTCTTCCTTCCTTCCTTCCTTCTTTCCTTTTTTCTTCCTTTCCCTTAAAGGGAATTGTGTTTATTGCTTTTCCACATGAGAAATAAATTTTATTTCCGTGTTCCTAGGATGGAGAATGATCTAAGAACTTCCGAAAACCTCGGTTTTTTATCTAAAAAAACATCTAAGATTTTAATAACAATAATAGTCCTTTACATTCATCGATGTAGCCCTTTAAAGTTTGCAAAGCATCTACATATATAATCCAAGTCCCATACCAATGGGCTTTGGGACTGGGGTTGTTATGGTGAGAAATGTGGGGGTGGGGAGTGGGGAGTGGGACTATGCCTCCCCTGTGTTGGGGGACTAAATTTGTTTATTTGTGATTATACCTTTCAAAGAAAATATTTCTTTTAAAGATTTAATCTGACTTGGCGACTAAATGGAACTAAAGTACAGCACACACACATATTTGAGAGAACATTATCAATAGGGGCCAGAATCATTTTCAGAGAGCCTAAATACCTTCCAATCAAATCCCTCAAGGTTACTGCCTTGGGGAGATTCATTTGTTTCAGTCTTCATTACTGGGGTTTTCTTAGCAAAGATACAGGAGTGGTTTGCCATTTCCTTCTCCAGCTTATGTTACAGATGAGGAAACTGAGGCTAACAGAGTTAAATGATTTGCCCAGGGTCACAGTAAGTGTCTGAGGCTAGATTTGTATCAGGTCTTCTTGACTCCAGGCCCAGCCCTATCCACTGGGCCACCTAGCTCACTTGGTCTTCAAGCAATAGGTACCAGAGTAGCTACTTGTAGAGACTCATCTGGGATAAATTTAACCCTTTACTTTTGCAGGGACTCTTGGAGAAAGTCTTAACCCAAGATTTTTTATTCTCGATATCCTAGACTGTAAGATCCTAGAGAAATTTGGCCATTTTTTTTAGGCTGTTAAAGTACATTTGATTTTTTTTTCCATTGAGCATTCCCTCACAAGTCAATTCCACTGGTGCAATTTTGAAAACTTCATTTGTTGATGGCTTAACTGTTAAGTACTGATGTTTTTTTGCATTGTTGAATTCTGTATAAGTTTTGAAATACTGATACCTGACACTGACATATTGATACTGTTCTGTATTACCGAATCTTGATTAAGTACTGATATTAAGTTTAACGTGACTAATCTAGGATCATTAGATTGTTAGTGTCAAACACAAATGTCCAGATTGCTCTATTTGCATTTAAGTAGATCTAAACTCTTTGCCTTTTATGAAAATAAAATATCCTACAATTTCTTGGCGTGAGAATGCCTGTGCCTAAAATCCAAACTTTTGCTACCTCTAACTGAACTTACTTGTCCTATTGTCCTAAGTCTGAGTTTACAATTCCATTTGGTTCGCCTTGGCAAAAGCAAGGATCCATGAGGAAATCTTGGATACCCTTTGGCATAAGAGACACAGAGGAAATTGCCTGAATTTCTATGCAGACTGATTATACTATGGGGACCTCTAGAGAATTTGAGGGTACCCTGTATAGAAAGGGACACTTATTGTGAAGCCCTCAGTTGGATGGTTTAATACACTGAGGGAATCATTAGAAGATTGTACCCAGGACAGTTTTCTCATTTGAGAAAGGGTGATATATGTTGACCCCACGGCCCAAATCCCTGTAGAGAGAGAGCTCTGTGCAGTTTGGAAAGCTTAGTACGGACCAAATTTCTGTTCCAGATGGAAGCTAGTTTTCTTTCTCTTTCTTTGGCTTGTGTGTTGAAAATGGCCCTATAGCTGATGCTAAGCAAACATAAATACTTGGTAAACTGTGTAAAAAGTTCCTTGTTTTCTGAATAAATAACACTTTGCATTTGGAGATAATATAATTGTGATTTTCATCTGTACATGTAGGACTGTATATGATCATGTGACATTAGCCATATTGAGAATTTACTATATGGCACTGCGGAAGCAAGTGATTAGAAATAGTTTATGCCTCCCCAGAGACCACAGAAAACTGCCCTGAATTTGGGACAAGGACTGATGTTTTAAAAAAAAAAAAACAACACAATTTACATGCCCCTGCCTATTAGGTGGAGACAGCAAATTCAAACAGAGAAAAATGTGTAACAGGATCTTTATTTGGAGCATGCCCAGATCACCATGGTAGGCACCCTAAGATTCCTTTGGAGCATGCCCAGATTGCCTAACATGAAGCCTTTCTTTGTCCCCTACCATCCGGGTGAGGATAGCCTCATTTGATTAGCTGTTTTGTCTTTAAAAGTGGCCAGACTCTGGCAGTTGACTCTTTCTGATTCACATTGTTTCTCCTCTGCTCTCTCCTGCCCAAATGATGACCACAGTTCACTCATAGTGAAGGCCTCTCTTCCCTCTGCTCTCTCTCCTGCCCTAGCTCTACTCGATGAACCTGGGGTTGTTCGTTTCTCTTCTGTGTCCTTTGACTTTCTCAGATGCAGGGGGTGATTCCCACTGGACTGGGAGTTTGAGACATGGCAACCTTGGATCCAGCATTCCAGGCAGGATGCTAGCCAGCCAGTTTGGCAGAGGAGCCCCGAGAAGCCAGGGTGCTGGGTCTCAAGCCCAAGGCAGGTTTGGGACCTGGAATTAGAACTGGTCTCTATAGGAACTGAGCTAAGGCCTGAACCTAAACCCTTCCCTGTCCAGATGATTGGGGGGGGGAGGGGGGAAGGGCAATGATTATGCTTCCTACAGGCTAGGCGAGCATGCTTGTATATTTGTGATATTTTTGAAGTAAATATTTCTTTGTAAAAGTGAATCTGACTCAGTGGCTAAATGAAACCAGAGTTCAGGAAATTCCCCCTATACTTGGAAGAATATCACCAGTAGAAGATGGAGCCATTTGCAGAAATCCTTAAAATCCCCAATTTCCTTAAGGGTACTGGAGTGAGCACCTAGGTGAGGGGTGAAATCTAACCTAGCAGGACTTCCAGGAAGTGAGGGCTATAGTAGTCAGTGTCATATATATATGTATGAGGAAGAGACAGAGAGACAGAGACAGAGACAGAGACAGAGACAGAGACAGAGACAGAGAGGGACTATCATTCTATCCTCAAAACAGCCCTGGGAGTAAAGTGTAATTATTATCCCCATTTTAAAGAGAAAGAAACTCAAGCGCACACTCAGATCACACAGTAAGTATCTGAAGAAGGATTTGAACTCAGGGTTTCCTGACTCCAAGTCTGATACTCTACAAGGGGCCATTGCCAGTTGTCTTGCTTATGTCTTGCCACTGGACTCCAATGATGCTGGAGGAGAGAGTGAGGCTGATGACTTTGCACACAGCTCTGCCTCACTTAAATCCAATTCACTTGCAAGTCAAGACATCACCCTCCTGATATCACTGTTCCTCTTTGAGAATGAAGGATTAGCAACAATCTACTCTACAGCCTAAGAAATTCTCTTGAGTGTTTTAATAAATGGTTTTTCTGTAAAAAAAAAAAATACTACTACTTATCTTAGCCCTTTCTAGCAAGAAAATCTGAGAACTATCCCTATAGGCTTTGAGCCCTGGGGAGTAGATTTCAAAATATCCTTTATCCATAAAATCCTTTAAATCAATGGGTTCATTACTAACTGTAGAAGGTGTGAGGTATTGGAATTGTCTTGGCTTATCTGGCAGCAGAGTTTTCAATTAGCAATTGCAACTTGAAACCAAAGAACAAGTTTATACAGTTTTTCCAACTGTGTGTAATTGTGTATTTCCAGGATGTTGCAGCTGAAGAAGATTGTGATCCACATTTAAGAGTGTGAGGGAAGAGACCAAGAAGAAACCAGGTAACATCTCTTTTGATTACGGAATGGAACGGGACTTCTGCTCAACTTTTCCTTTGATGACTCATTGTGCTGTTAAACTGACTCTGATTAGGTTTCTTTGCTAAAAGGCCAGACTGCAGCAGGTCCTACCAGGCAGGAAAGACTTGTGTAATGTTTTTTTTTTCTTATGACTATTCCTCCCTATTACTCTCCTCTAATCCCTCTCTCCTTTACCAGTTCCTGTATTCTTCCCTTTTGACTCAATGTATCTCTACACCAAACATTTTATATTTGTGTTTAGCCCTTTATCTAGTTCATCTGAATGAGGTTCATGCATGTCCATCTTTCCCTACCCCTTCTCCATGCTACTAATGCAACCTAATTATGAGAAATAGCAAATTCCTCCCACTTCTTCCTCATTTCATCCTTAGTGTATCACTTTCCCCATTCCCTTTCTTCTCTCTTCTAAAACCAAAAAAGATGAAACCAAGTCACTTCCAAGTCCTATGTCTGTCCTTCTTCATTTCCTCTGAGTCTAGAAGCCCATGGAATTTAAAAGGAACACCTCTCACAGTTCCTGCTACTTAGTAGACACCTAACAAATGCTTGTGAATAAATGAATACACAGTCCTTAGATTGTGAATGTCACAGACTGTGCTGGGCTTATGACGATTCCTTGCATGATGAATGTCTATTTAACTACTGTATCTAACTCTGTTATATGCACTATGTAATACATTGCATGAGAATTGTATTCTTGATTTTATGTATTCCCAATGCAAATGTCATATAACCCAATGGTAAGTATTGCATGTATATGACAGTATGGTTAGTGGTAACCATACTATCATCATTTCAGCTAGTAATATACAAGTTCTGCTTTCTGTGCTGTATGTTCACAATTATTTTGAAATGCCTCATGTAATTTGCAAGGATTGTAACTCATTGGGAGAGGATGTGGGATGAATCAAAGTTTGAGAAAGGTGTTCTAAGACACTATAGACAAAGTCAGAAATTTAAAATATACGTGACGCTTCAACATGGATTCACCTGGGGGGCTTTGTTCCTTGCCTTTCTCAATTCCTTTTTTTTTTTCATGGAAGAACAGAAGATCTGAAGGCTGAGAAAAACTGTGGGACCTAAAACCAGCCTAATTCCTGTAGGACTCTGATAAAGTCTCTCTCAAATGAGTTTGGGGGCACAGGATCTATACACAGAAATCGTGTATGAGTTACAAGGACTCAATAAACTGAAGTCCTTTGTACAGACTATAAATCTAAGTTATTCATACAGACTTAGGAGAAGATCTTGCTCCTAGAGAGGAGAATGAGGCTCATTTAGATCAATTGCTACAAAGTAGGAATCTACTTAGTTGCCTGTTTTGGATTCCAAAAGAGTTTGTCTCCTTTAGGCAAACACTCTCTTATGGGGAGGGGAGGGCCAGGGGAGAAAGCTGTTTTGGAGAAGGGACATCCTTCAAGTCATCCTCATTCTAGAGGCCAGCTCTGTTCCTGTTTACTGTTGTCATGGTTTCTTGAATTGGTTTCCAGCTTTCCTGTGACCTTCTGACTAGTTTATATTAGCAACACCACAGCTGTTCTGACTTTGTGGCATTGTTGTGGAATAAAGACAGATCTCTGGTAGGCAGGGCTGAGTGCTCAAAGTTTTATTAGTCACCTGGCTAATTCTTTGTAATACTCTTTCATTGGGGAAGTCAGAAAATTGCATTTTTATATAATAGCCAAGGGGGAAGGGAAAGCATTACTTGTAAGGCCAGTGAATAGCAGAATGTCTTTTGGAGTACAGGCTTTCCAAAGTGCCAAAACTGTGACATCCTGGGGTTTCAGAAGGCAATGATAAAGAAGAGGCAGTTGTTGAGGCAAGGGCAGACATTTAGGATCAATGTTGTTTAATAAAAATGTAAGCTTGATTCTATGGGGTAACTGTAATTCCTTTTTCCCCCTTTGTTTTTGGAGTATGCCTTATGTATTTTTCCCCTTGGGTATTTTATTTGGGTCTGGGTCATTTTTTACTGGCCATAAAGTGTGTTCTTGGTACTCATATAGTCATGCCAGGACTGAGACCAAGAAGTGGAATATCTTGGGTATTACTCATTCTTCCCAGGCCTTGAGCCCTAAGAGGCCAACTAGGCTGCATGGCATTTGTGATTTAAAGCACATGCTTAGTTAGCCCTTAATTAAGGAGACCTGGGATGGAAGACTGGGGATAGGCTAAATACACTAAGGCCCACTGCTTGGCAAATCCTCTATAAACCAGTGTTGAGAAGGGAGTGTAGTTCTTTACAACTGACAGATTTCCAATTCTTATGTTGGCTGTTATGGCCTTGGTTGTTTTCGCTTTTCAGTTGCGTGTGTGTGTGTGTGTGTGTGTGTGTGTGTGCGCGTGAGTGTATATACATGCATATAGACAGATAAACACACACATACACACAAAAACTTAGCAAAAAGATAGATACACATATATCTGTCTACAGACCCTGAACTTGAGAACAGTGTGATCCTGGCCTAAAACAGGGTCCCACATGGAAAAGGTAGGTGACTCATGTCTTATTTACTTAAAGTTACATCAGCATCCCACACACTATATTAGAATCTTGAATTCTTTGTAGTATTTGCATAGTAACTAAGGATGTTCCATGGAAACAAGGGAATAAGGGGAATGCATCTTAATAACAGTATAATAGCCCTATGGGCACTCCTAGGTGTTGATGTAATTCACAGTTGTCTGCTTTGTAGCCAAAGCCCGGCACAGGCAGGGAAGATTTTGAGACATTGGAAAATGTCAGAAGAATGCAGGAACTTTTGAAGATGACTAGAGAAAGCATGGTGATTAGAACACAGCCTTTACCCTCCAGTCACTTACCTGTTCTACTGAGATTGTAATATTTGAGGATTGGCATCCTTTGCAGCATTATCCAGATAGAGGTGTGGGTGATGCAATGAGCAAGGACGACCTACAACTGTCTGAGACTCTGCCACATCCCTTGCTCTAAGACAGCCCAGATGACAGGTAGATTTTGGACTTTACCTTGCCAGGATCTCTAAGCTGGTTGCTTCTATCAAGCATACCCACATTCCATTAGGATTCCCACCAAGTATGGAAGGGTAACTGGCAAAAGAAGCTCCATTTTCACCGCACAAATTCATTATCTATTTCCTAGTCATTATCCTTCCGTACACACCTCCTGACCATAATTATCAGCCCTTCAGCTTCTTTTCAGAAAAGGTTGGGTACCCTTGAAGTAGATTCCTGGAAGTCTCATTTATCAATAAGCTCTGTTCCCAAAAGATTACAATCAGAGAGACTAAGAAATTTTAAATGAGGTGATTAAAAAAAAAGGAGAGAGAGAAAGGCTGGATTTTCACCAAGACATGACATTGAGAAATCTAATTCTAAAATCCATTAGAATAATAATAACTAAATCTACTCCTTTAATAGCACATTTATCTTGTCAGCAAAGTGGTATATAAAGTAATATCATGCTAGTGTTTTGGTTCTGGATTTTATGAATGTTCCCTCTTCCTAGCACTGCTCAGTATTTTGTCTTCATGACTTGCTATGGCCAAAAAATTCATCACTTCATAGCCAACCTTCTGGTAATGAGGGTCTCTAAAATCCAGCTAGGCTAATCCTAGAACAACAGACACACAGATCGTAACTAGGCCTGTCCATGAAGGCTTTCCAACTTAGCAAAGCAAGCTGGAGCCTGAGTTCTGGTTACATAGCTTTTGAAAATGCAGGGTTCCCAAGAGACCCCCTCAGGGTATCTTGCCAGGTTTGGTAGCATATGTTCAATAGCATACTCGCATTAGATGAATATCATCCATATGTTTGTAGAATTCACACTGAATAGACTGTACATTCTAAATCTGAACCGTTTGGTAAGGTGGTTCCACGAGAAACTATCAGACTGTGATTTTGTCTATTACTTGTCTTTTCACTCTATTTAGCTTAATATAATCTGTGAGACCAAACCACTCCTCTTCAAAAGAAAAAAAATAACCACTTCTGACCAAAATAAGACACTTAGTCCAACAATGTGCCTCTATAAAATCAACTAAACTGATCCTCTAACAATAGTCAGTCGAGAAACATTTAAGCACCTACTATGCACCAAGGAAAAGCAAAGACAATCCTTGTTCTCTAGGTAGGGGCTTAGAGTCTCTGGGGACAAAGACATCAAAACAACTAAGTATGATTAACTATATATAGGATAAATTGGAAATAATTGACAAAAGAAGAGCCAACAGAACTAGGCCATCAGGAAAGGCTTCTTATGGAAGGGAGGATTTTAGCTGGGACCCGAAAGAAGCCAAGGAAGGCAGGAGATAGAAATGAGGAAGGAGAGCATTCTATGCATGGGGGATAGGTACTGCACCACCCAGCCTTATTCAGAAGCTTTCCAATTTGGTGAGACCTATTAATGGGGATAGGGCCTGGACCCCTAAAAGCCCCTGAAACTTTCCCACACAACCCAGCTCCTGAACCCAGATCTTTGACACTCACCTGAGGCATGGACCATTCCAGTACTCTTTTCAACTGTCGTTTCATTGTAGCCCCACAGTCAATCCTTCATTCTCTGTTCCCCTTGACCCAGTCCAACCTTCAATCATCTGTCACCTCTGACCTAGCCCAACCTTCATTGCCTGTTACCTCCAGACCACTTCAGGTTATTTCTCACCCTTAATCTTGTCTAGACCCCTTCTCTTTTATCTCTGGGTCACCCCAGATCCTAGATCATATCCAGATCTTCCCAGTATTTCTGTATAAAAGGTCCATCTTGCCCCCATTAAATTATACAGATTCCTTAACAATCTGGCCTTCTTGTATTAGCATCACAAATGTATGGATTCATATATATATATATATATATAAACACACATACATATATATACACATACACACATATGTATATATATGAAATCAGTGTTTTAATAAGCCTTGTCTCTGACCAAAAGAAGCCTCGAGTCAAAGTCTTTCAAGGCAGACCCGTGTCTTTTGCTCTTGAATTTCAGGGTTCCCAGCACCTCTAGACTGCCAAAGGGGCAACAATGAAATGACAATTAAAAGGGTTACTGGGATGGTTGATGCCTTAGGCAAAAGCCAGAGATCTGGGTTCAGGGTCTGGTTTGTGTTGGAAAGTTTCAGGGACTTTTAGGGGGTCCAAATCACATCCCCATCACTGTTAGCCTAGGCATTCCTCTCCATTCAAATGAGGCATCAGAGTAGAGCTATGGTAGAAGGAAACTCGGCTCACTTGAAGCAAAGAAATCATATCTCTTCTAATTGTCTCCTCCAGGTCATAATAATAAGGAAATTTAATATTCCGTTCAAGAGCTACCCTGTCTCAAATATAAATATTCATCATCATATCCCTGAAACACAAATTTTGGTTTTGTCCACTCTGGGTAATTTAGGATCAGTATTACTCCATTCATTGCCTATTATTCTCTGTATTCTTTATGTAGTTGGTTTATATTGCTGCAGCCACAAATACGTTGGATCATATTTCCACTGTAAAACCTTTCAGAAGGTATTTAATATGTGCAGTAACAGACAATATCTGGAATCAATCAAGCTGTAGGAGGAACAACAGCATGAATGACTCAAATCGGGATAACATTGATAACATTATTGGCTATAATTAAACCAATGTTATACAAACAAAAAGTCTTACCTATTCCTTGAATGAAGATCGTGACTCAAAAATTCACTTTAAAGGTTTCAGTTTGTTCTGAACAAATAATGGTGAAAGGCTTAGCTAGGAGCTGAGAGTGTCATAGAGACTTGAATGACGAATGGGAATGAGTAACTTCATCTCTACCGATTGCCAGAGTTCAGACTTGTATAGTATTCCATTTCCTTTTCCTGCTTTATTGATATAGCCTATTCTGGCACAGTAGAGACATACAAGAATTACAACAACACATGCAAACAAAATACATCTGAAAATAATTAAGCAAAGCCAGCTAAAAGCATGAATAAAACTGAGGATACTTGTCATTTTTATTTCTGTCAATCACCTTTTATTAAAAAAAATTAATTGTGTGCTTTAAGTTCAATGCTCTCCCCTGTATACAATCTGTCTGATTTGATTGTTCTTTAATGCTGTCTTTATTTGCATTATTGAAATTATATATGTGTATATACATATGTGTATATACATATATACATACATATATATGTACATACAAAGAGAGAGAGCTCTTTGGGCTACAGTCTCTCCATTTGATATCATAGAATCTTAGAATTTCAAAACTGGAGGGGATCTCAGAATCTATGAATGAATGAAATGAATGATTGAATAAATTCATAAATGAATTAATGAATGCATAAATAAATAAGGAATTCATTAAATGCTTACTATGTGCAAAGCAGGGGCAACTAGGAGATGCAATGGATAGATCACTGGGCCTAGAGTCAAGAAGATCTATGTACAAATCTGGACACTTGGCTGGGTGATCTGGGTAAGTCATGGAACACTGTTTGCCTCAATTTCCTCATCTATAAATGAGCTGGAGAAGGAAATGGCAAACTACTCCAGTATCTCTGCCACGAAACTTCAAATTGGGTCATGAAGAGTTGTACATGACTGGACAATGACTGAACAAGAACAAAAAATGTACAAAGCACTGAGGATAAAAAGAGAAAAACAAGAGATTCCCTCCTTTCAAGGAGCTCAGATTGGGGAAGACAATGTACATCAAAGTTTTCAGCCACAAATCCAATGGCCACAATAGTTCTAATTGTTAAGAAGTATTTCCTTACTCTCATGTACTCATGTGAACCTGTGATCTCATGAACATGGATATTCCCTCCAACAATGCAGATCATCTCCCCTAAGGTCACCAGTGAGGGGTCAGCCAAAGGATTCAAGGCCTTGCTCACTTTGTCTTGGTATTGTGAACATACCAGTAGAGCACAGAGGCTATCCATTGTTCAATGGATATGTCATTTTCTCTATCAATCTTCTTTTTCAATCATATATTTCTTTGAGCACATCCTTTAAACCAATTTCCCTTCAGAGTTTCTTTGTTGTGATGTGTTACAGTCTGTTTAAATCTACAGTGTACCTCTTCATTGCCCTCTATGTGATACTTTAATTTTTTTTTGGACATAGACTCCAGTGTCCTATGGTTGACAACAATGCAACTATGAAAAAATAGTACTCATGACTAGAGCAATACCCTCTGCCTTGCCTAGGGGTGTGCTGGAGCCAGATCAAACCACTTCGTACATTTAATTGTTAGATTTTTCAGTATGACCACCTCAGAAACTGAATTAGAAATCTGGACTTGGTTCATTGGTGTTTTTTTTTATTGTTAGGATATAAGAAAGTATTAACAACATAGATTAAACATTAAAACATACCTTGTATACATTCTCTGATCCCCTCCCCACAAGAACCCAGTTGTTAAATATATGTGAGCACATTCCTGACCTTGCTTCCACAAAAGTTAGACTAATTTGGGTTTGGGTTTTTTTTTTTTTACTTTTTTTACTTTTACTTTTTTACTGTCCTCAAGATTTAGTTGGCTCAAGGGACTAAAGGTTCAGACTATTGACTTTACTTCCTGGTCACTGAATATGAAAAGCTATGCGGAGCTCCAGGCACTTTCTCTGGTGCTTAGCTGGTGAATCATAAATGGGTAGGACAGGTGAGGGAGCTCTATTCATTTAAATCAGGGTGAGGTGTTTTATTCTTTTCAAATATCCTTCTCCCCCTATGACTATAGCAAGAGACTATAAGTAAATCTCCTTTCATTAACTGTTAAATGACTTTCTTATTTCTCTTTGGTTCTACTGTGTAAGTAAGGAAGATTTTGTTATTCCTTTTGAGATACTGGTTCCAAGGGTCCATGGCCATAACAATCTCTAGTTCACAGGCTCATGACTTATAAACAGTTCTACTGCCACTGTGCAGTGAGATATGGGGATGACATAAAGTGATATTTACTATGTTTGCACCCAATGATGATATTGTTAAAGTTAACCTATGAGCTTAATGGTGGCAAGTTGCCTTCTTTGTCTGTTGCCCTATAAATCAAGTGGGCACTGGTCAGTAAGTGGGGATTTGTAATGCATAGAGGAATGAATATATCCATGTCAAGTAGCCCCATTGAGGTTTAGGGGTCCTGTAAGAGTTGTAGATCCTACTATACTCTCATTGGCACCTGAGAGAAGAGTGATTAGGGAAGCTGTCAGAGTTGATGCTCCCATTATCAACAACCCTCTTGAGAAAACTAGACTACAATAAAGTAAGCTTATTTGACCCCTTATTGTATCTCCCTTCCTGTCTTCCTGTCTGCCTGGATCAAGAGTCAACTTCCTGTGTTTACCTGTTTAATACCTGGTATAATCAATGTTACCTATGTGTTTACCTATGAAACACACTAACAAACCTAAACTACCAGGTGACTGACCTGATTCAGGTCCATGGCAGAACAATTGGTGTAATCATACAGGATTGAAACCTAATGAGTCAGGCTAGAGCACAGACAGTAGCATAGAGGCAGCAACCAAGCTGAACTCTCACAACCCTCCCCCCTCAAACAACTTTAAAATAATGAGTGAAATCGAATTCTGGAGTGGCAGAGCCAACAAAACATTGGAGTGAGACAATTTTGTGTCTCAGAACAACTTTGGAGGTCTGTAGGAGAGAACTGTGACACTGGAACCAGCCCAAACTGCAGGCAGGGTGGCAACACTAGCACTAGGCTTTGGAGGTACCTGTGATAGCTGCAGCAGCTGGAGCTAGAACAATCATCCCAGAGATGGTAAAGAGGTCACAAAACTTGTAAGAAAGAAATTACAGGGGGGGGGCCCACTGGGCACAGAACCCTTTTGCTCATACACAGTTCTGGATCACAGTTCTAGGGTAGAGAGGAGAACCAGCACTTGCAGATGCAGGGGAACAGGGGCCCTAGTCACAGTTGCATGGCCAAGAGAAGCATTAGCACTTGTGGCTACAGAGGAACAAGAGTCCTTCCTGCTAAAGTAAAGACTAGAACATATACTAAGATGGCAATGACTGTACCTCTCCTAAGACTACACCACTTTGGAAGCACCAAAAACTTACAGACCCCACCCCCAGGATTAGCTCTGAAAATAGTAACAACAATAACAACAAAAACCTAAACCTTGTGACAGTTCCCCTCTTCACAATGCTGGAAACAGAAACCAACTTTAACATAAACTTAAAATTCAAGAAATAGACTGAAAAAAAAATAAGCAAACAGCACTAGCAAAAAAAAAAGTTGACCATAAAAAAGCTACTATGGTAATAGGGAAGATCAAGACACAAACTCAGAAGAAGATAACAACATGAACACAGCTACAAGCAAAGCCTCAAAGAAAAATGTAAATTGGACACAAGGCAAAAAACTGTTCCTGGAAGAACTAAAGAAAGTGATGAGTGGTAAAGGGGAAAAACAGGAAAATAAATGAGTCATACAAGAAAATTATGAAAAGAGAATTAACATACCCAATTGACAAATGGTCAAAGGATATGAAGAGATAGTTTTCAGAAGAAATCAAAGCTATCTATAGTCACATGAAAAAATGCTCTGTCACTGTTGATTAGAGAAATGCACATTAAAACAGCTCTAAGGTACCACCTTATACCTTTCAGGCTAACATGACAGAATAGGAAAATGAAAAATGTTGAAGAGAATGTAGAAAAATTAGGACATTACTTGACTATTGGTTGTGAACTAGTCTAACCATTCTGAAGAGCAATTTGGAACTATGCCCAAAGGGTTATAAACTGTATATACCTTTTGACCCAATAATAACATTACTAGGTCTGTAACCCAAAGATATCAAAGAAAAGGGGAAAGGATCTATAGTAGAGTCATTTATTTTTTAAATGTTTAATAGAATTCATTTGTAAATCTATCTTATTCCTGTGCTTTCTTTCTTTCTTCCTTTCTATCTTCCTTCCTTTCTTCCTTCTTTTCTTCCTTCCTTCCTTCCTTCTTTTCTTTCTTCCTTCCTTCCTTTTTTGGAGTGGGGGAAAGAGGGCAGAATTCAAGTGCTTAAGGCTCAGTATTGGAATGAAATGACATCTAAAATTTAACAAAAAGAAGTTTATTTAATAATAGCATGGCTACATCATTTGCTGAGGTATACACAATTCCCCTCTCCTACACATTTGTCATAGTGACGCATCTCATCCAAATGGTATTGACTCATATTGGGCAGGTAGGAAGACAAGTCTGAAAAATGTAGACTCCTCATGGTCTAGATTTTTATGTTATATGGGACTGGGAAGCCACATCAGTGGTTCTAATCTTGGTTCCCTGGATCATTTAAATCTCAAGGAGAACTCTTCCTTTATATGGAGACACTAACTCAGCATATAAGAAGTAGGTATTGCTCCTATCACTCTTTGGTGGGAAGGTCCTAAAAACCTCCTAGGGGACTTTCTACCATAAATGGTCTTCAAACTGTTACTGTGCAATCCTGACCTTAGGGATGTGAGAAACCTGATATAGGAAGCAATAGAGAAGGGGATTACTGAAGGTAAAAGCCTAGATGAAGTGGATGTTGCTTCTGCCAAGGGGAGAAAATGAAGGTCAAAGGCTAAATTCTGGAGCAGGGGATTCCAACTTCTTGTATTTACTTATTTGGGCATGTGCTCTATGCAACCCATAGGATACAAATTCTATGGCTTCTTTGTCTTTCTATCCCCAGCATTTAGCTCAGTGACTTACAAATGAATGATTTCACAGGACTGGGGTCCTCTGGGTGTGGAAACATCCTCCACAAACATAGGTGGTAACTTTACATCAACTTAGTCTTTAAGATATGACTTAAAAGAATGTTTGTAGAGTGGAACCAAACAGAGCTTTGTTCTGGATAGCCATCTTGTGATTCATGCTCAGTATGTAAAAAGGAAAGGAATCAGAACTGTTTATGAACATGAAGAAAATATAATGGTTCTCAAAACAAATATCAATCAAATAAATTTCCACTAAAGACCCAGGGTGCGTTTAATTAATTAGACATTTAAAGTCTAAGGGGAACAAACCACCAACCAAAAATAAATCTCTGAAAGAGATTTGAAAAAGTGTGGAAAATCTTTCAACTTCTAAGATCAGGATTTAAAGTAAGACACTTAGTAGGGACATTAAACTGTCATGAATTCAATAAAGATCCAAAACAGCAATAATAATAATAGTATCTAGCATTTATATAATGCCTACTATGTGCCAAACATTTCACAAATATTTCATTTGATCTTTACTACATCCCTCAAAGGTACATGTTATTATTACAGATGCCACAACAAACAGAGACAGAGGGTAAGTGACTGACTTGTCCCCGAGGTCACACAGTTAGTAAATGTCAGGTCAGACTCGAACTCAGGTTTTCCTGACTCCAGTTCCCTAATGACAGTGCCATCCAGCTGCCTCATCTACCCTCATAAATCTATCTACAAATGAGGGAACTTCAAAGGGAGAATATCTGGAGTACAGCAATTTCGTTATCAGCATGGAAGCTTTTGATAACGCTGACACCGGCTGGAAAGATTAATACCACTTATACGGGCAAATCATCTGGGTTCCAATGTATACAAGAACAAACCATTTTAAAAATGAACAAGGTTTTATGGAGCTCTATATTATCAGTGATCTACGGTCTGTAATTTTACTTTTAGTAGAAAGTTATATTTTCCCCTTTAATTCAGTGAAGTTTGTTACATTATTGTCTCATATTAACTCTTAGTGTCAAATATAAGGATGTGACTATAATTTCATGATGTAATTTACTGGAGTAAAAAAAAAAGAAATCACTACGCAGATGGCAGAAACTTGCTTGACTGCCAAATGTTCAAATACATTCCTGGAGTCAAATGAAACTTTCTGGGGCACAATTCCACATCTGTGAAATGAGTAGGTGAAACTAGATGATGCCTAAATTCCCCTCTGTTACTGTAATTTTATGCTTAACAAAACAACAAACTTTATGGTGTTTTTTAAATGATATGGTAGAAAGCATAAGATAAGATGTCAGGAGATATGGTGGTGAGCTCTGACTTAGACACTAACTACGTGAATTGGGGATAAATCATTACTTTCTGAATCTGTCTCCTCACCTCTAAAATGAGGATAACAGGACAGAGTAAAAGCAGGAATTTGCTTAAGCTCCTGCACCAACCACCACTAATACCTGTAAAAAAAGTGACTCTAAACAAATTTTAGAGCTACATAACCCACAAAGTGACAGAGAGAAACAAATCTCCCGCTGAAGGCAGACTGGCAGGCCAACAGGAAGGGGCTATCGCACCTGGCTGGGAGCCGAGCCCAGTCCTGTGTGAGCTACACAGGCCCAGACCTGGGACGGCCCCAACCAGTGGCACAGACCAGCTGAAAGAGAATTCAGGAAGGAGAATCATCAGTAGCTTTGGTAGTTTCCAGACTTCTCAACCCATAAATGCCAAAGAGAAAGAAAAAGGTCAGTAGGGAACTCTGTTGGAACTGGGTAAGAGGGGAGTAGTCTGGCCCTCGCCCCTAGGGTGGCAGAGGGACACACAGCTGCAACTGCTGCCATGTGGCTGCCTGTGGAGCTCCTGGTCTGCAGATCACAGGGGGACCAAGAAACCATTCAGAAGGTAATCACTCTTGCTTTGACCTGCTTGGATCTGGGTCTCGGTTTTGGGTGGTAGTACTGGGGTAAGGAATGCCAATGTGCTGGAGCTGGTGGTGGCTGTAGAGAGGCACCCTTCTCATAACTCTGATAACAGCTCTGACAACTGCAAAAACCCCAGCAATTTGGGACACAGCTCTCTCCACTCTGGAAGTAGAGTTCTACAATAGCAAAGAGCTCAAAAGTCAAGTAATTGGCTGGCAAGATGAGCAAACAGAGGAAACATAATCAGACCATAGAAACTTTTGAGGGTAACAAAAAGGATCAAAACATGGAATGAGAAGAAGACAAGAAAGTCAAAAGTCCTGCATGAAAAGTTTCCAAGAAAAATACAAATTGGTTATTTTTAGACCATGGAGGAGCTCAAGAAGGAATATGAAAGTCAAGTGAGAGAAGTAGAGGAAAAATTGGGAAGAGAAATGAGAATGATGCAAGAAAATAATGAAAAGCAAGTCAACAACATGACTGAAAAAAATAACACCTTAAAAAATAGACTAAATCAAATGGCAAAAGAGGCCCAAAAAACCAATGAGGAGAAAAATGTCTTAAAAAGCTGAATTGGCCAGATGAAAAAGAAATTTCAAAAACTCACTGAAGAGAATAATTCTTTCAAAATTACATTGGAGCAAATGGAAGCTAATGACTTTATAAGAAATCAAGATACTATTAAACAGATCCAAACAAATGAAAAAATAGAAGGCAATGTGAAATATCTCATTGGAAAAACCACTGACCTCGAAAATAGATCCAGGAGAGATCATTTAAAAATTATTGGCCTACCTGAAAGCCATGATCAAAAGAAAAAAAAGCCTAGATCTCAACCTTCAAGCAATTCTCGAGGAAAATTGCCCTGATATTCTAGAGCCAGCTGGCAAAATAGAAATTGAAAGAATTCACTAATTGCCTCTTGAAAAAGATCTCAAAAAGAAAACTCCTAGGAATATCACAGCCAAATTACAGAGTTCCCAGGTCAAGGAGAAAATATTACAAGTAGTCAGAAAGTATTGTGGAAACACAATCAGGATAGCACAAGATCTAGCAGCTTCTACATTAAGGGATCAAAAGGCTTGGAATATGATATTCCAGAGGTCAAAGGAGCTAGGATTAAAACCAAAAATCACCTACCCAGAAAAATTGAGTATAATGCTTCAAGGGAAAATATGGCCATTCAATGAAATAGAGGACTTTCAAGCATTCCTGATGAAAAGATCAGAGCTGAACAGAAAATTTGACTTTCAAATATAAGAAGCAAGAGAAGCATGAGACAGCAAACAGGAAAAAGAAATCATAAGGAATTTATTAAAGTTGAAGTATTTATATTCCTACATGGAAAAACAATCATTGTAATTCATTAGACTTTTCTCAGTATGAGGATAGTTAAAGGGAATATATATGTATAGATACATATATATGTATGTATCTATACATATATATGTATGCATCTATTCATATATATGTATGTATAGGAGAGTGTATGTGTGTATAAATATATAAGTGAGTGTGTGCATATGTGTGTATATATATACATAGACAGAGGGCACAGGATCAGTTGAATATGAAGGGACGATATCTAAAAAATGAAATTAAGAGGTGAGAGAGGAATATATTGGGAGAAGGAGAAAGAGAGAGATAGAATAGGGTAAATTATCTCATATAAAAGAGACAAGAGAAAACTGTTTCAATGTAGGGGAAGAGCAGGAAGGTGAAAGGGAATGGGTCCACCTAACTCTCATTGAATTTAGCTTAAGGAGGGAATAACATACACACTTAATTGGATATCTTACCCTACAGGAAAGTAGGGGGGAAGGGAATAAGATGGGGGATGATAGAAGGGAGGGCAGATAGGGGAAGAGGGTAGTTAGAAGGAAACACTTTTGAAAAGGGACAGAATCAAAGTAAAAAATAGAATAAATGAGAGGAGGGATAGGATGGATGGAAATATAGTTAGTCTTTCACAATATAACTACTATGGATACGTTCTGCATAACTGCGCAGGTACAACTTACATTGAATTGCATGTCTTCCCAGTGGGAATGAATGAGGAGGGAAGAAGGAAAAGAATCTGGAAATCAAAGTTTTAAAAACAAATGTTAATTTTTTTTTACATGCAACTGGGGAATAAGATATACAGGCACTGGAGTATAGAAATCCATCTTGCCCTACTAGGAAGTTGGGGGGATAGGGGAGGATATAAGAGAGAACAGATTGGGGGAAGAGGTATTCAGTAGATTCGCTATCTTGGGGTGGGGGCAGGGGAAAGATGGGGAGAAAATTTGTAACTCAAAATCTTATGGAAATGAATGTTAAAAACTAAAAATAAATAAATTGGAAAAAAAAGGAAATGGGAATAATGCTAATTGCTCTATCTGCTTTAGAGGATGTGTGAGGATCAAGTCAATGCAATTGGTAAACCATAGAGTTTGCTATAGAGATGTAAACCATTATTATCAAATGATGTGCCTCCTTTATCACAAAGGTTAGTTCATTATCTGATTAAAGATAATGAGTATTTGATTGCCTCTACAGCAAAATAAAATGTGGTCTTTCATTTGTCATTTTTAAGTTTGTAACTTTTGAAAGGCAGTGTAACTTAGTAGATAGAAAACTGTCCTGAAAGCCAAGAATACCTGCATTCAAGTCATTGTGACTGTGTGACCCTAAGCAAGTCACCTGACATCTCAGGGCTCTTGCTGACTCTTTAAAATTATAAATTTTCAGAGAAGATGCTGACCAGTTTCCTCACCTTGGAGTTTTTTATGCCAATGAAATCAGGGGTCCAGTCCCTTCTCTTATTTTCTGTGTCAAGTTTAGCTCTTTTCTTTAGTTTGGATAAAATTTATATCCCTTATGATTAAGTATTCAGTAAATGTTTGCTTTTTAAAAATTCCTTTTATGCTTATGACACACTCACATGACTACTATGCTTCAAAGGGCTTCTTCTCTTACAGTTTATAAGAGAATGGAGAAGCGAACCTGCAGAGGCAAACTGTGATACTGACCCAGTGAAATTCAATGGATTCAAGGCCACATTTGAGGACCTAGAGGGTCATATGTGACCTCAGGGTGGCAGGTACCCCACTCCTGGAATAGAACAACTCAAAGCTTTTAGAGGTCTCAAGACCCTGAAAGATAAGAAAGGCTGAACCATGGAGCTTTCTTAGACAGCCAGAGGTTATGATCAAGAAAAACACAGATAACCTCAAGCAACTTTCTAACTCTAACCTCCCCCTCCTCAAACCTAAAGTGTGGATCTTTGCAGGGGGCAGGTTCTGTTCCTGGAGGCCCTATAAAAATCTGACCAACAGACAGACAAAGGGAGTGTCCAAGTCAATTGGGAAAAGCTGGATCTTGATTTTCCCAAAGGAGAATGAATATGTTCTATGAGATCCGCTTTGAGTATGGCTGAGCTGATGTGTGTTCACTTATACCTTCTGTCGTAAATCTTCTATGAGGGAGTATTGTCCATCTCTCCAGGAATCATTGGTACTTGCAGTGGGAGGCAATGATTCCTGGCTTTATACCGCTCCCTTCCCTCTGTCAATCTTCCAGTAGCATGATTCCTGCCAGTTATCCCAGAGTAAGACTAGACATGGAAAGACAAGCAAAGAGAGAGCAAGAGTGCCCTAACTGAACCAGTCTGGATTGGCATACCTAGACTTTTACTAGAAGTCCAAGGAGGAAGCATTCACATAACCACCTGAAAAGATGCTTTGTATGGAGGATAGGTTGGTGGGTCATAAGTTTCCAAATTCAAGAAGCACTCTGTCCAGGTGTGTGTGTGTATGTGCATATGTGTGTATGCGCACGTGTGTGTGTGTGTGTGTATGCTGTGTGCACGTGTGAAGTTGCAACACTATCAACCTCTTTCCAAGGACTAAATGCTTGAGATCTCATGGGCGAAGGTTATGAATATTTTCTTTTTTTTTTTTTTTTTGCTTTTTGAAGGGCGATTGGGGTTAAGTGACTTGCCAAAGTCACGTGGCTAGATTTTGTGTCAAGTGTCTGAGGTCACATTTGAACTCAGGTCCTCCTGACTCCAGGGCCAGTGCTCTATTCACTGCGCCACCTAGCCAACCCATGAATATTTTCTATTAGGCTTTGTTGGCGTCCTTTGCTCTCAAAGAGGATCAAAAGGACATCACTACATTAGAGTCAAGTTACAATGTGTCCAACTGTGGCTGATCAGACCAATGTGATCTCAGAATGTTCTACCACAGGTCGGATACAAATAGTTCATATGAACATTTGTAGTGCTGATGTGACATTCACAGCACCGACAGCTGCTATGAAGATGATGGAGTAATTTTGAATTGTAAAATATAACAGACTCTCCATGCGGAAGACAGAACCATAACATTTATTCAAATACCAGAAAAGCAATCCCAACACCAGAAAGCCAAATCCAACATAGCAAAAAGGAAATCTATAGACAATAACATTGCAGGGGACACCACCATCCCTAAGCCTTCCCCCTGCTAGGGCCTTCCTGAACACTCACAGCTCGATGCCTGCTTCCTCTCTCCCTCACTGCTCTCACTGTTCTCACTAACTTCCTCTGAACACTGCTCCACCCTTCCTGTTCCACCCCTTCCTGCTCTACCCATTCAGCAAGCTGCTCCCACCACAAGACTCATGTAACTCAAGCAGATCACATGGGCCTATTAATGGATGGGGAATATCTTCCCATTTACACCACCATTACAACATTTGGGATGAATTCTCTAAATTTGCACATCTCACATTTCCTTTAAGCTGTTTCAATTCTGCTTTGCTCATAGAGCACAGCACCTTCTCTGATGTGGGCACACCATGCTTAGTGGTCCTGTGCCAGCGTCTACCATGGCACACAATCAATTCCAAAGTTCTTAGGATTGACCTTGTATCACTTCTTCTGACTACCATGTGAGTGTTTGCCCTTTGTGAATGCTCCATAGAACAGTCTTTTTGGCAAGGGTATGTTTTCCATTCAACCAATGTCCATTGCAGTTGCACTTTTTGAAGCAGAGTTTGAATGCTTGGCAGTTTAGTTCAAGTGAGACCCTCAGTGACTGGTACCTTATCCTGCCAGGTGATCTTCAAATTCTTCCTAAGACAATTCAAATGGAAGCAATTCAGTTTGCTGGCATGGCATTGGTAGACTGTCTAGGTTTCACAGGCATACAACAATGAGGCCAGCAC
Source organism: Pseudochirops cupreus (assembly GCA_028627135.1). NCBI lineage: Eukaryota > Metazoa > Chordata > Mammalia > Diprotodontia > Pseudocheiridae > Pseudochirops > Pseudochirops cupreus. The sequence continues at coordinate 243,328,972 of CM053580.1, read as the reverse complement.
AAAGGCTCTGTAGACCTTCAGTCTGCTAGTCAGCTTAATACCTCTTCTCTACCATATTTTCCTTCAGAACCTCCCAAACACTGAGTTAGCTTTGCTATATGTGTGAGGCCCAAGAGAGTCTGTGAAAGCAGGGAGGACATGAAGATACTGAATGGGAGTGGTGTTCCTTTTTAGACATATTGGATTTAAGATGTCTACTGGACATCCTTTCACTCATTCAACCAACAAGTACTTACTAAGTACCTCTTGTGTTCTAGGCACTGTGTTAGGTACAGAGGATATAATACAAAGAATAAAACATAACTATTCACAAGGAACTTACATTCTGTTGTAAAAGACAAGTTGTAATGACAAGCAATATGGTACTTAGCTCCTTGTTTCAGCTGTTTAAGTGCCTTTGAGTCTGCCTTTGATTGTGTCAAGTCTTTGTTGGAAACTAACATCATCACATAGAGCCCACAGTGGTAGGAACTTGCCAAAAGAGAATATAAAAGCATGAGCACAAGCTGAAACCAAACAGAACTGAGAGGAAGAACACTTGTGTCAGGCCTATCTGCTGACAGAGGATGTTGCTGCTATTACAGAAGCCCTGGGACCTTACTGCTGGTTCAGAAACTCTGAAAGAGGACTTTACTGCTGTCTGTTTACGGGAGTCCTGAAGGAAGGTTTTACTGCTGTTTTCAGAGGTCCTGGGACTTTACTGCTGATCTGTATTTGATTTCACAGACAGAAGCCCTATCTGTTGGTCTATGTTAATTTCTCAGACAGAGGTTCTGCCTGTTGGTCTATATTGATTTCACAGGCAGAAAGTGAACAGATGATAGTGCCAGCAATGTGTGTGAATATTGTTGTAACTCTACTAAGTTTAATGCGTGTAAATATTGTTGTGGCTCTGTTAAGCTTTGTCTTCCCAGAAACAGAAACTACAAAGGGCTTGAAGTCACCATGAGTTTTGAGTTGGAACAGGAATTGGAACAGGAGATGAGTGCTGCCTACCTGTGAATCCAGGTGACAATTGGGTGAATTCAGGCAAGAGCTGGGAGCATGGAAGAGGAGCCATGGAGTTTGGAAATCAGCTTCAAGTCAAAATGAAAGGACCTTTACTTGGGTACTTAGTGCTGACTGACAAGGTTAAGGCTGTGTGACCTAGGGGAGGGAGACCTTTGTACTTTATCTCCCTTAAGGATGATTGTTTCTTCAGGATGATTGACTTAAGGATGATTGGAAGCCAGTTTCCAATCAAGAAGAAAGAAGACTTTAGTTTAGATGGTTACTTTATATTGATTGACTGAGATTGTGACTTCTGAATATATCTTAAGAATATGTGGCCATCTTAGTAATAAGTTATTATGTTATATTGTTGAGAATGTTTTGCTTTAGTTTACTGCTGAATAAATAGAGAGTTCACTATACTATGCAATCAGAACCTTAAAGTTATTCACAGCAGCAGTCTTCAGGACAGCTACATGTGCTTGGCTTTAGACAAGTACATATGCAAGTATATATAGAACAAATAAAAGTTTGAGGAGATCAGGAAAGGCTTAAGGAAGAAAATACTTGAACTAAGTCTTGAAGAGGTAAAGAGGTATTACACAGAGGTAAAGAGGTATTACAGTCTAGGCATGGAGGACAGAAAGGGTAAAGGAGTAGAGATGGGAAATGGGGTGTCTGGTGTGAGGAATGGACAGTTATCATGCCCCCCCTTTCCCTAAATCTTCTCTTTCCTTCAACTAATCCTTAATTTCTTTAATTCATGGGTTTTAATCATCTTAGTACATTCAGGATCCTAGCATCCAGTGCCTAATCTAGCACTGTTCACTTAAATGTTTCTTTAATTTAATTCTAGTTGTCCTCCTCTTGACATGCTCCAGCTTATCAACATCCTTCCTAAAATGTAGTACCCAGAAGAGAGCACAATCATCCACATGCAGCCTGACCAGAGCAGAGTGCAGTGAGACCAGCACCTGGACACCTTCTTGCTCTTGATGCAATCTATGGTTGTTTGTATTAACTTTCTAAGCTACCATATTGCCCTGCGACCTTTCAGTGCACCCAAAATCTTAGCTCCTTTTCAAATTAAATGCCATTGAGGCTGCTTCTCCAATCTTAGACCTAGGTTTAAAAAAATCAATTTCACAAGTGAAAGACTTTATACTTATTCCTATTAAATTTCATATCTTTAGATTTGGCCCATCGTTCTAACCTGTCAAAATCTATTTGAATCCTGACATTGTCACCTAAAGTGTTGACTACCTCTCCTGGTTTTGCGTCATCTGAAAATGTGATGAGTGAGCCAGCTTTTCCTTTATCCACTCATTGATTAAAATATTAAAGAAAACAGAACCACACACAGATCTCTGGGGATCCTCCTTCCAACCTGACATGAAACCATTAATGACTTCTCCATCAGGTCAGCCATTCACCTATTTCTGAATCCACCCAACTGTGTTCTCATATAGTTAATTTACTTCCTACAGATTTTTCCTTCAAAAATTACATGAAAAACTTCATAAAATGAATTGCTAAAATCTTAGTAAATTATATCCACAATATTCCCACCTTCTGCCACTTTAGAGCCCTTTTAAAAAAAATAAAAATAAAAAACAAGTGATAGATGTTAGTTTAGCGTGACCTGTTCTCCCAAAGCCGCGCTGTTCTCTTGGGGCCGCTGCCTTCTTTTCAAGACATTTACTATTTGTTTAATAACCCGTCCCACAATTTTGTAAAAATTTAAGTAAAGTTCTCTGCTCCCAGGTCACAGGGGCTCTCCCACCTGTGATTTCCCTTGGGACTAGAGAATCCTGACCGCCAGCATTCATGGGTGCCGCCTAGAGTCAGTCAAGAGACGTGTTTTCTCCATCCTCATCCTTCCTGACCTCTTTCTAGCGTTTGGCACTGTTTTCTACCTTCTGGAGAATTTGCTCCTTCCTGAGTTCTCATGACACTATTCTCATTTGAATCTCCTATTTATCTGACTACTCCTCAGTCTTTTTTGTTGGATCTTTATCCATGTCATGCCCATTGACTAAGGGCATATCCCAAGGCTCTGACCTGGAATCTTTTTCTCTATTCTCTTACTTGATACGATTAGTTTTTATCAGTTTAAAGATCATCTTAGCATAGATGATTCCCAGCTCTATGCAGAGTCTAATCTCTCTCCTGAGTACAAAGCCTTGCACCACCACCTGTCTATAGGACTTTTCAAAATTCTTTTTTCCTTATATCTCACCATTTCTTGCTCCTATGTCTTTGCACCAAGTATCTCCTTACCTCCACCTCATAAAATTTCTCCATTCCTCCAAGACAGAGCTCCAGCACCCCATGATGCCTTCCTGATCCCTCCAGTTACGACAGATGATTAATTAGACCCCTACTGTATTGGACCCCTATTTTATTCTAATCAGTATTAATCCATTTGCTATATGATTCCATAGGAGTGGTGATTCTAAGTTCTGATATTAGAGCTGTGAACTACAGATTGTAAATTCTTAATTTCTTAAATTGCTTAATCATAGGAAGCTAACTAGAGGCCCTCCACCCTTGTTTTTCCTTGTTATGGTGGCCAAGCCCAGTATGATGAAGGTGACTCAATTACAAGGAAAGTCCCCCAATTATTTTTGTTGTCTCTCTGTCTTTTATCATCCCTCTATTGCCCAACATAGGGAGATGTCCAATGAGTGACCCAGCTTGCCAGCTTGCGGCCTGCCTTTCTACAGGCCCATCAGTCTATGCAGATGTCTTGACATCTGTTTGTCAGCCCATGTGTGCTCATTGGCTTGGTAGGACATCCTGAAAGGTCACCATAGGTCTGTTAAGGTCTGCTTACCAGCCATTTGCCAACCAATGGGTTGTATTTTGTGTAGACCCTTCTAGAGGGTCACGGGCAAGGTCTATCCACCAATAAGACTCATTTTTGTTTGCTCCACCTGTGTTGTCTGGGTCTCAAGCACTATAAAATTAAGCCCTGTAGGAAGGTGGCATTTCAGATCATGAGGAAGATCTGAGGTCCACTTCATTAGAAGGGGCTATTGAACCTTTAATCAAGTTATCATTGGCTCAGGGCTCTGCCTCAGTAGCTCTTCTTGCAGACTGGACGATTTTGAGCCCCACACGGCTACTAGCGTCCCCTCTCCACAACTAGCCTGTATTTATTTGCATTTGTTTTCTATGTATATGTGTGTATGTGTATGTATATGTGTGTATGTGTATATGTATATGTATATGTATATGTATATGTATATGTATATGTATATGTATATGTAT
>CM053580.1:243296836-243324209 GCA_028627135.1 Pseudochirops cupreus | reverse complement strand
TTATCTCCTTTCTCTTTTGAACCACTCAGAAACAGTATCTTGTGTTTTCATGTTCTTACACTCCACAGGGTCATCTGATCAAATTTTGGGTCATTTTCATAGAAACCTACACTTATTTACCAGATCTGGAGGTCATATTTTCTTCTGTTGCTAATTTTTTCTCTATTGACTTACCTACTTATGTTCAAGGTCTTTAGGTTTTATTCTTCCTGAGATCTTCGGTAATTTTAGACTTGTTTTTTAAATTTCTATTTTTTTCTCCTATTCGCTTTCTGACTTCCTCCTCTCTGATGATCGTTTCCTTATGTACCAGATCTCAAATTGCCTCAGTCACTTGCCACTCTTGGCAATTCACTGTTCATCCAGCCTAGATCTCTGCCTCAAGTGACTTTTATGTGGTCAGAACTGATCACAGCTGGATGCTGTACTCTTTTCCTCAGTCTTAATAGAGTGATACACAGACCATCTCCAACACACACACACACACACACACACACACACACACACACACACATCATCATCATCATCATCATCATCATCTTCATCTCTTTCTTTGATCCAGCACTGGCAATCTACAGCTTTGCAGAAGTGGTGTCCAACCCCAGCAGCTTTTTGCTACTGAAGGTCCAAGGGCAAACTTTCATAGCCTGGAGTTCAGGTATGCATGATACTAGAAAGAGCAAGAGGGAACTGACCCGTAGGAGTGAATTTTGTTGTAAGCTCATGTGGCTGGTGCTGGGGTCTGCTAGTGCCCATGGGAGGGAGAGAAGGAGAGCTGATTCAGTTCAGGGTCAGTGAGGGTCAGTTCATGGATTTTTTAAACATTTTTTTAAACCTTCTTTTGTATTCTGGGTGTCCTAGACCATGGAGAAAACTGAAGTTGCTTTATCTTTGGAGCATAATTTCTCTTTGGGAGAGGTTTGAGAGGACGTGAGGATCAGAGAAAATGTCTTGTTGCCTATTTTGTTGCTCATGTGACCTGGAAGTTCTAATTCTTCATTTTAACTCCATGTGAATTTTTATGTTTTTGCTGAATATAAACATACTATTGGCTTTTGCATTCTTAGTCATTGAATACCTGTCTCCTTTTTAACAAGCAAGTTCATCCCATTCACATTTATAGTTCAGATTGTTGTTTGTTTGTCTCTCCCCTATCATTTATAATTTATTATAATCATTGCTAATGTATTCTGTCTTCATCCCACTCTCTCTACCCCCATAAGTAAAAATAATGTGGGTAAAGAAAGGGGGTGAAATCAACTCTAGTTATCTAGAATGGGAAATGTTGAGTCTGCATCCCTTCTTCCACAGTACCTTCTCTGTGTCAGCACTCTGCCGATCTTTTTACAAATATCTCATTTGGTTTTTACAACAGCCCAGGGTGATAGGTGCTATTCCCATTTTACCATCAGAAAACTTGAGACACAGAGAGGTTAAGTGTCTTGCCTGAGGTCACACAGCTAGTAAGTATCAGAGGAAGGAGTCACACTTAAGTCTTTCTGTCTCTAAGCCCAATGTGCTCTCTTTTGTACCACCCAGTTACTGCAGTTAGCTGTTTGCGGATAGTACTCCCCTCAATGCTTCTGTCTTGCTTACCACCTCTTCCTACTTCTTGTCTTTGCCCATTTGTAGTGTGTTTCTTATCATATTTCTGCACTATACTCCAAATCCCACAAATTCTCAGAGAAGACTGAGCGATTCATGCAATGCTTGTTACTGCCATACCCACCTCAATAGCAGCAGCATCGCTTATCCTGCCCTCATTAGAAATAGGCATTTCTCTCTCATCTTCCACATACTTTTTCTAAGCTTTGTAGGGTAATTTATTCTTCATGGTAAGTAGAGGACTTCTGGTATGTTGTATTCAAGGTTTTCTTTATCTTTACCATATTATGTAATTTTCTATGATTTTCATCCCTCTCTGCTTGATCTCCTGTCTCCTGGATGCTTGGAGCTTTATTTTCCTTTGTCCTGGAAGCTTATGTAGCTCCTGATCAGGATGTTAACATTTTAATTATCATGCTATGCTATATATTATAATAAGGTCCTTTAAATCTATTGAGATGTAGAGTGGTGTTTTGTTCCACACTTCTGTGCTTGAATTCTCATGGCTTCCTTTTCAATTTTGTTCTGTCTTCTTCCTTGCTTTAGGGAGTTACTTGTCATTTCTGGTTGTTTTCAGTATATATGCCTGTAACAATTCACCCGTTTAGTTTTTTTTTTTCTTCAAAATCACTCTGGAATTGTGAAGAAAAAATTTACCAAAATTACTAGAATTGTGTTGCAATTAGGAGTAAATAGACTCTGAGCAAGTGCCCGAGGAGCAATCTTGTGAATTAAGTCAATGAGCTTTGGTGCATTGACTTTAATATCTATTTTGATTGTTCAAAAGCCTTTTGCTTCCTTCATAGTTTATGTATATATGGACCGATACGGCTGTGAATTTATATATATATATAAATATACACACACACACACACACACACACGTGTGTATGTCTAGTTGTGAATTTTGTGTGTGTGTATAATTTGGACAGGCATAGCTGTAAAAGATATATATGTGTGTGTATATATATACATACATACACAAATATAATGATTTGTGCAGATATAGTTGTGAAAAATACATATGATTTGCACAGTATAGGTGTAAATGTTATATATATATATATATATATGTATGTTTCTCTTCAGTCATTTCAGTCATGTTTGACTCTTTGTGACTCCATTTGGTATTTTCTTAGCAAAGCTATTGAAGTGGTTTGTCATTTCCTTCTCCAGCTCATTTTACAGATGAAGAAACTGAGGCAAACAGGGTTAAGTGACTTGGCCAGGATCACACAGCTAGTAGGTATCTAAAGCCAGATTTGAACTTAGGAAGATGAGTCTTCCTGACTCCAGGTCTGGTGCTCTATCCACTAAGCCACGTAGCTGATATATACAAATATACATACATATATATATATATATATATATATATACACACACATAAATATGTCTATATACACACATAGATGTATATGCATGTGTGTATGCATATGTGTATATATATGTGCATATATATGTGTATACATATGCATATAATGGTTTGAATAGGTATGGCTGAATACTAAAGTGTGTATAGTAATAACTAAAAGTGGAGTAATTGGTTAGAGAAGAGGAAGTCAACGCGAGCTGGGGTCTGCCATTCTTAAAGCCTTCATGGAGCAATGTGGGAGGAGCTTCCTGATCCGATAGTACCTCTAAAAGGATAGTTTGAGGAGAATTGTAGATAAACTCAGAAAAAAAGGAAAAAAAAACACATATGGCTGACAACACACAGTAACTTGGGTGAGAAGCTGGACTTCATTGGCATCTACAGCTGTACTTTTCTTACAAGGGATTTTTGAAACAGCTAATAACAACAATGGGCAATGGGCTGGTACCTCATGGTTTGCAAAGCATTTTACACATTCTTTTTGACGCTCACAACTAACCTTTTTAAAAGTCTTTGTATCATGAAAAGCTAGCACAGGGTTGTGGCACACATTAGGTGCTTACTAAATATCAAATGAATGACAGAATGATTCTCTGCAACTTCCTTTTAGGCGGCACAATGTCAGTGCATGAAAGCTCACTGACTTCATTCACAAGAGGACTCCTCCAACTAAACTAGCTTTGGCCCAAACCAGTTGACACTGACTAGCATTGACAGCTGTCATTTACTTTCCCTCCAGGATTTTCACCACCACACCACTACCAGAATAAATATGATGATTTCTGCTTGCATGACAGAGGTGACATTATTGACACAAGTAATAGGATCATACAATTTAGGGGAACAAGGGAGCTTAGATGTCAGGGAGTCCAACCTCTCCCCACATGCACATTGTAGATGAGGAAACTGTAGCCCAAAATGATGAACTGATTTGTCCATACTATATACATTACACATACACAGGGTGGGGATAAAGCAAAGGTTCCTTCTTGTACAATTTCTATCCAATCTTTATCATAAATATTAAACTGAAAGTTTCTCTGGCCTATTCTCCTTCCCTAGTTGTCATTCTCTCTCCCTTTTTTTAGTCTGACAATATGGTCCCACTATATTTTACTCAAACAGGTATCAAAAAGATATTACTAAAATTATGAGTATAATAAGGAATTTTTCAAAACCCTATGTAACAGTTTTCAGGAGGGAAAACCCATCAACTTTTAATGGGCTATAAATATCCAGTAGATCAGCACCTATTTAAAGAGGGAGGTGTCTATTTTAATGAACCACTTTTCTGGATATCACATACGAGGAGGGTAAAGACCATAGAAGAGCAGTGACTCAGATTCTTATGGGGTTAAGAAAAGTCACAGATTACAAATATGGAAAACTTTAACAGGCAGTTTCCTGAAACACCTCTTACATTTGCTTCTGAATTCTTAGAATCAGGCAAAAATTAAATGAACAATTAGAATTTATGTTCAAGTACCTAAAGAAACCGTAAACATTATACTCTGCCAGCTACGTAATTGTAAGGATTGAGTTTATAAGTACACCAAATAAATGCAACTTTATTCTGCCTTAACAGGCTCACAGGCCATTTTTCAAGCAAGGACCAAAACCAATTTACATAATTGAATTTTCAATCAAAACACAGGATCTGACATGTTGGTAGTTTTGGACACTGACATTTTTTCCCATGAGTGTTATAAAATAAATAAAAGTGAGCACAGTAGATCAGTTTGTCTACCTAATAATTTTTCCTAAGGGAGAATAAATCTTCGTACATTGCCTGTGCCATTTATATCTAATTCCACACTTGAAGGTTCACTGCTTCACTCTAGTGAGCAAGCTGGTGTCCTTGGAATTCCTGACGTTGAGAGAAAAACCCTTCCAGGAGACGTTTTAACAAATATTCTAGAATTCTGTCAGATGTTTCTTGATATATTTACTCTAGAACAAACCCTTTCCCCCACCCCCAATAAGTTTCTTATTGTCTGCAATAGGTATCATGTACCGACTTCAAAACTTAAAGATGCGGCTCCTCTGGACTTCACAATCAGCACAACATAATGTTCTGTTGGTCTCAGTTTCTTTTATGACAATTCTAAAGGGACGACTGTTCTTAAACGCAGGCGTCCTTTAACTGCTTTCTGCTTTGATTGCTAAAATGTGTGTTTACTCCTTCTTCTGTTTTTCTTGTAGTAGCCTACCACTAAAAACAATAAAATTCTGACCTAATGCCTCATGACTAATTTATAAAATATTAAATTCTTTATCCTGAGGGCTGGAAAAAGTTAGACTAGTACAAAAAGAAAAATGTTTTTTTCCTATTTTTCTCTATAGTAAAAAAAAAGTAACATTATAGATTTAGAGCTAAAAGAGACCTTTGAGGCCACTGAGTTCTGCGGTCTCATTTTACAGAAGAGGGAACTGAGGCAAAGAGGTTAAATGACTTGGTTAGGCTCACACAGCTAGTAAGTCTCTAAGGTGGAATTTGAGCTCAGGGTTATAAATAAAATTGACTCTAGTTGCAGCACCCTGTGTACTACCCTATGTTTCCTTTACAGCGTGATGACCAACATGATACAAGTCTTAAAGCATATTCAATCATATTATTCTCTCTCAAAGTATTATGGCTAATAACATTTTGATGATCACAAAAAAGGGTTTAATGTCATTAATTAATAAAATAAAAATGAAACAGTATTTGTTTCAATGTCCCATTCTTTTTAACTTTGATTTTGTGTTTATTTTATAATATATAAGATATTAATACAATTTATAGAAGTATAATTTAAAAATAGACTATATATTGAGGGTGTGAACGCATACCTTTTCTCTTTGTATCTCTTTTGGGATGTATGACTAAAAAACTTTGTTAATTTGCGTAATAAATGCATGTTGATTAATGGGATTGAGACCACTGCTCTACATAAGCAGTATTTTTGTAAATGATTTTGGTGTTTTATAAGAATGATGTTAATAACTTAGTGTACATGACCTGCTTTGAGTATTCAGGAAAAAATATATATAAATCACAAATATGAAGTAAGCCTAAAAAATTGCAACTGTTCTTTTGTTTTAATTATATAGAATTGAGATGCATCCTCTTATTTTTATCTATGAGTAATTGAGGTCAAGTTTGCCTTTGGAAATAAAATTAAATGATAAAAATCACATATACATGTGTACATTATCAGCTCGTGAAATATGTTGTAAGATAGGTTAGCAAAGCATCTTGTTAGACCTTGGTCCTGTTGTAGCTCCTAGCATTTATATAGTGGTTTAATGCTATTTCATCTGATCCTTACAACAACCCTATGAGGTGGGAGGCTAAGAAAGATGAAGAAGTGACTTGCCCAGGGTCACACAGCTAGTAAGTGTCTGAGGCAGGATTCCAACTCAGATCTTCTTGACTCCAAGTTGTAAACTTAATCTGCTTTGCCACCTCATTGTCCTACCTTATTCATTTTTCATTTGTTAACTTTTTCATGCAACTTGCATTAATAGAGTTTAGGTTACAGTCTTTGGTATCAGGAAAGTGTTAACTTTTATTCTTTAGCCACAAAATTCCTTAACATATCTGTGTTTGCTAATTTCACGTTAATATGAACAAAAAAGGCTTTTAAACTTCAACCTTCTTTTCAATCAAATGCAAAGAAAGTGTGTTGACTATTGGTTTAATTTAACTGCTGTCTTTCATTTTCAAAAATTGTATTGCTTTACACGTTCTAGAGTGATATAGGTCCTAAAATATTTAAACCAGAATGCAAGTTATTGCTGTTTCATTCAAATTATGTGAGAAGAAAAGCAACAGTTAAAATTAAAACCACACATAGTGTAGATACCTTGTATATGGTTGAATAATTCATTCCTTGACACATCTTTGTTTTTATATTTTGTTGAAAATGTAAAGCAGGTATAAAGTTTTCAGTTAAAAATGCTAGTTTTTAACAACTGATTTTTCTGTTTTTCAGGCCAAAATACAAAGTGCCTCCATCCCAGAATTTACTGTAGAGAGTGTTCTAGCCATCCTACCAACATTCCCCAAAGGGGCTCCTCAAGAAAAAGCCAAAAAGGCAGTAGAAGCATTGTTGAAGGCTACTAATTATGCCAAATTAATGACTATGCAACAGGTGAGGGAAATGGTTTGTTTTATTTCAAGTTTTGTCTTGTCTTACTCTTTTCCCCCTTATAATGGTGCTTAGAGTTTCCTCCCACCCCCATTTTTGTTGGCAGGGAAGTGGAGATGGACGTCGATGACATTCAGTTCACTGACTTTGAGTCTGTTCCAATCCAGCATTCAGTTTTGTGTTTGCCATTGTTGTAGCAGGTGGATGAAAGGAGAATGTAAAACAGAAGGGGGGCCATACAGATATGAGAAACCTGCAGAACATGATAATCCATTTGCCGATCAAAGATCACAATTATGGTATTAATGATCCTGTGGCAATTAAGCTTCTAAAAGGGCTTCAGTCGTGCCTCATGTCGTGCCAGATGATAAGACCACTACTATACTTATATATTGGTGACCTGGGGGATACAGTCAATGGGAACTCTCAGAAATCACTTCTACCAGTTTGAGAAGATCTGAATAACAGATTTGCAGAGATAGCTGCAGAGATGGCTGGCAAGAAGTCCTTCAGCAAGCAGATTGAAAATGTGTCAGGCTTTGTGAAATGGGGAAGATCCCAGGCAGCTAGAAGAAAAGAAGAGGAAAAAGAAAGAGCCACAGACTCAAGAATTAAGCTGGAGTCTGTCTCATGACTTTCCGGAGCTCCTCCTTCTCCTCCAGCAGTTGAGGAAGCAGCCTTTGCCAGTTATTTTAATCTACTTCCCAGTGTTCCTCCAGGAGTAGTTAATATTGCCCTGCCCCTGCCTCCTGGAATTGCTCCTCCACACCCATCAGGTTTTGGATCTGTTCCACCTAATGCAACCACCTCCTCCTTTATAGGAGCTCCAGGACCCCATCCACTGTCCTCAGAATCTCCAGAGGATGGAAGCTCATGCAGGAAAGCACTACAGTCCCCAACATCCTGCTACAGTGGTTGGGCTCTGAGGAGGAAAGACACTTTAGAAACATAATAAATAAATATTGGAGTAAATGGTTTTTTCCTTTGTAAGTTTCCATGGTAGCTTATAACGTGCTAAGATATGTGTAAACAGAAAGCTGGAGCCAAGTTCCCGAATATAGGGCAGGTGGAGGAGCCCTGTTAGACTTACATTAACAAATCCGGCCACTTCACTTCTTATAACCATACAGGGAAAAAAGAGGGTGAGGCTAAAAATGGAGCCTCTGGAGAGTTGTAATTCTTCTTGTATTTATTTTCTTGTGTGTTTGAAGGTCTGACAAACTTTGATCTGGGGGGAAAGCAAACGTTTGGAAATATTTTAAAAATAATTCTTTTGCTAGAACCATTAATCATTAAGTATTATTTCCCCATTATCTGTGGTCACACTCTGAAAATCAAACACTCTTAGATACTTTCTTTCCTTTCTCTTATCATTATTTTGTTAAAGGAATCTATACCAACAAAACCAACTTCTGTTTAGTCTTAAGAAAGCTCCTACTTATATTCTACCCTTTGAAATGACTGATCTCTTCACAAAACTGTGGGTCCTGCCTTGCAAACTCATGCCTCCCCTCATGAGGGAGATGTTAATCTCTCTTACTGTGAAATGGACGATTTGTTAGTATGGGTGACCCGTGACTTATGGAAGGGTCTTAGTTTAACTTGCACCTTCACGTTTTTCTATCTAATTTGAGGCTATATATCACTTTGCCCATTATAGAAATGTTGCTGAATTGTAGACAAGTGAAAAAGATCAAGGAAATGAGACCTGTTCTGAATTTAAAATTGGGGGTGGGGGAGCAGCTAGGTGGCACAGTGAATAGAGCACCAGCCCTGGAGTCAGGAGGACCTGTGTTCAAATGTAACCTCAGACACTTGACACATTTACTAGCTGTGTGATCTTGGGCAAGTCACTTAACCCCAACTGCTTTGCCCTCCCACTTCAAAAAAATAAAAAACAAACTGTTTAAAACAGTCCAATTTAAAAAAAGATACATATACATACATTTTGTATCCCCTCAGTAGAATATAAGTTTCCTGAGGTAAGGGACTGAATTTCTTTCTTTTTTTTTTTTGTCTCACTATCTCCAGTATCTATCACGGTGTCTTGTGAACATAAACACTTAAATTTCATTTATCTACCTATCTATCTTTATCTATCTATCTATCTATCTACACGTACATGTATATATACACTATATGTGTATATATATGTCCATATATACATGTATGTATCCATATATATGTATGTATGAGTATGTGTGTGTATAAGTTGCTTGTGGGAATTTGTATAACAATTAAATTAATCTAAGCTGTCTACTGTTTCCAAAAACGATATTATCTTTAACATTAATATTATCCCTCTGATACTACATGTCTGTGAATCATGGAATATCTTGATTTCAGAAGGCTTGAAATTGCTGGTGCTCTAAGGAAGAGCAGAAGTGGTTCTCAACCTTCCTAATGCCACGACCCTTTAATGCAGTTCCTCATGTTGTGGTGACCCCCAACCATAAAATTATTTTTGTTGCTACTTTGTAACTTTAGTTTTGCTACTGTTATGAATCGTAATGTAAATATCTGCTATGCAGGATACATTGATTACAAACTGAACATATGCACAGGTTGAGAACCGCTGACTAGAGGGTGTTAGCAGGCAGCAGTGAGTTACCAGGGAAGATCTGCACACGAGACCTGGAAGAAAGACTTGATCGATGACGTAGATAACCAGAGCAGGAAGTGAGTTTGTGATGTGTCAGGCTGCTGATGGGAAAGACTGAGAGCTACCTTGACACCCTTAGATGTGTATCATCGGGGGTAGATTTGCGTAGGGCCCTGGATGGCATGGAGAGGATGTGGGTGCCCCTTGGAGGGGGCAGCCACACCCGTGAGACCACACAGTCATCCAAGTCTCCAGGTAATATGAGTGTTCATTCACTAGGTCATTCCAGATGTGGGAATATTTGAAGTCACGATTTGTTGAGGAAGTTGTTGAATTTTCATGAAGAAAAAGTTGTCGCCTAAAACTTATTTTTCTCCTAGAAAATGAAAATGGCCCTTTTCACAGGGCGATGCTTTGTAGGATCACAAAGTTGCAGTCAATTGATGGAAGGAACTTGGAGATCTAGCCAATCTCCCATTTTACAGATGAGGCAACTGATTCACGGAGGGGCTGAATGACTGGCTTGAGGTCTCTCAGCTTTATTTTGACTTACCTATTGGGCAGGAGCCCTGACATCTCTATCTAGGCAACATTTCTGGATTTAATGTGTGTTCACAGAGAAATTGTGTCATTTTATGATATCAATTCATAAGATTACAGGCTGATTCTTGTGAAAGTGACAGGAATTTTTGAAAAGCATAAAAATGAATATTATTAGCTATTGATATTCAGCTCAAATTGCCTTTATCTTTGTCCTTAAATAAATATTAACTTATTTAGAAGATTCTCAATTATACTTTGGCATATGTGGGTGTTTGTATATGTGTGTGTTTTTTAATTGGTTTCCAATACTTAACTAATAAAAGTTGAAAATGGTGTTTTCAACAAAACAGAAAACCAAAAAAAAACTTCCCAAAAAGTTTGTAATCTAGTTGAAGAGACACGAGGAATACTGTAGGAGTTTGGAGGAGGAAGATATCATGTGTGTTCTAGTGTTCAGAGAAAAACTCATGTGGTCGGTTGAATTTGAGCTGGGTCTTGTAGGATGTTCAAAGTTTGGCTGAGTAAGAGTGGAGGGGGGGTCATTATATCACGGAGAATGATTCATGAACAAAGGTTTGAGGTGGGAGCGACTACCAGCTGAGCACCCTCACAGTTCCACAATCAAAGAATGTCTTAACATTTTTAGTTTTGACATCACCCCAAACTGTACCTTTAGCCTTTATAGCAGTGGTTCTCAACCTTCCTAATGCTGTGACCTTTTAACATTGGTATGTGGGCGTATCTGCGTGTGAGCGGACCTGCCTGGAGATGGATAGAGGAGCAGTGTCTTGGTTCCCAAGACCATTGGAAATATGTGTTTTCCGATGGTCTTAGGTGACCCCTGTGAAAGGGTCGTTCGACCCCCAAAGGGGTCATGACCCACAGGTTGAGAATGCTGCTTTTTAGGATTCTGGGAATCAGGTGGCTGAAAAAGGGCTGACATTTATTCTCTATGTGACCTTGAGCAAGTCACTGGGCTGTAGTTTCCTCATCTATAAAATGAAAGGTTAGCACTAGAAGGCCTCTGAGGTCCCTTCTACCTTTAAATCTGTTATTATGTGTTGACATTTTACAGATGGCAAACTGCTATGCTAAGAAAATAGTTTGCCAAAGATTCCCTTGGCAATTGGTCAAAGAATCCAAGAAGAGGAACATGCAGATTATCAAATTATTCACAAAGCCAAAGTCTTCAACTTTGAGCTGTCTTTCAGAGTGGAGAAGACTGGTCAGAGACTCCAAACTAGTCTTTTTCTTGCAAAACAGATGTGGAATTTGGAGCACTCGTGAGATGTGTTTAAAACAAAATTGAAAGGTAGTGGAATTGTCTTCAAAATGTTTGATTGACCTTTAAGATGTTATTCAGAACTTTCTGTGTGCAGATTAACTTTGCCTTGACAAAGAAATCTAGCTGATAGCAAAAATGATCTTTTCAGAATTAAGACCATCAAGATGTTGACATTTTTGTTTCTCCAAAGATCTTTAAGCTCTTATCAAATGAATATAGAATTGAGATCCCTTTTTATTTATGTAATCAACATAAAGACCTATCAAAATTGAGACTATCCAGCCTTTGGATAGCACATTAAAGTTTACAAAGTGCTTTTCCTATGTTTTCTCCTCCTTTCCTTGTAACAGCCCTGCAAGGGCAGTGCTATTATTATCCTCCTTTAACAGATGGTAGCTAAGGCACAGGGTGCTTAAGCCAGTTGCCCAAGGTCACACAATTAGTAAAATGTCTGGGACAGGATCAGAATCTAGGTCTTCCTCATACCAAGTCCAACATTCAGTCCATCTTACCAGCAGATTTAATGGCATTTTAATGATAAACATGAAGACTATGTTCGATAGCTTAATTTATGACTCTACAGGATAAGTAGAATGATATTTAATCATTTGTTTTGTCTCCTTTTTATTGGTGGGTAGAAGGAAACACTATATTTGAGCATTTCCACTTGAGAAACAAAAGTGCTTTGTCATTTGTTTAAAATGAACTTTAGTTTGATTTCTTGACATCTCTGCATCAATGTTGTACAACATTGCATTTTGACCTAAAAAATTATGTCTTACTAGAAATTGATTTCCACAGTAACTAAAGAAATGAGTTAGCCAAATTCCTTCAGTAAAACATGAAATTAAACTTGTTTCCAGCCCACGGGGCCAAATGTACTGAGTGGGAACAAATAGGTGTCTTGCTGTGACCCACTTAAGCTTACACTTCCCAACAAGCTCAAGTCGGAAAATTGGTGTTATTTTGATGCTGTGTAATGAAAGAGTAAAGGATTGAGTCATATCTTCTATAGAGGCAGTAGTGATTAAAAGCATTAGAAATTACTTAAATATTCCTAGATTTGTGCATATTTTAAAGGGTACAAAATTGTAATCAATGCAAACCAAAAATGCCTTTTAAAAAATCATGCATCAAAGGAAATTGCCATAAACAATTGTATCAAAGCAAGATAGGCACAATCTACAAGACAGTGATTTATGCAGAGAAATACGAACCTACACATCTAGAGGTCAATTTGTTGTCCAGCTGTTCTTCCTTTAATAGAACAGCTCACCTCCTCGCTCTCTCTCACACCCCTATTGCTAAGGCTTGTCAATTTTACCTTCATGATATCTCTAGCAACTGCTGCCTTATCTCCTCTGACACTGCCACTGCCACCACCCTGGTGCAGTCCCTCACCACCTCATGGCTGCAATAGTCTGCTGGTTGCCCTCCCTGCCTCAAGTCTCTCCCCTCTCGAGTCCATTTTCCACTCAAATGCCAAAATGAACTTCCTAAGAGCAGCCCCCTACTCATTAAATTCTAGTGTTTCCTATCACTTCTAGGATTAAAATCCTCTGGTGTTCAAAGCTCTTCATAACTTGCTTCCATTTCCTGTCCCCTTAGACCACACCCCTCTTTCCATCCAGGAAGATTGAGAAGTTTTCCTATACTTTTCATTCCCTCCGTGTACTCTGCAATCTCCTGGTACTAACGCCCTGTAGCAGCATGCACCCTAGCCTACCCAGGGTGGCTGCTAGCACAGGTTCTGAAATCTGCTTTTCTAAAGGAAGGAGACTCAAAATGAGTTAATAATCTTACTTTAATCAATAAAACATATATCATTGACCTAGTTTGGGGAAAAAGTCAGCACCCTGAACTTCAGGGAATGCAAACACAAGTTACAAGCAGACAAAAATTAATTAGCTCGAGTAGCCTCTGATTTGATGAAGCTATTACAGTGAAGTAGGAGCTGAGTATATTCTTAATGATTCCTCCTTATTCTAAACCGGAGCAGGGAATGTCTGGCCCTTTGTTTAATTTCATCCCATCAGTGGGGCAAGAATTGCTTTGGCTCAATGAACTTTCAACAAATGTTTATGGAATGAACGTTTGTTGAATTTCTCAGTCTCTTTATGTATTTATCTCTATTTCTTTTTCTTTGTGTCTCTTTCCAGCTTGTCTTTTATCTCCCTCCCTTCACTTCCTACTTTTCCCCCCAACCCTGCTTAGTTCTGGTGCCTTCCCTGTGTTATTTCCTATTTATCCTGTAGGTAGCTTGTTTTGTATAATTGTTTGTATACTGTCTCCCCATTAGGTGGTACCTCCCTTGAAGGCAGAGCCTGTCTTTTGTGGGGGACTTGTTTTGTGTGTCCCCAGTGTTTAGCACGATGACTGCCACATAGTAAGCACATCATAACTTACTGTTGGATTATTGAAATAGTCTCCTTGCTACAAATCTCCTTCCCTTCCAAATATCTCCTCCACTCAGCTGCTGAAATGATCTTCCTAACGTACAGGGCTGACCCTGTTACCACCTAACTTAATAAACTCCAGTGGCCTCCTATTACCTCCAGGATCAAATATAAATTCCTCTTTTTTTTGGCCTTTAAAGCCCTGCACAGCTTTTATACCTTTCCATTCTTCTCACATTTTACTCCTTTCCACGTGTCCTAAGATCCAGTGACAGTGACTTGCAGCTGTTCCTTAAACATGACACTCCATTTCTCAATGCTGTCTCTTTTCACTGGCTGCCCTCTGCTCCTGGAACACCCCTCCTCCATACCTCTACCTTTGGGCATCCCATGCTGCCTTCAACATTCATATCAAATTTCACCCTCTGGGAGAAGCTTTTCTTGGCCCCTTCCTCTCCTCACTACCGTCAACTTCTCGCACCTTTTCCTTACATTCACACTGTCTTGTATGTATAACTATCTGTGTATGCGTTTGTGTATATGTACGTACATACACACGTCTTATGTGTCCAGCTATTTGCATGTTTTCTCCCTCATTAGAAGGTGAGCTCTCGAGGGCGAGGACTATGATTTTTATTTTCTTTGGAATCCTAGCGCTAAGCAGAGCGGCAGCACATATGAATCATTTAGTGAATGTTTTTTAAATGATTGATTGCCTAATAAATATTGAATTGAATATTCTAGCTTTTGAGTTGACATCTAGAACTAAACTGATGGGCATTGTTACTGTATACAGGAGAAACACATTCTTCCCTTTGTCCTTCCACACAGGTCGGCATGAGGATTCTGAGAATAAGTACCTCATATTTTTTTGTGATCTCTACAACTCATGTTTTACTTTCCCAAAGTCTGTCTAATCTTTTGTTTTGACAGCGTTTTATGATTGAAATAAAATAAGAGTCATCCTTTGTACTTGACATTTGTTCAGACAAAAATTGTTCTCTTAAACCAGCAAATTGTTTTCTATATGGTATCTACCAGTTATCATTTTTTAAAATACCAAAACACTTTATTACAGCTAGCCTACAGGACTACTCCATAGTAAAACCATATCATGATAATGTAATTTGCTTCTCACAAGGTATGAGAATGTTTCTTTTCTTTTAAGAAATGAAGGTGGTGTAGTGAATAGAGCACCGGCTCTGGAGTCAGGAGGACCTGATTTCAAATCCAGCCTCAGACATTTAACTTAACTAGCCATGTGACCTTGGGCAAGTCATTTAACCCCAATTGCCCTACCTTCCCCCCTCCAAAAATAAAAAAAAAAAGAGAATGTTTTTCTTAAAAGAAAATAACATTTTACAAACTGAATTAAAAAAAACAGAGTCTAAAACTTGATTCAGGAGACAGAGGGAGGGAAAGAGGGAGGGAAAAAGAGGAGGGAAAAAGGGTAAAAGGGAGAAATATGTGTGAGGAGAGAGAGAGAGAAAGAGAGAGAGAGAGAGAGAGAGAGAGAGAGAGAGAGAGAGAGAGAGAGAGAGAGAGAGATTCAACTTCTAAATTCCTTTTTCTTTGATAGAGAATATATTAATACAATTTCTCCCATTAAGTTTTAGTTCATAGTGCAATCATGCATACGTCTTCTCCTATACAAAGGCAAATGTTTAAAACAGCAGACACTTAAGAAATGCTGACTTGAATTGATTGCTATTAAAAGGCAAGTATTGTATATGACTGTGTCTTTAACATGATGAGAAATCTTTAGTAATCAGACACCTCTTGTCTTTTAGGCAATAAAGATTTGTCATTGTCTTCTGTTCATTACCAATTTCTGCTAAGCTTTTTGAAGTATTTCTCAGGTCTAACTCCTCTATTACATTTAAAGAATAACTTAGCCTAAATTTTCATCTTGTTGTACCTTGACTGCACTGACACATGCTTCTAGCTAATCTCTCTTTAACGTCACTCTACTCTCAACCATCCTATATAGTTTTGAGAGGAATCATTCTTTTTCTCCTCCAATACCTTATTCTTTCTTTTAAAAAATTTGTAGTGACTTACTCATGCCTACTGTACCAAAGAAAAATTCTTCTGTCCTCTATTCAAAATCCATCCCAAATGTTTCACTTATTTCAGCAACCTTATTTCTCAATAAGTTTGATTTTGGATTTGTGGAAAACCCATAGCCCTCACGATATTGCCAAATCCATGTTTTTAGAAAAGTATGCTTTACTAAGAAAAGTAAAATGATTTAATAGCTAAGATGATCATAGTGCTGAACTATCCTGGATATTCTGAGAAAGACATGTCTTCATTTGTCACTAATCTGTGATCTTCAGAGTATTTAATTTAAAGGCCTGTAAAATATAAAAAAGATTGTTGTTATTATTATTATTATATGGAAATTATATAATTTCTTTAGAGTTCAAATCACTATGACTATCAAAGACCAAAGAAAGTAATTCATTTTGAAATAAGTCATACTGCTTCCTTTTCTATATATCACATGTTATCTTGAAAACTGGGATTCTATTCTTTTGGACTCTTCCTTTTCATGAACGCAAAGGAGAAATTGAATACTTTAATGCAAAATGTTTTCTTGACTTTAGGCAACACTGGACATACTTAGAAAGCTATTCCTGATCTAGCTTCTGTCCAGCAGCGACTTTATCTCCTAGTTGCCTCTAGGAAATGTGCCTCCAGTTGGCTGCCATTTTTTCTTGGTGATTAGAATACCACTAGACAAACTCTTATTTTTGTCAGTTTGGTTTTTCAAATTATACTAGTTGCCAATTGAGGCATACCTCATTTGATTGGTTGTGAGATACTATACACTGTTTAAAGTCGCCCAAAATGACTAGATATGCATACCACAAAGCTGCTATTTTTTTTGTGTGTGTGTGTAGACAAAACTCTGCTACTATGGAGGTGTGCCAATTAGACCATTAGGGACATTGAATAAATTAACATTTTAAGTCTTTTACCCATTACCTGCCATTACCTTGAAGTAGGCTATATTTCTGGTTTATCTTAGTTAATTTTACTTGGCAGAAATAACTATATTTATGTTTTATACATTTTGAATTTCAGATAAATGCCCTACAAGCAGAAGTTAATTTCCATAGAAGTATCTATAACCTCCAAATCAAATACACCAAAGCTGTTTTTGATGGTATAAAGCAAGCCTATCACTCTTTTTTGGCAAATGTGAATGGTGTTCTATGTTCCCCACTAAGAGGTAAGTAACAATTCAGTCAGCATCTAAGTCTTAAGATAATTTCCAGCTGCACATGCTATTTGGAAAGTACCGAAAATGCCAAACCATGGAAATCCTAGTATCATAGCAGAATAGAAGTCGTAAGAAAATGCTTTGTAAACTGTGAAGTATTATTTAAATAAATGGTGGCATTATCATTTTAGCTTTGAAATCACTCCAGAGTGGAAAGGCTAGAGCTTTCACTCGTAGGGTTCAGGTCATTTTGAAGATCGCCAGTTGTGTTATTTTCACCATTGTTAATATTGAACTGAACTTTATTTGGTGTATCTGGTTCTCAGAAATGGAAAAGGTGGTTTTTTTTCCCAGCACTCCTTCTTTCCCTATGACAGTTTTGTTGCTGTCACTGAAATGTAGCTGCTCCTATGTAGTAATTTCCTTGTCTACCTTCCCTTCCTTTCATCTTCTCGTCATTTTTATTAACTTCGATTTGTGGACAGTTAATACTGTCTGAGCAAACAAGCAGCAGGTAAGTACATGGTGTACATGTCTGTCTGTCTCTCTATCTATCCATCCTGCTTCTTTTTCGTTTTTTTACATCTGGACCACTGATTTATGACTTGCCCAGAGTCACACAGCTAGTAAGTTTCTGAGACTGGATTTGAACTTGGGTCTTCCTGACTGCCAGTCCACAGAAGTGAGGAACCTGCAGCCTCAGAGCCACAGGTGGCCCTCTAGGTCCTCAAGTGTAGCCCTTTGACTGAATCCAGACTTCACAGAACAAATCCCCTTAATAAAAGGATTTGTTCTGTAAAACTTGGACTCAGTCAGACAGCCAAGGACCTAGAAGGCTACATGTGGCCTCAAGGCTGCAGTTTCCCCACCTCTGCTCCCACACTTTATCTGCTGCAACACCCCGCTTCCCCATATAAATACACACACATATGTGTTTACATATAGATGTGTGTGTGTGTATGTCTCTCTCTAAGTATATGTATTTTTTCCCTCTTGCAGATGTTCTTTCCTCTTATATAAACCTCACATCCGAACCATCAGACACTGCTTTCAAAAACTTTCTCGCTGTTCTAAGAAGCAATGCAGAACAGATTCAAGAAGCAGTTGACACTTTGACTCCATCAGAGAATCTACACCATGAAGGTAACAATTTTACTTTTTCAATTGGAGACAGCACAAAGTGAAAAATTGCCTTTTCGGCAGTGCTGTGAATCTATGGAAACAAGGCAGGCATCTGAAGAAGAAAATAATTTGTCTCTGTTTGACAAACTGACATCTTAGTACTTTGTAAGTTAGTTTTTCTTTTAGAGGTGACTTTGCAACTTGATCATTATATTCAAAAAGTCAGTTAAAGAAATTCTGTTTAATACTTAACTTTCACTTATGTCAAATGAAGGAATGTTTGATGTCCCCAGTCAGAGAGATCCTTTGCCTTGGTTAAGAGCCCATGAATAGCAATAATTAATGCCTTTTTTACATAGAACACATTATGCCAATTCACCTTAAAACTCACAGCCTTCTTGTTCTCTATTCCTTTTCTTTGCTCACCTTGAGAATACTAATAATGCCAATCAAAGGTTGTGGATAGGAGTTTGTTTAAGACTACTAATTTTACTTTCTACTGATTTAATGTTGCATACATTTCTTTGTTAATTAATACAATGGTCTTTCAGTTAGTAAATGTTTCAAAGAATGAGATGATCTATAAGATTGTGTCCAAGTCCGTCATCCAGGTGGAATGGAAGCTTCAGAGGTGAAGGTTCCTTTGTCTCTCTGGGACTCAGTTTCCTCATCTATAAAAGAAGAAAGTTGGGCTTAGTGACTTTTAAAATCCCCTTAAATCCTAAATCTTTGATCCTTTGATTATATTTTTAGAAGACTGGCTTCAGGAAAAAACAAAATACAATGACAGAAATTGGTGATGAAAAAGCAATTTTAAAAATTAAAATGTGTAGAGTATACCACTATCTCTATTCTGCCCTTTAAGAATGAGGTATGAGTACTAGAAATAACATGGCATTGCTAATATTGTTAGCATTTCAACACCTAAATCTTTAATAATTTCATTCAAAGCAAAAAATAAGTGCAAACATTCAATTTTCTGAAATGAAGTACCAATCTGCAACTATATTATAAAATTTGGGAGATGGAGAATCATCTACTTAGCACTGGCAATTGAACATTCACAGTATTCTACACTTGGGTTGACACCAACGTGATCCAAATCATTGTGTCATGAGCTCAGTGAAAGGTTTGCATATATTTGAATCTGTGCTTTTTGAAACTACAATTATATCAGATATGAGAATTTATTCTAGTCCAATGGAAATACTCAGTGCAAATTCGAATAATGCACCACTTCAAGAGATTCATTATTGACACTAACCTGTATCTTGCTCAGGATGGTGAAGTTATCCTCTTTAGTCACTGTAGGAATCAGTGAAAGAGGAAAGGAAACGTTTCCATAGAGATTTAGGTCACAATTAACACAAAAATTTCTAATCTTAAGTGCTTTCTTATGCTAGAATATCTTGGTAGGGTGGGAGGGAAAATATCTGTCCCCAGAAATTGTGGGAAATAATGCACAAGAGTAACTTTTCTTGGGTGCTCTGAGTTCAGTACTCTTTAGAAATAAAAGTATGGATTAGATAACCTTCAGAAGTGGCTTTCAGACCCAAGATTTATTTTTTCTATTTTTCATTACTTCACCATATCCTATGATTCAGGGTGGAAATCAGTTTTTAAATAAATTGATAAATAGTAATTGCTGTATTTAGTGGTTTTATTATTAGGGATTATGGCTATTTGAATATGAAACTTAATTGATAGTCACTATGTTTACAATGCCTGGTTTGTCCATTTTAAAAGAATAAAAATGCAAGTGTTTGGCGGGAGGTGTTGATCAGAGGGATGGTGGGGGTACTACTCTTTATTAACAGACTCCATGATTCTCCCCACCCTCTCCATGCTCAGGGCAGAAATAACTGTGGGGGAATTTCTTTATATTCTGCCTTCCTGAAGGTTGTTCATGAGCTTGCCATCGTGACAACATCACCCAGCACTGCCCCTGATTGGGAAATTTCATTGTAAAATGATATAGAGAACAGAGTTTAATCTATCTTTTATTATTTAGAAGGCATTTCAAGATCTTGCATTGCCCCATGGTCACCATTATGAATATCACTTACAATTTTGCAGCCCCACAGTGCTGTCACTAGCAAAAGTTGAGATCAGCAATGTAAATGGGATGTTGTTTTATGTGAGTATCTAATAAATCTCTGCCATCCACTTGTTTGTCTTTGACATTGAAAGCAGAGTGCAGAACAAAATTGAGTTTTTTGTATTTCAAGATATGGGCTAGGTGATAGTTTAAAATAATTGGTAAGATGATTCTATTTCCCTGAACTCACAAGTTCTGATATAATGCCACTGAATCTCTACAATTTTACATTTTTTTAGGGGGTGGGAGATACAAGACCAACCATTATTTTTTTGAAGATATTTATGAACATAGGAGTATATATTTAGAAGTAGAAGGAATTTTGGAAGTTATAATAGCCCAATGTCCTTATTTTATAGATGAGGAAAGTGAGTCATAGAAGGCTTGTCACATGTCCAGTGTCATGCAGGTAGGAAGTAGCAGAGCCAAGTCAGGAACCTATGTACTCTGACTCCAATCTTATCATTCTTCCCATTGCACCAGGCCACCTCTATTGGGTGGCCATTTTCATATTTAATTTAATCTTCTAATATGAAACTTCTAATTATATTTGAATAACATTCATGTTGTCAGACTGACCAAATTTGGTCCTTTGAATCTAATCAAATGGTTACCTCATTTACACAGGGGTATTTTCAGCATAAGCAAATCTCTATCTTTTCCCCTGTTCATAAGGTTTTATTTACTCTAGCTTTTGTAGACGGAAACAAAATTGAATATGTATTCTTCAGTGCTTCTTGGCTTCATTCCATTAATGCAAAAATAACTATACTGTATTAAAAGATATAAAAGCTGTAGCTGAGCACTTTATTAAAAATAACCTGCAGTACCTTGGCGGCTGTACTTTGCTTTTCAACTGGATTGAAATCTAGAATTGGTTTAGGGCTGTAAAGTCCTGTACTTGTTTGGTAGGGAAAAAAAAACATTTAGCACTGCAAATGCTACCTTAAAGAGAACTGGGTTCACAATAAGATAGCTTTGAAGTGGACCTTAGAGAAAGCATTCTGGGTCACTTTTAGGGGGAACAAATGAAGAATCTGAGGCCAGAGAATTTCAACAACTTTTCCTACATATTATAGGAGGTAGTAGGGTGGCTCCATGGGTAGAGCACTGGACTTGGAATCAGGAGAATCTGGGTTCAGATTCAGCCTCAGAAACCAGCTGTGTAACCATGGGCAAATCATAATCTCTTAATCCACTGGAGAAGAAAATGGCAAACCACTCCAGTACCTTTGCCAAGAAAACCTCATGGATAGGATGGCCCATGGGGTTACAAAGAGTCAGACAGACTGAATCAATTCAACAACAGCAACCAACATGTTAAAACTTCTTAGTGTCACAACAAGAACTCTAAGTCTTTGAATTCCCCAGCAAGAGCCCTTTCCATCATATCATGCTGCCTTCTGAAATGTAACACTGGGAGTGGTCCAGATTTGGAAAACATTAAGCAGCTCAGTTGGTTTAATGGTGGAGTAATGGTGAAATTTTACTTTTCCCAAGAGAAAATACATGTGAATTTACAAGTTATTTTTGTCTGGGAGAGAAGAAAGGAAACCATGGTTGCCATTGAACTATATTGCCAATGTGATACCCATAGCAGATGTATTTCCAGGGTTGAATTGCAAAATATAACAAACTCTCTTCCTCAAAGACAAAACCAAGATATTTATTCAGACACCAGAAAGTCAGTTCTCATGGTAAAAAGAAGTTTATACACATCACCAGTGCAGGAAGCAGCACCATCCCCAAGCCTTCTCTCTATTAGGCCTCCCAACAAACAAGCTCCACTAGGCAAAATTCCTTCCTCTCTCACTAGTAGTAGCTGATCCGCCCTTCCTGTTATACCCCTTTGACAAGTTCCTCCTACCATGAGCTCCATGTGGCTCAAGCTGTGGGCTGGACCAAAGCTCAAAGTGGGTCACATGGGGCAGGGAAGATCACATTCCCTTAACATGTTACAAGAACCTTACTGTCTCCTTGCATTTAAAGCTATGCAGTGTGGTAAGTACTGTTGTAACAAGTTTTCTAATCTCAGACAAAACACATATTTTGAAATTCAATAATTGCTTTTGAAAATGTAAAAGTATGCCATGAATTACCAAATGAATTGCTAATTTTCAAAGGGCATTTTCAAGCTTCAAAATATCTGAAGAAATGCATTATACTTCATACACAACGTTTTGTTCAGTTATTGAACAAACAAAATGATGCCTAAGTATACATGCAAAGGGGCAACGCAGAAATGGGTAATTATTCTCCGTATCCTTAGAGATGAGAGTAATTGCTTTCAGATGAATAGTTCTCCCAATTAATATCTATTATCCTTGGGGCTAAGAGAAAGAATGCTGTCTTGTTTACCAAGGCTGAAGTTGCAGCTGATTTTGCCCCTAACTGGTGTTTACTTTCCATCATTTTCAGTTAGAATTATTCAGTTAATCAATCAGCAGGCATCTGTTATGTGATGGGTACTGTGCTGGGTGCTGGATGTAAAGGATGAGGCTCCACTATCTAAAGAGAGGCTGGATGAGAGTGGCTTGTTGCATTGTGATCAGGCTGACACCGTATTTTACCTTGGATTATTGATGTTTGTTCAATGCTAAAGGCTATGTTCTATGTTATATATTTGCCTTAGGAAAAATAATTTCTTTCCAACAGTGGAATTGTTTTATTTATGCCTAAGATTTTGTTTGTCATCTATTTATGGTTGTATGTAAACACAGGTGATCCAAGAGCAAAGGTGAACTAAAATTCAATTAAAAATGCAATTCAGCAAACATTTATTAAATACCTACTGTGTACAGAACATGACACTAGACCATGGGAGGAGAGGAGGGCTCATTTCCTCATGTGGCTTACAGTGTATGTGGAGTACAAAGATGTATAACTAAATTATATAATATTATATAATCAGTCAACCAGTCAATGCAATTATGAAGCACCTACACACTAATGCTAAGGTGTTGGGGATATAAAGAGAGGCAAAAGATAGTCCTTGCTCTTAAGAAGCTCATAATGGTATAAATCCAATAGAGAAGTGCAAAACAAAGTCTTCCATGAAGACCAAAAGTCGAGATGTTGTTATGTATTGGAAGGGGGGCGGAGATTGCAGAAGTCTTTATGAAGAGGAGACATTTTTGAGTTGGAACTTAAAGGAAAAGTAGAAGACAGTTTGGAAATAGGTAATGGATAAGGGAAAGTTATAGAGGCTGCAAAGTATGGTCTTGGTACAGGAAATAGAAATTAATTCAATTTGAATGGAATGTAGAAAGAAGGAGTTGTGGAGTGGGGAAGAAATATAAGATGTAAAGGTAGCATGGTTCTACAGTGTGAAAGATCTTAAGATCCTTTTGCTCCACTTTCTCAGTGGAGAACCAAAGAATATTTTTGAGCAGAGGAATAACATGTCCAGATTAATGCATTACTAAGAAGTCTGTCAATGGTATGAAGACTGGCATGGAGGGAAAAATAGTAGAAGTATATTGTAAGAAAACCTTTGTAATAGTCTAGGGAAGTGGTAATGAAGCCCTTGACTTTGGTTTTGACATTAGGAATAGAGATAAGGAAAAGGATTTGAGAAATTCTGAAGAGCCAGAATCAAGAGGACTTGGGAAATGATCGAATATAAAAGATGAGTGAGAAGGGAGAGTCAAAGGTAGCCACTTCCATTTTATGAATGAGTTCATCCCATTAACATTTACAATTATGATTACTATGTATTTTCCTCCATCCTGTTTTTTTCTGTTAACCTCTCTCCTGTCCTTCCTCAAGAGTCTGTTTTACTTCCAAGTACTTCCTCCCTTAATCTGCTCTTTCTTTTATCATCCTCCTCTGTGCTTTCTCCAATCCCCCATATCTCTTATCCTTTTCTTCTACTATTTCCCTGTCGGGTAAAATAGATCTCTGTATCTAGCTGAGTGTGTTTGTGTGTGTGTGTGTGTGTGTATACATATTCTTCACTTTTTGAACCTGATGAGAGTGACATTCAAGCATTGCTCACACTGCCCATTTTCCCCTTCACTATAAAAAAGCTCTTCCTTGCATGCCTTTTTGGTGTGAGAAAATCTTCCCCATTCTGCCTCTCCCTTTCCCTTTCTCCCAGTGTATCCCTCTTTCTTTCGAGATCATCTCAATATAATTGACTCACACCTGTGCCTTCTTTGTAGACTCCTTCTAGCTATCCTAATAATGATTAAGTTCTTAGGAGTTATATGTATCATTTCATATTGAAGTATAAATAGTTTAACTTTAGTGAGTCTCTGATGATTACTCTTTCATATTTACCTTTTTTTATGTTTCTCTTGAGTCTTGTATTTGAATGTCTAATTTTCTATTGAACTCTGGTCTTTTCATCAGGAATGTTTGGAAGTCCTCTATTTAATAAAAAAAATTCATTTTTTCTTCTAAAGGATTATGCTATGTTTTCCTGGGTAGGCTATTCTTAGTTGTAATCCTAGTGCCTTTGCCTTCCAGAATACCATATTCTCAACCCTCTAGTCCTTTAACATGGGAGCTGTTAAATCTTGTGTGATCCTGATTATGATTTCTTGATATTTGAGCCGTCTCTTTCTTGCTGCTAGAAATATATTCTCTTTGACCTGGGAGTTCTAGAATTTGGCAATAATATTCCTCAGAGTTTTCATTTTGTTATCTTTTTCATGAGGTGATCAGTGGATTTTTTTGGTATCTATTTTTCTCTCTGAATATAAACTCACAGGGCAGTTTACCTTTATAATTTCTTTGAATTAGAATGTCTAGTCTCTTTCTGATAATGGCTTTCAGGTAGTCCAATTATTCTTAAATTAGCTTTCCTCAATCTATTTGCTGGATCAGTTGTTTTTATGATGAGATATTTCACATTTTCTTCTTCTGTTTTCATTCTTTTGACTTTGCTTCATTGTTTTTGTTGCCTCACAAAGACATTAGCTTCCACCTGCCCAATTCTAATTTTCAAAGAATGATTTTCTTCAGTGAGCTTTTGCACCTCTTTTTCCGTTTGACCAATTCTGCCTTTCAAGGAATTCTTTTCTTCAGTGATTTTTTGTACCTCTTCCATTTGACCAATTCTACTTTTTAAAGAGTTCTTTTCTTCAGTATTTTTGTGCCCCCTTTACCTAGATTTTAATTCTCTTTTCATAATTTTCTCATATCTTTCTCATTTCTTTTCCCAATTTTACCTGTACCACTTTCATTGATTTCTTTAACTCTTTCAGGGATTCTTGTTGGGGTTGGGTCCAGTTAGCATTTTTTTGAGGTTTAGTTGTAGCTGTTTTCACATTATTGTCTTATGAGTTTATGTCTTGGTCTTCCCTACCACTGTAGTAGCTTTTTATGGTCAAATTCTTAGACCCACAATTGGTGCTGTTGTTGTGCTCCAGGCTGGTTCCTACGCTGGTATCACAGACCTTACCTACTGACCTCCTGTTTTAAGTTAGAAAAATGTCTCATTCTAATCTTTTATTTGCTCTGCCACTCCAAAATTTGATTTGAGGAGTTATATTAAAATTGTTTGGAAGAGAATGTTGTGAGAGTTCAGTTAGGTTGCTGCCTGTATTTTGCCATCTTGGCTCAGACTCCAACATTTTTCTAAAGATATATTGAAACCCTAGCTAATAAACTGGCCCTTTTCTTTAATAACCTAATCTTGAACGTTATCAACATTTCCTGAATCTGAAAAGGAATCAAGAAATTTATTTTCTCTTTCCCTTTGTTCTCCAGCAATGCCATTGTTGGTTGCTTCCTGTGTAAATACTTCTTGGTTTTATTTGTTTCTTAATAGTAGCCTTGTGATTAGAATGTCTGCTGTGCATTGTGCTATGGCAGATGGGAAATTTAAGCATCTAAACTACATTTTCCATTTAGTTTAACAATATGTAACTTCATCTGTTCCTCTTTGTTTCTTCTTTTACATTTCTTACCTCCGTTGACAGTATTCCTTTCAATTTTCATTTCATTTTATAAAACATAGAAATCAAGCGAACGTACTGCCACAGTTGGTTACCACAAACTTTTAAAAGGATTCATTAGGTTTGTTTACCATCATCATAGTTATGTGTGAGCACTCAATTTAGAGTCAGAAAGACCCAGATTCAAGTCCCTCTTTTACTTGACTTTTTCATCAGTAAAATGAGGATGATCTTGTATTAGGTAATCTTGAAGGTTCTTTCACATTGAAATATTGTGATCCCATGTGTACAAGGTGTATGAAAATAAAAGCTATTTTGAATAACTGGTTGATATTTTTGAAACACAATTGTAATCCAGTCCCTTTGCCCTCCCTCCAAGGTATATGTAATGAAAGTAAAACCACAAATATTCCTCTGTGGATATAATTATTGAAGTTTCTTAACCTTTTTTGTTATTTCACCCTGAAGAAGCAATGCCCTTTGTTCTATCCATCTTATAGAATGTTTGGAAGAATGGAGTATTCCTTCTCACGAATAGGTAAATAGGGAGGCTAAACCCAGCTGAGCCTCAGGGAGCCAGGTCTAATGCTGACTCTGCTCTAGTTCCTTCTGACTATGATTCAAGGATTGGGAGAAAGTTTATGAAGTAAGGAGGGGAGGGGTTGTAATGGTAATGAAATTTGGAGATGCCCCTGTATTGGCTTGGTTTTTGGGTTGAGTGTTAAAACCCAGAGCTTGTGAATCCCACTTGTGGGATGGACTTGTTGATGTGAAGAGAGAGGGCTGAACTGGGAGGAGCCGTGAATTGGGAGAGAGGCCCGATTCTAGAGAAGGCCAGAAGGACTTTGGGAGAGCAGTATCCAGTATCATGGAGCCTGAGTTGCTGAATGCCCATTGGAACTGCCCAGGACTTTTGAGAACTGCCACCTGGAACTGCCAAGAACTGAGGAGGCAAGGCTGTGATGCCGGTATTTTGTCTGTCTGTTTTGATGTTGTTTTGCCAAATTCACCTGATGGTTAAAGACAGTGTTGTAGAGGTCCTGGAACCTGGCTGTTGGTTCAGAAGCCCTGAAGGAGGAGTTTCTT
>CM053580.1:243240770-243296336 GCA_028627135.1 Pseudochirops cupreus | reverse complement strand
CTATCATAATACAATTAATTTATAGATTTAGTGTTATATTAAAATATTACCAAAAGGCCATTTTATAGGGTTAGGGGTAATAACAATACAATTCATTTGGAAGAATACAAGATCTAGAAATTCAAAGGAAATTTTTTGAGGAAAAAAAAAAAACAGTAGAAATGGTGAAGAAATAGAGAAGGAAAATTTCCAGACTCCTAACTAAACTACAAAGCAGTAATAATCAAAATATGTGGTATTGATTAAAAAATATAAAATTAGACCAATGGAACAGAGTATATATGGAAGAAGTAAAAACAACTAAACTTAATAACACAGTCTTCAGTAAACCTAAGAATATTAACAATTTTGGGAAGAATTCTCTAGTTGATATAAACTGACTATAAAAGGTTACACTATGAGGAGGAAAATAGAATAGAAGACAATCAGGAAGCTTTCATAACTATGGCTACACATATAAATTTTTTAAAGATTGTTGTCTAAAAATCATTTTCAATGTTGCTTTATTTTACCTCATTTTATTTTATAGTTTTAATTTTTTTTAAATCAATTTTATTTTCAAAATCTTTCTTCCCTTCCTTCCCTCACCAATCTACCTCTGTAATGAAGCATTGCTTTTTTTTTAAGAGAAAGATTAGTTCTGCAAAACCAACCAAAATTTTCTTAGAGATACAATTCCTAACAAAATACAGGATAGAGGAGATCACAGAAGAAAAATAATTTCAATTATATGAAACTGAAAAACTTTTACATGAACAAAATCAATGCAGCGAGGTCAAAAAAGGAGCTCATCAATTTGGTGAGGAAATCACAGAGCCCTGCCAAGTATATCCACTAAAATATGTTAAATAATCTCAAATGGGGACTCACAGAAGCAAGACAATCCTTTTATTCTTCTTAAATAATTCTCTGTAACATCCTACATAACAGTTTTTCTAAACCTCTTCTGTTCTCAAGTCTTCCTTATCTCCCTTCCCCTCCCTGACAGAAGATTATACTTCATATTTCACTTAGAAAATAGAGTCAGGGTGGCTAGGTTAAACAGTGAACAGAGCACCAGCCCTGGAGTCAGGAGGACCTGAGTTCAAATCCAGCCTCAGACATTTAACTTACTAGCCATGTGACCTTGGGCAAGTCACTTAACCCCAAGTGCCCTGCCTTCCCCCCTCCAAAAAGCAAAAAAAAAAAAAAAAAGAAAGAAAGAAAAAGAAAATAGAGGCAACTCATGTTGAGTGCCCTCTTCTCCTCTACTCTAAATCTCAAAATTTATAGACATCATCCCCCTACTGTTCTCTTCGCCAGTATTTTACCTTCCTTCTAAACTCCTTACTCCAGTCTTTAATGAAGAGTTAGCCCTTCTCCTTGTCAAAATCAACCCCTCTACAGGTACCCTTGATTTTATCCTTTCCTGTCATCACCAGCAGATCAACCCCATGATCATCCTCCTTCCCATCTTCAATCTCTCCCTATTTACTGGCTCCTACAAAACTGCCCTGTAAGTCTGTCCTATCCTTAAGAAAACCCTCACTTGCCTCTACCATCCCTTCAAGCTATCGGCATATATCTCTCCTTCCTTGGGCAACCATGCTCCTACAAAATGCTTTCAACACTTGTTGCCTCCACTTCCTAGGCTCTCACTCCTCAACTCTATGCAATCTTGCAAACTCATCACTTAAATCTAACTCCAAATTTATCAGTGGTTTCTTAATTGACAAATCGTATCACCTTTTCTCAAATCTAATCCATCTTGAACTCTGCAGCATTTGATGATGTTGACAACAGCTGGTCGACTGGTATACCACTGGGCTCTAATCTCACAGGAAACTCCAATTTTTGACATATGCAATCAACCTTCAGCCCAACATGCATTTGATTCCTCCCAGCTCTGATAACCCCCCCTTTTTTTCTTTCTGTTTTCTTCTTTTGCTCTTAAGGTTGTTTTATCTTAAGCTCCTCCTCTATGGATGTGTGTCAGCTGCCATGTACCCCAAATATATCTGAATGACAGAAACAGTCACCACCTCATTCTACAAAATCTGAAGATTCTCTTTCATTAAAACACCACTTTTACATTTCATTGTATCCAGTCCATACTGTCTGTGATTGTTACTTAATTTATAGTCACTTTTGCATGCAAATAACACCAGTGGGTGATAAACATTAGATCAAACAATACAATTTGCAGATGTCTGTTTTTATAGACTCAGGTTTACTACATGGGTGGAATTTATTTTAAGTATTGAAGGTTACGATACTGAAGAAAAGAAGTAGGTCTAGTCCTCAGGAAGCCAAGATGAACGAGGAAGCATGGTTAGAAACATTTTCATATGAGCATAAACTATATTCATAAGTATATGTTTAGGGATGGGAGCCTTGTTATCCTGATTTGGAATACATCTAACATCCTCTTTCTGTGTAGAACCAGGTCCTACTTAACTATGCTTCTACAGGAAATTTCCTCTTCAAATCTTTGCCCATCCTGATCTTAACTAATCCATGTAACTGTGTAGTCATGACACTTCAAAACATCTTCAATCCACTTTTTGTGACTAGTTGTAAAGTTTCTGAAATCACTACTGATCACCTTAGTTTTTTAGTATATACAAAATTCATAGATTTGCAAAACACAATTAATAATAAAGCAACTGAACTAAAAAATTTGGCATTGTTTTAATTAAAAATTTGACTACAAAATGGCATCAATGGAATTGACTACATCTGGAGACATTACATAGTTATGTCACATAGATGAAAAGATTAGATCATAATTAAGTTTAATAATTTTAACTACTTTCAATGCAAAATGCAAAAATGTGCAATTGATTAAGAAGATAAAGTACACATGAAAGCAATAACCTAATGTTACTAAATAATTTAAATTTCCAAAATGTAAACATTATTAAACCCCAAAACATACAGTCTTAATGAGATGGAAATTTTATCTTTTCCAAATGAGATTCATCAACATTGAGTTTTTTAAAAATAGCTTTGCAGCTCAACTCACCCAGGGTGCTGAAGGTACAATAAGGGTCAAAATAAGCAAGTCATTGCAGCATTCCTCCAAAGACTGATTACATCTCTTCATCTGATTTATCAGCCTAGAATACACGGCAGTGGGGAGAATTTGCAGAGACTGCTTGTGGGACCCCTGTCCTGGGGCTAGAATGAAGTTCAGTGTTTGTCTTATGCCATGCAGGTGTCTATACAACTGGCTAAGTTTTGTTTCAAGGGCACTCTGAAAATAAAGGTTAGAAAAAGATATGGTAAACATCTGAAAATTTAAAAAAGCTAATTATGCTAGGTGAAAGGCCACAGCGTTCTACTTAAGCACCTGCAAAAGTCAGGAAAAGTATGCCAATATTTATAAAACAATCTCTTGGGAAATTACAGGAGATGTCAAATTTTAAGGCACTCTCCCCTTCCTTTCTTCTTTTGCTTCCAAGCATCTGTGAATAATATGTGCTGAGGGGGTATGATCTGACAAAGTATGAAACACAACAAACTGCAAGACTTTTAGCCTTTTATAACAAAATATTTTGCTAAAAGATCAAAGCCACAAGGAAGACTAGCCTGATTGTTAGGTTTTTGTAAAGAACAGCCCAGAGCAAAAATAAAAGAGGGTGGGAGGAGCAGAGAAAAGAAACAAGAAAAGAAAAAGGAAGAAAGAAAAAAAAAGTATCTAACTTCTAAACAACCAGAACATCAGCAAAACATAAACAGGATCATGTTTATCTTATACCTACCACAGAACTTCCTTGTTTTCATTTCCTGTGTAAACCTTAGCCAGCTGGACACAGAGTTGGTTGGACATTGTGTTTTACTCATAAGAGATTATTTTAAAGATTTAGAGCTCATTTTAAAGCAAAATTCATGAAGAAACAGTTAAATGTACAAAAATGAAATCATAATAACCATGACACACATGAAAATGTGCAAAAAAATAGACTTCAATGAAAAGCTGGTATAGTGCCTGCCCTAGATCCATACCCCCCCAATCTGAACTTTCAAGTTAGATACTCCCAGGACAGCTACCCCAGATTCAGGGGACTCTGCAGGTCTTCACTCCTAAAGCTACATTGCATGGTTCTCCACTGTTGCATTGACCCTTAATGGTCCTCCAGGGACACAATTAGCTGAAAGCAAAGGCATTAATGAAATGGAATCATAAAAGCAGTAGCTACAAGAGATTTCCCCCTGTAAACCTGGGGCACACATTCCCACAGATAAACAGAATGGAGATGGGAAGCATACAGGAAGACATGTGGTCATGGTGATAATTGGCCAGTAATGAAGAACCCACATGTCCTTTCTCTTTTTATGGGATTCTCACCATGACCCCCTCAAACTCAGCATCTCTGCTGAGACATTGCTGCTAATGGGCTCTCCTCGCTGCTAGGTGAGCAAAGTGAGGTGCCTCCTATTAGGCAAGTAGCTCCAGTCCAGAGACAATCGAGGCAGTGGAAGGAACAAAGAAAGAAATCTCTTTTCCCAAGAACTGAAGAGTCCTCTCAGTCACCAGGTTTATCTTGATAGTTTCTTCTCCATTGTCAGAACTTAGACTCTAGAACTGACTCCTGTCTTGACTCAGTCCCTAGAGCACGTATCGTCCTTTTTAAAGATTAGCAGCTGCTCAGCTGATCTTTTGGACAACCAATCCAATCGTTATTTGTCCTATAATTCCCTCATGTTCAGTTAAGGAATTTCTACACTTCTCCTAAGGAAGTCACAAAGGGAAAACCTTTCTTTATACTTTAAGAATTGTCACCTACCTTACATCCCATAATTTTATCAATTCTTCCCTGTCTCTATTTCTTGCTTCTTACATTGTGTGATTTCATTGCATGCTGGAGAGAAATCAATTGATCAAGAAACCCTTGATCAGTCCTTGCCACCCACTACAGAAATTAAAACAAGCACCAAAGAAGGCAGAGGAAATAAAAGCCAGTGCAATTAAAGAAATTTGTGCTTTTAAGGAGAAATATCAGTTTATTTAAAGACTGACATACAATTGCCAAATTTTATTTGTAAGGTCCCTAAGAAGTCATAGATCTCATCCAACTCATACCTGAACAAGCATCTCCTCTTCAACATCCCCAGGAAGGAATCATCAACCCTTTATCTGAAGACCCATTATGTGCCAAAGAGACCCAGTGCACTTTTGGATAGCTCCATTAGGAATATTTCCCTTATTTCAAACCAAATCTGGATCTCTGTAACTTCTACCCATTATTCCTGTTTCTATCTTCTGGAGCCCAAAAAAACAATTCTAGTTATTCTGTATGAAATCCCTTCAGATTCTTGAAGACGGCCAAAGGGTCCCACTAAAATCTTTAGTCTTCATATTGTACCATATGGCCCAAGAGATGGCAAGAGCCTAGGACAGGGGTGGGGAACTTGCAGCCTTGAGGCCACATTTGGCCTCCTAGTCCTGGGGTACAACCTTTTGACTGAGTCCAAGTGTTACAGAACAAATACTTTTATTAAGGGGATTTGTTCTGTGAAGTTTGGATTCAATCGAAGGGCTGCCCTTGAGGACATAGAGGGCCACATGTGGCCTCGAGCTCACAGGTTACCCACTCCTGGCTAGATAAAGGAGTAGAAGATACCAAGAGTTTCTGGCCCAAATCTTAGGTGCCTGAACTCTGTCTATTCCACCTCTACCTCAGCTGCAGTCATCTCTGGAGTTAATATGGGTGGTCAATCTCTGGGGTACTAGGAAATATATAGATGCCCTCCAGGGACCATTCTGCTCTCAGCTCTCTGATCTCCGACCTCTGTATGCCCAGTTCTATTTGGAGCTCTCCCAAAAGGAAGAAAATAGGCCAACCTGCAACTGATCTCCTTTTGAACAGTCTCAGTACAAAAGGGTGGCCCAGATCTGCAGCAAGTTGTGCCAACAATTTATCCCCAATCATCCTCAATGAGTCTAGAAAAGAGGCAGCTACACACTCTATAGGGACATGTAATTCATGTCCCAAACAAAGGCCTATGTCTCTATAACCTAATCAAATTAGATATCTAAGCAGTGCAATGGATAGAATGCTGAACTTGGAATCAGTAAGACCTGACATGTGACTACTTGCCTTGGATACCTATTGGCTGTGTAACCAGGGCAAGTCACAAACTCTCTCAGCCTCAATTTCCTCACAGCTCTTAGAATACAATATTCTAAAAGGCAATATGTGTGTGTGTGTGTGTGTGTGTGTGTGTGTGTGTGTGTGTGCGTTTGTGTGTATACATATGGGTTTAGAACCAAGAATAACTTACCCTGCAAAGCTGCGTATACTCCTACAGGTTGGAAAAAGTACCTTTAGCGGAACTGGGAACTTTCAAGCATTCCTGATGAATTGTAAATGCAAGAGTCAAGAGATACCTAGATTTAGTTGAGCAATTGGAAAAGGTTATATGATGATGTAGTACTAATATTCTAATGATGGTGTGCGAGGGGGAAAGTGTTTCCTTAGAACCTAAATGTTTTCAAATAGGTACTGAGGGAGTTAAATGAGAAAAAAGACCTCGAGTTAACTGATTCTGTTATGAGGGTTTTAGGAGGAGAAAGAGAAGAAAGGGTAAAAGGACACTAATGTAGAAAGGAGGAAGAAAGGGTTGGAACTTGCCACTTCTCATAATTGGGATGGATGAGAAGAGTATTCAAATAGGGGGGAAGGAGTAGTAGGTGTCACATGAACTTCACTCTTTTGTGACCCAGATAAAGGAGAGTTACAGGGGGAGAGGGAGAGAGACAGATAGACAGATATAGAGAAAGACAGAGAGACAGAGAAAGAGAAATTTTGATGTAGAAATACATCAAATTCAACAGAGAAGCAGGCAGGTATGGGAAGGATGATATGAAAGAGGATAATATTAGGGAAGGAAAAGTCACAAGTAAAACACATTTCTTGATCTTCAAATGAGGTTAAAAGGGGAAATAAATCAATGAACTGGAAACTAATAGGGTACCCATTCATTGTGCAATTGCTAAACAAATTATTGCATGTGAATGTAATAGAATACCATTATGCTGTAAGAAATGAAACTACCAGGAAGCATGAATTTATAGAGTGAAGGGAGCAGAACCAGGCCAAGTTATACAAGGGCAACATCATTGTCAAGAAAACTACTTTAAAAGTGAAAAGATTTAAAAATTCTGATCCAAAGCAAGAGCCAATGTCTCCAGATGACCTTTGATGAAATACATCACCTGCTTCCTAATAGAGAGGTAACAGGCCCAAGATGAAGAGAGACAACTATATCTTTGCACATGGCTATTGTGTGGTTTTATTTTCCTTGATTATACTCATTTATGGCAAAGGTCCCTGGTCCTCTGGTTTTCATTGGTATGGGAATGATTAGCAGAAAGAGAGAAGGAATTAACAACAGGGATGCCAATATAATTTGCAAGCAGTATGACATAGTGAGTCACAATTTCATGTATGTTCTTTTTGCATTCTGATATGTACATGGAAAGTGTTTAAGTTCAGAATAAAAGTTTAGAAAAAGTTTTAAGTTTAGAAAAAAAAACAAAACAAAAATTCTGATATTCTTCTACTTGTCTATAACCTCCTATCATTCCACCTCTTCCTATGCCTCAAGTCTCCTAAATCTATTCTTCACACTCACTGAAACTTCTGATTCCTCCACCCCACACTAATTGTCAAAGGCATTATACATGTTCTAACTTCATTTTTTTCCTTTCTGTTTTTAACCCTGCAACTAACCAATGCAACTCCTCACTGTTATCAACCCTTAAATCCCTTGCTCCCTTATCCTACCATCGTTCATCTTATCAAATTCCAAAACAACATTACTCCTACTGTCCTTCTCTACTACTACTACTACTACCACCACTATCACTGCCACTACCACTACCACTACCATTACCACCACCACTACTACTACTACTACTACTACTATTACTACTATTACTACTACTACTACTACTACTACTACTACTACTACTACTCATATAAGACTGAATGGAGTCAGAGAAAGTTATACAACTATACTGACTGGTTCCACTTCAAATTTGAGTGATCTCGTCTCAACTTCAGACAGGCAATCCTTTCACTCCTCCTTAATGAAGTGCTTAGCCCACTCTGCAGAACAAATATTTCAAACCTTCTATTGTCCCCTCAAACCTTCTACATCGCCTCCTGTTCCTCTTACATTCACAACTATTACTTTATTGAGCATATTGAGGCCATTTGCCATGAGCTCACTTTTCTCCTTTACTCCATCTCAAAATCCCTTTGAGATCATCTACTCTCTTTCCTCTTTTCCTCCAGTCTCTAACATTGAGGCAACCCTTCTCCTTGCCAAGGTCAACTGTTCTATATGTGCCCTCTCCCATCTTGTCCAGCAGATTGCCCTCTCCGGTTTCTTTGCTCTTCCTGATTCCTTATTCCTATCCCCCTCAACTATGCCATCCCAAACTTCCAATCTAACACCACCCTCCCCTTCCACTATGACTTGAGAAATGTCTATCCCACAGGCAACAAACTTCCCTTCATCTGAAATCTTTTCCTCACCCATTCTTTCCATCTTCCATCTATTACTGAAATCTGGGTTTCCTCAATGACACAGACTCTCTGGTCATCCTTTCCACTACTGGCTTCACCAGTGCTCATTCTTCTAGGCTCACTGGTTAAGATTTAAGGGAGTTGGAATATTCTTTGTTCCCAGCTTCCACTTCTAGGTCCTCTCTCCATTTCTCAGGAACTTTTCCTTTGAGTTTCATACAATTCATCTCTACCACACAGTCAAAAGCCTGATAACTTGTCTACAGAACTCGAGGTCATTCCCCTTCTTTCCTCAATGAATTCAGTACATGACTCACAATTTTCTCTCCTCCCTAACTCCTGCCCTCATACTAGGGGGCTTCAACATACATAGGCCATTCACCATGAGTTTCCTCTTCTTCTGTCTTCATGTCCTGTCACTCAAATGCTTTCTGTCACCATCTCCTCTACCATCCCTGTTTCCTGAATGAAGTGGCCTTATTCCTTATCAAGGCTAACCCCTCTACTTGTTCAAGTGATCCCATTCCTTCCCATCTCTTCAAAAGATTGCCCTTTCCACTATCCCTGTTCTCTCACTTATCTATTTATTCCTATCTATCCCTGCTTCCTTACTGCGTACAAATATACCCATGTCTCTCCCAACTTCAAAAAACCCCCACTTGATCCTTCTATCACTACTATCATCATATATCTCTTCAGCCCTTTGTGATTAAACTTGAAAATGCTGCCTATAATAGATACCTCCACATTCCCTTTTCTCACTCTTCTTAACCCTTACAATTCAGCTTCTGATCTCGTAATTCTACTGCAAATGTTCTCTCCAAACTTACTAATGCTCTCTTATTTGCCAAACTCAGTGACCTTTTCTCTTTTTTTTCTTTTCTTTTTTGGAGGAGGGAAGTGTAATAGTAATGTAATTTGATCCCTTTGTATTGGCAAAGCTAACAGGTACTTAGCACTTAGTAATTAATCAAGCCTGTGTTAATGAAATGGAAGGTATGCATCCATGTTGCTGATGTAACAGGAAGGGGTTGAGACAGAAAATGACTGAAACAGGGAGCAGCTAATGCCATGTGTGTATAAGGAGAAGGCCCTGCTAGGTCAGACAGATCTTCTTGGAGCAAGCTTCATTGAGGCAGAAGTTACTGCCACAGAGGAGGCTGAAGAGAAAAGGCCCCCCAGGCTGAAAGAGTGATTTTGATTTTGGGAACCTAGGTGAAGTGATTTTGATTCTGGGAAACAGCTGGAGCTTCTGCTGAATTGCTACTGAGTCCGAGGGCCAGCTGGAGCTTCTGGGAGCTGCCGAAGACATCCAAGGGCCAGTTGGAGCTGCCGCAGACTGAGGAAGTATGATTGTGATGCTGGTACTTTGCATGAACCTGTTTGTGGTTTTGTTGAGCCTTAACTTCCCGGGAACAGAGACTGTGAAGAATTTAAGGTGGACTCGACACTGTGAGCTTCAGCATGGAACAGGAAGTACATGGAGAGCTGGACAAGGACCTGGGAGCTTTCTGCCTTTGAACCCAGTGACAGTTTGGTGAATCCAGGTAGGACATGGGACCATGGAAGGGCATACAGGAAATCTGAGAGACCACCCCAAGTCAAGGTGAAAGAAGACTTTATTTGGATACTGTGTACTGACTAAGAAATTGTAATTTACTAGTGACCTAGGGGTGGAGGGCTTGCATATTTTCTGATGATTGAATAGTGAATGATGACTGAATAGCAACTGATTTGTAACTTGGTGTGCCCCATGAGTGGAGAACTTTTATTGTACTTTGTTTCCTTTAATGATTGAGTAAGGAAGCCTTAAGGATGATTGAATGATTGAGTTACTAAATGATTGAATGACTAAGTGAATGTACTTTGTTCAAAACTTTGTGACCACTGTGGTGAAAACTATGTGGCCATCTTAGTGATAAGCTATTGTGAATGCTGTATTTTGATTTTCTGTGATAACTTATAGCAGTGTGAATGCTGATTTTCAGTGAATGTTTTGCTCTGATTTGTTATTGAATAAATAGGGTGTTCACTATACTGTATAATCAGAACCTTGAAAGGCTATTCACAGAAGCCATCCTCTAGAAAACTGCTCATGCTTGACTCTACAGGAAGGCAGGGCAATTGGGGTTAAGTGACTTGACCAAGGTCACATGGCTATTTTTGTGTTAAGTGTCTGAGGTCAGATTTGAACTCAAGTCCTCCTGACATCAGGGCCGGTGCTCTATTTACTGCCATACCTAGACACCCCTAATGGCCTTTTCTTAATTCTCATTCTCCTCAAACATTCCTCTTGAGAATTTTACATTGTGGATCACTCTCTCTTCCTTAATATTCTCTTCTCTTTAGGTTTCTGGGACATCACTGGCCTGGTTCTCCTCCTACCTACCTGACTGCTCCTTCTCAGTTGCCTTTTCCTCTTCCAGATCATGCATTGCTATCCTATAGGGTTTGGTTCTTGACCCTCTTCTCTTCTCCTTCTATATTACTTCATTTGGCAATCTTACCTGCTCCTGTGGACTTAATTACCATCTCTGTGCTAATGACTCTTAAATCTACCTATCCTGCCCTAACCTCTCTGCTGATCTCCAGTCTTGCATATCTAGTTCCCTTTCAGACATCTCCAACTTGATGTCAGAAAGACATCTTAAACTCAATATGTCCAAAATGGTACTCATTATCTTTCCCCCTAAATCCTCTCCCATCTCCTACCTTCTCTAATACTATAGAGGGCAACATCATCCTTCCAGTTCCTCAGACTTACAACCTAGGTATCATCCTTGTTTCCTCACTATTTCTCAAACCCCCCTCCCCATACCCAATCTGTTGTCAAGGTTTGCTGATTTCACTTTTGCACCCTATCTCTCCTCTGATAGTGCCATCACTCTGGAGTAGGCTCCCATTACCTGATTCCTCAACTATTACAATAACCTACTGGTG
Source organism: Pseudochirops cupreus (assembly GCA_028627135.1). Classification (NCBI taxonomy): domain Eukaryota; kingdom Metazoa; phylum Chordata; class Mammalia; order Diprotodontia; family Pseudocheiridae; genus Pseudochirops; species Pseudochirops cupreus. The sequence goes on along the minus strand of CM053580.1, from coordinate 243,284,877 downwards.
AATCTACCTGCCTCAACTCTCTCCCCACCCCAATCCATCCTTCACTCAGCCACCTAAGGGATTTCCTTAAAGCTCAGTTCCAATCATATCACATCCAATCAATAAACCAACTCAATAAACCCCAATGACTCCCTATGGCCTCCAGGATCAAATATAGAATGATCTGTTTGGCGTTCCCATCTTTGCAGTCAACTCGTGCCTTACTCCTCCACACATCCTCTTTGACCAATGACACCAGTCCTCCTGGATGTTCCACAAACAAAACATTACATCTCTCAGCTCCAGGCTTTTTTTCTGGCTGTCCTCCATACCTGGAATGCTCTCCATCTTCATCTCTACCTGCTGGGTTCCCTGAATTCCTTTACATCTCAACTAAAATCCCTTCTTCTACAAGAAGCCTTTCCTAGCCTCACTTAATTCCAGTACCTTGCCTCTGTTTTAATTATTTCTGATTTATCCTATATACAACTTGTTCATGCATATTTGTTTGCTTGTTGTCTCCCCAATTGGATTGTGAGCTCCTGAAGGGCAGGGACTATCTTTTATCTCTTTTTGTATCCCCAGGACTTAGCACATGTTCTGACACATAGTAGGCTCTTGATAAACATTAACTGACTAATTGACTGATGCTGGACTAGAGTTCAGGAGTGAGATTAGGGCAGGATACATAGATGTGAGAGTCATCTGCACAGAGATCATGATTGAACCCATGGAAGCTGGTGGAATCATCAAACAAGCTATTATAGGAAAAGAGAGACCAAGAGTGAGTTTTGGAAGTGACATATTTAGAACACATAACATGGAGTCATGGAATTCTATTGCCTTTAAAGACTTGAATTTGAGAATCATCCAAAACACAATGGAGAGAACCAATGTGGATATGAACAGGTACATCACAAACAAGGAATTATGTAGGAGATAGAGTTTAAATAATACCAGGAAAACAACATATGGTAGAAAGAGAAGATGGGCTGGTCATATGGTAAGAGGAAAAGAAATGATGACTAGTTCACATGTTCCATTGATATTATTAGAACTGTAAGAGAATTCAAAAGTACACAGCACACTGGGTGGCTCTCCTATCACCAACTTAAGGCAGCACTTGAACAAGAGACTTGGTATAACTAGAAGGAAAGCCAATATCAATGAAGCTGCATATACATTGGAGTAATAGATCATTCCTGAGCTTCCATTCATTTACAAGCCATCCATTATCTGTTGCGTGCAAAAAAAAAATGCAAGAGCATTACAAAGAGTTGAAGTGTTCAGAGAGACAGGCCCATTATGCTTAATAAAAATCTTTATGAAGAGACCATCTTAAGAGACCTAAAGTCGTTTTTCAAGACTTTTGCTATCTATTTATACTGAATTTCCCTGAAGTTTCTTGAAAATTGAACTTCTTCTCCTAGTTTTGGAATGTGTATCTTTCACACTTCAAATTCAAATGCAGAAAAATTCAATTTCAATTCAGAAAAATCTAATAATGTTTTTATACATATACAGGTAATATACATATGTACTTAAATGAAATAAAGCTATTATTCACAGAAAAAGTTAAAGAGAAGAAAAATAACATTACCCAAAAGCAATAGTTACTAGATTTAAGGATGAACTGAACAGTTATTTGATTATCAACATCCAAAGAGGTTCATTTATGGGATGTTCATTATGGAAAAGGACTATTTTATGGACATGCCATGCAATACCATAATTCAGTTCATATTCTTATTTGTTAACCTTCTCAATTGTAAAATAGTATGGTACAGTCAAATTTCCTGTCAGTTCATCTAAGAAAACATTCCACAGACTGGAAAAGGTTTAATTCATTCTGTAACCAAAATAATAATCATAATCATTACAACTGAACTTAGCAATTACTTTTGTTGTTGCTCAAGAAATACATATTTAACTGGATTTTTTTTGTTCCATTTAGCAAAATGTCACATGAACTCTATCACTGGAAGCATATAAAGGACAATAAAATCTCTTGCCTTTTGGCAAGAGAGGATGCAAAAATATTGTCATTTCACTTATAAATATCTTCTCAAGTAAGAAGATGGATATGACCTACTTGCTCTTAATTTTCAATATGAATTCAAAATTTAATATTGTTTGATATCTTGGGATTCAATGTCTTTGGGGTAAGATTTACTAATTTTGAATAAAATATAAGAAAATTTTTTAGAAATGGTCCAGGATCATTAGCTACACCTCTATATAACTTTGATATCCAAACCAAGCCAACCTAGCTTCATAAAGCTCAACAAAATGAACATTAATAAAGAACATAGAACACTCACAAAGACATTAAAGAACACATCAGAAAGTCCTAGAAAATGACAATGTATGTCCTTGATCAACAGTAAAAGAGAACATAAAGACTTATGGAAATCTAAAATTCTTATATATCCTCCAAATATGGAGTTCATACATCATAGTTCTGGCATGTTGGGTGCGTATTTGAGCCAGAATAAGTAAAAGAAATAACTTTTATAAGCTGCAAATTTGCAGCTAAAGCATAGACCCGTGTCAGCTTTGGCATATGCTAAGATATCCATAAAATTCTTTCGGAACCATTTGTATTCTGCATTTATAAATTCTATCACAAGTAAAATAAACTGTTCACTTCAGTACGTGCAGGCCACTATTTATAAATAGTACATTCATTATGCTACACTTCAGAATCTTTCAGTTTGTACACAGTAGATTCAAGCCAGTAATGCTAAACACTTCTCTCCATGTTTGTGCTATGAGATGGAATGGGGCACTCATGGCATAGTTGTATATTTTTCAAGCTATTCCTTAGAACTAAGGACAACCACTAAGGAATACAGACACATTCTTGTTTACTATAGACTAACACAAACAGGCCATTGGTTACTATAAACCTAACACTTAACAAACCTACATCTCACAAAATAATAACAAATAAAGCCTCTGTAATTCTAAATGGGTACTGAATTCAATCTATTCTCCACTTTCATTAGGAAGCAAGAAAGATTTTCAACGTAAAGCAGTCCTTGATTGATGACAATCAAGTTTTAAAGAAGGTTCTGAATTTGCGGGTTTCTTCTGCCCATTGAGTAACATTTATTAAGCATCTACATGTATGAAACACTGCACTAAGCTCTAGAGATGCAAAGAAAGACAAAAATAACTCCTGTTCTCAAGAAGATCACAGTCTAATAGGGAGAGACAACATGTAAACCACTATGTATAAACAGTATAAATTGGTTATAGTCTCACAGGGATGGCTCTAAGATTAAGGAGGACTGCAGAAGGACAGACTTTCACTGAGACTTTTAAAAAGCCAGGGACACTAAGCAATAGAGATTAGGAAGGAGAGAGTACCAAGCATGGAGAAGAGCCAATGAAATTGCTTGGGATGAGGATATGGAGTGTTGTGTTCAAGGAACAGGAAGGAGGCCACTGTACTAGATTCCAGAATATGTGTGGGTGAATAAAGCATAAGAAAACCGGAAAAGAAGGAAGTGGCCAAATACAAAATCCTTTAAAAGCCAAACAGGATTTTATATCTGAAGTTGGAGGTAATAGGGAGCCATTGGAATTTACTGAACAAGGGTGAGGGAAGGTGATATGGTCAGATTTGGAGTTTAGGAAGACCAATTTGACAGCTGATAAATAGGGATAAATCTGAGTGGGGAGAAGCTTGAGGCAGGTAGACCAACCAGAAGGCTATTGCAATAGTCCAGGCCTATGGTGATGAGATCCTGCGTCAGAGTGGAAGCAAAGTCAGAGAAGGGAAGGGAGCATGTAAAAAAGATGTTGCAGAGGTAGAAATGACAGGACTTGACAACTGAATGGGTCTGAAGTGGGGGACAGAGTAAGGAGTCAAGGATGACATCTAGATCACACAAGTCTGGGTGACTAAGAAGATGATGGTAACCTCAACAATAACAGAAAAATTAGGAAGAGGGTGGGTTTTGAAGGAAAGATAATTAGTTCCATTTTAGACATTTTCAGTTTAAGATGTCAATGGGATACCCAGTATGAGATGTCCAATAGGCAGTAGGAGATGCAAGACTGTAAGTCTGAGAGCCATCTGCATTTGCTTTGAATCCACAGGAGCTGATGACAGGAGGAACAAGAGAAGGGGAGTCCAGGACCGAACCCCCTGGGATAGCTATGCATAGTGGACATGACCTGACTGTCCAGCAAAGGAAATGCAAGGGCGGTCAGATAGTTAAGAGAAACAGGGAAGAGGAGCACCATGAAAACCTAGAGAGAAGAAAGTACTAAGAAGAGGGTGACCAATACTGTCAAAGGTTACAAGGGGGTCAAGAAGGATAAAAGTGGAGAAAAGGTTAATTAAATTTGGTAACAAAGAGATCATCAGTGTCTTTGGGAAGAACAGTATCTTTATAAGAAAGGGTATACCTTATAATATGAAAGGAAAAAGGGAAAGGCTGAGCACCTAGGACAACAACTGGGGAATATTTAAAGGCTATTAGGATTTCCATTACTGACTTTAAATGGTTCAGCAGATAGAGTGTTGGACTAGAGTCAGGAAGACCTGAGTTGAAATCCCACTTCAGACACTGTGTGACCCTGAACAAGTCATTTAACTTCTCTGTATCTTAGTTTCTTCATCTACAAAATGGGTATAATAATAGCACCTACCTCCCAGAGTTGTCATGAGGATAAAAAGACAAATTTTTAAAGCACTTTGCAAACCTTAAAGTTTTATAAAAACAGTAGCTATTATTGTTATTATTTTCATTCTTATTATAGCTTCTATCTATTTACTAGGTAGGCAGTTATTTCATCTAGTTTTGTTTTGAGACTTGTCATTCCATATCATCAACTCAATTTATGGTCTTAGAGAACTGTCTAGGGCAAATTCAAATAAAACTAGATCTCTGCAGCTGCATGTTGACTTAGAAAACCACAAATTAACATTATCTATGTTACATTGTCTTTTTGTTTTTTATTAAACATTTATCAATGCCATTTTAAGTTGCATCAGGCCATGCTAGGTAGTTTTGTGAGCCACATGAGACAGGGCTGCAATCTGTGAATCTGATGCCTCTGATCCATTAAGTAACTTCCCTAAGGTCACATAGCTAGTCTGTATCAAAAAGCAGGACTATTTCCTAAGTTTTCCTGACTCCAAGATCTACCCTATATTCAGTATGACACAAGCCCTCCTTTGCTTCATCTTGTCTATTACTTCTTTTCTTTCAGACCATTTTTTCCCCTTATGATATGATGAGATACAATATTGAAATAGCTTTTTCAATTGTCCCCTTTTGTCCAGGGACTAGCGAGCAGGAAACATTCTAGGTAATGTCTTTTGACACCCTAGATTGATACCCAGTCATTCAATAAACATATTAAGAGCCTACTACATGCTGAGTCCTGTACTAAGTGCGAAGCATACAAAGAAAAGTAAGACAGGCTGTTTTCAAGAAGCCCCCAGTCTAATTAAGGCAACAACATGAAAACAACTATGTACAACTATGTTCCTTCTGTACATACAGGATAAACTAGAAATAATCAACAGAGGAAAAGAGCTTAAATTGAAGGGGATCAGAAAAGGCTTCCTATAGGAAGGTGAGATTTTTGCTAAGACTTGAAGAAAGCCGGAGGGCAGAGAGGAGAGAGCGCATTCCAAACATATGGGATAGTAAGTGAAAATATGGAATGGAATGACTTAAAGAAATGTCCATAAATGCTCTCTCTCCCAGAAGCAGACCAACTACATTTGGGGGTTTCAGGGAGAAACCAAGGATTTGGGGTATCTTTTCTCTAACAACATCAGCTTGAGCTCCTACCATTAGGGCCACTTATTGGCATCCCAGTTCCAATTAACCACTTAACATCAATTAATTTTCATAAAGGGCTAAGTATTTCAAGGACAGAGCAAGACCCAGTGCAAAAACATTTCCATACATGCTTTAAGGGCAAACTCCCCCCTAGAATGCCTTAGCCTCTGGGAAGAGAACATAGCTCTGATAACTGAGTAATTATGGTCAAGAGAATAGAGTTTAACATGAACCTTTCTTATAGCTAATTTTATCCTAAAACAGTGTTAGAATGAGATTCTAAGTATATTGTAAAAAATTTCTAAACATGTTGCTCCTTATTGACATCAGTTATATAGATACTATGCAAAACAGGAAAAATCCACCCAAATAAACGTATTCTTAATTTATTTCATCAAAGTCAAAATTGGAAGAAAATGTTGCTGAAAAAGTATCTTGACGGATTTTCTCTTTCTTAGAGTTATATGAAGCATTTCGGGGGGAAGGGCTTCTTAATAATATGTTAAGATTCTAAATCATTTACAACAAATGTTTAGACTAAACAACATAAATACATTTCAAACCGAATATTTCAAAATCAATTTCTTTCATGTTTACTCATTAATTTCTCAGTAATATGTCATTCCACAAATGTGTTTTCCTTGAAACAGATGACAGTTTTGTTTTTAGTATTAAATAACATAGGATTAGTCTGCCTGAGGGACCATCTGTTGTTATATGCCCTGTCAAGACAATTCTAAGACATTCAGAATTGTAGCCCATGGTTACATCTTAAGAAAGAACAAGGCGAGGCATTCTCCATCAAGAGCTTACAACTGTGAGATCCGGTATCCTCAGTATGTGTCAGAGTATATCTGTGACATCTGTCTAGGCAAGAGAGGATGTTTTTGCTACATTATAACAGAGCTGTTCAATGCTTAGGTAGATGGGAGGGGAAAGGGGTGTGTGTGTGAGTGTGTGTGTGTGTGTGTGTGTGTGTGTGTGTGTGTGAGAGAGAGAGAGTGTGTGTGTGTGTGTGTGTGTGTGTGTGTGTGAGAGAGAGAGAGAGAGAGAGAGAGAGAGAGAGAGAGAGAGAGAGTGTGTGTGTGTGTGTGTGTGTGTGTGTGTGTGTGTGTGTGTGATGTAATATTTATTCTCTGCAAAGGATACCCATGAAGTAAAATTAACTAACACATTTTTTTTCTAAAAATAGCTCTCTAAATTGTTGGAAGCTGCTCATTTTTAGGAGAGTAGAAGTAATTTTATAACAAAACAAATGTAGCTTTCTTAATTATAAAGCTAGTTTAGTTGAGGTCAAATTTAACTCTTATAAAGTACATACATTCTTTCTTTCAACATGGTGTGTTGAACACATTTTTTCTAGATTTGAGAATTCTCAACTCTGAAACATTTTTATTTATCTCAATCAATATATTTTTTTAGCTTCTTTTGAGAACATTGTTTAAAACAAAACTTGTTTTTACACAAACAAAACACCACGGGGAAATTTAAATAAGGTAGAAAAAACAGTTCCTATCTTCACAGACTGTACAATCTAGGTGCGAGACACAGCCCTTGAAACAAAATGACACTGTTTCCAAACAATATAATGCTAAATAATATGAACTAAGTAAATAGGCCTTGAGGTTGTGCTAAAATAGAGAAGGGAAGAGTATCCATGAAATTCATTGTGGAAAAAGTTCTGGAAGGAGCTAAAATTTGTACCAAGTTTTCAAGAAGTTGAGTGACATGGATTGGCAAGAAAGAAGTGGGAGAAGGAGGAGAGGAAGATGAGGAAGATGATGATGATGATGATGATGGTGTGTGTGTGCATGTGTGCAAGACTTTCCAGTATTTATCCTAAAAATTCTTCGAGATCAGATGTTTCCTCAACCAGCTTGAAAAAAATGCTATTAGAAAGTATTTATAGTCTCTGATGATGGGCAGCTATATTTACAAAAATGAGCCAAGGAAATGATGTGGATATGTCGTTCATTTGGGTAATAATTAAAATCATACCATGTGTCCAGAAATACCTGGACTTCTTAACATTTTGATTCTAGAAATGGGATCGTATTAGCCCTTCTCCCCCAGCTAAAAAGAAGGCAAATATTTTTAAATATGTCTATTTACACTCCTCAAACTGTAGACCTCAGGAATAAAAGTTAAATAATCTGTTTTCCTTAATTTCATTTGTCTTGACCAGATTAAATTTTCATGATGTTGATTTAATTTACTACCCTAGTAAATTAGCTAGGTGGTGCAATGGATAGAGTGCCAGGCCTGGAGTCAGGAAGATTCACTTTTCCTGAATTCAAATCCAGCCTCAGACATTTACCGGGGCAAGTCACTTAACCCTGTTTACCTCAATATCCTCATCTCTAAAATGAACTGGAGAAGGAAATGGAAAACCAGTATCTTTGCCAAGGAAATTCCAAATGGGCTCACAAAAAGACAGACAAGACTGAGAAACAACTACACAAAAAACTTACCCAGTTATTCATAGAGTTGAATTACTCAGCCACCCAGAACAAATGAAAAGAAGTGCAAATAGCATTCATAAAAGGCATGTCTTTCTAATGAGAGCCTAGCAATTTTTTTTGCCCATAATTTTAGGCATGCTGGCAGATTTTGTAGTCAGGGAAATCGTGGAAACTACATATCAGTAAGAATCAGGAAGATAATGCATTTCTCTCTGAGAGGAAGAAGTGACATATTGTTCACAGCACACCGCCATCTTTGTTTTGTGACCTGACGAAACGAAGTCTTAAATGCATGCGTACTGCTGGGGTCAAGCCCCATCCTGACATATACAGGCTGTGTAACTCTGGGCAAATCATTCAACCTCCCGGTGTCCAACAGCAACTTTATGACTCTGAAGCTGAAAGATAGTTGTACTGACAATTGCTAAACTACAACCAAAATTGGTAGATTGAGTTTTTACAAGGATGTCCCCTGTGCCAATTAAATTATAGGCCCAGTCTTAAAGAGCCCCACAAAACTATTATGTATAGTAAATTATTACATTTCCATTCACCGTTAGACTGACTTCATCTTTTATCAGAGTACCCAGTTGCGAAGGGGATAACTCGTTTCTCTGCATTAGACTTCTGGAATTAGATATGAGAATTGCCTCACTAAGGATTGAAATTAACCATAAATATCCCTATAAATCAATAACGATTACAGGAAACTGACCTATAAATATTATTCATAGCTTATATCCTGCTGCATAGTATGATTATCATAGTTACATTTTGCCACATTGTCCACAGAAATGCATCACATTTTTTAAAGTTTTGAGGTAAATGAAAATGAAAAAAGAAAAACATCTTTATATTTCAATATGTGGGAGTAGCTAGGTGGTACAGTAGATAGAGTGCTAGGCCCAGAGTCAAGAAGACCTGAGTTCAAATCCAACTTAAGACACTTAGTAGCTGTGTGACCCTGGACAAGTCACTTAATCCTATTTGTCTTAGTTCCTCATCTATAAAACGAGTTGGAGAAGGAAATGACAAACCACTGCAGTATCTTTGCCAAGAAAACCCCAAATGGGGTCATAAAGAGTTGGGCACAAAATGACTGAACAAAAGGAACAATTTAAAAATCAAGATTCCCTGCCTATAATACGAATCCCAACTGAAGAAGGATTTAAAATTTCTCCACATAGAAAACAATGAATTAGCTTCATATTTCAAAGCAAGCCATGGGATATGTAGATCATTTACAGTTTTCTAATAGAGGTAAAAAATTGTTTATCATGAATGCAAGAGACTGACTTGTTTTGTTGTAGCAGATTTTGGTTAAATCAACTACATTGCTAAGATTCACACATCAAGCGTCCAGGACATAGAAAGAGCATAGCTGTCGTCCGGTCTTTCATTAGAGAGATAACAAGTGAAATCTAGTAAGGGAAAGAGGGACTATCATGAATAGACCTTCACCTCCACTCCTTTTCCCTTACTGATTCTTAGATCTTTAGTAGATTTAATTGTAAAGATTAAAATGAGCTAAATATGGTAATACAGTATGGCACACTTTTTTTTCTGGAGACTGATTTTTTAGGGTCTATTAATTATATTCAGGCAACTGAGATTGCCATTCTCTGAAAAAAAAAATGAAGGTACAAAGATTTGAGACATCTGAATCAACCACTTCCTTTTTAACAGATGAGGAAACTGAGGCCCAGGAAAGTTAAGGGACTTGTCTTAAAGTTGCACAGATAATAAGCATTCAACTATTACTGAGATGGCCTTAGGATCAATACTGCTTCTCATATTAAGTAGTGAAGGTACAATTGCTAGCTGATAGCAAACTAAGAGTTTAATAACAACCTTATTAGGCTGGGCTTTTTTTTTCTTTTTCTTTTTACACTGGAACCAGATCACAGACAAGTATTATAATGGATAGCTACTGATGTGGACAAAAAACAAAGTCTTTTTTTTTTTATCAAAATTGTATGGAACTTCCTAGAAATAATGGCTTCTTTTAATTAGCCAGCACCAGACACTGAACTATGGAAAGAACCATGTTAAAGGCAATGGCTTTTGTGTGTATATATGTGGCAAAGCATTCCTTATACTTCATTCATTAAACAAGCAATTACTAAGTTTTTAATGTGACAAACATTGTGCTAGGCACTGGGAAAACATAGATAAAAATGAGCTAGTCCCTGTCTTCAAGGAGCTTGCATTCTATTATAATTAATTTCTACCTCCATTTTGATTTTTTCAATTATAAGCCCTCACAGCAATATTATAATTCTCAGTATAACACTTGGGAGTCCTCTGTAAAACTCACAGACTGGGCTGCCCAGAAGAAGGCATATATAATGGGAATGGGAATGGGAATTTGAAGATCTTCCCTGCCCCTTAATAGACCTAGGGGAATTTGAAGACCTTTCCTGCTTTGAAAGTAAACTCTGCATCCTAATAGGCTGGATGTAGTCACATGGAGCCTGTGATAGAAGGAGTTTGCTGAAGGGCAGAGCAGAGCCCACAGGAAGCTGGAAGCCAAACTCAGAGAGAGGGTGGGAGAGAGAGGAGCTCAGGCAAGGAGTTAGTGAGGTTTGTGAGTAAATATTGATGTCATATTGGTTTGTGGGAAGGCTAAAGGATGCTGTGGCTCTCTGTGTTGTTATGGCTTAATAACTTCTTTGCTACTATGATGCAATCGGCTTACTGGTTTGGGGATTCAGTTTTCTGGTGTCTAAATAAATGTTTTGATTTTGTCTTCTATATGGAGAAGCTGTTATGTTTTGTGATCAAGTGCTGTGCCGGAATATTTATAGTCCTGTTGTTGTATTTATCATGATCATGGGTACTGTAAATATTGCATTAGCACTACATTATGCCAGAATCAAAGTACTCTGTGGATCTAGGTTTACTTTAATCAAAAAGAAGACACAATTTATTCAAAGCAAAGATATCTCATGAAATAGTCTAATGAGAATCTTGAGTATATTCTTTCATAAATACACACACCACCAATAGGCACCATAGCCTTGTACAGGGAGAATTTGTGTAGGGGCACATAGGTGGCCAGGCCCACAAGTGAAGGGGCTCATACACATTTCTGCTGATTCAAGGCTGCTAATATCTTCTGATAATGTCCTTGTAGTGTTCCCATTCCATCTGTTGCTGCCGGTCTCCTTCAGCCAAGTGTCTCCCATAGTATTCTCTATTAGATGCCACTCTGCTGAGCATCGTATTCCTACCAAACACTGCTCAGCTGGACATTAAGTCTCTTAGATCCTATTTATCCTATAGATAACTTGCTTGGTATGTGTTTGTTTACATGTTGTCTTTTCCATTAGATTGTAAACTCCTTTAAGGCTTCTTTTTTTCATCCTCAGTGCTGAGCATTGCGCCTGGCACATGGCAGGCATTTAATGCTTACTGGCTGATGGATTTGATTGCTGTAGGCCGCATCACTGGATATACTCCTTCTTCTCAACACTGCCAGGCACAGTCCCACTGGGCAGAAAGGCTAGGCAGCTTTTTACTAAACTTACTAAGTATTGGATCTTTCTTTTGGAGACCTCACTCTCATGCATAGTGAGTTCTCTGGGCCTCCATATTTATCTCTAAAAGCTAGATTACACTAGATTGACTTCTGCTCTAGTGGCTTCTTTCCCAGCAAAACTGCTGGGGCTTCTGGGTTTCTCAGCGTCTCAATACCAAAATCCCTTTCTATTCTACAATGCTGATTGTGATGAAAATTCCAGAGCCAGAGCTAAGCCCAGAGGACAAGCTGACAAGCTTACTCTCCTGTCCAGCCACATTTTTACTTTCCCTGACTAAATGTTACAGTAAAGCTGTTTCAGACTCTGAGCTCACCCTTATCCCAAGCTGATGAAAAAAAAAGATTTTAAGGTTTTAACCTCTTTATTGTGAGATGCTTCTGCTACTATCCTGATCAACCAGATTTCTACCATATCTAGACAGGTCATGAATAGGAAAAAAAAAAACAGGAGGTCTATGTCAACTGTAATTATAGCAGTAAGCTATCAGCAGTAAATAAAATTTGGATTTGGCACAAAAAAACCCCACATACCTAATTCTAAATAATACTAAGAGAATTCAAATTAGATGTATATGCTCCTCAACCCAAGCAAAGAGAAATTTTATCACCACTTCAACACCTAGCGAATCTTACTGTATGTCCTCCCAGTGTCTTATACTATGACCTATTTTTTTTAGCACTAGTTAATTTTTAAACATCCCAGGAATATCAATTTGTATTTGCCATCACCCTTCCTATGGTGCATTGTAAAACATTATCAAAGAAAAATGAAATTTTAAATTGAAGGCTTAATTAAAAAGCTTGTTACATATACTTTAATAAGCAAAGAAAAATCTTCTCAGCAGGTGTAGCATGTGATGAAGTGAATCCATGAATAATTCATCAGAAAATCACTTTGACTGAGATAAGATTTGCAATAATATTTTCCAAGTGAGATTGGTGAAAATCGGGTGCTGTCTCTGTTAGTTTGTTTCAGTTTGGATTCCAAAGGTCACCCCCTAACACAACAGGACTGAGAAGTGGTCTTTTCTTTTTCTTTGATGTCAGTGTTACATGCTGTATTTCCAGAAGAGTAAGCTGTTTCAGAACCACTAGCAAAAAATATATATATATATAGTTTAAGCCAAACAACACTTTTGAAGGGTATTCTGATTGGTTGGATTTGAATAGAATTCTTCAAGAAACAGGAAATAACCTCAAGATTTTCTGTAACTGTCCATAAAAGCATTCTATAGAACATATTACAAATACAACAACTTCATTGTGAAGTATTTAATGTGTGGACTTAGGGACACTTGTGCCTCACTTCTTATTCCCCTCTGTGGAGAGTGGAGATATAGGAAATATATGTACCCATCTAAGATCAAGAATTTAAATAGGAAGTATCTGATTTTTTTCTTTGTCCCAGGCAAAAATATCACAATTGAATTTTACTAGAAATGCTTGTGTATCTTCTCTCTCTCTCTCTCTTTTTCTCTCGGTCTCCCTCCCTCCTTCCCTCTCTCTTTCTCTGCATATACATATATGTACATATATGTACATATATATATTCAAGAACACATTCCTTCTGAAATTAGCTTTAAAAAAGAGTCAGATCATTCATAGAACATGCAGCAAGATTTTCTTTCTTATACAATATACCATCATTGTAACTTTTCAAGGCTATGCTGGAGCCAGCTCACACTGTCTTGAGAGAGCTGATACGTCAATTTTCAGCGTTATTATTTATATCACAGAAATTGGCAAAAGCTACAAATCAGAGCCTGATTTGTTGTTTTATTCACTGTTTACACTTAAGAAAGTGATAGAGAAAAATTCTGAGGCAGATTAAATTTAAGTGTGTTGAACATAGATTTTTGAGAGTTAGTTTCTTAAATGTTTACCAGCACACTCTTGCATTAACCCCATCTTTCATTTCATGGGCTATAACCCAAGCTCTGATGGCTCTATACTGAGCAGAAAGGGCAACAAAATTGCTCAGTAGGCACTTTGAAGTCTTTGGGAGTCAAAAGGAGAAATCATTGCTTTTAATTCCCACCTCCTTCTAAATATACACACATATGTGTGTGCACATACACACATATAGGGCAGGCAGTAGAGCCGTACATGGGGGTTAGGCCTCAGGAAGCTCTGAGTTCAAATGTGACTCCAGACATTTCCTAGCTGCATGACTGTTAATCCTGTTTCCTCATCTGTAAAATGAGCTGGAGAAGGAAATAGGAAACATTTGCCAAGAAAACTCCAAATGGGGGTCACAAAGAGTCAGACATGAGTGAAGCGACTGAACAAGAACACATATATGTATGCATGTGTGCCTATATGTATATTTGTGTGTATATATACATATATACACATATACATGTATGTGTGTGTTCATTATATACATATACAAACATATAAAATACCTATATTTTAGTCCTGAGACTCCCATTCATTTACTTTATAATCACAGGCAAGTCTTTTAACCTGTGGAAGCCTAAATTTTCTTATATGCAAAATGGAAATATTACTATCTACCTTGCCTAACCATTGGGTTATGGTGAGCAAGTATCACATGATACAATGGTCATGAAAGTGAAGAGGTAGGGAAGAGATGGGTATAGAAGGGATCTCATATGAATCCCTAAAGGCTTCTTGTCTGGAAAGAATTTTGCAGGACTCAAGCAATCTTTTGGCAAAGTTACAAAGTTTATTACTACACTTTGCAGCAGGCAGGAAAAGGTGAAGGACAGCCTGTGAGCTTACGGGAGTCTAAGGCATTCATTATAAAGCCATAAAGCTATCAATCAAAGGTTAATTATGCTAACTAGGTGGGCAAGAGTGGCATTAGGGAGGAGTTTAGGAGTGATCAGTGCTTAAAGGGACATGTACTTTTTGTAGCAACTGCGTAGGTGTATCGCCCATAATTCACTGGAAAAGCCTGAGGGGGGGGCGCTACCAGGAGATGTGGTTTTTGTCTTGTGACATCACTAGGTTACTTTTGGTCAAGGCTGAATGAGATATGTCCAGTTTGTTACTCATCTTTGACAATATGGCTGTTGGGAGGATAGGTTTGATTGTTTCAGGAGGTGCCAAGTCTGGAAGCTAGACTGATTAGGGATTCAGAAGGTACCATATTGGGAGGGAGTTCTCTCTTCTAATAATGTTGTTCAAGGTTTTCAGGTGCAGCTGGCCACTTAGAACAAAGGAGGTCTCTAAACTAAGGGTTTGTTTATGAAATGCTTGGGTGATATACTCATAGGTATAGCTAAACAATTAATGAACTGTTGCTAGGCAGACCACTGGCTCAGGGAAAAGACTTTTAGGCTGGGGGCAGGGGAGGCTGGGGAAGGTGTGCTTTTACAACTTGGCTCCTTACAAACTGGCGTTACAGAGAAACCTGAACACAAAAATATGATTTTTACAAACTGAGATTATAGACAAAAGCACCCCAGACCCAAGCATTGGCACCTTGAAAACAAAAGCACTATACGCAGGTAAGCTTTCATTTTTCACATTTACTAATATTCCATTAAGGATTTATAAGAAAACATGAACAAGAATCACATGAGATAAAAAGTATGAAGGAGTTACAATTTACCTCAAAGGAAAAAAGTCATATCAATTCAATCAAAGATCTTTCAAAGCATAAAAGTGAAAAATGTTGGATGCTCTGTCTGAGCTGACCTACCTTCTTCATTATTCTTCCCAAACAGATACATATATGAGTATGATATTTCAGGATGGGGCAGAAGGAAGCTGGACACTTGAGTGAAGAAATGTGCCCAAACTAACAAATACCCCCTTTTATTCCCCAAACCCATACAGGAAGGCAAAACTGCCCTAGTGTCTAATCCTATGGGGGAATAGGCCAGAGCCACGAGAAGGGCATGGAGTTTAGGACAGTATAGTTGTATGTTTCACACACACATTCCTGACCCTGTTTCTTTACCCAGTTTTCCCAAATTTAAATGCTTTCTCTTCTATCTTTCGTCTATGTGCTTCTTACTCATCCATCCACACCCAGCTTTAACCTTGTCTACATAAGCCTTCCTTCCTCTGATTATTCTTTATCACTGCTTTTGCTGCTGTTATCATGTTTTTTTATCTTGTCTGACTCTTCAGAATCCCATTTGGGGTTTTCTTGGCAAAGATAGTGGAGTGGTTCACTTTTTCCTTCTCCAGCTCACTTTACAGATGAGGAAACTGAGGCCAACAGGACTAGGTGACTTGCCCAGAGTCACACAGCTAGGGAGTGTCTGATTTGAGTCCAGAAGATGAGTCTTCCCGACTCCAGACCCAGCACTCTGGGCACGATGGCGCCACCTAGCAGCTCTTGACTAGTCTAGGTTGTACTAAAAATTAAATGAGATACTATGTGCACAGTGCCTAGCACATAGGAGGCAGTATATAAATGCTAGTTGTTATTATTATTATTACGACTGTTATTGGAACTGATATCACACTCATGGTGCTTCTTGAGCTGTTCTATTGTTTCATGTGTACTGTGCCATTAAATATATTTTGTGATCTCTTTTTGCAAGTTATACTTTACTACGGGAAATACTGTGATGGTGTATATTACACATTTCTATCACAATATCTGTAAATTTAGTCTCCCCAGTTAAACTGCAGGCTCTTTAAGGACAGAGGTTATGCCACCTTTATCTCTCATAGCTCCTATCTCAATTCTCAGTGTGACAGTGACATTTAAGAAATTGCTTGTTGATCGATTTTCCTTGAAATACTGAATTGTTTTTTCACCAAGATGTTAATGAAAAGTGAAATTTCTGATATCCTATAATTAGAATAGTCTACTAAAACACATTATACAGGAAAAGAATAAAACTGTTATATAAAACCGTCATATTTACTTTATTTTAAAGTAAAACAGAGAAACATTTTGCCAAGTGTTTTCACAATTCAAAGAATATCAAAACTGTGACCATTCTGGGAAACTCCTGGTGTGGACCTTGTACCACCTACTAGATAAATCTATAGGGAGTTGCCTGAGGTCCATGGAAATTAGGTGACCTGGTCCAGGACCTCATAGCTCACATGTGTCAGAGGGCAGACTTAAACCTTGGTCTGCTTCTCACAGGGTACCTGCAAGAGACGACCAGAGGGTTTCCAAAAGCAAGAAGCAGCATGGTACAATGGACAGAGTGCTGGTTTTTTAAACAGTGGACTTCGATTCAAACCCTGGCTCTGCCAATTCTGCCCATGTGACCTTAGACAAGAAAGCCACTTAACCTCTATGGCTCTCAGTTTCCTCATCTGTAAAATGAAGGTATTGGACTAGATAGATGCCTTTGAAGGTCTCTTCCAATTCTAAATCTATGAACCAATAAAATTTGACATTGTCTCAGTATCTGCTTTTCAGTTACCTGCTCCCTCTTTATCTCACCCTAATCTTTTCCCCAAACACTAATCAAATTTCTTTCTATTATTCACTAGCTTTCTTATACTCTTCTACTCATTCTTTCCTATTTATAAATATTCTTCTCCCTTTCTCATGATTTCTTTTTCCAACAACCTCAACCATTCCCAGGCTCCTTCTACCTGAAAACATCACTGCCAGTGATCTTAGTTAAAATATTTTTCTGCCAAAGTCATTATCTTTAACTTTAGGTTTTCTGTTTTGTTTTACTCTGTGTGTGTGTGTGTGTGTATGTGTGTGACAGAGAGAGAGAGAAAGAGAGAGAAGGACAGAGAGACACAGACAGACAGACAGAAAGAGAGGGGAGAGAGACAGAGACAGAGAAGTCATCTTGGGAAGTTTTGTATCTATGGAAAATATTTAAGATAGTAAAGTGCTATTTATATACAGAGATCAAAAATTACACCAAATGCATTAATTTATGAATGCAAAATAAAAACTAAACAAAAGGAAATTTATGGGTATTTCAGAATGCTCCAGAGCTTATATGGCTCTCTAAATATCAGAAACATATCCAAAACTTTTAGCACCAAATTTATAGTTCATAAAGCTTGCTTTTTTAAAAATTCATGATGGTGTGGATGTACAAATGATATCATGTAACACTGATGTCTAAATCATATAATTTTGTGATAAATGATAATTTTGTATTCCTCTAAAAAAAGGAGCATCAAAGCCATGTTGGCAAAGGGATCATAAAATATGGGTCACTGCTGTTGGAAAGTCCCCATATTAGTCTCCTATGAGTTTAGGTTTAAGAGTGGGCTAAAATGATACTTACTGCAAATTTAGCAATTAATGAAAGGAGATTTGCCTAGCCATAGCAGAAAAATGGTATTCAATAAGGACAATCATTAAAAATAAAATTATTCAGTTGAACACAGTACCCCAGTGTTGATCAAGCTGCTAAGTCTGCCATTCAAAGCCTAGGTGGAGATCTTCATAGCTTTTTTTGTACTCAGGCATCCAGGAAACCATATCACTCAAGTCCTTGTACTTTGAAACAATCAATTTTAGGACAATTTTAATACCTTTTAAGGAAATACACTAGCCTAGTCAATATGGTAGAAGAACGTTAGTAATATTAACTAACTTAACCACCAATGAAATTTCCAAATTGATGCCAAATCCACAAAAACAGCTGCCACCATATCATAACTATTAAGTTTTTAAGGTGAGAAGGAAAACAGAGAAATAATAGTAGAAAATGGTAGTATAAACTTATTACAATTTGGGACATTTCCTATGATATGGAGGCAAAGAGGGGATCAAGGCTGAAAATGGTCATGGGAGCCACAGCTGCAAGAGGGTGGTGATGAGGCAGAACCTAAAGAATCAGCAAGTCTGATTCCGTAAGACAAGTCTAGCTCCTATTTCCATTGATTTTTGGTTAAGCAACTACATAAAGAAATTACAATTGAATAAGCTGCTTAGATAAATACAATACATATGAAAAACTGAATATTGTTAAGAAGCAAGCCTTTTTACATTAATGGATATTTTAGCTTTGGTTGGATAGGACCTGTACCTGTGATTTCACTGATACAGAAGGAACTCCTGGAGGAAGAAACTGCATCTAGATATACAGGTCAGCACCTCTTCTGGAACTTAAACTCTCTGACAGTTGCCTAGAGTACTGAGAAGTGAAGTTATTTGCCCAGTGTCACACAGTCAGTATGTGTCAGGGGCAGGACCTGAATCCAGTTCTTCAGGGTTTTCAAAGTTAGCTAATAGACAAGGTTTTATTATCTTTTCTTATCGGTAGAATAACTTGAGGGCAGTTAGGTGGCAACATGGATAGAGCACTGGGTCTGGAGTTAAGAAGATCTGAGTTCAAGTTCAGCCTCAGACACTTACTTGCTGTGTGACCCTGGGCAAGTCGTTTTTCCCTGTTTTTCCTCATCTGTAAAATGAACTAGAGAAGGAAATGGCAAACCACTCCGTTATCTTTGCCAAGGCAATCCCAAATGGGGCCATGAAAAATTGGACAACTGAAAATGACTAAACAACAACAATACCTTGATGTATGGGGAAAATCGGTATAAAGGGGATAATCAGCAAGATGTATGGCCATAAAAGGAGGTGGCCAGTCACCTAAAGAGAGTGGTAACTGATGGCCTAACCATGCCCCATAGGTTTCCATAAAAAGTCAAGAGATCTAGAGGAAGGTCCCAAGCACATTCTGGAGAACCTCTTGTGCAGAATTTACAGAAAGTTACCTTCAAAAGTGAATAAATTGCAATCTATATCATTAGAAAAAGCCAAGGAAAAGTCAATGACTCCACTAAAATATGAAAGTAGTCTTTAATTCTTTTTCTAAAAATTTTTATTATACCTTTTGTTTTTACATCATATATGCATTTCCCAATATCTCTTCTCTTCCCGTCCCAGAAAGTCATTCCCTTACAGCAAAAATATACCAAGTGCAATGTTACCTGTAGTATTCCATGTCCATAGTTAGTCCCTTAGCTCTGCAAACCATAAAAATCTTAAAACTTCTAAACTCTTTTTTTTAATCTTCATTATTGTAGTCTCCCCTCACCTGCACTTCTCTTTTTTCTTTATATTTTCCTACAAGTCTTTATAGGACACTTTAATAGATCCATGATCTCATCAAATATGGGCACCTCTTCCAAGACAGTGGACCAGGAATTGGCAAACTACAACTTTGCCTATTTTGGTATGAGCTAAGAAAATCTTTTATGTTTTTAAATATTACATTTTAAAGTTATGTTTTAAAGTATTCAAACATTCCATTTAATAAAATGTTTAAAAGAATTATAGACCGTAACAGTCATGCTTCTCATGCTGTGTGACTGTTCTCCAGTTCTGCCCATAAATGTTCCACAGAGGGTCTGCCCAATTTCCTGGGAGCCTTCCTCTGTACCTCTCAACACTTTGCTCATACAAATGTAGTGCACAAGCTGTTCAGCTCTCTGTCACTGTCTGTATAACTGGCCTACCACCTCCTGTTCTAGTCATACCCCTCTCTGTTGATAGCCTTAATTTTCTTTACTATCTTTTTAATGTGCAATTCATCATCAGTGATCTCATGCATTCTATTCATACCCTCCATGTACCTATCACCCACTGTCCCCTGGGTGACCTACAATGTGAATGCTTCAGAGACTGAAGTCTTTTATGGTCTACGGCCAAATAGCATCGCTGAAAGAATATTGGTGTTAAAAAAGATGAGCTTTAGTTTCAGGGGAAAGACTGAGTTCACTAAAATCACTGTACAATTTCCCCAAAGCAATCTAGTCTACTCTCTTCCACCTGTCTAATTCTGGGCTGAATTCATTGTACATTTACAGCATCTCCAAGTTACACTTTCTAATAGCTGAATTCCATGGGAAACCCATTCATAGGATAATCTGTACAAAAGGTACACTTAGTTTTTCTGTGTGGTTAGGTTCAACTCTATTAAGTGATTATTAATCCCATGGATTGTCCAAACCCAAAAACAATCAGCAATTTTAAAAGAAAACATATCATATATGTTTTTTTAAAAATACGTGAGATATCTTTGTAGATAAAAATCTTAAAGACGGCCTTTTTGCTCAACTCAATTAAATGTTGTTTTCTGGTAAACATATAGTTTCTGTTTTCCAACAGAAAATTCCGTATATTGTCCAACATATATTTTTCTTGTGGTACAACTATAAAGATTTGATCTTCTTTAGAATAATCTTCCCATCCTTATCTTTTTTAATGACTTTTCTCCTTCCCCATGCAGTTTATGTCCGAGACTAGGATGTTAGGGTAAAAATGAAGTGGTGCCAGGGTCATTCATTGAAAGAAGAGCTTGTTATAGAAATCTTCAAAGAACACTTCCATTTATCATCTGCTTGTTGTCTTCTTTCCAATTTAATCCTTAAATGTCTTTGGTATGGTCTGGCTTTTGGTAAATTTCTTTTTCATTTCACTGCTCCACAAAGTTTTACAAAAAGTTTTAAAACAGACTTGTCCTTGATTGCCATAATTTTCCACTTGGCAAGATCAAGTATTTCCTGGGTAAAGTCATTTCAAGGCTCCTTATGGTGGCAATTGCTTTATCTATAATGATAAAACTCTTTTTAAAGGAATGGAAATAGTTCGGGTTAATCTGTTCTTTTATCCATTTCCTATGGTGTAGCATCCACAGTTTAGGATTAAAAGATCACAGATCATAGATATAGAATACGGAAGGGACTCTAGAGGTTATCTAATCCCTCTTTTTACATATGAAAGAAGCAGAAACCCAGAGAGATGAAGCATCTAGAGCAAAGTCACACTAGGTGACCTTGCCCAGGTGACCAAGCTGGGATACAAATTTGGGGCATCTGACTCAAAATACAGGGTGCACTTGAAGAAGATGAGGCTGGAGATGGCTTGTAGTACCTACTTCCTTTAATTTTAAAAATTGCTTTATTGCTACCTTTTCTTTTTATAACACAGTCATTTCAGATGATTTCACCCATTCCCCAAATAAACCTCCCCTTGTAACAAGGAAAAATTTCAAATGCAAACTTCTTTGCCTCTACAAGAAAAAGAAGGATAAGTATTCAACTCTTTCTATGGGTCAGAATTATTTATTATAATTATATATCAATCAGTTCTTTTTATTTAAATGACTATAATTATAATAATTGTATCATAATTATAATTATCATATTATAATTGTAATTATTGTACCTGTTCTTTTCTTTCTTTTTTTCTCACTATATATCATTTCATATAAGTCTTCCCATATTCCTTCAAACTCTTCAGATTTGTCATTTAAGATGCAATAAGATTCTACTTCATTCGTATGTAATAATGTTTGACAACTTGACTGGCATCCCACAATAGCATTAGAGAGACAAGCATTCCTTCTTTTGCCCAGCAAAGGATCTGAGAGTATCACAATCCTTGAGCCTAAAGTCCAGTAGTTCTTTTTTTTAATTTTTTAATTTTTTAAATTGATTTGTTTATTTACTTTTAGTTTACAAGATTCAGTTCCACAATCCCTTGAGTTTCAAATTTTCTCCCCTTCTTCTTCCCCCTCACCCTCATGGTGGCATACAAGTATAGGATCTGCAAATACTTTCACTTTGGACATTAGTCCGGTTGTATAGAAGGTTGTAACCAATGGAGTGAACAATGAGAAAAAAGAGAGAAAGCCAAACATGAAAAAGAACGATAGCATGTAGATTGCTTCAGTCTCCATTTAAACTCTGTTCTTTCTAGATCTTTCTCTGAATGTAGACATCTCCTTCCATTCTGAGACTTGTAGAGTCGTGTTATAACTGTGCATTGCTGAGAAGAGTCCAGTTTATCAAAGTTGGTTATCACACATACGATGTGTCTGTGATTGTGTACAAATTTTTCCTGGTTCTGCTCTTCTCACTTAGCATCAGTTTGTATAAATCTCTCCAGGTGAATACGAAGACCGTCTCCTCCCCATTTCTTATAGCACAATAGTATTGCATTACATTCATATACCACAACTTGTTCAGCCATTCCCCAATAGATGGGTCCCCTTAATTTCCAGTTTCTTTGCCACCACAAAGAGAGCTGCAATAAATATTTTTGTACGTATGGGTCTTCCCCCCACTTCTATGATGTCTTTGGGATATAACCCAAGAAGTGGTAATACTGGGTCAAAGGGTATTTTACAACCAGTGTCTCTGATAAAGGCCTCATTTCTAAAACATACAGGGAATTAAATAAAATCTATAAGAATACAAGTCATTCCCCAACTGTTAAATGGTCAAAGGATATGAACAGGCAATTCTCAGAGGTAGAAATTAAAGATATCTATAAGCACATGAAAAAATGCTCTAAATCACTATTGACCTGAGAAATGCAAATCAAAACAACTTTGAGGTACCACATCTCTCCAGCCAGACTGACTAAGATGACAAAACAGGAAAATGACAAATGCTGGAGAGGATGTGGAAAAATTGGAACACTAATGCATTTTGGTGGAGCTGTGAATTGATACAACCATTCTGGAGAGCAATCTGGAACTATGCCCAAAGGGCTATAAATAAGTCCAGTAGTTCTTTAAGGGATACAGTCTTTTGTACAGGGACTGACAAGAGTGGGGGGATTTTAAGAGCTGAGCAATTCTTGTAGCGGGAGAGACACGAGTTTATGAATGGAGCTGAAAAGAATTGGTGGCCAAAGGAGTAACAAAGGAAGGAAAAACTAAACCAAGAAAGTTAAAGAAAGGCCACAGACATACCTACCCCCTCCCCTCCAGCTCCAACATGTCATAATAGAAGATTCAGACTGACTCCATCAACTCCAACAACTCTATCAACCCGCCTCTTTAAGGACTGAAGGAAGTTCCCCAAAATGTATGGTTTTTTTCTAACTCCCCCTCCCTATGTCTGTACAATAGCATAATATATCATATGCTCTGATCACTTCTTTTACCTAAACATTTCTTAAATAACTAGTTTTACATTATTTTTAGATGATTTATTTTTGTCTTTGTGTAAATATGTATTGATTTGAATTGAATTAAAGGGAGGCCAGAGTTAACTAGAAATAGACATCATTTTAAATTAAGGCAGAGAGTCTAATCTCTCTTTGTATGTTAGGAATTTTCCTAACTAGAAGGCTCTGAGTTACTGTAATTGTACAACTAACGTTTCCTTGTCTGGTATAAACTCTACAAAATAGCAGAAGACGGGACCACGTGAATCTGAGGGGCCATTACACTGTGGTTGCTGCTACTGTTGTTCAGTCCTGGCAGGCTAGTCCAACTCTTGGTGACCCATTTGGGGTTTTCTTGGCAAAGATACTGAAGCGATTTGCAATTTCCCTCTCCAGCTCACTTTACAGATGAGGAAACAAAGGCAAAAAAGGGCTAAGTGATTTGCCTAGGGTCACACAGGTATTAAATATCTAAGTATGGATTTGAAGTCTTACAGATTTGACTCCAGGTCCAGCACTCCATCCATTGTGCCACCTCCACTAAAAAATGAGCTAATTTTATAACTGGGTATGGCTAATAAAATCTCCAGAGAGAAAGGGAGTAGGAAAGAGAAGGGTGTGAAAGGAAATATATCCTACTCTAAATGACCCTTCAGAGAGGAGATAGCAAGATCTGGGATGAATTCAACTCTGCCCCTATCCAACAGAGAAGCAAGAGTATGTAAGATTAGCAGCTGGTCAACTGCCCTCCACAATTATACTTATGCCTACTGATGTTACTGAATGCTTTGTTTCCATGCACATATCTTATCATTTCTATTCTTAAGAATCTTGATATTGACTTTTATTTTTACATTAAAAAGTTGATGATATGTAGACAGCTGACTGAGAAATGGCTTTCATATTTCCCATCTGTTAAAAATAATCAGTTTCATTTTTTGTCATGCTATTTTGTGGTCATTATATCTGGAGCTTTCAAGCTCTCTTTTTAAAGAAAGTATTCATGAAACTATCAGTACTTAAGCTTCTATATAAGTTACAACTCTTTATTTGCTTTTATTTATCACACTGAAACTATGTTTTTCAACATTTTTTTCACCACTCTCTCACTGATCCATATTTGTATTGAAGTAACCGAATTCTCTCACAATACATAAGAGGGTAGGTAAACTATTTTTTAGAAAGTAGGAGAAAGGAAGTGATGATGTTTCATCCTTATTCTCCATCAGCTGAGAACACAGAACTCAAAAACCCAAGGGAAGATGGTGGCAGTTAGTACCACATAGAAGTTATGTACTATTGATGATGATCTATGCTGACTGGCTGAAAAATAAAACAAATTCTTAAGGTTGAGAAGCTATGGATGATTAAAGTGGCTTCCTATTACCTAGCTCAAGGTCAAAAGGGATAAGAAAATGGTTTTAAATTATGTGAATTGGGTTAAAAAAATACCATGTTGTCCAACCTAGTACCAAATTTGGCGCCAAAGACTATTCCTTTAATCCAATTCAAACCAATACATATTTATACAAAGACAAAAATAAAAGTCCTTTTTGCCAAGGTTATTTAAAAGAAGAGGGGTGGACAGGAAGAGTAGGAGGTACAACAATTACACAGATAAGAACATATAAAATACATACAATGTCATTGTATGGGTGGCTAAGAAAAACACTAAAAAACTGGGACATCAGGAAAGGTCTCACACAAGACGAAGTAGAGATGAGGAAACAGAACATTTGGCATGGAATATAGCTTGTGCAAGGGCACAGAAAGGCAAATGCATAGGAAAGACCAAGTGGGCTAGTCTGGGTAGGATGCAGAGTTAATGAGGAATTAAGTGTGGAAAGATGGGCTGGAGCCAGATGGCTAAAGGGCTTAAACACCAGAGGAGCCTGTGTTTTATTCTACAGGAGGATATCCCTAAGCTTCTGGAGCAAGAGGGTGATGTGATCAGTCCTATGTTACAGGAATGTAACCCTTTGCGTGCCCAGGTAAATAGAAAGTGTTTAGAGAAGCCCATACTGGCAGCATATTCATGATTTCAAAGGAGCAGAAAGATTTGTTAAGGAAAAGTCCAATTCCATAGGACTCATGATTATAAGTGCTATATACCTCCTGCAAGAGAACTGATGAACTGTTAGTGTAGATGGAAGCTTTTTTTCACTTCTTAAAAATTTTCTTGCTTTTTTTTTTGGCAACATGACTAAGGTGGAAATATGTTTTGCATGGCTTCACATGTATAATGGGTATCATATTGCTTCCCTTCTCAATGGGTGGGAAAGGGAAGGGAAGGAAGGAGAGAAATAAAATCAAATAAATCTTATTATTTAAATAAAAATAAATGATAATTAATGAGGAGAGGGAGGACAAATGAAGATAAATTTTAATTAAACAAAAAATGAATGCTAAAAAGCAAATAAAATGTGAGGGGGGTAAACAAGAGGATGCAAATACACCAATGAACAAGTCAACAGGAATGTAATTTCAGTTATTTCAATGTACTGTGGTCCTATTCACATGGGGCAATAGGTAGCAGGAGGCTTTTTTTACGTGGGATATTTGCAATTATTTCTTAGATATGATTTATTTAATGAATGTAAGCAATATGTGAGATGCTATACAAAATAGAGGAGACATAATTCCTTTTCCTGTCTTACATTCAACAGGCAATTTATGTAATTCAAGTACAAAATATTTTTAAATGGATAATAATCTTGGCAAAAGCCAAATAATAAGTTAGTGCAAAAATCTATTAGTATTCATCAGAGTTGAAGGAGGAAAGGGAGGAAAAATGATACTGATATGGAGTCAGTGGAACAAGTGAAAGGTTTTACATATTTGGGAAAAGATACTTTTAGGGAAAGTGTTGAAATCCCTGAAAAATCAATACACTATATTGATCAAACTGCAGTTAAGACAAAAAAAGAATGAAACTTCTTGGAATATTCAAAATACACTAGGGGAGGAGGCAGTCTGGCGTGGCTGAAATTAATACAGATTTTGCCTTACCCTGTGTACTAGCTTTGTGATGTTGGAAAACTCATGTCCTGTCTCTGAAATTTAGTTATCTAATCTGCAAAATAAGAACAGCAAGAACTGCCCTGTCTATCTCACAAGGTTGCTTTGAGGAACAAATTATTTAATGTGTGTGAAAATGCTTTGCAAACTATAGAACACAGTACAAATTTAGGGTTACTATTAGAATAATATCTCAAGATCCAAAAATAACCAGAGGAAGCTTTTCCACATGTTGAATAGATCCTGTATAGGAAATTTACAGTAAAAACTAAGATAAAATTTCTAAGGGCTAAAAGGACACTGAAATGTTTTGATCTTTATTAATGGAAGAAACACCCCATAGAAAAAATCACCAACCATTTTAAGGATGGCTATTTGAGGGTGAGGGAGGGGTTACAACTGTAATTTAATTAGGGTTTCCATTCAGAAACTGAAATTCCCTCACCAAAGCAAGATCAACAACTCATGTATGACGTACAATCAGAGATTTGTCTCAAGCACTGAGATAAGAAGTGATTTCTCCAAGGTCACTCAGTTGGGATTTGTAAGGGTCTAAACCTGAATCCATATCTTACTGGTTCCAAGGTTAGTTCACCATCCTCACTGTAGCACTGCCTTTATTATTATCACAATATTAACATACAAATGATGAATGATATTAAATAAAAAGAATACTAAATAATATGTTACTGAGTGGGATCTCATATTTTAATGAATGCCTTCATTGTCTAGCCATAAAATGTGAGAATGAAGAAAAGCATGCATAGTGGTTTGAAATTCTTACCACATATTGTAAATTTAAATTGTCCATTTTCCCATAGCAAAGATCGAGAAGCGTGACTGTCGGTTTAGTGAAGTTCTTTCTTGGCATCAACCAGGGCAGTGCAAGTTCCTCAATGCCAGTAGCCTGAATTAATGAAAAAAAAATGAATGAAAAAACTTCAAAAATCAATCACCTAGAACTGGGAACTACTGCATCAAAACAAGAGAAATATAAGAATTATCTGTGATAATGGGAGGAAACAGAAGGAATGATGCAAAATGGAACCACAGAATCACAAAACCAGGTCATCTAAACCAATTCCATACCTGCATAGAAATCACCTCTGCAACATCCCTGGCATGTGGTCATCCAGCTTTTGCCTAAACCTCCAGTGAAAAGAGGGAAAGCCATTACTTCCTAACACAGCTGAGTCTACTTCTGCATAGCTCGTTAGGAAATCCTTTCTTCCTTAGAAACTAAATTGCCCTCTCTTATTTCTATCCATGACTCCTGGTTCTCACATCTAGGGTCAAGCACAACAATCTAAATCCCCGCTCCCACTTAATAGCCATGGGCACCCAGAAGTGAACATAGTATTCTAAGTCTTGTTTGACTAGACCAAGGGTCATTTCTAAATTCACTTTCTTCCTTCTTTCCTTCCTTTCTCTGTGTGTGTGTGTGTGTGTGTGTGTGTGTGTGTGTGTCTGTGTCTGTCTATCTTTTGAAGAGGGGAAGGCAGCTAGGTGGCCCAGAGTCAGGAAGACCTCAGTTCAAATCCACCTCAGACACTTACTAACTGTGTGACCCTGGGCAAGTCATTTAATCCCTGTTTGTGTCAGTTTCTTCATCTGTATAATGAGGATAATATTAGCACTTTTCTCCCAGGATTGTTGCAAGGATCAAATGAGATTAAAAATTATAAAGCCCCTAGCACAGAGTCTGACACACAGTGTTATGTAAATGGTAGCTTTCGTCATCACCATCATAGCTTTTTGGAATTTGATATTACAATCTGCCTTCCTTGAAACTCAAAGCCTCCATTGGCTTTGGTGCTACCCTTATCTGCCTTTCCTCTCCCCTGAGTGTGCCTTCAATTTTAAAATGGAACTAAATAAACATCAGCTTTTCCTAGCATGCATAACCACAGCACAGTGTCTGTGGAGTACCACTAAAAAAATGCTGCTTTTGGAACGTACTAATTATTGTTTTGTTGTTTTTATAGCAATCTGTCTTTTCAATTATGCTTTGTTTAGTATCAAAATGATTTTATCCCCAGAACAAGAGAATTTCAGAAGCTGCTAAACAACAGCAGGAGATGCTCTTCAGTGGTGAGATTAAATTGACCTAGATTGCAAAACTGACTATGAGAAATCCTCAAAGTATACTGATCCCATGTGTGTGATGAAGAACTTACTTTATTAAGAAATACTGTAGAATTTTTTTTAAGTTAACAGTTAAAGTTGAGAAAGTTGAATTTCTTGTATACTGTGTTCTACAGTACACTGAAAGAGAAAAGAGGGGTGGCTAGGTGGCGCAGTGAACAGAGCACTGGCCCTGGAGTCAGGAGGACCTGAGTTCAAATGCGGTCTCAGACACTTAACACACTTACTAACCCTGTGCCTTTGGGCAAGTTACTTAGCCCTAATTGCCCTCCAAAGACCAAGACAGAGAGAGAGAGAGAGAGAGAGAGAGAGAGAGAGAGAGAGAGAGAGAGAGAAGAAGCTCCCTTCTTTTCAATATATCATATTCAGCTGAACCTTCTGCAATAGAGCAAGTATTAAATTCTCAGCTATTTTTTTAAAGACTACCTCCCTTCCTTCAAGGATCTATCATTTAATCTTCTATGGCTTAGTACAAAGATTCTCAATCTAGTGTAGGTAATCCCTGAGGATGTGAGAAGATGGGGAGTAGTGGGCAAATAACCATATTATCTTAATGAAATTAATTAATTTAATATCTTTTGTGCATATGCATGGAAAAACTAGAACTTTGAAACTGAGTAGAAGGCACAGGAAGATTTATAGGAAGCCAAGATTGTAGAGACTGAAAAAGGTTGGGAAAGTTGCCTTGGTAAGTGATCTTCATTAATTACTTAGTTGAAAACAGTCACGCTGGGGCTAACATTTTAGCGATGAAATCTTCTGACCTTAGGGAGACAGGTCTCTAGGAGAGAGAATGACATTCAGTACGCTGCCAGACCTGTGCTCAAGACATTTCCAAGGGATTTCTCAAAAAGGTAGAAAATGTAATGAAACTACTGTAGAAGGCTGGTGGCAGCATTAAAATTTATATTATTATGTACGGAAATGTATTAGAGCGGAATGCGGAAGCATTGTGTAGTAGGGAGCACACTGAATTAGGAGTCAGAAGGCATGAATGCAAATCTCAACTCTAAGGCATTTGATATAAAACAAATTCATTACAATTAGAGAAATCTAAAAGCAGAATGGGCCACATCAGAAGGTAGTGGCAGTCTCCTTACAAGAGGCCCTAAACTTCAGTTAGATGGATACTCCCAGGGTGTGGAAGGGAGGATTCTGGCCAACATCCGGGATGATCTAGACAGCCCATGGAATTTCTCCCAACTCTGAGAATCTGTGATTAAGAAAATTCAAATTCATGAAATGGGATGATAGTTGAAAATCCTGACAAGGGGCAATAGTAGCATTATAGGCATTCAGAAAGGGGGCTAGATAGGAATTGGGGGATTCCAACTACATTTGTCATCATTCCTTGCCCTGGAAAATGCAATAATGGTCCCAACTAATTTTTCTCTCTTCTTCTTGGGAATTTAACATTAAATTTAATAAAATAATTTAAGTCCCTGATACACTAATTAAAAAAAAAACACTTTTCTTCTTTCTGTGCAACCAATGAAAAGCTCACTCCTAACTGACTTTCATGAAATGAAATACATTCAGACCAATGATGTCTTTGGTTTAACCACAGTTTTATCTTAATACCAACTTTTAGAAATTAAGCCAATAGTAATAAAAAAGTCATTAAAAGATGAAAAATTTAAAGAAAACTTTAAAGAAATTTGGAATGGACACACATTCTTCCTGGTAGAGAGAGAAAAGGAACAAGAAGGGGAAACAGGAAGCGTAATCTTCAAGTTTCTCTGCAAATTCAGAGCTACAATTCCTCCTGCCTCAGCCCCAGGTGGCTTCTACATAGTTTAACACCTTCCTGCCCCAACTCCCAAATGTGGTAAGAGCAATGACGGGGCAGTGGGTGCCCACAGAAGCTCTGCCCAGGAACTCTGTCCATCTCTCCTGTCTGGCACCTTACAGCAGATGTGTTCCATCTTCTCTCATTTTCACCTCCCACAAGATTTTCAGCTTCTCCCTAACTCATGTAACGGAAGAAAAAATGTTTTGTTTTGTTTTCATTTTTTGACTATACGGTCATAACTTTATGGTTCCCAAAGATCAAATAATGAGAATAGCAGAACCCTTGGTCCACTCACAATGTTTCCAGCAACCTGCTACAAAGGAAAAACTTCCCAACAATTAGGAGTTATAAACAGAAAAGTGGAAGGGGACTCCTTGGGTGGCAGTAGATTCTCCTTTACTGGAGATCCTCAAGAGATGGTTGGATGACCACTTGTTGGTTTAGAATAATGAGAATTATTTTATTGATATGGTTGGACCAGGTGGCTTCATAAATTCTTCCACCTCTCAAATTCTATGATTCTGTACAACTGCTAAAAATGACAAAAAATCCAGCTGAGTATTGTAACTTGCTTCTACAATTAAGTAAAAGTCAAAATCCGAGGTTATATTGATGGAGTCCTAATAAAGCTGCCCCCACACCCAATATTCTGACTTCATTATAGGCCTGGACCCACTGAACTGCAGGCCCACTGTACCTACCTAACCCCCTGCCAATGTCCTAACTTCTTCCTATATGCCTCACTGCTCACTGGAACAACAGGTGTGTCCCTGAACTCTTAGTTCCCACAGAAACAGCAGGTGTGTCCATGTGATGGGAGGGACCCAGCTACCTGGTCACTGCCCTCAGATCCATTCCCACAGAAACAGGTGCGTTCTTGTATTCAATCACAATCACATCATCCATCTAGCCCAAGACAGGACCACAATACCTAACTATCTGTCTTAACCAGACAGGACCACAACAACTAGGCTGTTGGACAGCAGAATGACCAGAATGTTTAACCACAGAACCATAGACGGGACCCCTCCTCCATTACCTAATTCTTTAATAAACTCCCCCTGTTTTTTTTTTAATGTTAATGATATTCCTCTATTCTATGTAAATTTCTGTTATGTAATTGCATCTTTACCCTATAAAAATCTATCTTGCTCTCTCTAAAATAGCTGGTTCCTCTTGGAACTTAGCCCGCTTCATGAGAGGTGTCAGTCTCAATAAATGCCTGTACTTGGATGAGAGGCGGTCTGACTCTGAATTCTTTGAGATGGTTCCACCACAACACATCATGAAACCACAACAGTTTTTGGGTGGGCAAAGCCCCCACCTCAATAGTTTTTGGCATCCCTGGGTTTAAACCACAACAATATGAGGCCACAATCCAGTAACAACTGATTTGATACAACTTTGGAAATATTTGGAAAAAACTAAAGCTGAACCTTGATCCTAATCACTGTCATTACAGAGAAATTCACTTGGTACAGTGGAAAGAGCATGCACTGACTCTGGAGTCAGAGGACCGGGGTTCAAATCCTGCCTCTGATGCTGGCTGCCTGTGTAACCTTGGGCAAGTCATTTAACATCCATGGGTTTCAGTTTCCACATCTGTAAAATGTGAGGATTGGACTAGATGGACTAGGTCTTTCCAGCTATAATTCTTTAATCCTATAAAAATTGTTGTAACCTCTTATTAAACCCATAAAAGACAGCATGATGCACAGAAGTAGGTGAAGAAAGTGATTTTATTCAAAGATTTGAGCAATCTATAATAGCCTTGACTTGATGAAAGACTTACAACTATTGACTTACTTCTGGGCCAAATCCACCATCACTTGCACTATACCTCAAGTAAGAGCGTAGACATGTGAAACATTCATTTTTCTCAACTTGCAATTTTTTAGACAAAAGGGAGTCAGAAATCTGTCAAATTGCAAAGAAAATGAGATAACACTAGCCACGTGGAATATACTACCTGAGTCTTTTATTCAAATGAATAAAGATATATCCAAAAAAGTTAAAGCTAAATATTACCACGCTTAAAATCAGTTAAGACAAAGAACTGTCCTTATCTTAGATTTTAGGTATTATAATGCTTTTCTCTATTGTGTTAAACTTTAAATGTTCAAAATTTCAGCGAGGTGTACAATCAGAGCTACCATAGCAAAGACCACTTACTCAACTAGTTCAAAAGGCATTACAATGGCAGAATTGTTTTTTTCATCTAATTTGCATGTAAAGATTCCTCTATAAAACTTATGGTTCAAATGTTAAAAAAAATGATTTTATAAGAAACTCTCTATAGTCTGTAGCTCTCCAGCTTATTTTCCTTGCTAATATATTGACCAAAAGTATATATTTCTGCCATGAGAATATGTTTCAGCTAGCCACTGTGTGGTAATGAGCAGCTTTTTGTTTTAAAGTTAGCACAGTACAAAGTTATTACAGAGCTCGTGCTATTACATCACCTTGGGCTCCATTCCACGATGAAACAGAAAGAGCATCACACCTCATAGCTGCAGTAACCACAGCAATTTTTCTGAAAAACTCAAGTTGTAAAACCACCTGGGATTCTACATGCATGGATAAGATCCACTTAAGTATTTCTCACATAGCTAAATATTCATATAATAAACGTAGGATGAGAACAGGGAGAGACTAGAATAGATTACTAGCTACTGGTTTCATTTAAATTTTGTTTTAAATTATTCAAATTGTTTAAGTTGGAAACTTTAAGAATTTTGATATGGGCTCCCTTTATTCCTCTTCTCTTCGTTGCAAAAACAAAAACCAAATCAAAACAACAACAACAACAAAACCCTTGACATCATCCCCTACTCTCTCATCATTTCCCTCTAGTTTTTGACAAAGGGGAATCCTTCTTGATCTTGCTAAGGTCAGTCCCTCTACTTGAGCCTGTGATCACATCTCCTAGACGTTCTTCACAAGACTGTCCAGTCAATCATCCATTATCTCTGTCTCTAATCTTCAGTTTCTCCGTGGTTCATTACCCTTTACCTTTAAACATGAGCACACCTCCCCAACCTTAAAAAAGGTTTCACTAAACCCGACTTTCAACTGATCATCCTATATTTCTTCTCTTCTCTTCATCCAAACTCTTAGAAAAAGGTCTCTGTACCTCTGTTTTCACTTCCTCTCCTCTCACTCACCTAGTCTTCTCAGTCCTTTGCAATGTGGTTTACAACTTTATAATTTGACAGAAACTGCTCTCTCCAAAGTTATACATGATCTCTTTGTTGTTACGTTTGATGGCCTTGTTTTCAGTCCTCATCATTCTCGAGTCATCTGCTGCTTTTGATCCCATTACTCACCCCTCTCCTTCTAGATACTCTCTCTGCTCTGGGTTTTAATGACATTGCTCTCTCCTTATTTTCCCCCTACTTCTTCCAACCACTCCTTCTAGGTCTTCTTCGCTGGCTCATTGCCAATATCACACCTAACTGTGCATGTTCCTCAAGGCTCTCTTCTAGGTCTAATCATCTCTCCCAATACTCTCACTTGTTTTCATCATGAGTTTAATTATCACATCCATGCTGATGCCTCCTACATCTATACATTCAGCCCAGTCTCTCCCTGTAGGTTTAGTTCTGAATCACTGGGACATTACAAACTGAAAGCCAAATAGCCATCTCAAACCCAACATGTCCAACACAGAACTCGTTATCTTTTCTCCCAAACCAACCCCATTTTCAAACTTCTCTATTTCTATTTTAAAAGGACTGTCATTCCTCTAGATTCTCTTGGCTTTATTTTAATACTTCATCCTCACACCAGACAATAAAATTAAAAAATTTTAAGGAAACTGATAACTGACTATAAAAATATAAAGCACCCAAATTAATTGAAACTGGAATAGAAATCTTAAACAATCCAATCTCAGAATATAAAATTGAACAAACCACAAAAGAACCACAAAAGAAAAAAAACTCTGATACAGATAAATGTATAGACAAATTCAATTTTAAAAATTTAAGAATCAACTATATCTATGCTACACAAATTATCCTTAGTACCTGAGGAAGAAAATACCTACCAAGCTCCTTCTATGAGATAGATGTGGCTTTAATCCCTAAATCATAAAGTCATAAAGGAAAGAAAGGGAAATATAGACTAATATCACTAATGAATATCAATACACAAGTTTAAACTAAAATAGGAAAATCACACAATGTAACAAAAATTATTTACTATGACCAAGTTATGTTTATGCACACTTATACTAAAAGCCTTTAAGAAGCATAAGCACAGAAAGGTCATTTTTGCTTCTGATCACTGTCTCCCTTCATCTACCTTTCCTTTCATCTCCCTTCCATGTTCCTCCCCTCCTAGTTCCCTGTTGAGTAAAATGAATTTTTATACCCAATTGTATGTATATATATTCTTCCCTCCTTGAATTAGCTCAGATAAGAGTGAGGTATAAGTGTTGCCTCCTCTTCTCCCCCATTTTCTCTTCCACTGTATAAGTTCTTCTTTGAATGTCCATTCTTCCTCTCCTTTCACCTTGCTCCAGTGCATGCCTCTCTCTAATTCTTCCATTCTTCTTTTGAGATCATCCCAAGGTAATATATTCACAACCACACCCTCCATCTAAGTAGACTCCTTCTAACTACCCTAATGTTATGAAAAAGTTCTTAGTGGTTACACGCATCATCTTCCCATACAGGAATGTAAACAGTTGAGCCTTGTTTAGCCTCTTATATTTTCTCACAGATGTTTATTTTTTTATGCTTCTCTTGGTTCTTGTGTTTGGATATCAAATTTTCTATTCAGCTCTGGTCTTTTCCTCTGGAATGCTTGAAAGTCCTGTATTTTATCAAATATCCATTAGGGGAAAGAGACTACAATCCTTTAGAGTCATATTTTCTGGATAGGTAATTCTTGCTTGTAATCCTAGCTCCTTTACCTTCCAGAATATCATATTTCAAGTTTTCTACTCTTTCCTACTGGTAGCTGCTAAATCTTGTGTGATTCTGACTCATGCTCAGTATTTAAACTGTTTTTCTTTTCTGGCTACCTGCAGTAGTTTCTCATTGATCTGGGAATTCTGGAATTAGGCTATAATACTCCAGGGAGTTTTCATTTTGTGATCTTTTTTTATAGGAGATAATCAGTGGATTCTTTCAATTTCTACTTTGCCTCCTGATTCTAAGACATCTGGGTAGTTTTATAATTTCTTGAAATATGATGTCAAGACTTTTTTTTCTTATTCATGCATTTCAGGTAGACTAAAAATTCTCAAGTTTTCTTTCCTTCATCTATTTTCTAGGTCAATTGTTGTTCCTAAGAGATATATATTTTCTTCTATTTTTTTCAGTATTTTGACTTTGTTTATTGTTTCCTGATGTCTTACGGAACTTTTATCTTCCATTTGTCAAATTCTAATTTTTAAAGAGTTCTTTTCTACAGAGAGGTTTTGTACCTCTTTTGTCATTTGTCCAATTCTGATTTTTAAGGAATTATTTTCTTCAGCATTTTTGTGCCTCTTTTATCAAGTGTTAATTCTCTTTTTATAGTTTTCTTTCAGAGCTCTCATTTCTTTTCCTGATTTTTCCTGTACTACTCTTACTTGATTTTTGGAATCTTTTTTTTTTTGCCCTTTTTTTAAGCCACTCTAGGAATTCTTCTTAGATTTATTACATCTAATCAGCCTTTGTCTTGGAGGCTTTTCTTGGAAATTTTTGAGGCATTGTCTTCCTTTCAGTTTACTACTTTATAGAGCTGGATAAAATATTAACAAAATTTATTTAAAAGAACTGGACACTTGTACACTTGACCAGGTGTTCATCCTGCTGCTGCTGCCATCTCCACCCCACAGGTCTAGTGCCTCTTTTGCTACAGTCTCAGCCAGACCTCACTCCAGGGTCTATAAACCTGTGGGCTGTGGTAGTGGTGACAGCAGCAGGATGATTAAAAATCTGGAATCTCAAGAGAAAGAGTGGGAAAATAATAGGAATGAAAGGAGACTAGCACTTCCAGACTTCATTATAATATTAAGTAATAATCCAAAACTGTTTGGAACTGGTTAAAAATAGAAAAGTTTATAAGTGGTACAGAATAATAATCTATAAAATGAAAAGGTTGTATTATATGGGGTTTAAGTTCCTTCAGGTTCTAAACCTATTACCCTATACACCATGAGAAACAACAAATACGAAGGATTCAAGAAGATATAGGAAGAAGTATATGAACTGATGCAAAGTCAAATAAGTAGAACCAGGAAAACAACAGAAAAAATTACAACAATGCAAATTAAAAGAAGGAAATGAAATTCAATTGTGATGAACAAGCTCAATGAAGAAAAATGTTGAGAAAATGCACTTCCCTCTTTTTATTGCAGATTGTAGAGGTCTTGGGGGAAAAGGGAGTGGTATTCATAGTTCTGGAATTTACTATCAGAAAGATGTTGGTTTTTTCCAAACTTCTTTCCTAATATTTTTTTCCTGTTTCATCTTTGTTACAAGGGAAGCATCACTAAGGATCAAGGAAAGACATTTTTCAATTTAATTCAATGAAATATTCATTTAGCACTTATCATGTGCCAGACACTGTGCTAAGTGCTGGAGTTACAAATAAGAAAGAGACAGTCCTTGCCCTCAAGGAACATACAATCTAATGGGAGAAGAGAATACATGAAAAAATAAAAGCCAAAAAGAGGGGGTAAAAATGCATCAGGGAGTGCCCAGTTGTAATGTTAATGGGATTTGAAGATCTTCTATGCCCTTGATTGGCAAGTAAACAGGTACTTAGTACTTAGTTTCAAGTTAATTATATAAAGCCTCTGTTAAAGAAACAGAAGATATGAACCCCTATTGCTAATGTAACACGAAGGGGTGGAACAGGGAGGAACTAATACCATATATAAGGAAAAGCACAAGCTGGACAGTCAGAAATTCTTGCAGAACTTCTTGAAGAACTTCTTGGAGCAAGCCATGTGGAGGCTGGAGAAAATGATTTGATTTTGAGAATGGAGCTTCTGCTGAGACTTTTCTTCTGGGAACTTTTGCTGAGAGCTTCTGAGAACCAAGCTGAGGAGCTACCTTGAGTGAGAGAGGAGGATCCCTGCCTGAGGGAACCTGTTCTGTTGTGAAGGCTTGGGAATGTGAGTGTTCACTGCATTAACCATGTGTATCAACTTTGTGGTTACTGTAATGACTTTGGCTTTCTGGTTCTGGGATTAGGTTTTCTGGTATTTGAAAAAAGGCTTTGGTTCTGTCCTCCATGTGGAGAGTTTGCTACATTTTGGAATTCACAATTATACCAGCATATTCATAACTACTGTGGGTGTTGTGAATATTGCATTATTGTTACACCAGTGTGGAATCACGATGTTGGGTAGAATTGAAACCAAACAGAGGTTCTGATAAAAAAGGAGAGTTACTTGGGACAAGTCTATAAATGAATGGAATGGGAAAAAAAATTAAAAAGTGAAGGCATCACAAAAAAAAATTTTTTTAATAGACCAACCACAAAGTAAAAAAAGGGAGGATAACTGATGGACAACCAGAATGTCCTATTAATATCCAAGTGGTATAAAGAGAACTAATACAGTCTTTAGTTGACCTATTAATCACTTCTTTCTTGGGACATGATTTGTGGCAGGTTTGTGGGAGAATACAAACAAGAGTCATATAAGATG
Organism: Pseudochirops cupreus; assembly: GCA_028627135.1. Classification (NCBI taxonomy): domain Eukaryota; kingdom Metazoa; phylum Chordata; class Mammalia; order Diprotodontia; family Pseudocheiridae; genus Pseudochirops; species Pseudochirops cupreus. The sequence goes on along the minus strand of CM053580.1, from coordinate 243,246,658 downwards.
GACACCCATGGATTGACTGTGATCTGCACTGCTAGAAGAAATACCAACCTTGATGAGATTACAGATCCTTCGATATATTATAATAAGATTTCTATTCATCATACTAAAGAGTATATAAAGAAAATTCTAGTATTTCATTCCCACCCTGTTCCCCAATACTTTGCTGTATATATTTAAGCAACTCCTATGGAGAAAGAATTGGTCATCTCCACCAACTGCAATCAACAGGGCAAGCAGGCCAGCTTAGCAGAAGTAGCAAGGTGCACTGGGATAGAGACAGAAGGTTGCATGTCCTAGACAAGTCAAAGAACCAACACCACCACTATTACTACTTCCCTTAAAACCCAAATGGAGATAGGCCAGGACCCTGAACCCCTAGACCACGATTCCTACCAGCCTGAACCACACATTCATCAATGAAGGAAGAAATCACTATGAGGAAGGGGCCTACCTTCCTCACTGCCACCAGTACCAACTTCAGGTCAACTACCACTCATGGGAAGGTAAACCTAGGAGCCTTGAGAGTGGCAGTACCCTTCCTACTCCACCTCTACCATTAATACTTGCCACCAAAGTCAGTGGCACTGTGAAATGATTCAGTATCACAAAGTGATAGGATTTTATAAGTGAAAATGACATTAAAGATGATGTATTGCCACTGCACCCTAAGACTCCCTGAACTTTCCATTTGGCATACAGCTAAAAGCATCTATGTATACTATCTTCCCCATTACAATATGATTGCTTTGAGAATGGGGGCAGTCTTAATCCTATGACTAGCACAATGCTATGCAATTACCAAGTGCTTAATAAAGATTATATCATTCAGTTAGAATTTAAGTATCCTGACATACACACAAAGTACTATAAAATAATCAAGTGTTAATATTATTTTTCACATAGAAAGAAAGAAAAATTCACAAATTGTATCTTGTTGATCAAAAGACAAATGTTAGAACAGAAATGGTATAATTTAATGTAGATTCTCTTCATAGTTTTCTCCATCTGGATCAAAACTCAACTGATGGAAATTCTGAGGCACAGAAAAAGTATATTTGTGCAGCAATGGAAAGCTTCAATTTATAAACACTGCTAGGGTTCATGATCTACCATGAATAAAATTTATATAATTTATATGCCTTTTTACCAATCAAGTTAAACAACAGATCTAATATTACCGCCAAAAGAAAGATTCTCAAAACTTCTATCTTATTTTTATGTACTAATGTGTAGTTACAGGGTAAAAATAATTTTTAAAAAATTGGATACAAATATCCAAAGACTGATTGTAGTACTGAGTGCAAGGCAATATCTTATTTATGGCCATATCTCTCTGAGAGCCTATCATTGTGTCTAGCATGTAGTAGGTGGCTAATATGTGTTCTTTGAATAAATTAATATCTAAATTGACCATATACTTGGTTAGTCTACAGAGAAAGAAAAGAGCTAATCGGCATTTTACTAAACCAAAGCCTACTAGAAACTAAACAGATTTTATAACAGCAGAAAAATAAGGCCAAATCAAATGCTTCAAGTAATCTATATTCTAATTCAAACTTAATTCAAAGGTATGAGGTTTAAATTTTTTTGATAATTATTTAAAATGATTAAAAAGAATTTTTTTGCACAAAACCTAAGGTATACTACTGTTCATTTTCTTAAGAATTTTTTAAAATAATTTTGACTTTTATTACTATTATCATATGACTCAAATAATTCCATAAAGAACCAAATGCTAGACTTAACTAATATTTAATCATTATTGATATTCCTATGTGATCTAGAACTTTACTAAAATGAAAACAATACTGAATAGATAATTTTTATAATTTTTGAGCCCTGAGAGTATAGTAGGTTTTAACCTGAATATAGTCCCTTCCTTGGGGCTATTAGGTAAATATTGATTTTTTGTCTGAGTACCTAACAAGATTTATTGACATGGCAGTTCCATATTTCCTGAGAGGAACAATAAATCTTGTTAGGCACCAAAGCAAGAAGACGATGTCAATACTGGCCATTATGACATACATTTATCATTGTACTCATCCAAGGAGTTAAGTGAGGATCCCATAAAACACTTAGCCCAATTTCTTTCCCATGCTCAGGGACAACAAAACCTCCTAAATTTTTCTGGCATTCATTCATAACTGCAGTTGATTAAAAGTTCATGTGCCTAGGAGTTTTCCTGAAGCTCCCCCAGAGAGAACTGAAATGGTGGATGACTGCAAAAATTTCCATAGCTAGCACTGACCTATGTATAAGATTCTGCTGTGCAGTCTCTGTTATCAAACAATAATATCGATAAGAAACGTCTACACTACATGTCTACACTGTAGAGTTAGTTGATTTTTTATTTTTCTAGTCAAGCAAACTATGCCCAGAATGCCCAGGGTATCAAGACAGGAACTGGAGATAACATGGTGCCCAGAATTGTACATACTGCTCTAACACATCCAAAATAATTTAAGTTCATGCACAAATTCTGGTTGACCTAGATATTGTGACATGACATGCTCATCTGATTTATTTTCTGGCACAAAGACCAGCACAGCACAAGGCTACTAGCACATTAATTACTCATTTCTAATTAGTAATTATTAATTACTATTCTATTTCTCCCTTTTCTCTAAGCCAAATCCACCTAGCACAAATGACAGGTGTATGATGCTCACTTTTCTGCATTATAAACTCTATTACTGAACTTTCTCTAGAATGCTTAGAAACAGTTCAAAGAATGATGACTTGGTGATGAGGTCAGTCTTATAGACAGCCACTTGACCAACGTGGAATGCTGAGGCTGAAAAAATATAGAAGACTGATTTCATTCACTTTACTACTGGTCTGAGAGACAGACTATCAGAGTAAGAATCTCTGAGATGGAATAAGGCCTAACTTTTGGTGGCTGACAAAGCTTCGTTCTGACTATGTAGTGTTAAAATCAAAGCTTGTATTCCTGACTGTCTTTTACTACCTTTAGATATTTGTTTGATATATAAAAAGTTCAAGAGATGTACCTCCTGGGGTGGCTAGGTGGCATAGTGAATACAGCACCGGCCCTGGAGTCAGGAGGACCTGGGTTTAAATTTGGCCTCAGACGCTTAACACTTACTAGCCGTGCGACCTTGGGCAAGTCACTTAACCCAAACTGCCCTTCCAAAAAGGAAAAAAAAGGAGAGATATACCTCCTTGGTAATTAATCATTTTATTAATCATTGCTAGCAAATGATTGATAAAGGCTTCAGTAATACTATCTAATGTCAAACACCCCTTATGGAAACCACTCAATGCTTATATGCCTTGGAGGAATGGGGTGGCAATTAATTCTCATTGGTTAATAATTAATTAAAAGAATGAATATTATAATAAGAAGAGGACCTATTCTAATGAGGTGCTGGGGACCATGACTGATCACTCAGTCTTAGACAAAGAGATTTATCAGACTTATCTCATATCCTAGGGCAATCTAGACAAAAGGGGGTCCACGTCTACTCAGACCTAGCTGAGTGAAGCACAATGGGCTAGAATTCACATTAAATTCATTGTAAAGTTCTCTAGTTTTCATCTGCCCTTCAGAGAACTAAGTTTTGACCTAATCTCCAAATGAGGAAGAGGAAAAATCCTGTGTCTCCTCAATATCTGGTTATTTAATAATCCTTTCTCTCATTTGGAAAAGCCACTTGAATTCCAAGAATATTTTTTTCATCAATAATGTAATCTTTTCCTTAGAACCTTTAAAATCTTCAAACTCTTTAAAATCTTCAAAATACTGTTGGGGTAGGAAGGACAGCTAGATGGCACAGTGGATAGAGCACTGGCCCTAGAGTCAAGAGGACCTGAATTCAACTGGCCCCAGATGCTTATTAGCTGTGTGACCCTGAGTAAGTCAGTTAATCCCAAATGCCTAAAAAAAAAAAAAAGGTAAATATTGTTGGAATTATAAAGAATCATTGTGCCTCTAAATGAAAGACTGAGACTTAGAGAAAGGAGAAAAGGCATCTTTCAACCCAGAAGTCTCATTTTTTTTTTACCAATACATAATCCAGTGTGCAAATTGGAAAGTGTGATTTGAATTGACAAATAACCAATTTGATTTAAAATTAACAAAAATTTTTGGGACTATTGCAACTGTTATTTTCTCAAGAAGGCAATAATTACAGATAAGAAAATCCTATTAAACTCATTTAAAAATACCCCCAAAATACAGCCCAATCAATGAAAGACTAAAACACTGGATCTTTAGACCCAAATTCTTGGGATAGAAACTTGGAATTTTAAAAATGATCCATTCTAACAATTAAGCTTACTTTTAAAATACTTACATTTAAGTACATGAGTGGCTGTCAGTCAATGGATGAGAATTTAAGTCTCTACTCTATGTGGGCACTATGCTAAATTCAGGGAATATAAAGAAAGGCAAAAAACCCCAAAAATTCCCCATTCCAAAAGAATTCACAGTGGGGATGGGGACATATTGAAGATAAATTAGAGATAATCACTAGGGAATCAGGAATTGTGTAGAAGTAGGGATTTTAAAGAGGAATAAAAGGAATCCAGAAGGTAGAAATAAGGAGAGAGAAAATTCAGGCCAATGAAAATGTCTGGAATCTGGAGATGGAGCATCTTATACAAGGAACAGCAAGTAGGTTGGTGTCACTGGACAGAAGATAATGTGGTGGAGTGCAAAGTATAAAATGGCTCAAAAAGTAGGAAGCAGCCAGGTCAAATATGAATGATCTGTAGGAAGGTCAAACAGAAGATTTCATATTTCCAAAATGATCTCATCCGCTCAAGCTCCACCAACAATGTATTCGCTTATTAGGGCCTGTTTTCCCAAAGTTTTAACATTGACCATTTTTCTCTTGTGTCATTTTGCCAGTTTGCTAGGATGAAGGTGAAACTTCAGAACGGTTTTAATTTTTGTTACCCTTATCTTTAATCATTTGGAATAAATTTCCATATGGTTGTTAGTAATTTTCAATTCATTTGAGAACTATTTGTTCATATCTATTAGGAAATGGTTCTTGTTCTGACATTTTATCCATTTAGAACTTATTGTGAGGTGTTGGAAATGATGCTAGATTGGGTCAAGAACTCTTTTTCAAAAATCTAACTTAGATATTTTATATTATTGCTGGTAACCATCCATCTCCTTTGTATTCTTGGTTTTGCTGTCACGTGATGAAATGCAGAAGTTTCTGAGTCTTTTTTTATTTCCTCCCTGATCATTCTAAATTCATCAGGTTCATTTTTAATTTGATAATCTTATTATACTAATAATTATATATAATAATATAATGTATTATATATTAATATTAATTAATAATATATCAATATAATATATCATTATATAAAATATTTTTTCCTCAGGTTAGCTAAAGGTTTTTCAATCTTCTCAGTCTTTTCAATAGAAAAAAATTGTTCTTACTTTTGTTTATTATTTCTATAGTCTTTTTGGTTCCCATTTTATCTAATATTCTAATTCTCAAAATGTTCTTTTGTTCTTATAGTAAGGTTGTAACTATATTTGGATCTGAGGTATGTAACTGTTGAATTTTAATATTTTTAAATTGTATGCTCAGTTTATCAGTGCTCTTTTCTATTCACGTACATTTTCAAAGATTTGATGCTTCTTCTGAGTACTTTATCTTCACTCCAAAAATTCTGGTATATTCTCTCAACTATCATTATTCTCTTTTGTAAGGCTATTTATTTCTATAATTTGCTTTTTGATACATTTGTTATTCATAATCTCCATTTACATATGTGTCTTTTGCTTATACTCTATTATTGCTTATTATTGTTTTATGGTCTGTAAAGAATATGTTTACTATTTGTCTTTTACATTGAATTATAATTTTTCTTTGTCTTGGTACATGATCTAACTAATA
>CM053580.1:243218760-243240270 GCA_028627135.1 Pseudochirops cupreus | reverse complement strand
CTTTGCAGGAAGAAAGGAGAGAACAACTTCAGAGGAGCTTGGCAGTGGTGGCATTATGTCACCAACTGTCACTCTCAGCTCTTGCCATGATCTTTGGTACCTCATCCTGCTCATTCCAAATAGAAGCAGTACCAATTCAGTGGAGTTTCAGAGGAAAATAACAAGGAAGCAGGCATACTGCTGGATCCTTCTCACCCTCATGGCTTCAAGGTGGAGAAGGGACTTCTGGCTTCTCCAAAAGCAGTCCCAGAGGGCTAAGGTCAAACACATCACCCATTAGGAAACTCTGAAACAGCATCTTCTTGTCTTTAATCTTTAATCTCCATAATAGTGCTATCCAGAAAGAGAGTGAGTCAAAAGTTGGGCTACATGAAGTTATATTTCCAAAGCTGTTGTGTGTGTGTTTTCTGGAATCCCATGCTTTCCAGCAAATCCAGTTGCTTACTGAGTCCTAGAACAGAGGTTCTTAACCTACAGTCCAGAGATCCCCTCCAAGGAGTCCATAGATAGATTTTGAGAGATCTTATTACACTCCAAATGTCTTCCCTGGGGTTTATGCAGGCTATCACCCTATACACATAGGGAAACAAGCCTCATTACTGAACAATTCAGTTCTCTGAGAGCCAGTATCCACAGCTAGTCAGTTACCAGAGAGGGAAGCACCAACATCTGGGCTTTTCCCAGCCTGGGGGCTCAACGGCTGCCCAGAGTCTCGTCTGGCCAAATCACACAACTCTTCTCAAAGTGAGCCCCCTCTTGTTTTATATTTTAAAGGTTGGAAAGCACTTCTTCAGGAACCCTGGAGCCAGCCCATTTTCGACTGACTCTTGCTCTCCAGATTCTGTACTATTAAAAGGAAAAAACTAGATTAAGAGAACCTCCAATGTCTTCCAAGTAGGAAATTTACAGAATATGACAAAAAGGTATAACAATGGCCTTATGGTTGTAAATGTTTCTTTCAGTGAATTAAAAATGTATCTAGTAGTAACTATCAGGAACTGCCATACAACCCATTGTAGGTTAGAGATTCCCTTTCCTTCCTTTACTTCCCAGTTTTCTGCTCAAACATTGACAAGTCGCATGGCTGTTGGACAAGGCTACCACTTAACAACTTTGAAAACAACTTAAATAGTTAATAATAACACCTTGGGCATGGTGCCAGCATTCCTGGAGAGCTCTAGGAAGCGCATCCAGCATCATACCCACTAGTAACATATTTTCAACACAGAATACTCTGTGACTCTGTTGAAGACTGCTGCACAATGGGTTGTGAAACTTTGTTTCTAATTGACACATTGAATATAAAATTGAGCAGAGAATTGAATTCTTTGCAATGATGAATGTGACAAAATATAGTAAAAATTAACCCTCGCTCCCCAAAAATCTTCTGATATTCATTTGCTTTCTTTACATTCTATCACCTATAAATTAGGCAATCTTTTTGAAAAATTATCAACTTAACACTTTCTTTGAAGATAGTTAATACCTTTCGAGGGTATGTAACTTTCCTTTTATAAAAATATTATTGATAGTAAAAAATGTTATTATAATTTGAGGGGGGAGGGTAGATGTTCTACTAGATCAGTGAAGTGTACCATGCAGAGAATCAGGAAATGAGTCCTATGCTTTCATTCACTATTAACTCACTTCATAAATTTGGACAGCTTTCAATATGCCAATGCTTAAATTTCCTTTTCCGCAAATCAGAGATTCTAATATGTATCTACTTGCTAGTATCTGACTCATAGGGTTTCTGTTGACTGTGAAATCTGTCTTGATAGAGTCTTCCTGTCCCCATGTCTTCATAGTCTATTCTCAGCCCAGCCTCATTGGTCAGCTTTTCTATAATGAGAGACAAAGAGTTTGAAAATCTTTGTTAAATCAGCATTGGCCTGTCTATGTTGCACCTGTGTTGTTGGCATACTTTCTGCCTCTTTTTAATTTGCAGTCCTAAATCTGGATTGGTTTTGGCTACTTCCCAACACGAGCAGTCCTCTTTATTGTGTTCTTAAATATTATGCAACTCGCACTGGCTTGGTGAATGGAGTCTACTTTCTGACCGTGACTCCCCACCCATGGGTGCTTCTCTAGTCCCTAGCACTGTACACATCTTATGGGTGAAGTGAAGATTAACTAGCTATTAAAAACTCATTATAAAATAATTTGAGCTCCTTGGAGCTAAGTGCTTTAAAATAGTTAAAAATATAAACCTTTACACCTAATTACAGATTAAACTTTTTTTAATTTAAGAGTTATGAATTGCTTTCATTGAGTTTTTCTTCTTCTTTTTTTTAGAAACTCCAGGAGGAAAATTCGAAATTAAAGTGTGAGCTAGAAGTTTTGAGGTATGGAAATATATTGGTGTAGTCTAGTGATTACTTTAAGCCACAAAATTGAGTGTTTCCTCCAGTACTTAACAATAAATCATGGCTAACAGTGTAAAAGATATTTCCCCCCCTGAAAAGTCTGCTTGTATGCTTATTTTTTGAAGGCAAAATTTATTAAAATAAAGAATTAGATTGATATGAAATTCTGATTACATATATAAACATAATAAAGTCAGAAATATAGAATAAACAAAACGTGTTTATGATGCTATTTAAAATGCCAGAATATTGTAACCAACTAGGAAAAACCAATATGTTGTAAACAGAAATTTCCATAGCTCCATAATTACTTACCTTTACAGAGGTCAGATGAAGACTATAAGGGTTGAGTAAAACCCATTCTAGCTTGTTTTCTTGCTCCTTTCTCTCAGACTGAAAGATCAGTGCTTACTGGATACAGACCCTGTGCCCTCCAAAACTTTGTTTGTTATTTCATATTCTTGTATTTATTCAGTAAAGAAGAGGAACATAGTCTAGCTTTCTGAACAGAAAGAAGGCACCTTCTCCAAAACTTTAAATGACTCTAAGAAACAGAAAATCATAGAGCCAGCAAGGTGAAAGCTGAAAGGTACCATAGAGCTCAGTTACTTTGATCTCCTTATTTTATAAATAAGGGCAGAGAGGTGAAGAGACCAGAGCCGATCAGTTCACGGGCACAGAGAGGGTTTGTGGGTGAGCAGACCCTGGAGAAGAACGTGCCCTGATAGTGTTTGGATTTTGTTGTTCTTTTAATCGTCACCCCCTTTTAGGTCACCCTTTTAAATTATAATTGTGTAAATGAGGCTGAATAAATGATTGGAAGATAGAATTATGTTTCTACATATATCACAGTTTAGGAACAATTCATGTAAGATATACTTGTATATTTTAAGTTTATTCAGATTCATTATATTCTCATTTAATACATCGTTGTAGTGTTCAAAATGCAATGGGAAAATGTTTTCTGTAATTTGTAATCAGTGTTGATTCCTCTATTAACTTTATTTTGTCTAATTTATACACATTTATAATTTATAATATGTGCTACCAAACACTAATTCTGTTTTCCTTATCATCCAGAAATAGCATCCGGGAAGAGTTTTAATCAATATTCCTGTATTACTTAGATTTTCTTAGCCAATAACCACACCTAAATATAACTGTACCCTTGTATATCATAAGTTATCTCTAGAGAAATATCCCTAATTTCTTCAAATAATGTTGATGTGGCCTGGTTTTATGTTGCCCCATCTTCATAGTTGTTCTCCCCTGAATGCATTCCAGTTTTACTCAGTTCTTCTAAAAGTGACTCCTGGAGATGATAGAAGTGCTCTAGACATGGTTTGGCCAGGGCAGAATGCATCAAGACTGCCCCTTCCCTTGCTTTGGATAGTGTGTGTGTGTGTGTGTGTGTGTGTGTGTGTGTGTGTGTGTGTGTGTGTGTGTGTGTGTGTATAGACAAATTATAAGATAGGAGCATCACTAGGAGAACATAGAGAATATCACACACAAAGGACATATTCTAGGATATCTACTCTATTGAGTCCTTGCTGCTCAACCATGTCCGCAGACCTCACTGGGTTCCTTCCCCTTGTTATTTCCACACATACTTTGCAATATGCAGAATATTACAACTGATCCCCTCAAAGCAATGAACTAGCAGTCTTCTTTGTGTCTAGCTTTCTTTAATATCTGTCAGATATTAGGGAGTCAGCTTTCGGGTTGGAAAGAACTTACAGATCATCTAAAGGTCATTTCCCTCATTTTACAGGTGAGGAAACAGAGACCCAGGGAAATTAAATACTTGCCTAAGGTCACACATATATCAGTGGCAGGGTTGGCTAGATTTGAACCCAGATCCCTTGACTCCAATTCCAGTATTTTTTTCTGATGCACCATTCTGCATTTTGAGAGTATGTTGTGTAGTTATGCCTACTTTGTCTTCTACATGCATACCTCATTGTTGTTTCCTTCCCCTAAGGGACCTGCCTCCTACTCCTATGCCCTTTGAATTTGGTTGGTTTATAAATGGATATAAACTCATGCAACCGCACACATGTTTGTCTTATATTTGTCTTAAGCAGGGTATACATTTTGTAATCCCTTTTATCATTGTTTATTGACTGCTGGGTTAGTAACATTTTGGTGGGGTAATATTTCAAATAAAATTTTAATTTTTTGGAAATCAATATGAGTGGCTTATAGAAGAAGGGAAGAATGAATGTTTTGATGAAAGACGTATCAATCTTTTGAAAGCTCAAGTCATGCGACTGCAGAGACAGGTAATCAAGCGAGAGAGATGACCAGTAAATTTACACTATAAAGAAAATGGCTTCTGTTTTCCTTTGAAGCTCTTAATATGCAAAATATGGAACTCTAAAAATATTGCTAGTAATTATATTATTTTTACAGTGATTTTATTAAGGTCATTTGATGATCCAATGCAGACTGTTCTGCAGGTAGTATTTTAAGTACCTAGGAAATATTATAAATGCCTGGACAGTTAGCATCTAGATAGACAGACTTGTATGTATGACACATTATAAGTCATAGGTAAGAAATACATGTTTTCATTTTCTGTGAAGATCTACCTACTATGTCTACATCAGCAGTTTTCAACCTCTGGGTTATGTTCAATTTGTAACAATGAAAATACATCCTGCATATCAGATATTTACATTACGATTCATAACAGTAGCAAAATTACAGTTACGAAGTAGCAACGAAAATGATTTTATGGTTGGGGGTCACCACATCATGAGGAACGGTATTAAAGGGTTGCGGCATTAGGAAGCTTGAGAACCACTGCTCTAGATAAAGAAATATTCAACATTTATGAAAACATCAGTACCCTTTGAAATGTTTATTAAAATGACATTGTTACATTATTGATGCCTTCAGTTAAGCAAAACATTAGATTCATTGAAATCATTGCTTTATAGTAATCACCAAAACTCTTTGATATTGGTTAAAAATAGAAAAGTTGATCAATGGAATAGACTACACAGGGAAGAAATGAGAAACTAGAATACAAAGACCCAATTTTTGATAAACTCGAAAACATAAATTACCCAGGGAGGAACTCCCTATTTGAGGAGAATTATTGAAAAATTTGCAAAGCTGTCTGGCAGAAATTAGGTTTAAACCACCATTTTACACCACATATCTTTTATAGCTGTATGCTGCTGATACACTCCTCTCTACCCTCTGCATTCGATGTTACTCCCTTGGCCAAGAAATTGTAGTGGCTCCTGTTGCCTGCTGCTGTGGTTGTAGCCTTTCAGAAACAATGCACTAACTCACATATTACTCTTGACTCAAGGTTTCTCATACCTAGAATACATTTTTAGCCCTTTGAAGGTCTTTTTCTTTATATAACTAAATTATTGTTTTATGTAAATTGAAACTCAGAAAAACTTTAGTAGTTTAGCATGATGCTTGTCCTTGTATTTCTTCAAAGGGGTTTCTGTATGTTGCATGTATTCATACATTCCTCACATGTTCTACACTGATGACTCCTTGTGGCATGGAGGCAGTACTTGATTCTCAGTCTGTGCCAGCAGAAGGCATGCTATATATAGTACATCATACTTAGGTGGAAAGGCTTTAAAATACAGGCCTAGTTATAGATTGTACTTGTTGTCCATGGACCAACCTAGCTAAGTATGGAAAAACTCAATACCAAAAACTTTGGAGAATTTGTTATGGTCTCATTCCCCACTAGACTATAAGCTCCACATGTGCAGGCATTGTATCTTATTTAAACTTTTATTTTTTCTCTGGAACTTAACACAATAATCTTGCACATTATAGATACTCATGAAACATGTAACAGGTCCTCCTACCCCCAATGCAATAGGTAGTACATATTGTTTCCAGGCTATACTTTGGCTTATTTGTTTTCATCACTGGAAAATCCTGACTTCCCTTCAGATCCTGCAGATTATTTGTGAATCAACTACACCTTATATTATAACTATAATAAAAAGTGTAGTTAAAATATGGATGTGTTAAGGAAATACACCAGCAGCAAGCATTCTTAAAATGCCCATATTCTAAGCAAACTATCTCTTCTCTTCCCAGGGGTAGCCTCTCAGGGATAGAAGGTTTTGAGTCAGATTTCTATCCTATTCTCCTTTGGCTTCCTTTTGGGAAGGGTAAATGAGTCAGTATTTCCTCATACACCACTCAGTTCCTCAATCTATCAAGATTAGGGGAGATTTCTCACAGTCACTCACTGTAGATAACTCATTAACAGGAACTTCAGTTTGTAGTCCCATTTGGCTTTTATTGGACAGAGTAGTGTGTCCTGGTCACCACAAACTAAACCTCCCAAAATTAGCTTCTTCCATGCTAGCCCCACATCTCCCAGTTGTGGTTTCTTCCAACAGTTGCTCAAGCAAGGGTTTGGCTCACATCTGCATATCATTGGAGATTAGTGGAGCAGGGAACTCCCCAACCTCATTGCCAGCTCAGGAAAGGAGGGTCTCTCTCTCTCTCTCTTTCTCTCTCTCTCAGTCTCTCTCAGTATCTCTCTCTCTCTCTCTCTCTCTCTCTCTCTCTCTCTCTCTCTCTCTCTCTCTCTATCTCTCTCTGTCTCTACCTCTCCTCTCTCTCTCTCTCTCTCTCTCTCTCTTTCTTTTTGTCTCTTACTCTCTCTTTTCCTCTCTGTTTTTCTCCCTCTTTCCTTCCCTCTCTCCTTCCCTCCCTCCCTCCCACAAGTCTCACTCAGTCCTTTTTCTCCTTCTTATTATGCTTTTAAAACAAAAAAAGAACTGAACGTTTTGGCAGCTCTCCACTTCTCCCAGGAGATTTCTCAGTTTCCAAAGTACTTTGGGGCAAATGTCTGTCTCAGTGTCCTCAACTCTAAAATAGAGATAATGATAGCACTTACCTCCCAAGGTTTTTGTGAGGATGAGATGAGATAATATTTGTAAGTACTTTACCCAATTTAGAACACTATATGAATGGTATTATTATTGTTATGTCTCATTACTATTACTACTTTTGTTATTATTAACTATCCCTTCCTTAAATAATTTTATGTAGATCTCTTACGATGGTACCGTGTGTGTGTGTGTGTGTGTGTGTGTGCGTGCGTGTGATAAATATTTTTTCATATGAAGACAGTTCTCTAAGACATGGACCTAGGCTATTTTTAGCCTTGGACCCTAGCCATCGACATTAGGCTACACGAAGAGCAGTACTTGATTTAACTTCAGGAAGACCAGAGTTTGAATACTGCCTCAGACACTTACTAACTATGTGATAGCTCACCTCTCTTTGGGGAGAATAATAGTACCTGTCTCACTGGTGGTGAGGATCAAATGAAGGAAAACACACAAAACACTTTGCCAACCTCAAATCGTGATATAAATGCTAAGTTTTAAAAATTAATTCTACATAAAAAAAAAACCAACTAACATGGCCTTTGACTGGGAAGGTTGAGGATTCAGGTCTAGATTCTGTTTGCTTTCCTGGAAATGTAAATCATGGAGTGGGACAGGATGAAATGGGGGTAGAGGATGAGAGAGAAAGAAAAGACAAAAAGTCAACTGTTCACATGATATTTGTTTTTAACAAAAGTGAAACATTTATTCTCATGATAAGAAAGCAATGACTTTTTTCCCCTTAGATTTCTTTTGTTGCTGTTGAAGCTCATGGATCTCTAGTGTGAAAGATAGCTTGGCATTGTGGAAAGGACATTGGATTTAAATTCAAACAACCTGAGTTGAGATTCTGGATGTGTGGACTTGGGCAAGCCACTAAAACTCTATGTGTCTTGGTTTACTCTTATGTAAATGAGGGATTTGTTTTTTGTAAGTTTTCCTCAGCTTTAAGTCCTCTGGTCCTATGAGGTCAACTCCCAAACATAAGACTCAGTAACTGGGTTCTAGTTGCTCAGATAACTTTCTCTTGTTAGTACAATGGGCTCAGGGAAAATTTGTCTTCCAAATAACATGTTCCTGTGGTTAATAGGCTATTTTCCCCCCCTTCTCCTATGGTACTACCTTCTCATCTCTTTCAGTAAAATAGGAGTAGTGTAAATTCAAATGCATGGACAGTTGTTCCTATATAGTACGAGGAAAATGTGTGGTATAAACTACAAATGGATTATATCTAAATTATAAATTCAATCCCAAATTGAGTAACTTAATATTGATTTAATCTTTAATTTCTTCCTGATATTATCTGTCTTTTCTTTGTTCTAGAAAATCATTTTTCTTTTAACCCTAACTCAAGGAGTGATTGTCCTTTCTGGTGAATTCACTTCCTAGAGAAAATAGAGCACTTCTATGAATGAATTTTGTGTCAACTAGCTTCAGGTCAACACTCTTCTCAATTGCATCATTCTTTGGACCCTGTTTACAGAAGTTCCCCGATCTACCCTTTCTTCTGAGCTAGGCTTATAGCACCTAGTTCAGGTCCTCTCTTCTCAGAACTTCATCTCTGCCCAATTACTACTCATTTTTTTTCTAGGGCATATATTAAATATCCTTTCCAAACCTAAATGTGTTTCAAAATTCTACCCTTCAACATCACCATCCTGAAGTTTCCAACTCCCCTTCTACCTACTCTCTCCTCCCAATTCAGGAGTCACCCCCCCATAGTTTTGTATAGACTATATATTTTTTTCCACTTAATAATATTTTATTTTTTCCAATTACATGTAAAGATAGTTTTCAACATTCACTTTTATAAGATTTTGAGTTCCAAATTTTTTTCTCCCTTTCTTTCCTCTCCCCTCCCCAAAATGGCATGCAATCTGATATAGAGTATACATGTACAATCCTATTAGACATATTTCCACATTAGTCATGTTGTGAAGGAAGACTCAGAACAAAAGGGAAAGACCACGGGAAAGAAATAAAAGGAGAAAACAGTCTGCTTCGATCTGCATTTGGCCTCAATAGTTCTTTCTCTGAATATGGATAGCATTTTCCATCATGAGCCTTTTGGGACTGTCTTAGGTCATTGTTTTGCTTACAGACTATATTATAATAGTGTAAACATTGTAGTGACTTCAGAGTGTAGCTCCACAGGGTAACCAGCACTGAGTGAAGAACCCCAAAACTCATGAGGTAGCTTCCAAGGTGGAATATTCCATGTGTCATCATCTCTGCTCAGTTACCTGTGCTTAGAGAGAAAAACAAAATCAAAAACATAAAAGCAGAAGAGGTTACTAAAGCCTTGATAGCTGAATTGAAATTCATCTAGATAAGTGCTGTACATCACCATTGGAGAAGGACACATCTTTACCAACACAAGACAGCCAAGGGGAGATCCCAGCACATTTGGCAGATAGGAAGAGAATGAGCTGCAAAGGACAGAGTCACCCTTTTTAGTCTGTCTATGAGACCATTCTTCCTGGCTCAGTGGCCAGTTGTGTCTGATGCAGCAATCCTGTCCCACCTCTTCCAATCACCATTCAATTAGTGCCTCAACTGAAAACATTTTCAGTAATTGTACTCTTATCAATCTTCCTATATCTTGTCATTTCATAATAGGTACCCTTTTGCTCCAGTTAGTTTGGTCATCTCATTGTCATTGTTTTTGTCATTCTTATCTTTGTTTCTGTTGCTTCTCCAGTCTAGAATAATTTGCCTTCTTTCCTTCCCTTTCACCCCTTTTAAGCAATGCAGTTTGTTGAATTGTATAGAGAAGTATAGAAAATGTGTAGAAGGCGAAGAATAATCACTGAAGACTCTGTGCTCTGTTGGTATCTCTGCTATCCCCAGAGAAAGTGAGGAAGGCCCTCAGATACACATCTTCTAGTGTACTTATGGGAGGAAAGACACTGAGTCATTCAGGAGGGACATGAGAGTGGGATGGATTGTGATCTGTATTGTTAGAGGGAATGCCAACATTGATGAGATCACAAATCCAGTTTCTGTTGTTCGATCGTTTGTTGTGTCCGACTCTTTGTGACCCCATTTGGGATTTTGTGGCAAAGATACTGGAGTGATTTGCCACTTCCTTCTCTAGCTCACTTTTAGAGATAAGGAAAATGAGGCAAACAGGATGAAGGTCACTTACGTAGGGTCACTGGGGCAAGAATCTGAATCTGAATTTGGATTCAGGTCTTCCTGAATCTAGACCTGGCATTCTATCCATTGTACCACCTAGCTGCCCACACATCCATTTGTCTACTCACTAAAGCAGGTTGTACAACCTGTATCTATGTTGTAGGATTCCGACTCCTTACTGGTAAGGACTGGTTTTTTTTACCCTAGGACTGTTCCTTGCTTTTTGTTGTTGTTGTTGCTGTTGTTTGGACCAGTGGTTTCATCTGTTCAGCTAAGTGCTTGGGTGGAAACATCCTCCATCAATGCAGACTGGCAAGTACTCTGTTACCTATAGTCTTGAACAGTTGACTGAGTCAGAGGGAGATAAAGTGATTTGCCCATGGTCTTCCATAGCATGTTTCAGAGGTAGGACTTAAACCTACATCCTTCTGACTCCCAAGACTTGCCCTCTGTCCATGCTGCCAAGTTGCCTTTTGCATATTGCATACTAAATAAATGCCTGTTAAGTTACTGAATTTATGGGGATAATTGCTCACTAGTCTCATGTTTTTCTCAATCCAGAAATATTTGCTCACCAAAGCAAACATTTCTTTGGTTACTTATTTGTTTATTCCTGATTCTATATCTTATTTAATGATAAGATTTTATAAAATAGACATTTATTAAGTGCCTACTATGTGCCAGGCTTTGTGCTGATGTACAAATAAGAAAAAGAAAGATAGTTCCTGCCCTCAAAGAACTTACAGTCTAATGGGAGAAGACAGTACACAAAAGATGGTCTATCCATTATACAAAAACCCTTAGTGAACTCATTAGCTGTGTGACCTTGGGCAAGTCAGTGAACCTTTTGTGTCTCCAAGCAGCTCTTTTAAGATTGTACATTACATATAAAATTCTAGTCTTCATTCATAGAGAGAGTTTCCTTATTGGGAGTTAAGAATGCCAATGAAATCCTAGGTGTAATACAAAAACACAGAAAAATCCCCTTTAAAGCACTGTGTAACTAATTTATAAATGATGGTGATTGTGATGATGATAACTGGCCTTTCTAAAGTGTTTTATGTATATTATCTTTGGTTCTCATTACAGCCATGAGTTAGGCACTCTACATATCCTTGTCTCTGTTTTACAGACGAGAAAATTGAGGCTCAGAAAATTTGCATGACTCATTCCTGATTAACCTCATAGGAAAAACTTAAACCCATGTACATGTTCTAGACTCCAAGCCTAATATGAAGTCTGTAATTACAGAAATTTAATAAAGGCCTTTTTTTTTAGTAGCATCACAGAAAAGTTGTCCCATTCAATTACATTGTACTTTGTATTTTAGGAATTATAAATTCAAATCTGATAAGGAATATAAATTAGAAAAACCTTTTCTGAATATTAATCGTGTATAAATTAAGATAATCTAAGATGATTCATAAACTGCAAATAAATATCCTTCCTGAATGAAAGATACATGTAAGCAGAAAGCGAGACTGGGAAAACTTCTTGAAATAGAGTACTGAATAAAATAGACACCATTTTATGATGGCATTTTATAACCACTTTGTAAATCATTTCTCAATAGATAGTACTGCTTACAGAGGGATTAAGTTCCCGTGCTGCCCTTCTGCTAGAGTTGAATGAAGCTTTGAATCCCCTCTCTGAAAAACTCAGGTAAGGGATAGAGGCAAAATGATATACTGATATATTTGTCAGCTTCCTAGAACCCTGTATTCTTTGTAGCTCTTCCTTCTCTTTTCCATCAGCCCTTCAGACTCCACTTGAACTATTATGGGGTGCAGCAGGAAGCACCATAGCATACCCAGGATAGTTGCTAACACAGGTTCTTAGATCTGATTTTCTAAAGGAAAGCAACTCAAAAAAGGGCTAACAATCTTACTTTCATCAATCAAACATATATCATGTACCTAGTTCAGGGGAAAAAGCACCCCGAACTTCAGAGACTACAAACAGAAGTTACAAGCAAACAAAAAAAAATACAAACAGAGAAACAGACCAGCAGACAGGGCTTCCAGCTGTCTGACCATTACATCTATACCTAGTTAGTTACTAGAGAGGGAAGTACCAATATCTGGGTTTTCAAAGCTGGAAGGAGGGGGGAGGGGCACTCACTCAATGGCTGTTCAGAGTCTCATCTGGCCAAATCACACAACTCTTCCCAAAGTGAGCCCCAAAGAAAAACCTCATGTCAGGGTATATATACCCTTGTCCTGGCTCAGAGAATGTTGCAACCCTCTTGACCCACTGTCCAATCACAAAGTAACAAGGTGTGGGCATTCCTGAAAAACAAGCCTCCCACCACAGGTTCCATGTAACCACATTCAGCCTATTAGGGGGATAGAGTATATTTTCAAATCAGGGAAGGTTCTCAGATTCACGTAAGCCTATCAAGGGGCCAAGAGGTGGGGAAGATCTTCAGATTCCCATTGTTATTACACCTCAGAGTCTGGAAGACATTGGTTCAAGTACTACATTTAACATATACTAGACGTGTGATTCAGGGTAATTACCTCAACTTCTCAGTGCCCCAAGACTCTTTGAAACTGTAAATTTCTATTCCCCTCCCCTCCCCTTTCGTCTCTTCCTCCTCTCTTATTATCTCACCTCCTCTCTTATTATCTCACCTCCTCTCTCTTTCACTATGTATGTGTGTTTGTTTGAATTAATTGAACCAAGACCAGGGTAGTAGGCAGGATTGCCTTTGGAAATTTGCAGAGTTCTTTTAATCACTACAAGCTTCATCCAGACACAAAAAGTCCATGATTTTTTTGGGGGGGAGGATGGTTTTGTTTTGTTTTTCTTTAATTAACACCAAAAGTCTGCTTGTGTGGTAAGTTTATAGAATAGTACATTCTCTAAAGAACTGAAATTGAGAATTGCCCAAATGGCAATGGAGAAATATGTGGTGGACATCAGTGAACTGAAGCACATTATGTATAAGAATATGAAAGAGAAGTACTGTCAAGGATATTATCAAAGAAATGTGTAAACAAGAGAGAGCCTGGAATGGTGAGATGGAGGGATAGCAGTAAATGAAGAATATGGCCACCGAGTATCTTTACAGTGTCAGGCAAACATAAGTAGGTACCCCAACACATACTGATCCTCTATGGTGAACTTACAGAAGAATGAGTGTATTAATCTCTGGAAGAGCAAACATACAGAAGCTCTGTATTGCATCATTGAAAGGAGTACTTTTATAGATGAGATCGCAAATCTATTTGAGGATAAATTTGAGTTACCAGCAGAATGTTTATGATAGGTGATCACCCCTTATCCCAGTGGTGATTGCTCAGATACCACGTGTATCATAAGTCAGCTTATTTCCTATTCAGATAATTGAGGGCAGCTTAGACTGAGATAGGAGAATTAAGCAGGATATCACTATAAGTAACTGACCCTATGAGATCTCTGGAATAGATAGTTAGTTTTCTTGAGTTGGGTTATGATCGTTATTTGGTTTATTTGACCTATACATAAATCTGCTCATTCTTTTTTTTTTTTTGGCAAGGCAGTTGGAGTTAAGTGACTTGCCCAGGATCACACTGCTAGTAAGTGTTAAGTGTCTAAGACTGGATTTGATCTCAGGTCCTCCTGACTCCAGAGCCAGTGCTCTATCTACTACACCGCCTAGCTGCTCCCTGCTTTAAAAAAAAAAAAAAGGAATTTTTTTTAAAGGAAAACAAGAAAGAAATTACTTGGAAAAAGTGAACTTGAAGCACGTTCAGTGCAGTTAATTCCATCCATTAGATATTTAACAACCACTTTCATGAGTATGCACCTCCTACTGTGTTGACTACAAAAGGAATACATAATCTCTGCCCTCCTGGAGGTGATAATCTAGTGAATGAGGCAGCATGAGAGGATAGAGTCACATGAGCAGAAATGATAAATGCCAGAATGGTACCAAGAAAGTACCATAAAAAGATTGCTTTTTTAAAAAAGACATATATTTACAAACATTGTAAATTCATATTTGCCACAGAAAATTTTTACCAGGGAATGCCCCTTTCCATTATTAGTATAAATTGTGGATTAAGAAATGACAACCTTGAAAAACTCTGTTTTCCCATCTTACGTGTTCAATAATATTAGTGTTACTTTTTGATGTCTGCTTCATTGTTCTGGCAAATATAAGCTGTTGTAGTGACTTCAGTCAGTCAGTAACTCATTAGCTCTGATGTTGGCTAGAATTGTAGATCTGGAAACGATCTTAGAGAATTTTACCTTTGTGTTGTGGATGTGAGTTAGGAGGGAATAAATAAAGTAGGCCACAGAAAAATCTTTCTTTAGGTTGCAGTCAGAAGTTTGGTAGAAGTGCGCAGATTTCAAGAGCATTAAGTAATACTAATGATGGTGATAATTAAAAATGCTATCTCTTTCATAAAATAAAAACATTTTTATTTTTACAAGCATTGTTTTACTTTTCTACTCTCTTCCCCTCAACTGAATAAAAGAAAACCCTTGTAATGAATATTCATCATTCAGCAAAACAAATTCTCCCACTGGCTGTATCTAAAAATTGTTTGTCTCATTTTACATTTTAAATTTATCACCTTTTTGGAGGAGGTGGGTAGCATGCTTTTTCCTTGGTCTCCCAGAATCATGGTTTGTTATCGCATTAAGCAGAGTTCTAAAGTCTTTCAAAGTTTTTTCTTTACAATGTTGTCATTGTGTAAGTTGTGGTTCTGCTCATTTTCTTCTGCATCAGTTCATAGAGGTCTTCCTACATTCCTCTAAAGTTATCCACTTCATTTTCTTATGGCACCATTGCATTTATATACCATTACTTGTCCAACCATTCACCAATATGTGGGTACCTCCTTAGTTTTCAGTTTTTTTGCTAGTATTTATAGCCAGACAAATAATGTAACCTTTCAGGGCCCTAGGCAGCTGTCAAATACTGTAGTTGTGGAGAAGTTGCCTCCAGCATCCATTAGTTAAGGGTTATTCCTCATCTGAGAGTTCCTTTTGCCAATGAAAATCACAAGTCCAATTCTTTAGAGTAATAAGGAGTAATAATAATAGAGTAATAACTAAAAGCTTGGTCTTGGTGTAGTATAAAGAGCACCAGAGTGAGAGAAAGAGATCTAGGTTTTAATAACACTTTTTCCTCTGTGGTTCAGCTGTGTGACTGTGTTCAAGAAAGTTGCATAACTTTCCTCGGTGCCATCTGTAAAATGAGAGAGTTGGCAGAGATGATCATAATGTCCCTTCCAGCTGTCAAATTCTGTGCTACTGTAAAGTCCAAGATGGTAGCTCACATGACCCATGCCACTTAATAAAATGTTTGTAGCATCTAATTAAATGGATCACTTGGAAATAAAAATGTTATTTTGTGTTTATTAACAAACCCCTTAAGTGACTATTGCACCCTATTAATGTAACATTCCTTTATGTTTTATAAAACAGATCTTTTCTTGACTGTAATAGCCCTACTTGTGAAGTTCCTGTTGCACGGTCTGAACTGAAGCAGATGATTAAAATGTGCCAGGGCCTTCAAAGTAAACTGCAAAAAAACTATCAAGTAAGTTTTATTGAATGGAGTTAGAGTTTGGCAGAGCTGGTTATTTCCTTCTGTAATACTAATTAATATGTAACATGATCTTAAAAAATAACAAACATCAGCTGGATCTAAGACTTATTTTTCAATGGGTAGCGTCTATGTCTATGGGAGGAAATGACATGACAGAGTGGATATATATAGTCCTTGACTTGGCGCAAGGAAAACTGGATTCTTCTCACTCCTGATACCTATTGGGCATATGACCATAGGCTAATATACCTGCTGAGTTACAGACATGCTGCAGTCTGTACTGGAAGAGGGAGTTCCCACACTGGCAAAAATCACATATCTGTGATTTATGGTTAACAGTATGTGTCTATTTTATTGTTGAAGCCAGTCAGTTTCATGTTGCACGTGCTCTTTTTAAAAATAATAAATTACAACTGTGCTTAATAAGCATCAAGTCTTGTGGCTAAGATATAAAAATTATTTGGTGATAAATGATGCAATTTATGTACTATATTCTAAATTCATTTAGGCCTTATTGCCGAGGCTTCCATGCTATTATATTAGAAATGGTTCTTTCAAAAATGAGATGACCATTTAGGCTAGAGAGAGGAGAGAAATGTAATAATGTGTTCTAAATTTTTCATATTCTCACTTCCCACTCAACATTCTTGTCTTTTAATTTTCAAAGAAAAAACAATCAATTTGCATTTAGATTATAAAGCTTAAATTTATGAAGATATAAACATTTAAAGAAAACTATTAAACTCTGTTTCTTTCAAGATTTAATTTATGGTTTCAAAGTGCCAGAAATATACTTAATTTGCTTTTATTCCTACAACCATCCTATGAGATATATAAAAATAAAACTATTTTCCAGGTAAAAAAAAAAACCTCCAACTTTTCCCCTATATCAAGCTACTTGTTATTGTGACTGAAACTTGTCTCCTTATGAGTACCCCATTCTCTTTTTAACCACATACTGTCCCTAGAAAGATCTGAAAACTTATCTTATATTGTGTTTTCAGAGTACTTTCTTATTGCATCAGTACTCTACTTTGTCTAAAGTCCTTGAACTTACTTAACTAACCTTGTAACTGATGTTTGACCTTTTGAAAAAAGTTAACACATAAGAGAGACTAAAATTGCTACTAATTCTAATGACAAAGTTAAATTTCTTGGTTATTAAAGAACTAGCATGTAGTTTGGCATAGTAAGAAGAGTTCTGGATTTGGAGTCAGAGGACCCGGGTGTAAACCTCAGTTCCACCATTCACTGTCTGGTGACCTTGGTTAAGAATTCATTTCTCTGAATGCTAAAATGATCTTTACATGTAATTGAGAAAAAAAAATTTTGAACAAAACATTCATATTAATCAAGAAAGCTCACCGTGTATGAAAAGAAGGCTGGGTCACAATAATAATTGTTATTTTAATTATAGCTCACATGTAAATAGTGCTTTACAGCTTACAAAATGCTTTCCTGGCAGCAGCCCTATGTGGTAGACAGCACAAGTAGTAATAATGACAATTCCCGTTTCTCTAAGGAATTTATTCTAAAGCATTTTCTCCACATCTAGGTGGGATAGAGAGATAGTGTAGGTAGTATTAGTATCTCCATTTTCTAGATGTGGAAGCTGAGGCTCAGACTAGCAAAGTAGTTTGCCAAGATTTGAATGCTGGTCTTCTGATTCCAAGTCTTGGGCTCTTTTCCTCTTCTGCCATGAGGACATATTATTTCTTAAGTTCTAAATTTCTGAACCTTAAAGGTGAGAGAAAGTATGTATCACCACTGCTAAAATGTAATTTTCATTACTTGCAGAGGCTCTTCTAAATATTCTAAATAAAAATCTTGGGATTTTTTTTTCCCCACTTGTACATAAGACTTTAAGTACTGACTAGAATTTTTATCAAGATTACTGTAATTCCACCAAGCAAAAAATGCTTCCCTGCAAGTAAACTGGAAAAACTAATCTCAAGAAAAAAAAATTATAGGATGCCTGACACATACTAGGCACTTAATAAATGGTTGTTCATTGATTTAATTAGCATCCTGATTCTTAATTAGCATCACTCCAACAATTTTAAAAAATAATTAATGTAGGGATATGTTGCTGTCTTGTCAGATGTTTCCTAGGCATAAAATTTATTAATCTACTTTTAAAGTGAAAAGTGAGGACCAAAGTGCATCAGAAAAGGTCTATCCTGTGTATCCAAAAGGTGTAGGACTTCCATTATATCTTTTACAAGGCAACTAGGGGCATAATTGAAGTATCAATAATACTGTCTTGCTTTGTAATCAAGCTTTTTGCTAACTCAAGTGGCAAATGAAAAAAATTTAATTTGAATATCTGTTCTGGTATGAACATACTTTGAAATAAAAACTATTTCATAGTACACATAGTAAAAAAAAAAAGAATTCATTTCTCTGGGCATCAGTGTGATCACTCATAAAATGAGCAGGCTGGACTAGATGGACCAGGAAGGTCCGTTCTATTTGTAACTAGGATACTAGTTCTTATAAAATATGCAACTTTACATAGTTGAGAAGAGACGTAACATATTTCCAAATGGGCGCTGTTGGACTTCTGTTTATAATAATGATGTGAAAGGTTAGGAGGGAACTTGGTTTTCCTGTATAAACCCAAATATCTGAAAATGACCTCAGAGAGACTGGTGATAAGGAAAATAGGAAAGAAAGAGAAGTAATCTCCAAACCAGAACTACCCCCAAAAGTTGACCAAAAGCTGGCAAAGGCTGGTTGAGGGGCCACACTAGAAGCTTAGGTAAGAAGCTCTTAAAGGTAGAGACTCAGACTGGGAAGCCAACACAAATCCCAGTAAATAAGTCTGAGACTGTTGGAAGCAGAGAGAAGAGCTGCCCCTAGAAAGCCAATAGGAGCTCCCGCAAATGGAACTGAAACAACTCAGTGCTTGGAACAGCAGGATGCAAGTGAGCAAGAGCTCCTAGAGGAGACCTAAAGACAGAATTTGCACTGTCAGAACAGAAACAAAACCTTTTCCATCTTCCTCAGTCCTCTAAAAATCACTGCACATTGAGACAGGGTCCAGCTTTGCACTTCTTTGAGTGCTGGGAGCCACCATAGGAGATAAGGCCAATTAATACCCCCATAGGAGGTAAAACTGGGTGCTAGCATTACAGGACTGGGCAGAAGTTCTGAGACCTTAACAAAGAAGGCCTTCACAATGAATAGCAGATTGAAGCATACTATTTTCTCTTTCTTTTTTTTCTCTTTCTCATGTTTTTTACTTTTGGTTCTGATTCTTCTTTGACAACATGACTAATGTGGAAATATGTTTGATATGATTATACAAGTATAGTTTATATCAGATTGCATGCCATCTTGGGGAGGGGGGAAAATTTGGCACTCAAAATCTTATAAAAGTGAATGTTTAAAACTAAAAATAAATTTAAAAAATTTTAAAAGGTGAAAAATAAAACAAAAACAATGAACAGAAACAACACCTGATGGATCTATGAGTGAATTTAATGAAATGTTCAAGGAACAATTAACTCTAATATTTCATAAATTATTTCAAAAGTAAGAAAAGTTGGGATGTTGCCAGTTTCCTATGAGAGAAATAGGGTCCAAATAAATCAGGGAGAAATAAGCAGAGAATCTCCCGTAAATCTGAATGACTCTAATAAATCTCATTGCAACACTATTGGATAAATTGCTAGCAGTTTGTCAATATCAACATAGTAATATGCCCAGGTTGCATTTAACAGGAAATGCAGTATTGCTTTAATATTAAGGAGTCTATAAATATCACAGATCATATTAATAACAAAACCAATAAAAATTTAAAGATTACATCAATACACACAGAGAAGCTTTTGATAAAATATGACGTTCCTTTATAGAAGCACTAGCATAGCACTAGAAAGCATAAGAATAAAAGAAACATTGCTTAGTTTGGTAAATAGCATTTATCTTAAACCAAAATGGTGAAATGTTAGAGTCCTTTCTTTTAAGATAATGTTGTAAATAAATGATGTCTATTATTGCCACTTTTATTTGATACAGTTCTAGTTATGCCAGCTCCAGCAGTGATATAATAAAAACAAGTTGAGGAAATAATAAGCATAGACAAAGAAGAACAAAATTACTGCTTTTTAAAGATGACATGACATTTTACTTAGATAACTCTATAATTCAATGAAAAACTGATAGAAACAATTAGTTACTCTAACGAAATAGTAGAATATACAATAGATAAATTATTACCCTTTGAAAAATATTAACAGCATAGATGTGGACTGGTCTAGTCATTCTGGAGAACAATATGGAACTATTCCAACAAGACTATAAAACTGTGCATATCTTTTTTAAAAAAAATCAATTTATTTTCTTGTTTATATCATTCATTTCCATGAGATTTTGAGTTACAAATTTTCTCCCCATCTTTCCCCTACCCACTACCCCAAAACAGCCATCTCACTGTATGACCCCTCCCCCAATCTGCTCTCTCCTATATCCTCCCCCATCACCCCTCTGACTTTCTGGTAGGGCAGGATGCATCTCCTTACCCCAGTGCCTGTATATGTTAATTCCCAGTTGGATGTAGTTAATAATAATAATAATAATAATAATAATAATAATATATACATATATATTTTTAACATTTGATTATAGAACTTTAAATTCTAGATTCTGTCCCCTCCTCCCTCATCATCCACCCCCACTGGAAGGACAAGCAATTAAATACAGGCTGTACATGTGTAATTACGCAGAACATCTCCACAGTGCATATTGTGAGAGACTGATTATATGTCCCTCCTTCCTATCCTGCTCCCCACCTTGTACTATTCTCTACCTTGTCCCTGTCCCTGTCTCTTACAGAAGTGTGTATTTCCAGCAGCCCTCCCCCACCATCCTGCCCTCCCCTCCATCATGCCACTTCTCATCCCCATCCCCCCTACTCTCCTGTGTGGCAAGATACCCAGTTTAGAGTTTATATCATACCTTCCCTAAGCCAAATTCAATGAGAGTAAGGTTGACCCTTTCCCTTTTGCCTTCCTGTTCTTCCCCTCCATTGTAACAATTATCCCTTGCCTCTTCTAGATGAGATGATTAACCCCATTCTGTCTCTCCCTGTCTCCTCTCATTCTAATCCTCTCCCACCTCAGAATTTCACCTTTTAAAGTATCATCCCTTCTGATTCAATTGATCTTGTGCCCTCTACGTATTCATATATACACATACTCAGATATGTGTTTGTACACATATATAAACCCTTCTATATAAACATATATGTATGTATACGTATATATACATTTGTATTCCCTTCACCTATCCTCACACTGAGAAAAGTTTTATAAGTTACAATTATCATTTTTCCATGTTGGCTTGTAAATAGTTCAACTTTAATAAGTTCCTTATGATTTCTTTTCCATGTTTACCTTCCCATGCTTCTTGTGTTTGAGTGTCAAATTTTCTTTTCAGTTCTGTTTTTTCAGCAAGAATGTTTGAAAGTCGTCCACCTCACTGAATGATCATATTTTCCCTTGGAACATTATACTCAATTTTGCTGGGTAGGTGATTCTTGGTTTAAATCCTAGCTCCACTGATCTCC
>CM053580.1:243187293-243218260 GCA_028627135.1 Pseudochirops cupreus | reverse complement strand
AGAACCAGAAGAAAACAATAAAGTCAAAACTCCTGCATAAAGATCTTCCAAGAAAAATATGAACTGGTTGCAGGCCATGGAGGAGCTCAAGAAGGATTTTGAAAATCAAGTAAGAGAAGTGGAAGAAAAATGGGAAGAGAAATGAGAATGATGCAAGAAAATCATGAAAAGTGAGTCAACAGCCTGATTGAAGAAAACAACACCTTAAAAAATAGACTAACTCAAATGGCAAAAGAGGTCCAAAAAGCCCATGAGAAGAAGAATGCTTTATGCTTTCCCAGATGGAAAAGGAATTTCAAAAACTCATTGAAGAGAATAATTCCTTCAAAATTAGACTGGAGAAAATGGAACCTAATGACTTTATGATAAATCAAGATATTATTAAACAGATCCAAACAAATGAAAAAATAGAAGGCAATGTGAAATATCTTACTGGAAAAGCTACTGACCTAGAAAATAGATCCAGGAGAGATCATTTAAAAATTATTGGACCACCTGAAAGCCATAATAAAAAAAAAGAGTCTAGACATCATCCTTCAAGAAATTCTCAAGGAAAATTGCCCCGATATTCCAGAACCAGAGGACAAAATAGAACTTGAAAGAATTCACCAATCACCTCTTGAAAAAGATCCCAAAAAGAAAACTTCTAGGAAAGTCATAGCCAGGTTCTAGAGTCCCCAGATCAAGGAGAAAATATTACAAGCAGCCAGGAGGAAACAATTTGAGTATTGTAGAAACACGATCAGGATAACACAAGATCAAGCAGCTTCTACATTAAGGGACTGAATGGCTTGGAATACAATATTCCTGAGGTCAAAGGAGTTAGGACTGAAACCAAGAATCACCCACCCAGCAAAACTGAGTATAATACTTCAGGGGAAAATATGGTCATTCAATGAAATAGAGGACCTTTAAGCATTCCTGATGAAAAAACCAGAGCAGAACAGAAAATCTGACTTTCAAATACAAGAAGCATGGGAAGGTAAACAGGAAAAGAAACCATAAGAACCTTATTAAAGTTGAACTATTTACATTCCTACATGGAAAAATGATCATCGTAACTCATGAGATTTTTTTCTTGGCATGAGGATATTGAAGGGAATATATGGTATACATACATATATATGTATGTATAGGAGGGTGTATGTATATATAAATATATATGTGAGTATGTGTATATGTGTGTACATGTATACATAGACAGAGGGCACAGGATGAGTTGAATATGAAGGGATAATATCTAAAAAACAAAATTAAGAGGTGAGAAGGACATATATTGAGAGGAGAAAGGGAGAGACAGAATAGGGTAAATTATCTCATATAAAAGAGGCAAGAGAAAACTGTTACAATAGAGGGGAAGAGCAAGAAGGTGAAAGGGAATGGGTCAACCTTACATTGGATTTGGCTTAAGGAGGGAATAACATACACACTCAATTGGGTATCCTACCCTACAAGAAAGGAGGGGGAAGGGGATAAGAGGGGGAATGATAGAAGGGAGGGCAGATTGGGGGAAAGGGTAGTTAGAAGCAAACACTTTTGAAAAGGGACAGGGTCAAAGTAGAAAACAGAATAAGGAGAGGCGGGCAGGATAGGATGGAGGGAAATATAGTTAGTCTTTCCCAATATAACTACTTTGGAAACATCTTGGATAAACTACACATGTACAACCTATATTAAATTGTTTGTCTTCCCAGTGGGGGTGAGTGAGGTGGGAAGAAGGAAAAAATTTGGAAATCAAAGTTTAAAAAACAAGTATTTAAAAAATTATTTATTTCACGCAACTGGGAAATAAGATATACAGGCACTGGGGTATAGACATCCATCTTGCCCTACTAGAAAGTTGGGGGGTTGGGAGAGTATATAAGAGAGAGTAGATGGGGGAAGGGGTATTCAGTAGGCTTGCTGTCTTGGTGTGAGGGGTGGGGGAAAGATGGGGAGAAATTTTGTAACTCAAAATCTTGTGGAAATGAATGTTGAAAACTAAAAATAAATAAATAAACAAACTGACAAAAAAAATCCATGAGAGTCCATTAGGTTACTTAGGGTGTAGAGGGAGAACAGCAAAAGACAAGAACAGAATCTTGGCAATATCTAGTTACAGGGAATAATATGGCTGATGAGTTAACAACAGAAATGGACAATAGGCAGTCAGACAGTTAGAAGATGAACCAGGAGGGAGAAGTGTAAATAAAGCCATATAAAAAAAGAATATCTAAGAGGATGTTGTGGTCTATGGCATCAAATCCAGCAAATAGATTTTTAAAAATTTAGGACTGAGAAAAGTTAATCAAATTTGGCATGAAGATACCAAATATTGTGTTTATATGTATCTTTTTTAATTAGCTAAGTGAGAGAATTGGCTAAGTGAGAGAATTAGCTAAGTGAGAGAATTAGCTAAGTGAGAGAAAAGGAAACACTCTTGATAGGGTACCAGTTTAGGTACTCCAGTTAGGGTACCAGCTTGGAGCTCAAATGAACCAAGAAGATGTTACAGAAAGCATATTACTAAATTCTCCAAAATCACAGATTAAATTAAATCCAGGCAATTTATGGACTTTCCTGGGCACATGGGAGTTAGGATAAAAGAGGTTTGGGAAAGAACTGGAATTACTACAGAAGTAGTAGTAATGGGAGCCTCAGAAGTCCCTTTATTCTTATGCAGAGTCAAAGAAATCTCTCACCCAGGGCAAAGGCAAAGATCTTGACTAGAGAGAAAGTATGGCCTTTAAAGAAAAGAGGAGAACAGCGCTCTAATCAGTGGGGGTGGGGGCCATCCTGTAAATCAAGTATCTCCAGTTCCCAACCCTACTGCACATGCTTAGCACATGTCTAGCTGAATTCATTCTCTCTCTCTCTCTCTCTCTCTCTCTCTCTCTCTCTCTCTCTCTCTCTCTGTTTCTCTCTCTCTCCTTTTCTCTCTCCCTTTCTCTTTCTTTCCTTTCATCCCTCTCTCCCTCCCTAAGAGCATTGCTGTATATTTTATCCTAATGGGTCTAAAAAGTTATGCAAACACTTATACAAGATGTGCAAAAAGCAAAATTTATTAGCACTTTTTATTCATGTATATTTACATCTTGATGTTGAGACTGAAGTTGCAGTACCATCTAGTTCTGCTGATAAATTCTCCTTTTTTTGAGAAATAAGTATACTCAGTTACCATAAAATCAGTCATAAAAACAAAAATGTTTTGCTGCTGCTGGGAATATTTTAAAATAAAATTGCCCAAAGAAAAGTGGATTTTGTTCAATCACCAAAACAAGCAACAAGGCTATTGAATTTTATTAAATATACTCATACCAATGCATATGTATTTCCCAGAGAAACAGCAGAAAATGAGTCCCAGCTGAATACAACTGCAACTTTGTTTTCAATGCCATTATAGTCCTGACCCTTACATGATGATTATGTCTCTATATTTCTTCACAAATACTGGAACTTATACATTTAATGGAAAAATACTTCTTACAAAAGAATTGATGCATGTAACATCTGACCCTTCATAAATAATCCCAATACAATCCCTACTTGTACTACAGAAACAATTTAAAGATGTCAATATTAAGTAATCTAAGCTTAAATTTCATACAATTCCAATAACACAATTTGTTTCTGAACATTAGATATTATACAGAATATATAAAAATACAATCAGAGAAGCACAAAAGGAAAAAGCAGTGTGGTACAGAGGAAAGAATACTGTCTCAGAAGTCTGAATCAGGTTCATAAGAGCATAGCTCTTGAACTAAAAGAGATCTCAGGAGCCATCTAGTCTAACATTTCATTTTATGGATAAAAATATGGATGAAAAAAAATTTTCTTAAGCACTATGTAACAAGCTAAACAAAATCTGGATATTTCCCATAAGCACAAGTCTTATGGGTTAGATCATATAACATATCAGCCATTGAACTCAGAAACCACTCAACAAAAATGGTTGCTCTTGGTGAAAGGAATCTGACCCTGTGTAGGTCTAATCATAAGAGAATTTTTGGCCCAGCTTTATTACTGCCATTTGCTTAAAACAAGGAAGTCATGTAATTAACTAGAATCCCTAAAATCAAGCTGAGATATCAAATTGTGACAGCAATAATTAACTAAGAGAATTTCTGGATAAGTTTTATTAACTTTATTTACTTAAAAGGAGCTTGTTACTGTAACTAGTTATAGTTTTGATATTAGAGTTAGTCTACAAATTCCAGCTATACCCCCAGTGCTTACTGGACAGTTTATTATTTTATCAGATGTAAATCTTCCCCTTCTGTTGATGGAATCCTAATAAAGTTTCCCCCAGCCCCAATACTCTAACTTCATTATAGGACTGACCCCACTGAACAGCAGTCCCAACTGTACCTACTCTCATGGCAAGCATAGAAGTAGTTCACACCTTGCTTCAGCTACTGAATTAACACTGTTTCAGTTCAAGTTTCTTTTGAGCCTTGTATCAAGTCTGTTAAGAAACAGAATGTGTGAACCCCACAACTTGTGAACCCTAGAACTTGTGAACTCCTGGGGAGGAGTTAATGACTATATAAGCAGAGGCCCAGGGCTAGAGACAGGAAAGAATTGAGAAGAGGACTCTTGTGGTGGCAGAGTCAAGAAGGAGAAAACTTGTGGTATCCTGGCACTATATTTGTCTGCTCTGTCTGTGTTGATGTTTGTTTGTGATATTTTGTACAGAAGCCCTGGGACCTTACTGGATGCCCTGAAAGAGGATTTTCTGGTTGTATGCTTACTAAAGTCCTGAAAGAGGGTTTTCGAGGTCCTGGGACTTTACCGACGATTTGTGCTGACCTCTTGGACCTTGTTTGTGGGTATGTGTTGATTTCTATGTTGATGATTTGTGTTGAGTTCTCAGACCTTGTTTGTGGGTCTGAGTTGATTTCACAGGCAGATAGTGAATAGATGATGGTGCCGGTAATATGCATGAATATTATTGTGGCTCTGTCAAGCTTTGTCTTCCCAGAAACAGGAACTGTGAAGGACTTGAAGTGAACTGGACACTGTGAACTTCAATATGGAACATTAACTGGAAGAAGAACTGGAGAAGGAGCTGGACAAGAAACTGGGAGCTGCCTGCCTTTAAACCCAGGTGACAGTTGGAGTTGAAACCATGGAAGCTGAGAGCCAGCCTCGAGTCAAGCTGAAAGAAGACTTTACTTGGATATTGTGTACTGATTGAGAAGATTGTGATTTACTGTGACCTAGGGGTGGAGAACATTGACTTGTATACTTTGTGATTGAATTAAGGATTTTGTGATTGACTAAATGATTATACTTTGTTGAAAACTATTGTGACCACTTTGGTGAAACCTATGTGGCCATTTTAGTGATAAGTCATTGCGAATGCTGTATTTTGATTCTCTGTGATAAGTTCTAACACTGTGAATATTGTATCTTGATTTTCTATAAATGTTTTTGCTTTGATTTGTTATGGAATAAATAGAGTGTTTGCTATACTGTGTAATCAGAACCTTAAAAGCTGTTCAAAGTAGCATTCTTCTGGAAAGCTACTCATGCATGGAATTATACCTACCTAGCCCCCCCACCACCAATGTTCTAACTTCTTCATATATGTCTCACTCCTCACTGGAACAATAGGTGTGTCCCTGAACTCTTAGTTCCCACAGAAACAGCAGGTGTGTCCATGTGATGGGAACCCAGCTACTGCCTCTACCTGGTCACTGCCCCTAGATCCACTCCCACAGAAACAGGTATGTTCATGTATTCAATCACAATCACATCATCCATCTAGCCCAAGACAGGACCACAACAGCTAGCCAGTTGGAGGGCAGAATGACCAGAATGATTAACCACCAAACCATAGATGGGACCCCTCCTCTATTACCTAATCCTTTAACAAACCCCTCCTGCCTTTTTAATATTAATGATATTCCTCTATTCTATGTAAATTTCTGTTATGTAATTGCATCTTTACCCTATACAAATCCATCTTGCTTTCTCTAAAGTTGCAGGTTACCTTTGGAACTTCATGACAGGCATCAATCTCAATAAATGCCTATATTTGGATTAGAGGTGGTCTGACTCTGAATTCTTTGAGATGGTTCCACCACAACACATCATGAAACCACAACAGTTTTAGGGTGAGCAGAGACCCCACCTCAACAGTTTTTGGCATCCCTGGATTTAAACCTCAACAGCTTTTTGGCATCCCTGGATTTAAATTGCAACACTGCTATCTGATCTTTGATGTATAATGCATTAGCGTCCCCTTCTGTAAAATTCTATTGTGGTCATCATTCTTATATAACTAAAATCTACATAACTTTGCTGAAACTGCTGCTCAAGACCCACTGTTTTTGTATACCATGAGTATATGTTCTGGTGTCTTTTCATATTAATTAGTATTAATGGCAGAAGTAACTATTCATAGATCCCTGAAAAAAATTTTGTATTAGTCTCCCAATTCTCCTTTTTGCTTTCAGCTTAAACATTGTGTGTGGCAATTGCTCACAGCAAAGAACAGTCTTTGAAGTATGAACACTATTTGAAGATTGAAGAAAAAAATTGGACAAATGGACTAGATTCTTCACTTCTCTAGCTCTCACAGATTTCAAGATTGACTTAGAGATGATAAGAGTCTAGTTTCCTCAATTTGTAGATGAAAAACGTGAAGACCAAAGAAATTATCTAACTCATCGAAGTCTACACAGCAAGATAGGGGCAGGTTCTTGGCTCCCAATCTACAGCATTTTGCAGTAAACCACACTACTAGAGAGAATTCCCTAAGCAGAAATCAAATCTGAACCAAGAAGTATGTGCTAATTCAGTTTGCATTTGAACAGGGGTTCTTAATCTAGGATAGATTTCAGGGAATCTAAGAACCTGGATGGGGAAAATTTTTTTTTAAATGTGTCTTTATTTCAATATAATTGGTTTCCTTTGCAATCCCATGACTTTTATTTTATAGATTTAAAAACATTATTCTGAAAGGGGGAAAAGAGCAGGTTTTTCTTCAACTCAAAACCCTTTGACATACCCCCCCCGAAATTTTTCCTCCTTGCCCCAGTCTCTGATAATAAAGATGAACTTTCCCCTTGCCAAGGTCAACCCTTGAACTCATCAATGAAAAAAAAAAGCATTTATTAAATATCCACTATGTACTAGGCATTGTGTTAAGCACCAGGATCTAAATGCAATAAATGAAACAATCTCTCCTCACAAAAAGCATAATGCAACTTCCAATATAACATTTTTTTCCTCTAATTTTGAACCTCATCCTTTCTACTTATTCTTCCCCAGGAAAAGGTGATCATTTGAAATATCATCACCATGTAGACTGACTCAATTTTTAATTCTCAACACCTCAATTCCCTCAGTTGTCTCTTCCTTATGGTTGTAGGGTTAGAGAAAAGAGCAATAAAGTCCTTCCAAAGCCTGTCTTGATAAAAGGTTCAGAACTTTACAGGCAACTCTTGGTTTTCCATTATCTGCTCAGCCTGGTTTTGGCTCCAAGTTAGATAGGTCCTTCTCCCCCTTTTCTGTTTTCTTTTGCATATTGTCTTTACCCAATAGAAGGAAAGGTTCCCAAAGTAGGCAACACTGGCCCCTGGGGGCACTGGAATGATGAGGAGGATAGTAGCCCTGGAAGTAACTGGGGAGCATTGAATCAAAACAAATGGACAGTTCAAGGATAAGAAAAGAAGAGAAGAGAAGAAAAAATTGAAAAACCATTCCTACATGTTGCATCTCTTGTGTAACAAAGTTAAAGTCAGAGTGATTACATAATTTTTCAAATAAATACACAAAATGCACATTATAACCAATCAGTAGTCAAGTCAGCTGACAGGTCTTAGCAAGCAGGTGTTGGCAGGTGAGTATATAGTACACTGTCGGGAAATTCAGACTGAATCAGTAAGAATATGTGCATGTAGTGACTTGTTTACAATACAATATATTGTTCAATTTGAGATGAATGATTTTTTAAAAATATTTTATATTTTTTAAATGACACAAATTTCCAAAAAAAAAAATTGTTAAAGGGCTAAAGAAAGTACATTTCCAGGAGGTTGCTGAGTAATTTTTGTTAAAGGGGGGGTGGGGTGGGGTGGTTGGCCAAATAATTTTAGGAACCTCTGCACTAGAGACTATAAAATCCTTGAAGGCAGGGACTGGCTTTACTTTATTTGTGATCCCTAGAGCTTAGTAGGTAGTAGGTAATGGGTGCTTAATAAATGTTTATTGCATTGAATTGATATCCTGATGCCTACACACAAGTTCAAGTCTCCCATATCCTTAAAAAAAAAATTTCTTCACTAAACTAGGACATTCTCTACATTGTTTGAGGGCCACCCAAAAACCCTTTGGCATGACCACAGGTCACTTACAGCCCAGAGGCTGCAGGATGTGCAGTCTACTTTATAACTATATACTTCCTTTATTTCTCAGTCAAACTCCTAGAAAAAGTGGTCTGTACTTGTACCTCTACTTTTCCTCCAATTTCTTCCTCAACTCTTTGCAATCTGGGTTCCCACTTTATCACTCAAATGAAACCGCTCTCTTTAATGCTACCAAGGACCTCTTAATTGCTAAATCTTATGGCCCTTTCTGAGTCCTCATCCCTCTAAATCCATTTCTTTCAGTTAATACCACTAACCAGAACACCCTCCTGCATATATATTCCTCTTCTCTGGATTTTTGTGATACTACTCTCTCCTGGTTTACTCATTTAGCCAATGTTCCTCAATCTCCTTTGCTAATTCATCATTCATATTGCATGTAGGAGTTCCCCAAAGCTCTGTTCAAGGCCCTATTCTCTTCTCCTCTAGACACTCTTCCTTGGTGACCTCATCAGTCACCACAGGATTAACTATCATCTCTACGGCAACGTCTCTTAGATTTATATGCCCAGCCTCTCTCTTTCCTAAGCTTCAATCCTACACCATTGATCCCCTATTAGACATTTCAAACAATGTCCAGGGATATCTCAAACTCAACATGTCTAAAGTAGAAGTCATTCTTTTTCCCCTAAAACCTACCCTTCTCCTAAATTTCCCTACTTCTACTGAAGGCACCACCATTCTTCCTGACTTTGAGGTTCATAACACTGGTGTTATTCCTCATTATACCTTGTCCTAAATATTCAACCAGTCACCATATTTTGCCATCTATATCCCCAGATCATTTCTCACAAATGACTCCTTTACTCAGATAACTGTAGCTTTAGTTCAGACCTCTATCACATCTCACTTAGATTCTGAAACATCCTCCTAATTGGTCTCCCTGTCTCAGGTGTCTTCCCACTCTAGTCCACCATACACACGGCTGCTAAAGTGATTTCCTTTAATGCAGATCTGTTCCCAGCAAACTCATATTCAGTGAACTAGAGTGGCTTTCTATTGTTTCTATGATAAAATATTAATTCCTATGTTTAACTTTTTTAAAGACCATCATAACCTGACCCAATCTATTTTTCTAGCCTCACTGCTACCCTTCCAATACACTGCCAACTACAATTCCACCAAAAATTGTCCTTCTCTCCATCCTCACAAAATGATACTCCATTTCCTGTCTCTACAACCTTGTAAGGCTATCCTCCAAGCCTGCAATGTATTTCCTCCTTATCTCTACCTCACAGAATCCATCTCTCTCTTCAACACACAATTCCAGGACCACCATCTTCACAAAGCCTTTCCTGATCTCCTAGCTCAGCGGTTCTCAACCTTCCTAATGCTGCGACCCTTTAATACAGTTCCTCATGTCGTCATGACCCCCAACCCTAAAATTATTTTCGTTGCTACTTCATAACTGTAATTTTGCTACTGTTGTGAATCTATCTGATATGCAGGATGTATTTAAATTGAACATAACCCACAGGTTGAGAACCACTGTGCTCCCTCTCCCTATACTGAATTGATTCTGTATATGCATATATATATACATATAAATATAAATATACATACACACACACACATATATATGTATACATATATACACATACACATACGTCATTTTCCCCCTTTCAAATTTAAGATCCTTTTGAGTTAAGATTGTTTCATTATATTTTCAGGTCACATCAACAAGCACTTGTTAAGGACCTCCTTTGTGCCAGGTACTATGCTAAGTGCTGGTATTTGTATCCCTAGCACCAAGCACAGCAGCTGACACACGGGCGATGACTAATGAAAGTCTGTTGATTGATTAATGTGGTGTTTCCTTTGATTAGAATGAGAGCTCCTTGAGAATATGGTCACCTTCCTTTTCTATTTGTGTCTCCTATACTTAGGACAGTTCCTCACGTACAGTAAGCACCTAAAAATTTTTTTTCATTGATTCTCATTTTCTTGCTGTTCCCCAAAAATAGCATTAAATTTCATGTCTCCCTTTCTCAGCAGTGGCTGTCCCTCATGACTAAAATGTACTTTCTCTTTACATCCATCTCCTAGAATCCCATGTTTATTTTCAGTTTAAGACAAATTCAAACACTATCTTTCATTCCTCCTCCCCAGCATCAAGCACCATCCCTCCCAAAAACTCAATCAATCACCAAACATGTATTAGATCCTAACATGTGCCAAACAGTTTGCCAGGTGCTGGATACGCCAAGTCAAAATGAAACACTTCCTGCTGTCCTCTTTGCTCATCCTTATGCCTTTAATTTTTTTTCTCTTGTTACTGATGTTGCTAACATTTCTACAACTATAGGAAATAAGATCAGGAAAACAGTATGTTCTTGGTTTACCCTCATATTTATTGAGAAAGTTTCTCATGTATTCACCCATTGCAAATAACACTTGCTTTTAGTTTTATACACTTTCTCGTCTCATTAAAGGTAGATTCCCTAATAACTCTACTTTGTAGGGTTTTTAGCATAAATAAGTGTTGTACTTTATCAAAAAAAACCTTTTTTTCACATTTATTGACATAATATGTGATTCTGATGTTTTATTTTTAATATGCTTAATTATGTTAACTATTTTCCTTGTTGAATTATTCTTGCATCCCTGATACAAATCCAACTTAATTATAATGAGTGATTAAGTAGATTAATTGCCTGTTTTTTACTTAAAATTTTGAATCAATATTCATTTATAATAATGGCTATAGTTTCCCATTTGCTTTTTCCTTCCCTAGTTTAGGTATTAGGATAATATCTGTCTCATAAAACAAGTTTGTTATAGCACCTTCTTTGTCAGTTTTTGAGAATAATTTGCATAGTATAGTATAGGTATTAACTATTGTTTAACAGTTTAACTGAATTCTCCTATAAATTCATCAAGAGCATGGAATGCTAATCATGACTCCCAAAAAGCTTATATTCTCTCAGGAAAAAAAAAACACACATATATAATAAGTATATGCAAGGGGTGGCTAGGTGGTACAGTGAATAGAGCACCGGCCCTGGAATCAGGAGGCCCTGAATTCAAATCCAGCCTCAAACACTTAACACAAAAACTAGCTGTGTGACCTTGGGCAAGTCACTTAACCCCAATTGCCCTCCAAAAAGCAAAAAAAAAAAGTATATGCAGAATAAATATAAAATAAATTCAAGAAAGTTTAGTGAAGTTGAGGATCATCCAAAGGGTGGTAAGAGCTAATAATGAGCAGTCTACAATACCTGACAAATGAGGAATTAAACAGCATGGAGTAAACACACATCAATTTTTAAAAATAGATCTTTGGAAAACTTCAATAATCACCCAAATTTTCGTACTTTCTGGCTGTCCTATTTCTCTCTCTTGTTATCCTCTGTACAAAATTACCTGTTTATATATGCCGTATCCTTCCTGCTAGGTTGTAAACTCTTCAGAACTGCAAAGGCATTATTCATCTTTGACAATAGTTAAGACTTATTATATGCTAGGCCTTGGAAATACAAAGATGAAAAACCACTACTCTGTCTTCAAAGAGACATTAATTTAGAAGGTAATAAGGCATATGCACAGATAAACATCATGCAAATTTAAATGTGTTAAGTACATTTGAAAGCTCAAAGAGAGATAGAGCTTGCAAAGGGAGAGATCACTTCTTGTTGAGTGTAGGAAGAGGTGAAGAAGTAACAGGAATTGCTGCAAACAGGAATTATCACCTGAGGTGGACTCTTAAAGGTGGGAGGGGAGGAGAAATAGATTTTAGGAGGCAACGACAGAAAGAAAATCTATCGGCAAGGGACATGCACAAACATGTAAGAGCACGGTAATGTTGGGGGAAAGTTACTAGATTAGCTTGGTTAAAATTTAAAAGTATACAGAGGTTGCAGCTAGGTTTTATAAGGCTTTAAATGCCAGGACTAAGAGTTTGTATTTTATTCCAAAGGCAATAGGGTGCCACTGAGTACTGAAGAAGTGACAAATATGATCACACCACTTTGGAAGCAATATGAAGGATGAACTGGAAAAGCAAAAGATTAGAGGTACTGTGTCTAATTAAAAGGATGTTACAATGTGTTCTAATTCTAAATTATTTCCAGCATTAGGACCTAGTATGAACCAAACTTCCTTAATATTTTGGGTAAATATTAAACACTCAACAAGCTAAAAAATGTACCATTAAGCAACAAACTAATCTAATCTAACAACTGCATTTAGTGCCAATTAGAATAACATCAAAATTTCTTAAATTAAATCTCCCACACTAGAGGAAAGTGGGCAGTATTTCATTGAGCTCTGCGGTGATTGTACATTTATGAGAGTGAACATAAATGCCACTGATCCCAAAGGGAAGACTTGAAGGCATGACACATTCTGTGCCAAAGCAAGGACTCTAATTAGTGAGTAGTTCTGAGCAGAGAGGAAAGGCCTTAACCTTCCTCCTGGAATAATGAGCCAGGCAATGTTTGAAGCTTTAGTAACGATGAAGGGGGCTGAGAACTGTCTTAAATGTGCTAAGATGAGAGGCACAGACGACCCATCAATGAACTATATACTTGGCAAAGAATAGTAAAAAGCCTGGGACACACTAGGTTTGTTGGGAGAAGCATTCCTCTTTTGTTCCTGAAATAAGATGAAAAATCTGATAGGTCACAGTGGATAGCTGAATTATTTCATGAAAAAAAAAGTCTATTGAGTTGGAAAATTTTTTCAACATAAATTTTTATCGTATCTGGAAACATCTCTGAAGATCAGAAACCAAATCTCAGTCAAAGAATAAAAAGCTCATTAGGAAATATAAACATTAAATGGTTAGGTTATCAAGTATGATATTTGACACATGGGTATCATGGCACTACCAAATAGAGAGGAATATATGAAATTATTCCTCTCTCCTAACGAATTTCAATTACAAGACAAATTTCCTCCAAGACTATATAAAGAAATTTACAACTTTTAAAACTACATAAACCCTAAAGACTAAGAAAAATAAATCCAAACTTTCTATCAGATAAAAGGGAATTTTAAAAAATTAACTTTTCTTTATGGTTTTTTATAATTGCCTATATTCCCTCATAAACTAATTAAGCTAGAGAGCAAAAACTTATCAAAATATTTGTTTTTCTTCTCTCCTACTTCCCCACCCCTTTGGCCCACTTTAATGAACCCTCAACTACTTAGCTCCCCAATGTATATTTAAGCAAATTGGCATATACAGGAATGTACTGACACTTTACACATGCTAAATTCCAAAACAATGTTATGTACTACTCATATTTAACTGATGTGTATTTAAAGTATAAGGCAGATATGATTCTTATGATTTATACCATGGTTTTCTTCATAATTTTTATTACCATAACACCAGATAGAGACTTTCCCCTACATAAAAAATATCACATTAATGGGTCCATAATCAATAGTACAACAACAACACAATCTTGGGCTTTCTACATATTTTTAATTTTACGTTGAGGGTATGAGGACTTTTAGGTCAATAATTTTTAAATGGATCTGTGATCTCATCATTTTGGAAATTTTCTTCAACAATTCAGGTCACAGCATAAACAAAAGGATTAATAATGGCCTTCCATATGTGAGGCCACAGCATGGCCCCCGTTTGCTTCTGCAGTAATGGTAACACGATGACAGCAAAGGGCTAAGAACCACAGTTTTTTAGATCATCTATAAACTGGCTTGACTGTTGGGGCTCATATTTTAATAGGAGACAACGACTGTAGTAATGTTTTGCCAGAGGAGCAGTTCAAAGGAACGTAGCCCTAACAGTTCAACTGCAGGATGGATGGTGAGTATGGGTAGTGCAGATAACAAGAAAACCAGGTTAACTGGAGCTTAGAAGACAAATAAGGCATAGAAATACATCTTGCTTACTGTCATTTTGACTGATAAAACCACAGTCATCTCTAACATTAAACCATCTGACAGTGCCAAAGACTTTGGTACTAAGAATGAACTTTCTTGGCCTTCAACAGGTTGTGGCTGAGCTATGACTATTTCCCTCGGGATTGTGACTCTGCCTGTGGTGGTGGCTAGAAGTCCCTGGATCCAGCCTTCTTACAGGGTTGTGGTGAAGCAAGTTCTTTTTCATCTAAGTCCCTGTTTCTCAATCTTTTCTGCAAGAGATAGTTTAGGAAACATGGCTAAAGTCTAGGCAAACTGAATCAGTACTATTCTGCTCACTTATCAGTTTAGTTAAGCTATCTAGAAAAGACACAAGGTTGATCTCATAAAATCTGTTCTTGAGGAAGCCAGGCCATCTCTTCCCTTTTCTAGATATTTGTGAATCTAAGGTGAGGATTTGTA
Source organism: Pseudochirops cupreus (assembly GCA_028627135.1). Lineage (NCBI taxonomy): Eukaryota > Metazoa > Chordata > Mammalia > Diprotodontia > Pseudocheiridae > Pseudochirops > Pseudochirops cupreus. The sequence goes on along the minus strand of CM053580.1, from coordinate 243,203,609 downwards.
TCAGCAAGCACCCTAGCATACCCAGGATGGCTGCTAGCACAGATTCTTAGATCTGCTTTTCTAAAGGAAAGCAACTCAAAATGGGTTAACAATTTTACTTTAATCAATCAAACACATATCATTTACCTAGTTCAAGGGAAAAAGTCAGCACCCTGAACTTCAGAGAATGCAAACAGAATACAAACAGAAGTTACAAGCAGACAAAGAAACAGATCAGCAGACAGGGCTTCCAACCATCTGACCACTCCATCTATACCTATTCAGTTACCAGAGAGGGAAGCACCAACATCTGGGTTTTTCACAGCCAGGGGGCTCAACGGCTTCCCAGAGTCTCATCCGGCCAAATCACACAACTCTTGTGAAAGTGATCTCCAAAGCAAAACCTCACATCAGGGTGTATATACAGCCTTTTCCCAGATCGGACAATGTCACAGCCCTCTTGACCCATTGCCCAATCACAAAGCAACAAGGCCAAGGCGCGGGCATTCCCGAAAAACAAGCCTTGTGCCACAGGCTCCATGTGACCACATTCAGCCTATTAGGGGGCAGAGTATACTTTCAAATAGGGGAAGGTTCTCAGAGCTACTTAAGCCACTTAAGCAAAGGGCCTGAGGGGAGGGAAGATCTTCAGATTCCCAGAACAGGGTTCTTAACCTGAAAACAATAACTTTTAAATTAATATTCTGATATCTATATTGCAAAAAAATTATTTCCTTTATAGTCCTAAGTCATTTCTTCTATGCATTTAAAAAAATATATACTTAGAGAATACATAGGCTTCAATTAATATTTCTTAAGCACATACTAGGAGCCAGGCACTGTCAAAGAGCCCAACCACCAACGGGGTCCATGGTACAAAAATGGTTAAGAATTTCTGATCTAGACCCAGCAGCCACTCTTCCTTCCCTCTCTCTCTTTTTCCCTCACTGGACTGCCTCACAAAATTCCCCAACTTTTAAAACTGCAAACTCCAGCAGCATACCTACTCAGTCAATATTTCTGCTCTGTGATGTTGCCACACTGCGGCTCACACACAGGCTGCTGGGAGGTATGGGATGGAAGAATTTTCTTCAATGAAGTTAAAGCTTTCTTGGTCCTATCTATGCATTACGGCAACACAAAGTCTGTGCCAAAACAGCCCATTGCAACAATATACTTGATGTTAAAATAAACAGAGCTACAGGGATGTGAATTAATTCCCTTTCAACTCCACATCTGTATTTCCAAGAATAAAATATCAAAGAAATTTCCTTCAAAAATGTGGGACTAATATATTTCCTTAGTGCAATGTAGGTGATGGGGAGGCCTTCTGGTCTGCCAATCTGGAGTGTCTCCTCTGAGGTTCTGGGCATGGACTCTAACCCTTCTGGTGGCAGGACCCCTGCTAAAGGCCATTCAAAACTAGAGGTTTCTGTGGGCTTCTCCTGGCCCATCACAGAGTGCTGCGTCAAAGAGGTTTGGCCCCTGAGCAATAAGAGCTGTCCACTCATGGACTTTAAAGGGAAAGACAGAAACTGCCACTGCTCTCTTCTGAATGTGTATAGTCTGGTATAATCTGTTCTTGAAGAACAAAAGGTATAGTTTGAGTTTCTGGACCTCTTCCTTGGACTTCCTCAGAAATGGGGGTATTGGTAGGGTTCAGAGGGAAAGGGAAAGGAGTATTTTCCCTTTATCTGCAGTTACAGCAGTTATTGGCCCATGACGGCAAGAACATGGCTCATCTAAGTGACCACGAGACACAATCCCAAGTCTTCAGCTATCTCTTCTCAGTTTTCTTTCTCTAAGCACAAGTAAACAAACAAAAGTCATGAGAGATGAACTTTTTTGAGGCCAGACTTTATCTCAGGAGTTTCTAGATTCCTTAGTCAGAGGTGATTCAGAGCAGTTTTCTGTATCTACATCCTTCTCAGAGAAGATGACCTCTGACAGACAACCACTGGCTATGGTGTGCCAGAAGATATAGATCTTGAAGGAACTGTTCAGATAGTGCAGAACTAAGATAATGGAGGAATGCCTTTTCAGCATTCCCACAAAATGCTTCATGATTTAATATTTTAAATATAAACTTCCTTGAAAAGTATAATAGGCGTTAAAGGCTATTGCATGCCGTTTTAAGTCTTTCATTGTAGGCTTCTAAGTTTTTTGAGTTTTGAGCATTTCTTTTGTGTGGAAGAAATAAATAGCTATCCTATATCTAATATACATTAAAGACCTTTCTCAAAGAAACTTTGTTGATTCCTTTTGAAAAGAAGCTAGACTTAAGACAAATCCAAGCTTTAAGTAATTTTACCCTGGGAAACCAGGTATGGGGGTGAGGTGAAGGGGGTGGGAATAAAGTATTTCTGTAGAAGTCAGTCTCCTTCCGTGGTAGCTGAACCTATACTTAGGGACCTCACTATGGACTGGAAGTCAGGAGGCATATTATATTAGGAAAAGTAATAAAGCTATAGATCATTAATTTTCAATCCTCCCCAAAGATTGTTGTTGTTTGTCCCTCATTCAATTCCCAGTGTTACAGCAACAGTTATTTCAAAAGAGTACTACAAAATCATTAAAAAATTAATTTTATTTCACTTTATTTAAAATAAATATAGCTTACCTTAAAATATGAGGTGTAACAGTAAGTACCCTAGCATACCCCGGATGGCTGCTAGCACAGGCTCTTTGATCTGCTTTTCTAAAGAAAAGCAACTCAAAAAGAGTTAGCAAGCTTACTTTAATCAAACATATATCATTGGTCTAGCTCGGGGGAAAAAGTCAGCACCCTGAACTTGAGAGAATACAAACAGAAGTTATAAGCAGACAAAAATACAGACAGAGAAAATAGCACAATTTAGCAGGCCAAGAGACAGGGTTTCTAGCTGTCTGATCATTACATACATACAGTTACTTACCAGGGAGAGAAGCATCAACATCTGGCTTTTCAAAGCTGGGGGGCTCAACAGCTGCTCAGAGTCTCATCTGGCCAAATCACACAACTTTTCCCATAAGTGAACCCCAAAGCAAAACCTTGTCTCAGAGGCATATATAGCCTTCTCCAGGGTCAGAGAACATCATAACCCTCATCATCCACTTGACTACAAAGTAATAAAAGTTGTGCCTTCCTGAAAAACAAGCTTCCTACCACAGGCTCCATATGACCACATTCAGCCTATTAGGGGGCAGAGTTTATTTTCAAATCAGGAAAGATCTTCAAATTCACCTAAGCCTATTAAGGGACAGGGAAGATCTTCAAATTGCTATTACCATTACATTTGGCCCCAAAATCTTTCATGCCCATTACATAGGCAACTTATATCTGAATTAGCATTAACATCCCTTAAGTACAACACAATCCCCACAAAATAAAGACATTACATTTTCAAGATATATAACATAACAACTCATTACCAGAGTGGCCACAGGGTCTTAACACAAAATATATAGCATTACAATCCCCTCAATCCAAAACAAAAATGTTCAAATCAAGTTCTCTTGGGGGTGTGTCCCTTCCCCCACACTGCCCTTGCAGGCTTCCTCCTGGCACTCACAGGTACAGGCTCTAGTGAGCCAAGTTCCACACCACCCACCACAGACACAACTCCATCCTCCCCCTAGGTCCCAAACTGTGGGATGCAGCAAGAAAACACATTTAGTACTCCTTCCTTGCTACACAGTCCTTATCTTGTCCTATGGCTTAATCCCGAACTCCTAGGTTCTTCCTCCTCCTCCCTCAAGAGGCAACCACTCCTGACTTTTGCCCCAGCCCTGATGCAGGCAGCTCACCATTCCTACTCTTACCTCATCAAAGTTAGCATGATGGCCATTCTCCATTCCTATTCTATGGCTCCACAGAGGCACAGTTACCACAACTGGGAAACAACAATTATCCCAGCCCACATACTTTCCTTTTAGTTTGCAGATCCTATACAACTACACCATTGGTAGCAGCAAGCACTCCAGCATACCCAGGATGGCTGCTACCACAGGTTCCTTGATATGCTTTTCTAAAGAAAAGCTACTCAAAAAGGGTTTAACAATATTACTTTAACGAAACATATATCATTTACCTAATTCAGGGGGAGAAGCCAGCGCCCTGAACTTGAGAGAATACAAACAGAAGTTACAAGCAAACAAAAATGCACACAGAAAATAACACAATTCATCAGACCAACAAACAGGGCTTCCAGCTATCTGATCATTACATACATACAGTCACTTACCAGAGAGAGAAGCATCAATATATGGGTTTTCAAAGTTGGGGGGGGCTCAACGGCTGCCCAGAGTCTCATCTGGCCAAATCACACAACTCTTCCCATAAGTGAGCCCCAAAGCAAAACCTCGTCTCAGAGGTATATATAGCCTTCTCCATGGTCAGAGAACATCAGAATTCTTGTGACCCACTTGACTACAAAGTAACAAAAGTTGTGCCTTCCTGAAAAACAAGCCTCCCACCACAGGCCCCATGTGACCAAATTCAGTCTATTAGAGGGCAGAGTTTATTTTCAAATCAGGAAAGGTCCTCAAATTCACCTAAGCCTATTACGAGGCAGGGAAGATCTTCCAATTTCTATTACCATTACACAAAGTTATGGTCATCAGACAGTCTCCAGGTTTGAAGTCATGATTTGAATTCAATTATCTTTCAAGATTTATTTAATCCAATACAATTACTCTTTAAAATTAGAAAAACGGTGATTTGTGTAGTAAAGTAAATGAGAGAGACAGAGTTTTATTTGCTCATAAAATAAGTGAGTTTTGTGTTGATATTTCAAAGGAAGAGAAAATAGGGATAAAAAAGTATTTTCAACATATAGAGTAGTATGGAAGACAAAAGAGAACAAAGACATAAGATACATTTTTGTCAAATCAGAGAATTGGAGAAATCTTGAAAAGCGAGAACAAAAATTTCATTTTCATGAAGTTATACAATTTCCATCTCTTGGAAAAGAAAGAAGACCTTAATAGGTTAAGAATTTCTAGAAAGATAACAAAACTCTCTTTTAAAATGCTAAGGAAAGCAAAGAATATATTTTTTCCCTTAAAATTCCAGTCACATATAATAGAGTCTGGAATATCTGGTTTGGTTGGGTTTTTTTTTTTTATATTTTGGATACTTTTTCCCACTTTGTCAAATTATTCATTTGCACAATGTCATTTTTATAGTGAGTGGTATTTACCACGGTTTCTATTCTCAATGTAAATTACCAAATTGATGTTTTTCTTCCTAGTTTCATAATACTATATAGAAGCACAGCACTGCCATCTAGAGAGAGAAAGAGAGATTTTCTGATATACATGATGCTAGTGCAATTTGTGACGCAAAATTTTCTTTTTTATTATGAGATTTCCTTTCTATTTTTATTCTTTTCATTTTAATTAAAAGCTAATATAATTTCAAATGTTTTCTTTTCCAAGCCACAGTAAAGCAAGAGAAAAGGTTTTCCTTTTGAAAGAAGAAACTACATTTTTGGAAAAGCAAGTCAAGATTCTTGAAGATATCTACAAGTCCTAGAAATCTGGTTTTATATTTACATATAAGTAACCCATGTTTAATTTGTGTAAGGAAGGTTCTGCGGAAGCTGAAAGTTTTTATTGCTCCTGAAATGTATAGAATTAAAACCATCGGATTTTTTTCTTTGAATTAATATAAAGTTTGCCATATGTGCAAATTCTTGCAGGTCAAATTCAATATTTCTTCCCTGTACCCAAGTACAACATAGTATCATGAAAATTTGTATAACTGTTTTTAAACCCAATAAAGACTCTAGAATAGAGGAAACAGAAAATATATTTTTAAACTTCAATGTATGATATCTAAGGAATGACCAGTCCATAACTCTAAGAGTTCAAAGGACCTACATAACACCGGCAAACAAAATAACAAAAGCCTCTCTCACAGCAGGGCTAACGAGCAGCTGAGCATGGATTTTCCGGAGCTGTATTTTAAAATTAGAGATCATTCCAGGAACAAGTAAAGGTAATTTCAGAAGCAAAAAAAGATGAAGTTCTTGGGAGCACATGGAACAATCCTAGCCCAGACGTGTTCTAAGTGTATGTAGTATGGTGCATGTATAGTATGGTATAGTATAGTATGGTATGGTATAGTATGGTACATGTATAGTACGGTATAGTATAGTATGATATGGTGTACAACTGTACCTACCAGAACAGTATCTCCCAACTGCTCTGTCAGAAAACACCCATGTATTGAATGGTGATTTCCCAAGTGGGATGGGGCTTCTTTTCTCTCTCAACCAGTACAGGACATCACGACTACTATTCATCAGCGGACATATTCCTTTACCCATCCCATCTCTACCCTTAGGAAGGTCACGGGATATTTACATGTCTTTAACCATGTCACATAACAAAAAATATTGGGAAGATAGGATGAAAAGGATTAGAACACACTGACTCAGAAAGTCTCTCCAATTCACTTCTGCTGATTTCAGCCACTCACACCCAGGTAGTTAAAAAATTACATCTCTTGCAGTCAGATTCTATTCCTGTACGCCTACTCTATAATCATCCCTGGTCATGATTCATCCAAGTTATAAGACTTCTAGCTGTTGAAGGTCTAAAGCTACTTACACAAGCATATGTATGCTACTTTACTACAGCTTGAGAAATTGGTCAGAAGAGGGTAATAAAGTATATGCATAGGTAAGGTACAGGTTGTTATGCTAGTCACAAAATCTTACCTCATAGGTGTGGCTACTCCACTTCCAAGCTGCCTTCACCCCCAAGGACAGGAGGTTCCAAAGTCATTGGGCACCTAGCTCTTAAGGAAAAGATAGACCTTTCTGGAAGACCTTCAAAACCATTCACCAAGCACTTGCCCTGCTTATTCTCCTGAACCCCACACAAAGTACTTCATAAAACACCTGAACTCACTAGTCCTCCAAGCTGGGGTCAAATTCTATCATTTTCCTAACACTTAAATCTCTTGTCTTCTTATTACTTAGTTCTTTATACTGTCCGGGAGTTCACTCTTTTCCACTGTGGCCCTAATAACTCTATTTCACCTCACCCATTTTGGCCCATCTTAATTGATTCTTACTCTAATTTATGATGTAAAATAGCTTAATATGTTTCAGTCAAACATGGCTACACTTGGAACACATATATATTTGGTAAGGAAAACATATAATCACAGAAGCACTATAAAGTTATAAAGAGTAGATAGAGTAGAAATACTTAACATTTTCATTAAATGATACCCCATCTCAGTCCTAATCCTGCTTCTCTCACACACAAGTGTGGCTCATTTGTTCCCCCGATGACTATCTGGTGGCTTAAGAAGATACAAATTAATAAAGGGGTTATGGTAACTTTGCCAACAAAATTGCCTCAGAACTAAATCATGCCTTACTGGCTCCCCTTAAGCCTAACTAATCCACTATCTTTGATTCTAATGTCTTGTAGCATAGCTAGTCGAACAGTGTACAGCAGTGATCTATAGATTCTAAATATGTCATCATCTTTAATCCAGAGGCATGGGGAAGGGATTCACAATTGATGCTACACAGTGATTGGCTAAACCAAGGACATAACATTTGTTTCAGAGTTGTACAACACCTAGTATCAGGCTGTCTGGAAAATCAACAAAAGTCTAGAGAACATGTAAGAAGGCACTCTATCAACATTTGGTAAATTTCATTATAGCAGAGCAGGGAAGATAAGCTATATGTCCTCCTCACAGATTGTTGTTTTTTGGGAGGTTTTTAATAATACAAAATTTATATTTGCAAAGTCTCCTACTTGGATTAAGAAGAAACTGACCTCACAAGTCCAAGATGGAAGGGGCATGGTTAGACACCATTTTGTATAAGATCTGAGAATTTTGGTGGACTACTAGTTCAATATAAGTCAACAGTGTAATGTTGCAGTCAAAAAAGTTAATGCAATCTTGGAGTACACTGAAAGGCATAGTTTCCATGCATAAAGAAATGAAAGTCCTGCTGAATACTGCCCTGATCAGGCAATCTCTAGTGCACTGAATTAAATTCTGGGAATTACAGATTAGGAAGGATATTGATAAAATAAAGATAAACCAAAAGAGGACAAACAAAAAGTCTTCAATTAATAACATATGATGATCGTTTGAAGGAATTGAGGATGTTTTGCCTGGAAAAGAGAGGTTTGGGAAAACATGTCTTCTGGTACTTGAAAGACTCTCACAACACAGTGTGGAGGCTGCAAAGAAACAAATTTAGTCTTGACAGCAAGGAAAATTTCCTAACAACTGGGACTATTCAAAAGTGAAGTGAGCTGCCTAAGAAGGTAATAGTTTCTTTCTGATTTGAGGTATCTCTGGGTAAAAGGTAGACAGTCACTTCTTGGGCATGTCACAGAGGAAATCTTCTTTCAGATATAGGTTTAACTAGATGACCACTGAAGATCTCCTAACTGAAATTTGGTGACTTTATGATAAAGTACTAGAAATGTGCTGTTTCAATAACAGAAGTAAAATAAATTGAGGGGAAAAAATACATCTAATAGCAAATGATACAATGAATAGTTTATTCTAAAGAATTCCAGTAAATCAAAAAACTAATTGAGATAATAGCTTTAATGAAATAGCAGAATGAAAAATAGATGCTCAAAAATCACTAGCATTTCTATACAATATTAACAAAAACCAAGAGGAAAGGATAAAGAGAAATTCATTCAAAACAACTACATATTGCATAAAGCATCTGAGAGAGTGAACCTTCCAAGACACTCAATAAAACTACAAAATGCACTTTATGGAAATAAAGAAAAACTTTAAAAATTCTAGAGGGATTAATTCTTCATAGGTAGACCATGCTAAACATAATAAAAATACTGCCTAAATTAATTTATAGATTTAGTGTCATAAATATTAAACTACTTTGCAGAACTAAAAATAATAATAATAAAATTAATTTGAAGCAACAAAAGGCCAAGAAATTCCAGGATAGTAAATATAAAAATAAAAAAATTAAATGAGCTTTGCATTACTATATCTCAATCTAGATTATGAATAGAGAACCATCAAAACTAATTAGCATGGGATAAACATGGAAAAATGGATCATAGATTAGATTAGACAAGCAGAACTTAGAAGCAAACAAAAATGGTAGGCCGATGTTCCATAAACCCAATAATACCAAATACTAAGTGAAAAACTACTTGAATAAAATCTGTTATAAAAACTGAAAAAAGATTTGGCAGAAAATAGTTAGGACTAGCTGTAATAGTAATTAATTTAAATTTGAAGACCTCTTTTTGTTCTAGCAAGTAAGCAAGTACTTAGCCCTTAGTAACTTATCAAGCCTCTGTGAAAGAAACAGAAAGTATGAACCTCTGTCCTTGACATAACAGGAAGGGGTTGGCTGAAACAGGAAGTAGCTAAGACTGTGTATATAAGAAAAGTCCCTGAGAGGCACAGTCAGAATTTCCTGAGAACTTGTGGTGGTGGAGCTTCTTCTGAACAGGAGCCCAGGAACTCAGGTGACAGAGGAGCCCAGGAGAAGACTGAGGAAGCATGACCAGGATGTTAATACTTTGTTTGTGGCTTGGTTGAGCCTTGAATTCTTGGGAACAGAAATTGTGAAGGATTTGAGATGGACTGGACCCTGTGAATTCCAGTGTGGAGCAGGACCTACCTGGAGATCTGGACAAGGAACTGGAAGCTGGCTACCACTGAATCCAGGTGAATCTAGTTTGGTGAATCCAGGTAGAATCTGGGACCATGGAAGGGGATCCAGGGAATCTGAGAACACCCCTTCTCAAGTCAAGATGAAGAAAAGACCTCTCCTTGGGTATTGAAGGCTGTGATGATAACGTGGTTTACTAGTGACCTAGGGGTGGGGGGTTTGTGTATTTTCTAATAACTGTACTTAGTGCTTAACTATACTTAGTAGCTGATTGTTAAATAAGTGACTGATTGAGTTAATCTAGTTGCCCCATGAGTGGAAGACTGACTATTGTATTTTGAGATGACTGAATGACCAAGTAAGGAAGCAAATCTCCTTAGGGATACCAGATGATTGTTCTTTGTTCAACGCTATTGTGACCACGTTGGTGAAAACTATGTAGCCATTTTAATGATAAGCTATTGTGAAAACTATATTGTGATTTTCTGTGATAAGTTGTAATATTGTAAAGACTGTACCTTGATTCTCTTAGAATGTTTTGCTTTGATTTGTTATGGAATAGAGTATTCACTATACTGTGTAATCAGAACCTTAAAAGCTGTTCACAGTAGCATACTTATGGAAAGCTGCTCATGCATGGCATTACACTAGCACCTTACCTAATGTGCCACAATAAGGTACAAATGTATAAACAATCTAAATATAAAACATTACAAAATTTTTAGAAACTCAAGAATTTATAACCAAACAAAAGGAAAGACAATCACAAAAGATAAAATAGACAATTTTGATTGCATAAAATTAAAGTGTTCTTGCATATCAAGATCTATGCTACTAAAAGAAAAACTAACCAATAAAGGGGAAAAAAACTTTGCATTTCTATCTTTGATAAAAGTCTGACATTCAAAATATAGAGATTTGTCATGAATATAGGAATAAGAGCCATTCTTAAACAGATAAGTAATAAAAAGTATTTTCCTCTTAAAAGGAAAATTGTAAATTACCGAAAACTAAAAGAAAGATTCTCCAATTTATTAATAATAAGATAAACAAAAATTAAAATAACTGAGATTTTCATTTACACTCAGCAAAATCTGGTCTGGAGGATAAAAGACAAATAGAAAATTTTAAAGGGGCTGCAATAAATCAGGCACATTAACATGCTCTTTATGAAACTATGAATTGGTCTGTGTTGGAAATCAAATTTTGGAATTTTGAATTTTAGAAATTTGGAATCATTTGAGAAAAGAGATTAAGCTGTACCTTTGTATCCATTCATCTCACTACTTGGCACTAGCAAATTCAAACAAAGGAAGAGAAGTCACAAATATACCAAAACATCCATTATAGTGTGACAAAATGGATGGAGAGCCAGCCTCAAAGCCAGAAAGATCTTGGTTAAAGTTTTGCCTCTGTGAAATGCAAATTAAAACAACTCTGAAGTGCCACATCACACCTATCAGATTGGTCAACATGACAAAACAGAAAAATTATAAATGTTGAAGAAGATGTGGGAAAATTGGAACATTAATGCATTATTGGTAGAGTTGTGAACTGATCTAACCATTCTGGAGAGCAATTTGGAACTATTCCCAAACAGCTATAAAACTATTCATACCCTTTGACCCAGCAATACCACTTCTAGGTCTGTATCCCAAAGAGATCATAAAAAAGGGAAAAGGATCCACACGTACAAAAATATTTATAGCAGTTCTTTTTTTGTGGTGGCAAAGAAGTGGAAATTTAGGGAATGCCCATCAGTTGGAGAATGGTCAGACAAGTAGTGGTGTATGAAGGTAATGGTATGCTATTGTTCCATAAGAAATAATGAGCAGATGGATTTCAGAAAAAGTTGGAAAGACTTAGATGAACTAATGCTGAATAAAGTGAGTAGAACCAAGAGAACATTATACACAGTAACAGCAACATTGTGCAATGACCAACTTTGACAGACTTAACTCTTTTCAGCAATACAAGGATCTAAGACCAAGAGAACATTATATACAGTAACAGCATATTGTGCAATGACCAACTTTGATGGACTTAACTCTTCTCAGCAATACAAGGATCTAAGACAATTCCAGAGAAAGAACTATGGAGTCTGAATGCAGATCGAAGCATACCATTTTCACTTTTTTTGTTTGTTTCTTCTTTTTCATGGTTTTTCATGGTTTTGGTTCTAATTCTAATTCTTCTTTACAACATGACTAATGTGGAAATATATCTAATATGATTGTACATGTGTAGCCTATATCAGATTGCATGCTGTCTTGGGGAGGAGAGAGCTGAGAAGGGAGAGAAAATTTAGAACTCAAAATCTCATAGAAGTGAATGCTGAAAACTAAAAACATATAAAATAAATAAAATTTTTGAAAAATAAAAAAGTTTTGCCTCTGCCATATCCTGGCTATATGACCCTAGGTAAGTCACTTAAACTTTTAATGGTCTAGACAATTCCTTGAGATATGTTACAAAGAAGACACCAACCTACCATGGTAGAGAAAGTTTCCTCCTCTGGGAGTTCCTTATACCAAGGAAATCAAAGTCCAATTACTATACTTATTTATAGAGAAACTCCTAGTGAGAAAAAAAAGAAAAGGAACAAAAAACTCAAAACAAAGTGGATTATCTCTCAGTTGGGGCTGAGTGCTTAATGAATATAACATGGTATAAATATATAATGGGATATTATTGTGTTGTAGGAAGAATAAAAGGAAAGAAAGTGGAGTCTTTTCCCCTTTGAATATATATTTCCATAAAATAAAACAAAATTCAAAAGGCAGTAATTGCTTCTTGGTAATTATTAGGTATATTCTATTGAATGTATTTAATACCCTATTATGTGGGAGTGGAGGGATAAGACCTCCATCTACTCAGTTTTTGGCAAAAAAAAAGAATGAAAAGGGCAGCTAGGTGGATCACTGGATAGAGCACCAGGTCTGGAGTCAGGAATATCTGAGTTCAAATCTGGCCTGAGATACTTACTAGCTATGTAACCCTGGGCAAGTCACTTAATCTTATTTGCCTTGGTTTCCTCATCTGTAAAATGAGCTGGAGAAGGAAACAGCAAACCACACCAGTATCTTTGCCAAGAAAATCCCAAAAGGGGTCACAAAAAGTTGAACATAACTCAAAACGACTGAACAACAACAAAATCCAAGAGGCAATAATAGGAAGGGAAATACCATTCAAAAAAATCTACAAAATGCATAAAATATTTGGAAATCAATCTAAAAAAGCACCCAACATGCTCCTTAAAGAAACAAAGAATAACTTAAATAGCTTGAGGAATGTTCAGAGTCCATGGCTGGGGTGGGTTAATTAATGAGGAGGATATTACCAAAGTTAATTTATTTTTTTAATGCCACGCCAAATAAACTATCAAAGAAATACCTCACAGAACTCAATTCAATAACAAAATTCAAAAAAAATCAAAATATCTAGAATATAAAACAAAATAATGTAAAGTTACCAGTGAAAGGGGAGTAGTACTTTAGATTCCATTCAATTATAAAGCAGAAGCTACCAAAACCATTCATTATTGGTTAAAAAATGGAGAAGTGGATCAATGGAATCAACTAGACAAGGGAGAACAAAAGGCAATGGAAATTAGTCTTTATTAAATCCCAAAATCTAAATTACACAGGACATAACTCCCTATTTGATAGAAATTACAGGGAAAACTGGAAAGCAGTCTGGTAGAAATTAAGCTTAGAACAATATATTAGAACAATAATAAAACATCATATTCCACAATGAATGCTAAATAGATACAAGTCCTTAACAGTAATGATCATACTATAAAAAATTAGAAGAAAAAGCAGATCATATATACCTTTCACAACTATGAATCGTAGATTTGCTCTTAACCAAATAAGGGGTAGAGATGATCGCAAAAGATGAAACAGATAACTTTGATTACATGAAATTGAAAAGTTTTTGCACAAACAAAACTAATGCATCTAAGATAAAAAGAGAAGTGACCAAACAGGAAAAAAAATATTCCTAGCTAATTTCTCAGATAAGGTACAAGACATATTGATAAGAACAACTAACAAATACGTATATATTAAGCTTTCATAATTTAAAACTGCCCTAAAACTTCTGGAACATTGTGTACATAAGTGTGAGTGAATGTGTGTGTATATGAGAGAGAGAGATAGAAAGAGAGAGACTGAGACTATTCTCCAATAGGTAAAGTGGTCAAAAGATTAAAAAAAATACTCAAAATAAGAATTCCAAACTATTACCCCAAGGAGGTCGTCAATAAGAAGAAAATCATCATGTATACCGAAATACTTATTAGCAGCACTATCTGTGGTATGGTTCCCAAGGAAAGTATATGGCATGCGGTACCTTTCCAAAGAAATGGAAACAAAGTACATGCCATTCAACTGGCACTAGCTAAACAAATTGTGGGACATTGATTCAATAGAATATTACTGCGCCGTAAGAAATCATGAATACAAATAAGCCTTGAAAGATTTAAGTGAACTAATGCAGAGTGAAACAAACACAGCCAAAATAACAACATATGCAATGACCACAACAAAGTAAATTTCAAAAAACAAGCAAAAAATAATCAAAAATGAATGCTGCAAAATTACCCAAAAAAATAGTACTCAAAAAACATATATGAAAAGTTTTTCCCTATTTTTGTAGGTTGACCCCTCTTTGAGGACTTCAATATGACTTTATATTAGTTGGGCTTCTTGTCAGGGTTTCTTTAAGCATTCTACTCCTACCTCCACCCCCCCAAAAAATACTCATTTCAATCCTTATCTGTGAGATTTTACCCAAAATGTTCACATTCTAAGCCACTGTTGAGCTTGACTGCCATATCTATCCGCTTGGCTAATACATAAATTCTTTGGCAAAGGCAGGTTTTAAGACCTTCCAGTATCCTCACTGGGCAATATAACATCAATTCACCTTTTATATGAAGTCGTTATGCTGGTTTCAATGTCTTTTCCTCATACCTATCAATTTGGCAATAAAAAAAAAAAACCAAATATTAGTTTGATCTAGACAAGTTATTTCATCAATATAGAGTTCCCAGTACAGAAATTCCAACCACCAATGCATACCAGCAACTCTAATTTAACTTAACAATGTTACAAATTTGTCTGAAGGCATTAAGAGAATAAATGCCTATAAGGACGTAGGTAGTAAACATATTATACGGTATTTACAACCAAGTCTTCCTGATTTCCTACATCCACCCAACCACCCCACTTGGAAGCAAAGATGATAAAATATTAAAAGTGAGTGTTGAAGGGTCTATAGGAATATAAGTACATCAATATATTTGGTGACACTATGAAACAGTGCAATTCTTCTGGAAATCTACTTGGAATTATGGGAGGAAAGTTACTAAACTGTTTGTACCCTTTGACCCAGTGATCCAACTAAAGGACACAGACCTCAAATAGGACAAATATGAAAATAAATCATCCCCTAAGTACCAAAATATTTATAGCAGTGCTTTCCACAGAGCTACATACTGGAACAAAGCAGGTACCCGTCAACAGGGGCATGGCTGAACACACTGTGGCATATGTACATGGGGTATATGGGGTGTTCAAGGAGTACCAGCACCTCTGATGTGATGGCTTGCTATGCCCTTTTCAGCTCTGCTTGTCTGCCTTGGTGTCCACCAGTATAAAAAAACAAAATGTATGAATAAAACATTTAATAATAAGGCTTACATGATTCTTTCCTAACAACGACCCTGTGAGTTAAGTAGCATAAATATTATTTATTAAGTCCATTTTACAGAAAAGGAAATTAAGGCATAACAACATGGAAATAAACACGTCAGTGAAATGAGAGATATTTTAAAGTATTTAAACGTTTCATTTTTTTTACATGGTACGCTCAAGGAATTTGGTGAGCTGATTAATTAAATCTTTTTAACAGAGAAGTATAACTACCATGAATATTATCTGATAAACTAATTAAAGCTATACTAAATATAATTTTTTTTCTCATGCTGCATGAGGTACTTCAGGATATTAACCTGTCTTGGAATCCTTATTATGGCTTATATTTGTGTAACTCTTTTAAATTTTTTTAATTTTAAAATTCATTTGGCCATTAATACATCAAAATAAATTATTATTGTACTGATGAAGTAAAAATGTTCAGTTAATACAGATTTCTGATAGATGGAATTCCAAATAATTGAGAGATTGTGGTTTAAAAAATCATACTCACAGAAGCAGAATTAACAGAAAGCAAAGGTTTTCAGTTAAATAACAAATGACAGCACTTTGTTTCTTATAGTTATAAAAGACTATATTTTCCTCTTTAAAAAATTAAGCTGTGAACCAGAAAACCATCAACAAATATTATTCCCTTATACAAAGGAGATAATCAGAAAAGAATGACATATGAAACCATACGTTACATATGCATTATTTTGTTAATGCATATTAAATTTAATATGGTTGTGCAAACACAGCCCTGCTCGTCTATGTCCCTCTCTGTACTTCCTTCTGCTTTCTTCTGTGCATTTTTTAATGTTCCATTGACATTCTTTCCTTCCTGTTTGTTTATCTTTTTGTATTACTTATTAGCCTTCAACTCTCCCCCAATATCCCTTAGGGTGTTACCAGCCCTCCCTTGTAACAGCTGAGTATAGTCGAGCAAAACAGATTTTGTTGTACTGAGAGGGTCTGATAATTTACATCTCAGTCCACACTGAGAGAC
>CM053580.1:243160255-243186793 GCA_028627135.1 Pseudochirops cupreus | reverse complement strand
ATTATTCTCTTCAGTGAGCTTTTGAGATTCTTTTTCCATCTGGCAAATTCGGCTTTTTAAGGCATTCTTCTCCTCATTGGCTTTTTAGGCCTCTCTTGCCATTTGAGTTAATCTATTTTTTAAGGTGTTATTTTCTTAAGTCAGGTTATTGACTCTCTTTTCATGATTTTCTTGCATCATTCTCATTTGTCTTCTCAATTTTTCCTCCACTTCTCTTATCTGGTTTTCAAAATCCTTCTTAAGCTCCTCTATGGCCTGTAACCAGTCTACATGTTTATTGGAAGTTTTGGTGCAGGTGTTCTGACTGTGTTGTCTTCTTCCTGTTCCATGCTTTGATCCTTTTTGTTCCCAGCAAAGGAATCTAAAGTTGGATTGCTGAGCTTTCTTTGTTTCCTTTGCCTGCGCATGTTGCCAGACAATTACTTGGCTTTTGAGCTCTTTGCCACAGTAGAACTCTGCTTCCAGAGGGGAGAGCTTTGTCCCAAATCGCTGGGGTTTTCGCAGCTGCCAGAGCTATTACGAGGGTGCCCTCTCTACACCCACCACCAGCTTTGGCTCACTGGTCCTGCACCTCAGGACCACCACCCAAGATCACGAATCCAATTCAGGCAGGTTAAGGCAAGAGCACTTAGCCTCTGAATGGTCACTTGGCCCCCCTGCAATCTGCAGGCCGGAAGCTCTGAAGTAGTCACGTGGAGGTGGCTGCAGGGCCACCACTTCTGCTGCTTCTGGCTCTGGGGTCAGAAGGCTGGACCCACTCCTCCATCCTCTTCCAAATTCAACCGAGTTCCACTCACCTTTTACTTTGTCTTTGGTATTTATGGATTGATAATTCCGGAAACCACCACAGCTGCTGGTGATCCATTCTCCCAAATGCTCCAGCCACAGCTGGTCCTGGCCACCCTGGGGCTAAAACCATGGCGAGGCTGGTCTCAGCTCCCAGCATGCTGTGATGAATCCTTCCTGTCTACCTGCCTTCAGTGGGAGATTTGTTTCTCTGTCACTTTGTGGGTTCTGGAGCTCTAAAATTTGTTTTAGTCATATTATATAGGTATTTGAGGTGGTTATGGGGGGAACTATGGAGCTTTCCTGCTTCTACGCCGCCATCTTGACTCCACCCCCCAAATATAAACAATATTTATGAACAAAATTTGGTGCAGAAAAAATGATTTACAGAATCAGAAAGGTTTCCAATGAAACTTAAAAGATGAAGCTGATTCCAGGAAGAAATTCCAACAATGTGTAACATCAAATTAAAGAGATTTAAAGTTATTTAAGTAAGGCTTTTTTCTCATGTTAACACTGCAGTGTAATAATTTGAGGAGTTCAGTTGTTTTTAGTTGTGTGAAACTCTTAGTAACCCCATTTGGTGTTTTCTCAGCAAAGATACTGTAGTGGTTTGCCATTTTCTTCTCCAGCCCGTTTTACAGATGAAGAAACTGAGGCAAACTGGGTTAAGTGACTTGGTCAGGGTCACACAACTAGTAAGTGTCTTAAGCTAGATTTGAATTCAGGAAGATGAGTCTTCTTGACGCTATAGTCAGCATTCTATCCTCTGTGCCACCTAGCTACTCAATAACTAGAGTTGGGATCTAGGAATTTCTGGCTCAAAAGACACTCATTTGAAATGTAAAGCTTTAGATATAATTATTTTAATCAATTTACAAGACTTTCTTTGAAAGTTTCTTTAATAATTCTATTATGTGCTGAATTAGAATTAGTTTTAATTATTTACTATAAGCTTAATAAAAATGTACAGAAGTGGTCTATTGCTAGGACTGAAGACTTCATAAAAGAATAAGATGGGCCAGTAATACAAAGTAACAGGGGTATGGTATTTGTCCCATTTTAATTCACAAGGGAGGAATGGTATATGAATGCCCACAGGTATGAGGAAGGAAAGGGGAAAAGGGAAAGCGATACAGTTGGAATCTGGAAAAGGTAGCAACAGACATATTATCCAGGGGCACTCATCTGTGAAACAAGATTATAACGGGGAGGAAGGGGAGGGGGGGGTGTATGGGAAGGAGGGTCCTTGAGTATCAGAGCAGAAAAAGAGAGTACACAAAGGCTATGAGAGAGGTTACTCTCAGAGGCCTTTTCCCTGGACAGGATCTTACTCCAGCCATCTAAGTGGTTTCCTCATTTCTGATGTCACAGGCATAGGGGTCAATTATCAAGATTGCATGGGACATGGATGACCAATAATAATAAACTTACTTACTTATTTGATGCCACCTTCTATTCAGTTTTCCATGTGTGTAAGAATCATATCATTTTCTATATGATCATAGTCAACTCTGCTATACTGACACAGATTCTTCTTTTTTAATTTTGTGTTTTCCACATTTATCTATAATATTTACATTGTTCATATATGTATATAAAAATCAAAAATGTTCCATTTGATGATATGATTTTTTAAAAAATATAACTACTTCCTCCAAAAAAAGTCAATGAGAAAATATTGCGCCCTCCCCTGTGGCGGATATACAATAGGACACAGGGAGAATCAACATTAATGAAATTTGTTCAACCATTCCCTAACCATTGGAGAAAAGCTATTTCTAGGTTTTAGGTATTAAACCAAAGTAGCTATGAATATTTTTATATAAATAGGGCTTTCATTTCCCTCTTTTAAATTATATGGAAGGAGATAAACAGGATCAAAATGGTCAAAATGTATAATCTACCTTATAACTTTTACAGTTATATTTACTTTCCCAAAAATTTGGGTCAACATCCAATTTCACCGATTAGGCAATAAAGCACCTGTCTTCCTAACTATTAATTTGTTACTTTAAAAAAACTTGCTTTTTTTGTTTCTCCATCACCTATATTTACCTTCATAATCTCAATTTAAAAGGGGGAGAAGGGAAAAAAAATAAGCATTGATATAGGTTCTATTGCCAGGCACTGTGCTAAACATTTTTCACAAATATTACCTCATTTGATCCTCACAACAAACCCTGTACAGTAGTAGGTGCTATCTTATCCCTATTTCACAGTTGGGGAAACTGAGGCAAAAACAAAGGTGTAGTGACTTGCCCAGGGTCACACAAAGAACGTCTTAAATGTAATCAGAAGTGTATACATTTGTGATTTTGTTGTGTTTGGATGATCTCAAAATAAGAGTGGAATGATTAGAAAAGAAGAATAAAGTAGGAGAGGAGGGAAAGGAAGGGAAGACTGGGGGAAATTATCTTATACAAATGAGGTACACAAAAGTGGGTTTTATACAATAAGGTGGAGTTAGTGGGGGGGAACAAACAACACCTGAACTCATTTGAATTGGTTAAAGGAGGGAATAACATATATACACACATAGCTGGTCATAAAAATATATTTTACAAAGGAGAGAGGAAGGAAAGGGGTTAATGGAAAATGGAATGAAAAAAACAGGGGAGAAACAGGGGGAAAAGAACAAAGTAAAAAGTGCACAACAGAGGACAAAAGAAAACTAACAAGGAAGCAAAGATGGACAGCTCTCAACACAACTCACAGTGTTTATTACATAGGCTTTCTTGAAATGGAAATGTATTACTATATATTTTGAATTCTCTCTTATGTTCAGCTGAGCACATGACATGCTTTTTTTTCTTTTCTTATTTTGTACTTAAGTTTATAAAATGTTTCTTTTTTCTTTCTTATTATGTATTTAAGTTCCGGCATTTTTTTAAAAGGGAAAAAAAGAAGAAAAGGTTAAGGGAGACAGTCAAAAGCAAAACAGACTTTTAAAGAGTAGGCAGGGGGAATAAAGAAGGATAAGTGTAAGAGAATAGAATGGAGCAAAAAAAATACACAGTTAGCAATTATAACTGTGCATGTGAATGGAATGAAGTCACCCATAAAACAAAAGAGAATAGCATAATGGATTAGAAAACAGAATCCAACAATATGTTGTTTACCAGAAACTCATATAAAGGAGGATACATAGAGCTAATAAGAAGAGCTACAGCGGAATCTATTATACTTCATCTGAGGTTAAAAAACAAGGCAAAGGCAGCAATTATGATCTCAGACAAAGCATAAGCCAAAAAAATTAGTTGGAAGAGATAATCAGGGGAAACTACATTTTGCTAAATGTAGACAATGAGTTAATATCAAAACCAAACAAAAAATGCACCAAATGGCATAGAACTCATCTTCCTGACTTCACATACATCCACTCTATCTATTATGACACCTTGCTAAAAAGATAATTCACAAAAATGTGAATTGGAATAATTAAGATATAGTTCTAAAGTATACTTATCCCTAAAACTTAAGACTAGCGTGAGTTCAAAAAATAGGAAACTTTTATGTGCTGTAATTTTCAAGATGACAGTCAAAAGACTCATAAACATGGACTTTATTTCATATAGATCCATCTTTAATTTTGGGAAAACAATGGAAGCAACCAAAGTGTGAGGGTCAACGATGGATGATCAGCAATTAAAGCCTACCAGGAATTTTGTTCATTGATATTTATCTAAATAAGTTTGGATTATCACTGTAGGCTCTCTATGAGTATACTTACTGTTTTAAAAAAGTGATTATGAAATAATATTGTCCCTTTTCAGTGTTCCCTGAGTGTAAACAACAAGGAGACAGAGCTGGAAATTTCGTAACAAAATCTAAAACTAAGGAGACCTGTTAGAGCTTTTTCATTTGAAAAAGGACACCTGCAGCAATAATATTGTAACCATTCTCATGTATCCAGAGAACAGTGGTTTTCTAATACTAGAATGAAAGAGCCTAGTATACAGACTGCCACACTTTCAGCAACCATTCTGGGGTATTTATAAATCTACCTCCAGAAAGGAATGTGCAGTATTTGTAGGTCTGGCAAGATTACGGCCATTCATTAGGCTTTGCTAGTACCCATGCTCACAGTTCTAAATCGTGTTGCACATACATTTTTAAACTATCACATTTCTTTACAAAATGCTAGTTATTATCGATTATTCATTATCATAAGGCTTCAATAGATAGACTTTTATCACAATTTTACTTGCATTTTTTGTCAGTGACATTTTTAAAGTACTCTTTAGCCAATTACACAACCTAAACACCACTGAACACCTCATTTTTAATATTCTTTATTTATTCTGACCATTTCCTTCTGAAACTTTAACACTGCTTTTTATATAAAGTTCACTTTCATGAGGACTTCTGGCAAGCAAAAAGTTTTCATTTTAAAGAATGTTATATTAAGCCACGTTAGGGGAGGTATATTAAGAATGTTTAACCAGGGTAGGAAGCCAAGCAGTAGCCTATGCTAGAAGAGGTGTTATAAGAGAGGGTCTGTTAAATAGCCTGGAGGATATTTTTAAAGTTAACATTCCTTGTTCAAAATCAAAATTCATAAAGTTACATAGAATTTAACATGTGGAAACATTTAAGGTCCCAATCTTTGAAAGAATAACTAGGTATAATATATTGAAGTCTTCCAATGTTCCAAGACAATACTTTTAAGACAAAAATATTTTTAGGTAACTCAAAACTCTCTGATTTACTCTGATCTCTGTGAGACAGAAAAATCATTATTAGAAAACGACTGATATACAAAAAAGATCTCCAGATATAATAAATCAAAAGCTACACTCTGAAATGTTACTGGTTAAGGCGGGTATAATAGCAGATTCCATGAAGCATTCAAACCAGTAGAATGCCTTTATATACAAGTTGAGAGAAGCAGCAACTTTGGAAACCAAAATTCAAATCTGTGAATAGTCGAAGCTACGTTCTTTTTCATGAAAAGAGATGCCGTGAACCTAAGTAATTAAATGAAGGGTGTGCCCTGAGAACTGAGAATGTTAAGAATGATACCATACCTAATAACCTAACATATCTGCTAACTAATACCTCCCCAATAAGTTGCAAAGTTGCAGTAAAAGCAGTCAGCAAGACTCAGAAGTGTCCAAAGTATGTGTTCCCCAAGGCTATCAAGGGAAAGAAAAGTTCCAGTGTTAACTGAAATAATTTTCTCAGATTGTGAATGATCTTTTACCTGCTGAACCGCTAAAATCCAAGTTTTTTCTTAGTTTTCATTTTCTTTAACATCTCTGAAGTTTTTGACACTGTTGATCACTACCTACCTCCTACTCTCTCTTCATATCAACGTCTTCCAACTGCTCTTGCTGGCATACATCTACACATCTCAGGCTCTTTATATGGGAGTGTCACCGCAAAGATTTATCCTGAGCCCTCTTCTCTTCTTTCTATATTCTCTTCTTTGGTGATCTGATTCACTCTGATATGTTCAATTATTATCTTTACACAAAGGATCCCTTAATCTCTCTTGAACTCTGGTACCACATCTATAAAAGCCTTTTGGACATATTTACCTGGATGTCTTGCTGTCACCTCAAGTCAACATGTCAAAAATTAAACTTATTCTTCACTCTTCTAAAAATTATTTATTTCATTGTTTTTCAAATAAAAACAATAACATCAGCCAATGTTAAAAGAAAATTCATAAGGTCCTTAAAATAATGATCATGATCTCAGAGTTACAAGAGACCTGAGGTCATCTAGTCCAACCAGAACCTATCTGACCCTCGATAATACTCACTGTTGGAAAGTAGCCATACTTTCTAAAGACTCCAAATGAGGATTATCTACCAACTCCTTAGGCTGCCCATTCCACTTGTAAAAAATTCTAATTGTTAAGAAATCTCTCTTTACATTGAGCAGAAACATAATTCTGTAATTTCTATTCTCTTCTCTGAATACTTACCTTTACAGGCCTTGAGAGTCCTTCAAATACCTGAAGAGGATGAATGTGTCCTCTCTCATGTCTTCCCATCACCAAACATCCCCAATCTCATTCAATGACAAAGGGGCACTATGCCCATCCTTTCTTTACATCATCCTGTCACCCTTCAATTTGTCAGTTTCCCTCCTATGTGGTACCAAGAACTGAACAAAATACTGCATATTTAAATGGGAGAACATATAACAGAAAATAGTCCTAAATTATGCTGTTGACTCATATTGAGTCTCTGCCTTAATTCAAGCCCTATTCACTTCTTTCCTGGATTACCTCAGTAATCTCCTCATTGGTCTCCTAGTTTCTCCTCTCTAATCCACCTTCCACATGGCTGGAAGATTGATAGTGACAAAACACAGATACTGACCTTGTTGTTCTCCTACTTAAAAATTTCAGCGTCTCCCTATTGTCTCTAGGTTGAGACACAAATTCTCAGCCTAGTAATTATAGCCTTCTATATATATTTTTCCAGTGATTTGCATTATTCTCCTTTATACAATCTCTCTTCTACTAAGACATTTACTTGAAAGGTACTTTTCCTTTTCTTCATTTCAGAGAATATTTTTTTAAGACCTTTCACATGCAAAGCTCTGTTCTAGGTCCTGGAGACAAAAATGAAACAGCCCTTATTCCCAAGGAATTTGCATTATACTGAGGGAAAACGATATATATAGAGAGAGAGATAAAAACAAAGGAAAGAAAGTCATTTCAAGAGAACTAACAACTGACAGTTAAATAAGTCTGAAATATGCTTTAAAGGAAGATAGGAGTTCTATAACGTAGATGCGACAGCACATGAGGGGTGACCCCCTGTGCAAAGGCAGGAAGATGAGGGATGGGGAGCATCAAACAGACCAGTGTGATGGGGGAATAAGTGTGAAAGGGAAGGGAATAAGCATTTATACAACACTTACTACATGCCAGACATACAAATATTATTTCATTTGATCCTCACAACTCTTTGAGTTAGGTGCTGTGATAACTAAAAAGGTTCAAGAGACATAATTTCTGAGTAATTTAATCATTTTATTAAAAAGCCAGTACATTATTAATAAAAGCATGGTTATTTGGCTGTCTCTCTTAAACCAAAGACAATCATGGTGGCAGGCTCACAGTTTATATACTTTTCAAAGAATAGGTATTCAATAAGGGGTAGAGAGTGACATCATGTCATCCATGGACAGAGGGACTTATCTCTATACTCAGACCACATAAGCCATGGGCAATCTATTCAAAGAAGTTTATGTCTCACTGGAGCCTGAGCAGAACACAACGGCTACTCAAACAGGGTGAGGTCTTGAACAAGAAAGTTCAATCTCATCAGTAATGTCCTTCAAGAGACTGAACTTTTTAAAATCAGGACTCTGTAAGAAGAGAACTCTTGATCTCCCCCAAGTCATTGGTTATTAATAATCATTCCTCTCAGCACCATTATTATCCCCATTTTATAGTTGAAGAAATTAGAGTAAAGTGACTCGCCCACGGTCAAACAACTAGCAAGTAAAATGGAATTTGAATCCAAATCTTCCTGAAAAACAGGCACAGTGCTCTATCTGCTATGCCCCCAGCTGCCTCTAGACCAGCGGTTCTCAACCTGTGGGTTGCAACCCCTTTGGGGGTCAAACAACCCTTTCATAGGGGTCACAGGGGTTGCCTAAGACCATCAGAAAACACATATTTCCGATGGTCTTAGGAACCGAGACATCACTCCTCTATCTGTCTCCAGGCGGGCCTGCCAACATGCAGATACGCCCACATACGAGTATTAAAGGGTCATGGCATTAGGAAGGTTGAGAACCACTGCTCTAGACTAAAAAGGAGACTGCATGAAGAAGAGTAATACAAAATTGACTGGAAAAGCATATCAGAGCTCTACTGTAGTTATGAACCTGAGTGATGAAGGAGTGATAGTGTTCTCAAAAGAAATATAAAAGTTTGGAAGGATGGGATTTGGGAGAAAATATGAGTTCCATTTTGAACAAACTGAGGTTGGATATTTGAAAATATATCAACTGTCTATAAATTACTTTGAGCTCTTTGCAGAAAGCACAACAAACATTAAATTGGCTGTTCATACCTAACAGAAATGCTGATAAGATAAGGATCTGAACCAGTAGCGTTTTGCAAATAAAGTTCTGAGATATCTAACTGCATATATAACAAGAAGTATGTTGCTAAATATTCCTTTATATTATTGATTATTTAACAAAATTTTATATCAAAGAGTCTGCACCATTTACAAACTACTGAACTTTGGAGGAAGAAAATTATAGGAAATAGTAAAAGTACACTAAAATGTATTTTCTAAAATTATCTCAACTAGCCAAATACTTTCAGAATAAAAAGAACTTCCCTTTACCTATACTTTAGATAATTCTGTTCAGGAAATTAAAACTAAAATAATAATTTTCTTTTCTGACGTTTTTAAGGTTAAACTATATAAAAGATTTCCATCCTATACCCAAAGCCATAACTAAAACAGATGAAGGGCTTTGTCTCAAGGCACTGAAATCTAAGGGCATGTCAATCAAAGCAGTCCTCTGCCACATACATGTGTCAAAACCTCCACAAATTCCACCTTTGCCACCACTACCACAGTGATCTTCTGTACCTGCCACTTCCTCATGAAGGTTTTGAGTTTCAGGGTCCAAAAATAGTTTCACTATATGGAACTAGAACCTGATTCTCCTGATTTAAAGCCATCCCTGCTCTGGATGTTGCTGAGACTGAGAAGTATGAAATGCCCTCCCAAATGAATTTACTCCAATCATTATTAGGACTCCTAATAAAAACTCTCTTTATTCTATAATAACACTTATTTTCTATGTGCCGATTTTATATCTTATATTTGGCTATTATCTAGGACAGAAGTCCTCAATCAATAGATCTTTAAGTCTAAGAGATTTCCATTTCAATTATCACTGCTAGTCTTCTCTACACAGAAGAGATGGGAACCTCAATCAAGAACTCTGCTCTAAGTACACACTCCCAATCAAACCTCACTCCATTTTAACAAGAATTTCTGAGAAAACACACATATAAACAAGCTCAAAGCTTCTAACAAACAAAGAGTAGCTTCTCCAAAATTTCAAAAGTTTGAATTTCTAAGAGATGAGTTCCAAATTTTGGAATTTATTTCCCTGGCACTCTGTCACTACTCAGATCTGACTCTCAAGAATTGCACTGTTTCATCTTTGACTAGCTATTGAATTTCTTCTCTGATAGTGTTTGAAACTAGTTACTTTATCAATTTAATAATTATTTATCCAACTGGTAGCCATTCACTAGGCAGAGCTCTAAACTGTTCATAGGTGTTACAGCAGGCACCTTCCTACTATCTTTAAAAAAAAGAATAAAAAAAAATGTCAATGTGAATAAATATTTAAGGTTGGAACCAACGATAAATCCCAAAAGTAATAATAGTGACGCTCAAGTTCTACTCCAGTGCTGCTTCATGCTCTAGAGCTGACCTGTCAAAGGCTATACCAGGGAAGAGCGAGCCCTGAAAGACACTATCAAACTGGAAAAGCCTGGTAGGATTTCATATAGAAAGTCTGTAAGAGGTCAGCAAGATTTTTCTGTGGACAAAATACAGCGTTGAAGCCGAGTGATTCTGTGCTGACATGCAGCGAAAGGAAGCAAAAATGCTGACTAGGTGGAAAGACAACAGTGACCTTTATCTTCTTTCCTTAGATTTTGTTCTGGACCAAATTTGTTTGCCTGCCAAACCAGGGATCTTTAGAATTTAGCACCCTAATTCAGACAACGGTCTGATACAAAGGGCAACAATTCAGCCCCAGACACACGGTATTTAAAAAAAATATTTACTGTTAGCCTAGAAATGCTCTGCCTGGTTTCGGTTAGCTGGGTGTGATGGCCATGACCAACATGAATAAAGGGTTCTCAGTCTACCCATAGTTCTCAGTCTACCACAGCCTAGTAGACAGGGGGTGAGACAGATGGCAGATGAGGCTAATGAGATGAACACCAAAAGCTTACAACAAGCAGAAATCCATAAGACTAGTGGCATGATGTGACCAGCAGAAAGAGAACAAAGAACCCTGGGGAAAGAGGCAAAGATTAGCACCGACATAACTTAAGAACCAGATTTAAGTCCAAGAGAGAGCACTGCCCAGCAGAGTGCAAACACAAAGACCAACACAGGGGACAAGAAAATATCATCCACCCTATAGCATGGAAGCATGAGTTTCCCCTACAAGCAAGATCCCTACGCATACTCCTCCTCCTACAATGATGCAGGTATCTGCAGAAAAGTGTTTCCTAGGTTTGTGGCAGGAATGTTATCATATTACTTTATTATTCAATTTCATTAAATGCTTTGTTCTGAACCAGTTAGGTCCTCTATCCTTTAACAAGTAAAAGTATCTGGGGGTGGGGAGAAAGGGAAATGAGCCTCATGACACATGTTTTTGAATAGCTTCAACCTTGGGTAGCTTTTGGGGGAGCCCCATGTGTGATAGAAGTACTGCTGTTCCAAGTTTCACAATCTGTCAACTGGGAAACAACCCATTGTTGTTGTTCATCACCCTACCTATTATATTCAGAGAAGTTTGTAACCAGACTGGACAAAGGGTGATGAATTTTTTCACCACGGTTAACTCTCTATTAAGTCATAGATGAATTAACAGGATATATCATAAGAACAATATCTTCTAAGGTTCCAGACATGTAGGTTAGATTAATTTTTCCCTGAAAAGCAATGAAATTGTTGAGATTTAATTGATTCGGGGAACTAAGGCTAGAACCATAGACTTGTTGACATATAGTCTCCTGGTAGCATAAGTATAAAAGTCCCATCAAATCAGGGTACCTAAAGTTTTAAACATAGTTCTGACCAGACACATTGCTCAGATCCAGGAAAGGCCTAATTCAGGCCAATTTCCTGGAAGTTTAGGTTCAAGAACAAAACGAAATGACACTGTTTCTGACTCCACTGTTCCCAAAGACTCCCTGCCATGTCTGATGGTTTGTGCCTGCTCTGGCATTAAAATCACCCAAGAATTAAAAGGTTGTCCTCTTTCAGTACACTGGTAATGAGGGTCTCCAGGTCTTCATAAAACTTTTCTTTGACTTCATCAGGATTTGTCATGGAGGGAACATATGCACTGGTGGTAGTGGCTGCATGGCACTTTCCTGCAAGTGGCAATAGCACTGTCATGAGTCTGTCATTCACTCCTTTTAGAAGGCATACAAGCTTGTTGACTAGATTAGATTTGATTGCAAAACCTAAGCCAGCTTCCCAGCTCTCCCCATCACTGTGGCCGCTCCAAAAATACGTGTATCTCGCTAGCTCTGACTTCAGTAAACTGGTCTTGTTTCACTCAGGGCAACTATCTGGATGTAATGCCTGCTGAGTTCTCTCACAAGAGCAGATCAGCTTTCAGGTCTACTGGATTTATTGTTGTCCAGAAGTGTGCTCACATGCCATGTACCAAGGACGAGTAGAATTATCTTCATAAAAGCTTTTGTACTTGTTTTTGTGTTTCAACCACTGGGTGTGATCCCCACCAGCCACAGTAAGCAGGGCAGGGCTAGGAGATCAGTCAGTTTTTAAGGCATCTTTTCTAGACCCTTCCTCACATCAGGAGGGAAGCAGTGAGGTCCTTAAGAAAGCTTCTCAGACCTTGGAGGATCCAGAGTAGCACTGCTGCTTCATCCCAGAGACCTGGGCCACCTGTGTGCAGGGTTGTGACTACAGGGTCCAGTGTATCTGCACCTGAAGCTTTATCACTAGCACACTGCCACAGGACTCTGAAGTAGGTAAAACAATAAGACAGTAAAATAGTAGAATAATAACATAGTAAAACAATAAAGAATAAAATAGTAAAATAATTGAATAGTGAAATGATAAAATGATAAAACTATAAAATTATTGAATAGCAAAATAATAAAATAGTAAAACGGCATGGGTGATACTTTCTAATTCAAGAGTAAATTGTTTTTAGGTGAGGCAGAATTGTGTGAAGGCATCAGCCTTCCTCTTCCAGAGTCATCAAAATTCAGTGGCAAGGCAAAAGTCAAGACAACTGGAGATGGTTCTGGATGCAGTGGATGACCTTGGCATCTTCAGTGTCTGACCAAGCTCTATGGGCTCCATAGTATCTGCTTCTACTGCCTTCATGGCCCATTGAAACAAAATGTTAACATCTACCTGTTCTTTCAGGGAAGTCTTTATATGCTTGGGGTAGCCACCCCACTAACTCACCAAGGAATCTGAGGCCTGTCAGTTACCCTCAACCTGGTTTACCCCATCTGCCAAGATGATTTTATTGGAATGGGGCCACTATACACACTAGTTTCTTAGAGCTACATGTAAGAGCTGGATGGCAAGTGGACACCAGAGGTGGATGAGCAGCCCTGAAAAGAGCTCAGCAAGTCTTCACACCAGAGATGCTAGTGCTCCTTAAACATTCCGTACACTGCCATATACATATACCACAATGTGTTCAGTCATTCCCATATTGATAGCTACCTACTTTATGCCTCCTGCTATAATTATTAGGCTTATTACCTACAAGGCTGGCACCTGTCTTGACTCTCAAGGACGTACAGGGATGCAAACAACACATTATGTCAGCTGGGAGGGGGAGAGAGGGTCGTCCTTGGCACATTCAGGGTCCAGTGCTTCTGGAAAATACAACTCAAAAAGACAAGTTCAGGGGACCCCTTAACATTCCTCAACATTCCAGAGCCCCATTCCTAGTTAAGCAATGAGAATTCTGCCTGGGTGGGCAACAAATGAAAGAGACAGAGCAAGTTAAAGATCATTCAACTAAATGTGGGGGAGGAGGAGAGGAGGAAGATGAGTCAAATATGAGCCACAGTGAGGTCTATTTTCAAATACCTAATGTAGAGTTCACAGCACATTTGATATCCCTTGTATAATAAGCATTCAATTCAAAAAATATTTATTCAGTGACTACTACATATATGGCATTATGTTAGGCACCAGAGAGATAAAGACAAAAATGGAACAGTCATTGCCCTCGTGGTAAATTTGGAGGGTAAAACATGCACACAAATGGTATGTTAAAAGGTCAGTATTGAAGGAGGCAAAGCAAAGATTCAAGTACTCTAGGAATGAATACCTTCAGGTGGGAAATGAGTGAAGATGTCCCAGAGCTGAGCATTAATGGAAGAGGAGAATTAGGCTTGGATTATACTGTATCTTCCAGGCATGCAAGAGAACCTGTAACAATGTACGCAGGCACAATGTTGAGTTCAGAAAATACCTAGAAATCCGG
The DNA here is from genome assembly GCA_028627135.1 of Pseudochirops cupreus. Taxonomy (NCBI): domain Eukaryota; kingdom Metazoa; phylum Chordata; class Mammalia; order Diprotodontia; family Pseudocheiridae; genus Pseudochirops; species Pseudochirops cupreus. Next base: position 243,172,774 of record CM053580.1, on the reverse strand, counting down.
TCTGGCAAGAGGAGTCTGTGAAGGAAAACAACTTGAAATGAGGATGGAAAAAGTAGGTCAGAGTCAGATTATGGAATAGCAGCCTGAGGAATTGGCAGTTAATATAGAAGCAATAGGGAGGTACTGAAAGTTTTTCACAGAGCTGCACCTTAAGAAGATTATTTTGGGGGCAGCTAGGTGGTGCAGTGAATAGAGCATGGGCCCTGGAGTCAGGAGGACCTGAGTTCAAATCCAAACTACTTGACACTTAGTAGCTGTGTGACCTTGGGCAAGTCATTTAATCCCTGCCCTACCTTCCCTCCTCAAAAAAAAAAAAAAAAAAAAAAAGATTTTGGCAGCCCTGTAAAAGATCAGTTGGAGAGGGGAAGAGGCTCTTGAGAGGCTGTTCAGTTCAACAAACATTTATTGGAAAATGAAAACAAAAATTTAAATGTCCCCCCTCTCATGGACTTTACAATTTACTAGTGAATACACTGATTCGAACACGTGTAAAATAATAATTATAACAGTAGCTAGCTTGTATAAGGTGCCTATTGTGTGCCAGGACTGCGCTAAACACTTTACTAATTAATATTCTCTCCTTTGATTCTTACAAAAAATATCCTATCATAAACCTGGGAGGTGGGTGTATTATTCTGGTTTTATGTACAGCCTGAGCAGATGATATATTGCACAGGTTATATATTTATTTATATTATTACAGTTTATATTTATACATTTTGTTTATTGTTGAGGAAACTAAAGTAGATAATAATTCAATCAGACAAAAAATATTTGTCTATTTTGTTCTAGGCAATGTGCTAAGCTCTGAGGATACAAAAAAAGACAAAAGATAGTTCCTGCCCTTGAGGAGCCTGAAACCTATACAAAGTTTACAATAAATATATAAAAAGCAAATTATATACAGGCTAATTACATAATTAACAAAAGGGAGACACTGCAATTAAGAGGGCTCTGGGAAAACTTTCCGTAGAAGGGGGGATTTTAGTTGGGACTTAAATGAAACTAAAGAGGCCAGTAGATGGAGGGGAAAAGAAATTTCAGAATTGGTAGAAGACAGCCAGAGATAATGTCCAAAGCTAAGAGAAGCAGTGTCTTGTTCTTGAAACAGCCAGGACGCCAGTGTCACTGGAATGAAGAATACAAGTCAGGAATTAAGGTGTAAGAAGACTGGAAAGGTAAGAGCGAGCTAGGTAAATAAGGGCTTTGAATACAAAAGAGAACATTTTATATTTGATCCTAAAGGCAACAGGAAGCCACTGGGTTTACTGAGAGAAGGAAAAAGGTTCTGTGTGACATGAGTGATCTTGAACATGAGAAAAATCACGTTAGTGGCTGAATGAAGGTTGATTATAGTGTGGAGAGAAAAAGGTCAAGTGTCTTGCCAGGATCACACAGCTAAGTGTTAAAGACAAGATTTGAACTCAGCTCTTCCTGACTCCAAATTCACTATTCTATCCACTATGCTAATAAACTGTCTGCTAAAAAAGTTCAGTACTTGACTTTCTCAGTAAAGAAAGAGGTAAAGGCATCTGCTAATAAAAGCCTTGGGCTGATGCTGCAGTCTTGAGGAAAAAAGAGAAGGTATGGATTAGTCACTAATGGAAATGAGATACAAAGCTAGTCAGGAAAGAATAGTAACAAGGGCCCAGTTGAGATTAGATGACATAAATTTATAGTACAAAAAAGATGAGAATCAAGAAAAAACTATGTAATTTAAGCAGTAAAGAGAGACTGATTATCTTTTTTGAGAACAGTTTCAGTCCAGTGGTTGTATTAGAAACCAGATTGCAAGTTGAAAGGTGAATGAATGGTGAAGAAGTTAAGAACAGAGAATTCAGGTAATTCTTTCTAGGCTTTTGGTAGTAAAAGGAAGGAGAGATGCCAGATGAGAGCTTGAGATGATGGCAGGGAATAATACCATATGTTTCTAGGATTTGGAGTATAATTCTATTAATTCAAATTATTATCCACAACAGTACAGCTCTGATACCTCATTGAGACATGAAAGTGACCCTAGGTTCTCAAAGTCTGGGCCAGAGAACACAATAGGAGAAGGAAAAGTTTAAAACACAATCCTAGTGACATATGGTAACAAAGTTCTTCCCACTGAGGTAAATAAAGGAATTAGAGGATTTAGTTTCATATTGCTCCCAGCAACAATTTGGTCACCCCACAAAGCAGTACTCAGAACAATCTTAAGCATTATGGTGGCCCAAGCATCAATATTAATTGCAAAGGATAAATATGTAGAAAAATTCTATGAAGAATTTAACAAAATCCTCTAATCAACAGTTATTTCAAGATTCACTAATTTCAATGTAAACAATTCTCCCTTTCTCCAGACCTTTCACTTGACCACTCACCATTCTCTATCGCTTTCTTCCCTTTCACTAACACATTCCTATAAGGATAGCTTTTGCTGGTTGCCTTAACATTTTACCACCCAAATTAGAGCAGCACACTAACAATTTGAATGAAGGCTACTTTTGTGAGTTGGAGGAGCTTTAAAGTGAAGAAAATATGATCAGTTTTCACTGTAATTTAAATTCCTTCAGTACTACTACTCTCCAATGAGTGGCTTGTTGTTTTCTTTTTGGTTTGTTTTTTAAGCATCATTTTCCCACAAAGTCAGTAAACATGTATTAAGTAACTACTAGGTGTCAGGTGCTTCAGGGTTAAGTGAAGGAGATACAAGAAGTGGCAAAAGGCAATCCCTGCCCTCAAGGAGCTCACTATCTAATGGAAAGAGCTCACAATTTAATGGCACTCTAACAAGGAGTCGATTATGGTTATGTTAAAAATCAAAAAAGCCAAAGCGACGTCAGCCACAAAATTATTTTATTGCTCATCTATTCATATGAGGTGACAATCACAGCTGCCTTACCCTCAAGTACAAATAAACCTGAACCACTGGATCATAGATTTAGAGGAGGAAGGGACCTTAAAAGATCAGGGAAGCCACCGCCCTCCTGCCTTTCACAGAGAAGGAAAAGGAGGCAGAGTCACCCAGATGGTAACTGAGATAGGATTTAAAGCAGGTCATCCGGATTCCCCATCCAGCCATCTACAGCTCCTCCAAGCTGCTTCATTAGCAAATTCGCATTTACACTGTTTTAAGCTTCACAACGTGCAACTCCTTTGCAACAAAAAGAGTTCTGATGCCCGTTTTACAGATGATGAAATCTGGGCTGCGAAAGGTGACACGATATGCCCAAGCACGCACAGGCTGGTGAATGTCACGTCCTGGATTCGAATGAGCACTCCCGAGTCCACCCCCTTCCCAGGTACCCAAAGGTGCGTCTAAACCACTCCACACAGCTTTTTATCCGGGAAGGTGCTACCGGAGAGCCTCGACCCTTCCTCCACATCAAGTTTATTTTATTTTATTACTCACTTATTTACCTTTAGTTTCTCTAAGCCCAGAGCCCACCACTTCGTCTTTCTCTCCCTCTCTCAGCCTCTCTAAGAGACCACGGCTCCAGGTAGCAGCAATAGAAGTTAACCAGGAAAAAACTGCTACGCCCACCACTAATCAATCTCCTGGGCCCGCCCCCGCAGGACGCTTCACCTAGGTAGCCAATCCTGGCAGATTAAAAAGAAGAAACCTCTCAGGAAGAGCACCTTTCTATCCAAGGATAAAATCCCTCTTCTTTGATTCACTATGACAAAAACTAAACTGGATTTCCTCCCTGTTCCCAGAAACAAGAAGACTTATTAATTTTTACTCGTCAGGGAAATCCTGGGGTTTTATATGTCGACAAGGATCTGGCAGCCAAAGTTCGCATGCGTCCGAGGCGCCTTCTCGCTCGCGCACGCGCGCTGGGAGCATTCTGTCCGGGCTTGTCTCTTGGAGCAGCCATGGGGAAGGTGAACGTGGCCAAGCTACGCTACCTGACGCGGGACGATTTCAGGGTTCTGACCGCGGTAAGACTCGGGGTGCGCCGTCCCCGACATCCCCCGACCCTAGCCCGCGAGCGCGGCGGGGCTCTGGGCCGGCAGGAGGAAGGGAGCGAATCCACCGGGACGGACTGTCCGGTCACAAGCGCCCGCCCGGGTACCGAAGAGAGCCGCGAGCCCGGCCTTCCAGGGCCCCGGTGGTTTCTGTCGGCCGGACGGCATCCTGCGGGGAGCGGGCCGGGCCGGGCTGGCTCGGGGGGCTTCCGGGCTGAGTCCTTAAACTTAGAAGCTGCTAAATCTTGAGTTGTTCTGATTGTAGCTCCACAATATTTGAATTCTTTCTAGTTTCTTATTATACTTTCTCCTTAACCCGGGAGCTTTGAAACGTAGCTGTAACGTTCCTGTAAGTTTTCATTTTTGGATCTCTTTACGGTAGCAATTGGTGGATTTTGTCAATCTCTGATTTACCCTCCAGTTCTAAAGTTAAGGACAGTTTTCCTTAATGACTGGACGGTTGTTTGATCGTGACGTTCAAGTGGTCCAGCAGTTCTTGTACTCTCTCACCTTGATGTGCATTCCAAGTCAATTTTTCTAATGAAATATTTCATGTTGTTTTCTATGTTTTCATTCCATCGATTTTGCTTTATTATTTCTTGATGTCATATGAAGTCATTAGCTTTCCTTTCCCAATTTCTAATTTTTAAGGAGTTATTTTCTTCAGCAAGTTTTTGAACTTCTGTTTCCAGTTGTTCATAATTTTCTGGTATTACTTTTATTTTCCCAGTTTTTCCTCTATCTCTATTATTTGATTTTTAAAGTTCTTTTTTAAGCTTTTCCAAGAATTCTTTGGGGGCCTGTGACCATTTTGCATTTTCTTTGAAGCTTTACTTCTGAGTTTGAACCCTGATCTTATATCGCTATTGTTACCATCTGTGGTCAGGTTCTTTTTCTGTTAATTACTCTTTTACTGTTTTACTCTTTTTTTTTAATGGTCTGTTTCTTGGCTGTTAACTTTTTGTTAGGGTAGGGGGAAGAAGTGAGTTTCAGTTTGAGAGGGACACAAAGTAGTATTCAGGGCCTTCTATTCATAAAAATGAGAAGATTACAAAATTTATTGCATCCACAGGTATTCATTTTTTGCCCCTGAGCCAAGACCAGTAAACCACCACTACTACCTTTAATGCTCTTACTCCTCGAAATACGCCACTGCCCCAAATTCACCCCTCTGCCCTGGAATGGATGCTCTCCTGCAAGAGACCACAGTCAGTCCTCTCCATCCTGGAACCATGAGCAGAGCCCCACCTCTCTGACTTACCCAAGTGAGCTTGCTCCTCCTCCTGTAGCCATAGCCTAGGACCACATCCAAGCATCTGAGTCCCATGTCCAGTGCGAGCAGAGAGACCCCCCCACCCCCTACAATCTTCCCCAGTCAGCCGCAGCTGCCCATCCACCCCACCTTTCATGGGGTGAAAGTTCACTAAGCTGATACAACTGCCTCTTCCCCCTTGCTTTTATTGCAGTAGCACTTTGCTATGGCTATACAACCACTCTAGGTCAGATCTTTCCTAATGTTCTAAATTATTTTGGGTTGGATAACTGCTTTACCCTAAATTTTTAACTATTTTTGCCATTCTAAAATTCAGTTTGAGGCATTTTTTAAGCATTTTGGAGAGGAATTTGGGAAAGCCAGATAATTTCCTGCCTTATTCCACCATCTTCCCACAATCCATCTTCAAAGAAATTCTTTCAATTAATAAGCATTCAGGTGTTCTTGTTTGTTTGCCCTAGATTATCTTGTGAGGCTAAAACTGACTTACATTATACAAAATTAAGTTACCCAGCTTTTGCAGGAAGGAGTTGCTTTGTGGCTTTTTAAAAATTGTATTTTAAAGTTCTTAGTCTCAAAATTAATGTCATTTTAAAACTTTCCCTTTTTTTATACGTCTCAACTTCTAGTGCATTATGTAAAACAAGACATTTTAAAAGAACTGAGGTGATATATTTATATTTGTGTTTGTTTGGGGAGTTAGAGAAGAATCATTTTAGAAGCGGCATATATGTTATTTGTTGTGTGTTTTTAACTTTAGGTCGAAATGGGCATGAAGAACCATGAAATAGTTCCTTGCAGTTTGATCGCCTCCATAGCCAGTCTGAAACATGGTGGTTGTAATAAGATTTTGAGAGAACTGGCAAAACATAAACTCTTAGCTTATGAACGAACTAAAAGTAAGTAGTATACTGTTCATTTTATGAATACATGTGTAACATTGAGGTGTTTTTTCAGATTCTTTAATATGAAAAGAGTCTGATTTTTCTCAACGTGGCTAACTCCTTACAATGATGTAGGTCAACCTCCATTTCTGACTTTGAAGCTAAGTCCAAGCGTTTACATAGGAAGATAACAGCACAAGGATTCTTGACATTTTTTGTGTCAATGGACCCTTTTGGGAGTCTTTTAAGGCCTATAAACTCCTAAGAATAATGTCTTTAAATGCACAAAATACATAGGATTACAAAGGGAACCAGTTATTTGTAATGAGTTATCAGATTATTTTTTGAAATCTAGTTCACGGATCCCAGCTTAAGAACTTGTTATAGAATTTAAGTGACTCATCCAGACATAGCTAGTTAGTGTCATAGGCAAAATTTGAGCCCTGATCTTTCTGACTTTAAATCCAGAACTCTTATCATTTATAACTCTTATTTTGTTTGTGTGTGTGTGTGTGTGTGTGTATTGTTGACCTGAAAGTTTGGTTAAAAGAGGCAAACAGGCTAGGTGGTTATAAATTCATATTGTTTATTCCCTTAAAGCTAGCAAATACATGTTTGCTCGGAGCCAAAACATAAGTTCTGACTGTTTAATAAAAGAATGAACAGCCTTAAATATGTTTCAGGACAATCACAAGTCAGAATGTTTGTGTCCCTCGAATTTATGGTCTCCTTGTGTGTTTAACTATACCATGAGAAAGGAAGTTTCTTAGTTGAGTAAGTTGTTAATACAAATTGGCAAGACAATTGATGAAGTAGTGTCTGTTGGAAATTATGATCCCAGGAATTCTGTGTTTCCCCCGTATAGCGTATATGTCTCTAGGATACTGTGATAAGAGAAGTCTCACTATTCTGGTTGCAGGCATCCTATACAAACAGGAAGAATGATCCTTGTCAACCTTATCTAGTCTTTAAAGTTGCTGACCCAGGAAAGGGCATTTTTAGAGCAAAGCAGTCTGATGGATTAGTTCAGACTTTGCCCTTATTGGGGTTCAAATGATCTGAAATGATAATAAAATGATTATATACTTTGCTGCCTCTTGCAATTATTTAGCACCGAGAAAAAAATGTTAAAAGCTTCATGGTTTTATTGATTGTATTTATCTCTAAAGATCTGCCTAAAGTCTCTGGGATTTTAGGACTGTTTTTGAAGTTTTGGTGCTTGGGGTTTTTTTTTAATATTAAAAAGTATTTATTATAAACTCTGAATAGTAAGACTTTCCTAGCAGTATTGAAAAATTTCCATGAAGTCAGTATGAAAATGTTAATACTTTGCCATAATTGGTCATTCACCCTGCCTCATATAAATCTGTTTCCCTTCTTGCAGTGTTTACATACACATTCTGTAGGTCCTCTTGAAAGAGAGAGAACAGCACACACTCGGTCCACCTGGTGGCCTACTTTTCAGCATCATTTCCAGAAATTAATTGTGCCCAAAAAGGAAGAAAGGGGTGGCCTGCATTGAAAAAGTGATTCCCATGTTCAGTCTTCTGAAGGAATGTTTTGTCTTTTACTAAGAATGATTGCATCTGGAAGGAGGGGGGGGTGACCTGTTAGAGGAGGTGATAACTAACCTGACCTTTAAAGGAAACCTAAGAATAGGGCATTTTATGCATAGGAGATGCCTTTTGTGAATACATGAAAGGTCAAGTCTAAAGAAGAAATATTTTGGCTGGAAAGTACGATGTGTGAAAAGGAGTCATATGAAATAAGCCTAGAAAGATGGGTTGAAACCAGCTTCAGACGTGTTCCAGGGGTTTATTGTGCCTTATGCAGAGAATGGATTAGAAGCAGAAGAGACTAAAAGAAGGGACACTAATTACAGGGCTGTTAGAAAAGTCCAGGTTATAGACAGTGAGGGCCGCAGATTGTGCACGCCTGGGTTATATCATCATTGAGATTGCTAGGAACTATAGCTCTGCTACTAGAGTACTGTAGGTGTATGAGCTTAAGTCTCACAATGATTGCTTATGGAGAGTGAGAAAAAAGAAAGGATTGGGGGGGGGGGTGGTGCCCTCAATAAACATTTGTAGATGGTAAGGTTTTTGTTTTTTGGAATGTCACGAGACATAATTGAGATAATTGTGTCCATTTTTGAATGGCTTTCCATTTTATATATAGAAATTTGGAATCATTTTCATAGACATGGGAGCTGATGAGATAATAAGTAATATACAGTGCATGAAGTTTGCAAAACACTTTACGTGTATTATCTCTTTGTATCCTCACAGCAGCCTTGTGAGGTCGGTGCTAATTTTGTCACCGTTTTACAGAAGAGGAAATAACCTGATAGAGGTTGTTATTTCCTGGCGTCACACAGCTAGTAAGTATATGAGACAGAATTTTAATTGAGATCTTCCTTTATCCGAGAACAGTGCTTTATGGAGGCGAGTATGAGAGGGGAACTCAGGTCACATCTGGGAAATAGCCAGGATATGTATACTAGTCCAATGAAAGAAATGGAAAAGGAGCTTGACCCTGGTGGAAGGAAAAAGGGGAGAGAAGAAAGCTAAGGGAGGAAAAGGGGCAGCAAATCTAGTGTCAAAAGTAACATAGATCAAGGAAGACAAAGATTAAAGAAAGCTCATCAGATTTAGCAAACAAGCAGTCACTATTAGCCTTTGGGATCAGTAGAGTGATAGTGTCATAACCAGAATTACAAGGGTGAAGTAAGGAAGGAAGTAGAGGCAGTGAGCATCAATAACTCCTTAAGAATGTAACATTGAACTGGAGTAAAGATGGGGAGGAGGTTTGAGGGGGTAGGATCATATGACAGGGGTCTTATTTGTTTTAGGGATGAGAGAAACCTGCAGAAGTGTGGAAGAAGTAGGAGGGAGGGAGAGACTGAAGAAGGGAAAGGTAATGGGAATGACTGTTATGGCCTGTTCCTGGAGAAAGAGGCGGAATCAAGAGCAGACATAGCATGGTTGGCTATGTCAGAAAGGATTACCTCTTAAGAGATTAGAACAAAGGAAAAAGATGGGTGACAATGTAAAAGATTGGTGAGGTAAGGGAGGTGAAGATTCAAAATCAGTGGCCTAGGTTTTCTCAACAAATTGGGAAGGGAGACTATCTGTTGAAAGACAGGATGTATAATACTAGGAGCTTTAGGAAACGATTTGGAACAGCTCCTATAAATGAGTATCAGGAAATAAATGACATTTATGTAGCACTTTGACTCTGCAGCATTATCTTATTGATCCTCACTGCAGCTCCTTGAAGTAGTTAATATAGATATTATCTCCAAAGGTTTACAGTTTGGACTGGGTTGAGATTAAGTAACAAATTCTTTGTGAACTGGGTAAGAATAACTGTGTGAATTCCTGTAGTGGCTTAGAGTACCACAGGTGTAAAAGCAAAGAAGTTGCATGGTAGGGCTTCCCCAGACTAGGTCATTGGCAAGGTTTAAACTGCAGGAAAGTATCATTGACTAGGTATTCAGGGCTAGAGGACTGTGTTTAACTGGATTACTAGTAGTGTAACTACTGTGAAGAGAAGAAAGTGAGGCCAAAAGAGAGGTGAAAAACTAGGAGATCCTTAAAGAGTAGAATTGAGGTCAGAATGAGGACAAAAAACTAAAACAGAAAAGCAGAAGAAGAATTCAAGGGTAGTATGTTATGATTGAGAGGGATAATTTCAGAGTTCAAAACTGTGAGGGTGGCACAGTTTGGAGTGGTAGATGCCTGCTGGTAATGGGAATTGAAAATATTCAAGGAGACATTAAGAAATATGTGGAGACAAAGACTGAATTCCTCAAGAATGGTGGGAGAACGGTGCTGGAAGTGGCAAATGACAACAAGAATCACATACACAATATGGTCCAACAGAGTGATCCTTAAAGGAGGAGAATCTGAAAGCAGCTGGGGAGGAGTGGAGCACAGTGTGTATTTGGGTTCCTTCTGACTTGATGTGTGGAAGGAACAGCCAGAAAGAGAACAGATGAGGGGCTCCTGAAGACAGCCAGGGTTCTGTGAGTGATTGTGAGAGAAAATCTAAGGTAGAGAGAGTGGAATTCTCGACAAGAGATTAGGAACACAGGAGAGCCTCTTAAGAGGTAATCCTTTCTGACATAGCCAACCATGCTATGCCTGCTCTTGATTCCACCTCTTCCTCCAGGAACAGCCTTGCAGGACAAGGAATTATTTACATCTTATTTCATCCCTATTACTAGACTAAACTTCATGAGAGCTTCATTATTGTCTTTCACATTTTCCATACATGCCTTATATACATTTAGCTGGCAACTCAAATCCAACATTCTAGAAAGAGCACTCTGGTTAAATCAAAACCTTGGGCTTTAGTTGAGACTATTACTTTCTACCGCTTATCACCTTAGGCAAGTCAGCCTCAGTTTCCTCAACTGTAAAAGTTGGATAAATGATATTTGTACAGCCTTTCATCTAATGTTTTCAGTGCACGTTGAATTCTTTGGGGGAGACAAACTGACAGTACAGTGCAAATTGTAAAAACGATAATTGGCATTTTAAAAATATAAACTTAGAACCATTACTGAAACTTAAGAACTATCTCACTTGGGGATAGAGCTTCATTATTCTTCATTTCAAAACTAAATAGAGAATGGATGAACAAACTCGTGTCTCAACATTGTGGAATATTGTGGGAGCAGCAGTGTGATATAGTAGGAAACACATACTTAATCTGAAAATCAGAAGATGTGGTTTCAAGTCCTAGTTCCAGTCCTGTGACCCTGGGCAAGTCACTTCAGTTCACTATCCCTCAGTTTTCTCATTTGTAAAAGAATAGTAGATGTGAGAAAAATGCTTTGTAAGTCTATGAATGAACTGTTACTAAAAATATGACCATACATTGTAGCTGGTAAATGATAAGTAGTGTCAGGTGGGTATAGAGGATAGGAAGATGCCTATCAGTGTTAAGTAATGCTTTTTAATATAAATAGAATACATCCCAAAAGTATGTAGTATAGCTTCGGTGTTTAGAATTAAAACACTGTTAAAACTGAGATCCTTAAGGAAAAAGTATATGTTTTAGAAAGTGAGAATAACATAAGAATTGGAATCTAACAGTAACAAACATGATCATAGAGATAGAATGTAACTTTAAAAACTTTTCTTTTTTTCTTTTTTTAGCTGTCCAAGGGTATCGGTTAACAAATGGAGGTTATGATTACCTTGCTTTGAAAGCACTTTCTTCAAGACAGGTGGTTGACTCTGTTGGAAACCAGATGGGTGTTGGTAAAGAATCAGGTAATTTGCTGAAATGTTGAATTCCTTTTTTAATTAGGTTCCTACTTTATTTTTTCTCTTTCTTCTGCTATGTATCAGTGTATAATTAGTATGCTGTCTGTGTAGAAGATAAAGGAAAAGCTTCTTTAGTTTTCTAGGATACATTTTTTCCTCAGATATTCATAATTAGTCCTGTAGACTTAGAGCCATAAGGATTCGAGGTTATCTAGTCTTGTCCTTTCGTTTTATTGATGAAGAAAATGTTGACCCAGAAAGGTGAAATCACTTGTCTAAGGTCACACAGAGAGTCAGTAGCAGAGCCAAGAAAAAAGCCTATAAAAAAACCTAAAAGCTGTTCATATTTTGTGGTGGTGTTTTTTTTTACTTTCAGTTCCAAAATTTTTTCCCTTCTCCAACCATAAAGAAGGTAAGGGGGAAAACTTTTAAAAATATGTATAGTTATGCAAAAGAAATTACCACATTAGCCACTCCCTCCCCCCCCCCAAAAAGAAGAAAGTATGCTTCCATCTACACTCTTGAGTCCATCCGCACTCCGTATATGTAGGTGAATAGTATGATTCATCATGATTCCTTTGGAATTATGGTGGGTCATTGTGTTGGTCAGAAATTTTTTCACAGTTGATTTATCCTCACAGTATTGCTATTATTGATTGTATCAGTTGTTTTCCTGGTTCTGCTAATTACACTCTGCATCAGTTCATACAAGTCTTCTCAAGTTAAAGCTACTCTAGTATATTTGTGAGTACTCAAGTATACTGTCTTCAAAGAATATACTTTTTTTTATTTTTTAAAAAAATGCTCTTAAATTTTGTCATGATATCAAGGTATTATCTTATAAATCTTTTAGTGAGCAGTTACAGTCAGGTGAGGATATTCAGGGTAAGTGAGTACCCAAGGACCATAAGTATTTTCATTTGGACAGTTTTATATCATATGAGGAAATAAAGACATTGTCTTACAGCAGGACTGCACAACTTGCAGCCCATAGGCTGTAAGCAGCCCGCAGGCATGCCAGAGGATTTCAGGTGGCCCAGGAAGAACGTAGGAAGATGTTTTCCTCTTTGTTTTTCATGGGCTGCCTGAAATCCTTTGGCAGGCCACAGGTTGTGCAGGCCTGTCTTACAGT
>CM053580.1:243139453-243160155 GCA_028627135.1 Pseudochirops cupreus | reverse complement strand
TTAGTAATAGTTGATGCAAACCTGCATTTCAAATAATCTTGCTAATTTCACATTTATTTCGACCACCTTGTCAGGTCTGAATTGGTTCATCACCATTTGTAACCTCAGAGGATGACTGACAGCTCGTAGGCATAGAATGTTCACTTGTTCACTTGTGCTTATAGAGATTTCTTGACAGCGATGTTTGTATATTTGTCGATTGTGAAGGCTAGTTTAGATAACAGATAATATCCATAAATCCACTTGCCCAGGAACACAGAAGACTATAATATATCACAATTCACTGAAAATGAACCAGTGAGAGTCATCCTTAGTCCTTCCTTCCCTGTTAGGGAATTCCCTGTTCTTCCCTGAGAAAACCTCATGTGTCATACAAGACATACATGACTGTGGCATGGTCTGATGTGCAGTCTGACTTGAGGGTCATGCTGTCAGTCTGCATGATAGTAAAGCTTAATTTAAAATACTAAATACAAAAAAAGTCTTCTTTGTAGCACATCCCACTTTAAAGACCACTGCAGTGCTCTGTGCAGTGCATGGATGTGAATGGAACGTGGGGACTGTCTGTCTTCTGCCTGTCTCACTCCAGGACTGGCCCACCTTCTTTACCAGTTACACATAGCTATCTCTGATGACATCCTTCGTTACCATTTCTCTCATAATACTGTTTATTGGTTGATGATGTGTGTTCAGTGACTGGTATTCCATGACTATTGATATTCAAAAGATAGATCTTTTTTTCAGGTAGAAAAGGCTGTGAGCAGTTTTTCAAAAGCTATCCACGCCACTCCGTTCTGCCTGTTTGATTTTGGGCCAAACCTGTTACTTTGTGTGTCTTCAGGGGCAACTAGATGACACAGTGGATTGAGTTCTGGGTCTGGAGTGAAGAAGACTCGTCTTTCTGAGTTCAAATCTGGCCTCAGATACTGACTAGCTGTGTGACCCTGGGCAAGTCACTTAACCCTGTTTTCCTCAGTTTCTTATCTGTAAATGAGCTGGAGAAGGAAATGGCAAACCACTCCAGTATCTTTGCCAAGACCCAAAATGGGGTCACGCAGAGTCCAACACAACTGAACAACAAAAAGTTGTCTCTTCCAGATGTATGTACTAAAGGACCAGTTCTATAGGTTGTCCCTCCAGACATGATGTGGATAGTAGGCTTTCTAATTACCTAAATTAGGAAATGTCATTTTTACCTAAAAGGAAGTGAAATAAAGTAATGATGGGAAGTTAGAACTGATTTAACTCGGGGAGAAATTATTCTGCGTCTAGTAATAATGACTTTTTCACTTTTTGAACTACAGACATTTACATAGTTGCAAATGAAGAGGAGAAACAGTTTGCACTAAAGCTTCACAGATTAGGAAGGACTTCGTTCCGTAATTTGAAAAACAAACGGGATTACCACAAGCACAGGCATAATATGTCATGGCTTTACTTGTCCCGATTGTCTGCCATGAAGGAATTTGCCTACATGAAGGTACTTTTAATTATATATATTTGTACTCACTTTGGCATATTTTTTCCTTAGCTCTATGCAGCATCCTGAAATAATTATTGGCACAGATTTTCTACATATATACTTATGACTAGCCAGATAATTGTTAATATTATGGTCTGAGGGTCTGTGATTGCTAAGTTAATTTAAGGTAGAAACATAGAAATCTAAATTCCCAGTTTATCTCCTAAGATTCCTAAAAATAAATCTCCTGATTTTCAGAAAGATTCCTTAAGGCTGAGGTGAGCAGCCCCCACCCATGGTGAGTGAAGGTTGTAGAAAGGCCCTCCTGCTCTTCACTACCCATCCTCACATACAGGGTGTTTTGTGATAATGAGGTTAGCAAGGCTGAAGTAATGAGACCTCTTTTTCCTCCTTTATGGAATATTGCCTTGAATAAGGCTTGGGCCACAGAAAGAGAATATGCAGCCGTGTTAAGGCCCTAGAGCCCAGAAGTAATTTTTGACCTTGGCATCTGCAGAAGTATTGGGCAGAAGTGAAGAGCACTACTTGATTTAGCTTCTCTTTAGGCTTTGTGAATGGTATCTGATTAACAAAATTTTGAACAATTACCTTTAAGGCCTCTGCTCCACTTAGCTACTTGAAGGCTCATGAACCATTCAGGAATTGTTCTTCATCTTCTGGTCAGTGTTTTTTCCTCCATCTTTAATAATATTAGTCTCATTGTGATGACAGAATCTTAGCACAGAAAACAATGGGAAATTGATTTTTCAAAGCAGATTTTTTCCCTGTGTCATGAGAATTATAACCAAATTCAAATTGTATCCATTTCAGTCAACAATCTGCAGTATTTATTCAGTACCTACTATGTGCCAGGCTGTGTTGCTGGGGTCTGGATGATGTATATATACTGTCTCCCACAATGAAAAGTAAGCTTCTCAAGGACAGGAGCTGTTTTCTGCTTTTTCTTTATGCCACTAGTGCTTAGCACAGTCACCAGCACATAAGCTCTTAATAAATATTTGTCTCATTTAAGACAGAACTGGAGCTGAGTAAATTACAGGCATGGAGAAAACAAGTAGAGGTACAGAGGTGGCTAAAAAAGCTAACGTGATCCTGGGCTAAACTCAGGGAGGCTTATTATCTAGAAGGAAAACCTGTGCAAGTCATTCTCTCAGCTTCAGTTTCACTATCTGTAAAATGGACGTGATGATGGAGCATCTGTCTCACAGGGTTGTTGTCAGGATCCAGTGAGACAATATATGAAATACACTTTGCAAATCTTAAAGCATTATGTAACTATTGGATACTGTATCATTAAAATATATGTAGGTCTTGAGACCAGTGGATATAAATGGCATCTTTTTATAGGCCCCCAGGTAATAAGACAGGCCACGGGTACAGCCATAAAGTGGATATTTGGGCATGTCCTAGGTGTTTAATGACTGAACGGAGAAGCATTACTTAGCTCTTGATTACAGTGCAAAGAACTTTGTTAAATGCTTGAGATACCAATAGAAAAGCCAGAGAGTCGTTGCTTTCAAGGAGCTCCTATTCTGAAAAGGGGAAGAAGTGGCTTCAGCTGCATAAGTGTGTAAAGTTTAAATGCTTTTTTATTAATAGCTAGCATTTATTTTAACACTTTAAAGTTCACAAAGCACTTGACACATGTTATCTCATGTGATCCATATCACAATCCTGTGAGCTAGGTGCTATTTTTATCTCCATTTTACAGATGAGGAACTTGAGACTGAGAAAGGTTAAGTAACTTGGATCACAGAGTTAAGTGTCTAAGACAGGATTTGAGCTTGTGTCTTCCTAACTGCCTGTCAGGTGCTCCATGTACCATATCACTCAACTGATTCCTGTTCAAAAAAACAATATAAATTAGAGACTAAGTGTACCATAAGCCTTGGAAGAATAACAGCCTGAATAGGGTGATTTCTCTGCCTTAAGTCAAATTCAGTTGGCATAGAAATAATCTCATTAGAAACTGGCATGCCTAATTAGTCCTCTGCCATTTTCTTTCATTTCAAGAAATGTCCTGTATTTATGCTCTGTAGCCAAAGTAGAGAATGGAGAAACGTGCTTACTAGCAGTTGATGTGGATTGAAAAAGAAATTAGTTTTGGTTGACTGCAGGTTTGATATGTTTCAGTGGTATGAAGAGGTTTCCCCAAAATCCAGCATTGCATTCATAGAAGCACATAATGAAGAACTTAAAATGTTACAGCATACTTTAAACTGGACAGAAAGGGACCCATGATATTTGAAAGATGTTCATGTGGAATAACAGCTACTGGTATATCTCCAGAGGGCAAAACGAGGGTTAATGGGTAGAGCCTAAAAGGAAGTAAATGCTTATCAGCTGAGCTGATCATCTCATGTTCAATATTGATCTCCTCCTTAGTTCTACATGGTTTTCATTCTTTCAGGCACTCTATGAGAGGAAATTTCCAGTTCCAAAACCAATTGATTATAATCGACATGCAGTAGTCATGGAACTCATAAATGGTTACCCTTTGTAAGTATTATTTTTAAAGCATAAATTATTAGTAAACAATGTTGTATTTTTTTTAAGGAAATAACCATAATACTTCTTTAGGGACGTTAGAGATTGGTTTTTAAAAAGAGTGAGCACAAAAATAGATTGAAAACTCAGTTTTGATTTGAAATTAGGACTTTGTAATACCTGGTGGCAATAACATTTCAGAATACACTGATATATTCTAGAGCAATGATGTCAAACTCAAATAGAAAAGGATCCTGCAGGCTACATATTGCCTTAGAAAACCACAGATTGACATTATCTTCATTGTGTCGTAATTTTTTTTGTTAAGCATTTCCAGTTTTACTTTATTCTGGTTCCTGCCCCAGGGGCAACAAGTTTGACTTCTCTGTTCCAGAACTCTGGTTGAGAAAAGTACCCCAAATTCTGAAATGTATCTTCAAAGTCTTTTGTTCACTGAATTTCAAGTAAACTCCCACCATGATCACGATCAAATAGTAAATTCGCATTTAAGTGACACAAGTACATTAAACAGCATAGTAAATTGAAATTGTCTGTATTAATGCCTTTCTTGCATTTTAAATGGTATTAGGTGCCAAGTGCATCACATTGAAGATCCTGCAGCAGTATATAATGAAGCCATGGAACTAATTATCAGACTTGCTAATCATGGACTAATTCATGGTGATTTCAATGAATTCAATCTATTGTTAGATAAAGATGACCACATAACCATGATTGACTTCCCACAAATGGTCTCAACATCTCATCCAAATGCTGAATGGTATGTACTGAAGTGTCCAAATGTTAAAATTAAGTTCAAGTATTGGTCAGTCTTTTTAAGATTACTTTCTGTTCTTTCCTGGTTTTCTACCATAGCATTTGTGGTAGACAGTTACAGGATCATAGATCTAGCTGGAAAAGACCTCAGAGGCCTCTAGTACAGCCCCTTCATGATGAGGAAACTAAGAGCAGAGAGATAAGTGACTTCTCTCAAGTGACAAAGGAGTCGATGATGGGATAGGTCTGAAATGAGGTCCTCAGACTCCAGAGCCCATACGTTTGTTTTCTCCTAGACTGCTCCATCCCTCAGTCTAATCTGTATTATTTACCATCAGGTGTGCCTTGCACATAGCTGAATTAAATTGAATTATGGAGGGGAAAAGGACTTTTCAGAAGATTTCAAACTGCCAGCATTTAAGATAATTAAGATTTTTTTTTTCCTCCTAGAAAGGATTATTTTTGTTATTAATCGTTTAAACTAATCTTATGTGTAAATTTGATTCAGTGTAGTAGGAACTGGAGAAGAAAATGCATTTTTCTTGGGGCCATGCACATGTAAGTATACATGCTTGTTTCAGATCTGAAAATCATTATCAAGAATTCCAGTTACTCCATTGAGTGAGAAGGTCATGGCTTTAGATTGAAGCTAATTGCCACCTTTCTGAAAATAATTACAATTTTTGCTTTGTTAGAATGTTTTCCTTTTAATGGATTAGTTCTGTAAATGGATACGATCAGTTTATGCCGCAGGTGAGGAATAGCAAGAAGACCAGGGTGAGGGAAGGGGAGGCACAGATCTGGAGCCTGGAGTCAGTGGTTAAGGCCACGTCATGGGGAACTTCGAGATCTAAACAGAATGGCTTGTGTTTTGTCCTAGACGTGAAGTTAAATACAGGAGTTCACTGGTTAGGGGAGAGATGTGGTCAGACCTGTACTTAAGGAAAATCACATTGGCAGTTTTCTTGAGGATGGATGGGAGAGACTTTAAGCAGGGAGGTCACTAAGGAAGCTATTGTAGTAGTTAAGCTGGGAGGTGGTAACTTTGTGAGTGGTGAGGAAGGGTCTGATTGGAGAGATATAAAGGTTAAAAAAAAAAAAGCAAGATTTGGCAGCTGATTCGATATAGAGGATGAGAGAGAGGTCCTGCATATCCAGTCCATTACCAGACCTTTTTGTGCCTACTACCTTTATGGTGTCTCATATATGTCCCCTTCTCTCTGCTCCCAAAGGCACCACCCTACGTCAGACCCTCATTATCTTTTGTCTTTTTTGGGGTCTTTTACTTTTTCATTTTGGAGGGGCTTAGGTAGAGCAGTTGGGGTTAAGTGACTTACCCAAGGTCACCCAGCTAGTTTTGTGTTAAGTGCCTGAGGTCGGATTTGAACTCAGGTCCTCCTAACTCCAGGGCTGGTGCTCCATTTACTATGTCACCTAGCCACCCCCGTCTTTTGTCTCAATGGCTGTTGCTCTAGCCTTTTAATTGATCTCCCTGCCTCAGGTCTACTCATTCCAGAGCATCTTCCACCCTACTACCAAACTGTTTTTTTCTGAAGTATACAACTCAGTAATAATACAGAGAAGACTGAAGGGGGGAGTAGTCTAGGAAAAAACACATGGGCTTCTGATGTGTACTCTACTAAATAAACTCCCCTGGCTCACCCCAGGATTAGATATAAAGTCCTCTATTTAGCATTTAAAGCACCTCACAATTTGGCTCCTTCCTCTCCAGTCTTCTCACATCTTTCTTCCCTCCATGTATCCTGTGGTCATTCTATACTGGTGTTCCTCCCACACACCCCTCCATCTCCTCTTCTTACCTTTGCATTGACTGTCCTCCATACTGCTGTCTCACTTCCACCTCTTGACATCCCTGCCTTCATTGGCAAGAGGCCTTTATGGTCCCCTGCCTCCTAGTCACTTGATCATTTCCCTCTGAGGTTATTTTCCTTTCACTCTTTATCTTATAGATACCTATTTATTTACATGTCTCTATCAGTAAATAAGCTCCTTGAAGGCAGAGACCATTTCTGTGTTTTTGCTCTCTTTTGTTAACCCAGCACTTAGCGTAGTACCTGGCATGTTACAAGGACTTAATAAGTGATACTTGACTGATTGAGAATATAACAAAGGGATGTTGGAGTTTAGTACAGGGCTTTTTG
Organism: Pseudochirops cupreus; assembly: GCA_028627135.1. Classification (NCBI taxonomy): domain Eukaryota; kingdom Metazoa; phylum Chordata; class Mammalia; order Diprotodontia; family Pseudocheiridae; genus Pseudochirops; species Pseudochirops cupreus. Next base: position 243,153,246 of record CM053580.1, on the reverse strand, counting down.
TTAGTTTTTAAAAGCTGGAGTCTTTTCTAAGGCAATTGGGAAGGAACCAGTAGTGAGAGACGGAAGATTAGGGGGAACAATATGCTGGTGAAGACTGAAGAAAATGTAGTCACCATCAGAGACTAGAGCAGAGAAAGAAAGAGTTGGGATTTTGAGATGAAGAGAGAAGGGAACTTGAGAAGCACGGCCTCAGTTTTCCCAGTAAACTATTAAACAGCATTTGTTTCTCCTGAGTGATTATAAAATGTGTGATTTTGCTTCTTTTACAGTGTTTTACATTATCACAATATTGACCGTTATCATGTCCTCATTTAAACGAATATCTTTGAATAACAGCTTGATGTAGTGAGTGAAGAGACAGGAAGAACTGTGCTTCTCTTCTCTAAGTCACAGAGATCTGCATTGGCAGTTCCCTTTACCAATGAAAGTACAGATCCAGTCCCTATCTCCGTCTTTAAATAATATATTTTCTTCTCATATTAGAATAAGTGAACAACAGTATATGTGGGCAAATAAGAAAGGGGGGGATTGGGAGCAACCTAAATAATACAGAATGACTCTTTAACTTTTGCAGGTACTTTGACAGAGATGTTAAATGCATTCGAGATTTCTTTATAAGACGTTTCAATTATGAAAGTGAACTTTATCCAACCTTTGAAGATATCAGGTTAGTTCTGTGAAGTGTTTAGATATCCCTGCTTGTGTGACTTGTTAGCCTCAAACCTTAATACTTTTAGCTAATTAAGGAAAATATTAAACATCAGTGTATTAGGAGCAATATCCTAACTCCTTCCTCTATGCAGGTTAGGATAGTTTTTCCTTAAAAGATACTGAGACCATCCTCAAGATTTGTGTGGCTCCAGAGAGTAAAACTTGAGACTGTTCACATCACTTCTGGCCACAAGGAGGAGCTCTAGGTGTGCACTGATGTTTGGCTCTTCACCTTAGGTGCACTCACTGGAATCCCCTCGAGGCGTCCACAGTGCCTCTTCTTGTTTAATAGCTTCTTCTGTGGCCAAACAAATCTCTCCTTGTTAACTGCTGAGTGACCTAGGAGAGCATCTCATTTGGTTCCTATATCAAACCTAAACTACTAGGAGACTGGCCTGTTAGGCCCAGCCCAGAAGAGTCTTAGGGAAGCTTCCTAGAAGAATTTTACCTACGTTAAGGGAGTTATATTTGTGTAAACTATTTGGTTATTGGAAATGGCAGTGCAACTGGGCCAGTAATTATCAGTAACTATGATTATATGTGGATATAGCCAGCCATCAGAGGTAAAGCATGAAGTGACCTCCCCCCATCCCACCAGTGAGAGAATCCAAATCAAGGCAAGTTTTTGTTATTACCCCTAAACTGTGATCTGTAATTCTTTCTGGAGCTTCCAGGGAGGGTCCATGAGAGCATTTTCCCCAACCCAGCAGAAATGTTTACTGCTTATACAGGGGAGAAATAAAACTAAACTATTAAAAAATAATTTAAGTACATAACCGTCTTTCCTAAAAATTTTTGTAACCTTTTTATTATGTGTACTGTATTCCACACTCAATTTATTGTAATTATATAATCATGATATCATAAATTTTGTAAATCTATATATTTAAATTTGTATACAATATGTGCTTGAGTAATTATAAAATAATTGCATTTGGAGTTCCGGAACTCACTTTTTTAATGTGTTAACTATTAGAAATTGTCAAGCTCATGTGAAATGAAACATTAAGATTTTTGTTACGGGGTGGCTAGATGGTGCAGTGAATAGAGCACCAGCCTTGGAGTCAGGAGGACCTGAGTTCAAATTTGGCCTCAGACACTTGACACACTTACTTGCCATGTGACTTTGGGCAAGTCACTTAACCCCAATTGCCCTCCAAAAAGCAGCAAAAAAAAAAAAGGTTTTTGTTGAAACTGCTGTTTTTTCTAGGAGGGAGGACTCTCTTGATATAGAAATTTCTGCCAGTGGATATACAAAAGAAATGCAGGAAGATGATGAACTACTTCATCCACTAGGTCCTGATGATGAAAGTCTTGAAATAGATGAAGGATCTGAATATCCTTTATTATTTGAAGAACGGACAGAGAAGGTAAAGACTTCCGAGTTGGAAAATGGAAGAAACTTCACAGATAAATCAGATGATGATTGTAAAATGAACTCTTCTGAAGACCTAGTACAAAAGAATACAGATGTGCTGTCCGAGGATAAGAATAGTGCACAGTGTTTTGAAATGACTGAATTCAGTCATTCATTAGGAGAAATTCAGGGCGAGATTTTCAAAGGAAAGAAGAAAAGTTGCATCAAGCATTCTGCAATTGATTTTCATGAAGAGGAAAACAGCACTGAAAATATCACCATGGGACAAAATCAGATGCGTCAAGGAGAGATTCCTGCCGATTGTCAGGAGTATGAAGATGAATGCCCTGACCTGGTTAACTTGTCAGCATTAAACAAAGAACTCAGGCCTTTCAGGTAAGGATTTCTGTTGATTGAACCTTGTCTTCAATCTTTGGTTCAGTACTTTTTCTTGATTCTCATAAATGATGGTCTTTCAGAAAGCCTGACGTGCTACCCTTGTATAAAATGGAAACACATAATGTGTTTCCATTTTATCTTTAAAAGCTCAGGTTTTATTCCTTTGCACTTAATCTGTTGATCCAAGGCAGCCTATTGATTGGTTTTAAGTAAATGTTTTATCAGGCTTCTGTTAGTAATGCATAATGGTAATTTCTAAAGAGTTTACAGGTGCTCTTGAACAGTCATTGCTTGAAGGCTATTGAAAGAAAAATGTTTTGTGTTTGCTCTTTTTTTAAATGTCTACATTGTGTTTCGTTTGTAAATACTGATGCTTGTTCATCTAGTCTGTGTCACAGATTTGGGAACAGAGTGTATCTGCCTCTAAAATAATGTAAAGATAAAGTGTCATTTGGAAGGGAAGAAGAAAGAGAAAAAAAGAGTGTGTGTGTGTGTCTGTGTGTATCTGTATGCATAGCCACATTATTATGGATTTATATCTCTTTTTATATTTCAGAAAATACATTCCAGGGATATAACCTATATTTGAACCAATATGACAGTGACTGAATAAATTCCCTCCATCCAGACAGGAAAATAATGAATATTAGGAATTAATGCTTCGTAAATATCACAACCTTGATCTGTAGAAATGGATGGTTTGGCAGAGGAATTTTTTTTGCCGTTTTTCTAACAATACAGATAGTCTCAGCTTCCTTGAATTAGAGGAGAAGATTGTGCCAGTGGTAGATTTTTGTAGATCATTGAATAGATAGGATTTAAATAAAAGAACTAAGACAGAAGTAGAGGAGGTAAAATATTGGAGTTCAAATCATTAGTACTTGAGATGACATACATCATTAATTTATAGGTTTTAACAAGTGGGGGCCTTAATGAGCTTTTCATGGAAAAAGGATGTGTGTCAAAGTGCCAGATAAGGTTTTAAATTTACAAAAATCAGAAAGTTTTTAAATTTTAGAACGTCAGTGTTTCCAACCTAGTAATATTTTTTCTGAAGTCTTTAACTTGATAGATTCTCACATAACAAAGCCAGAACAGATATATTTTATGTCCCTTATCTATGGAGCATTTATGCTGTTGACTAGAATTTAAAGTACTGTTTGAAATGTTTAAATGGTGATTTTAGGTTTTCATACATTTATTTATACTAAAATAATTTTGCATTGAAGTTAAATAGTTGCTTGATACAGTAACATTTGCTTTCTATTTTAGGGATGAAAACACAGAACAAATTAATCACCATAGAATAAGAACCGAGAGTGTTACTTCTGCAGCCAGTATTGTAAGCTGTTCCACAATTCCTCCGGTAACTAATTTTCAGTGTTTGCTAATTACCTACAGTGGACCTGGTACTATGCTAAGTGCTTCAGGGAATACAGTTACATAAAACATGGTCCCTACCCTCATTTTATGATCTAGCTGAGAGATTCAGAAGATACCTACAATATAAATAACTTTATTATTAACAGTAACATGAGTGCCTTACACCTGTGTAATGAGTTGTGGTTTGTATTGCACTTTTACAGAAATTCCATTTATTCTTTAATAGCACAAGAGAGGCAAAGCAGTTATTTTCCTGTTATACAGATAAAGAAATGTAGGTTTCAGAAAAGTTGTTTGTTTCTTCCATTCCTCCTTTTTCCTTCCCTAGGATCAGAAGCCTAAGTGCCTCGATTTCCCTGGTACAGGCACCCGTTCTTTAAAGTTTCCTAGCACACAGAGACTGTTAACTCACTCTCAGGTTCATGCCGCAGCTGTGTCCAAGGCGGGCCTTAAGCTCAGTTGTCTCAGCCCGTTGCCAGCTCTCAAGCACACAGCTGAACCTGCTGCACGTATTTTTTAATTTTGATCTTGTAATAAACAGTTATTGAAAATGACATAAGGAGGCTCTCAAGGTTTTCCAGCACTTTCACTGGGTCCCCCTGGTGACCAAAAGCAAAATTTTCTGTATAAAAGGGGGGATTTGAAATTGGCCTTATTAAGTTTTACTTCATTGATCAATTTTTCATGATGAGCTGTTGCAAGTGTACTTTGTAACCATTTCTGAACGGGGTAAAAAAGGGAGATACTCAGGCTCAGTGGAGTGGTATTTTCCCCCCTACTTTTTTCCTGAAGACATCTTTATTAGATTTTTGTTTTACTTTTCAATTCTCTCCTACTTTGGTGCCTTAACTATAGTGTGAAAGTGATCTTGGGCTCTTAAAAGTTAGACCTAGTAGAGTTCAAGGCCTGGTAGGTCCTACAAAGCTAGAAAAGCTCCAAGTCTGGCCTTCAAGTCCGTTGATAAATTTAGTGAGGGTCACCTCATATACACATATACGTGTGTGTGTGTGTGTCTCGTGTATATACATGTATGTCTATAGATATATATATATATAGATATGTACATGTATATATGTATACATACATATCATAGCCTCGGTTTCCTCATCTGCTCCCTATTTGCAGCATTTGTAAAAACCCAGATTGATGCCCTAACCGATAAATAAAGTTAAAGTACCAGACAGATAGTACAAGAAAAATACATTGCCTTTCTGCAAATAGCAACAAGAATCAAAATCATAGGGAGTGTAGAGCAGCGCCTCACAGGCTTTTGTTGAAAGGATCAGTTGAGATAACGTGTTCTAAAGAGTTTGTAGAGAAAAGGACATCGTCCAGAGAGTGTGATCCCCAGAGAGATGGGCTGGTAAAGTGGCCCCTGCGGGACACCCAGTGCATAGCCCTGTATTACCCTAGTAGCCTCTCGATGTCGAGAGAAATTCAGAAGTTGCCCCTACACGTTCAGTGGCCCTTTTGTGATAGGTTTATAGAAAGACAAAGACTGCACTGACACCAGATGGGCAGGTGTGGCTAGGTTATAGACGTCATTGTTAGGAGGGACCATTCATGTTGGTGACATCATAGGATTCATTCGTGCATAAATACCATCTATTATTCAGTACACAGAATTGGAGACAATTTTATTTCATACTCTATAATTTTAATTGAATTAATTTTTCACTTTCAAAATATGAAGAGGAAATTTATTTTGTGAAAAGGTTTTAAAAGTTGTACTGCCCTATACTTCGATGTTTGTTGAAGGGCAATGTATTTTTCCTGTGACGTTTGTTAGATATTTTAAATTTGATTATTCATCAGTATATCTATCTAGGGCAGCAGTTCTCAACCTGTGGGTCAAGACCCCTTTGGGGGTCAAATGACCCTTTCACAGGGGTCAAAGGGGTCGCCTAAGACCATCGGAAACCACATATTTCCAATGATCTTAGGAACCGAGACACCGCTCCTCTATCCGTCTCCAAGCAGGTCCACCCATGTGCAGATATGCCCACATACGAGTATTAAAGGGTCGCGGCATTAGGAGCATCGAGAACCACTGATATAGGGGTTTAAAAATGCAAATAGACAGGAAGCTTGGCCTGGAAATAAACGGGGGAGAAAAAAAGTCAGTTGGATTGCCTTTGGAAAATTGCACAGTGCATTTAATGACCTCAGACTTCCCTGAAACAAAGACCCCTCTTTTCAGTGCCAATATTCTCATGGTGATATGTGGCTTCAAGTCATGGAATACTATAGAGGTTCAAGATATGGGCAGACAGGCTGTGACACTTTATAAATGAAGAGTTACACAGGCAAAGTGGTATAAAGAATGTCCGAGAACAATGAACAGGGTATAGTATTGCATGAGCCAAAGGACAGTTGATGGATATATGCTTCACTGATACCTATAGTATAGGAAGAGAACTCCAGTCCAACCAATTCCTTGGATAGACCCACTTTATCAAATCTCCGAGAGGACGTGAATAAGTCGCACACAACATGCAGGCACCGCAGGCTTTCAGTCGGCATCATTGGAAGGGACAGCTTATATCAATGAGGTTATACTCATTGGAGCACATATGTATAGCACTTAAACATTTACAAAATACTTTACATCCAAACAATGGCAGTGACTGATCCTTCTCATCCTTTTAAATCTCAATATTATTTTCTAATAATCCAAGTCTATGTGTATTTATTAATTCAGTTTAGCAGATATTTATTAACCACTTATTATGTACAGGGCACAACCGACCATTGTGGAAGATACAAAGATGAAATCAGTCAAAGTTCTTGCAATAAATTCAGAATTTGATAAAATCTATAGACATCAGTAGACTAGAGTGTCTTGGCTGATACCAGGGGCAAAAAATAAAAATATAGATTGTCCTGTCCTGAAATAGATTATAGATTAGGTAGGACTTCAGAAAAAGGGAGAAAATTCTTTTGGAATGTTCCCATTGAAATAAGTAACCTGAATCAGAATTAGCGTAAGTTGAGCTAATACTGTTTTCTCTTACCACAAGAGAACATTCTATACCTTCCCCAGATTATTTATGATTTTTTAAAATGTATTCCTGCTACCATCAGAACAGGAAATTTCTGAAGTAAATAAGGGAATTGTTTTGTATAGTTTGACCTTATGGCAAATACCTTTAAAAATAGCCTCATTGCCAGCTACTGTGCTATAAATATTTTATAGGGCAGTAGGTGAAATGTCCATTTTTCCCCACATAATGAACACTAGGTGGCAGTGTTTCACCAAATTAGGAGAGCTGAAACAGTTCCTGTTTTTTTTTTTCCTTTCTTAAAAAGCAATGTTTTTGTTAAGAATCTGTCATTGACAGTTTGGATTTTATTGTATCTTTTTAATTGTTGGCACTGGTCTTGTTGGCCAGGTTTATGTGATAAGAGTGTAAAATTAGAGCACGAGTTTTTAAGTATTTGTTTCTGTGACTAACCTCTTGCCAGGTATAGCTATCATTAATGCTAATGATGTGCTACCTCTCGTTTTTAGGAACTGGTGAAACAGAAGGTGAAACGTCAATTGACCAAACAACAAAAAGCTATAGTGAGACAACGGTTACAGAAAGGAGAGGCAAATATTTATACCAGGCAGAGGAGAGAAAATGCCTACAACATTAAGTCAAGCTTAGAAGCAGCTAGTTTTTGGGGATAATTATTGGAACTTTTTTCTGAAAGTGTAGTTTATAATATATTGGGGAAAAAGTATGTTATCTGGGAGAACCTATTTTTCTGTCATTTTGGTTATGTAAATGTGTGCATATGTATAGCTGGCCACTCTTGGCTTTTCTAATAGGAAATTCTATTTTGAAGTGATTTTTTCAAGAGAACACATACAAAAAAATATTGCCAGTTTAATGAATGGAAACTTTCTGAAAGTCATTTGGAACAGTATTACATATATTGAATTGTCATATTTGATCCTTTGGCAACTAGAGCATTTCAGTCCTGTGGAAATTTGACAAAGAAAATATATTCTGAATACCCAGTGGAAGTATGCCCTTAGGGTAATGGAATCATTGACTCTTCAGAGTTAAAGTCATCTAGTCTGACGTGGACTTTTATAACCTCCGCAACAGGCCATTCAACCTCTACTCGAAGCCTACAAATAAAGTTTTGACATAACCACAGAAACTTCTCGAGTTACTCTGTTTCTTTGAAGTTGTTTGCAGCTATAACCTTGCGTACAAAAGTGAACCAGGAAGAAGAGACAGTAAAAGTATTGCCTGTCTTGGTCACTACAGTGGAACAAGAACCATGTCTGTGACTCACATGACTGATAGCTAGTACAGACCATATCATTGCCACCTGTTTGTTGAATGCATCCATATAAGGGCAGCATTGGGAATTTGGTAGCCTAATTTTAAGTGGAAATATCAATCAACAAACACCTACTTCATCCCTGGCACCATGCTAGGCACAGAGGATTATTGAAGAGAGAAACCATTGTGGAAAAGATTCACCTTCCTCATTACTTCCACCAGCAGGTGGCCAGCTGCTACCAACATGTGAATTCCACAGCAGCCCTGGAAGTGGCAGCACCCTTTATACCAGCGGTCCTCCTGGAATTCTAGCCCTTCCCTTACTGCTGCCATTCAGGTAAACAGCCACACAGACAGGACCAGCTATTCTCACTCACAGCCACCCACGGGGCAGGCAAGCCAGCCTTGAGAAAACAAGGTGCCTTGGGAAAGAGACAATCCAGCATGTGCAGACAGGCCAAACCACCATCACCACCTTAACTATCAGCTCCACTTAGACCCTGATAGACACAGCCTAAGAACCTATAGACTGAGAAACAGAAGTTCTTGTCTCCGGAGTCCTCTGCACTGGCAAATGGTTCAGCATCAAAAATTGATATTTTTGGCAGTGGAAGTAACATTTAAAAAGAGACGTTATCATTTCTTTTGTTGTTGGGACCTTTCAATTTGACTTGCAACTGAATCCCCCTACCCCATTAAAATGTAATCTCCTTGAGTGCAGGAACTGTCTTTTCTCTTTATATCCCTAGAGCTTAACACAGGTTTGCACATATAAATACTTCATTCATACAAAGACCAAGAAAAGATATATTCCCTGTAAGCATGTAGATAAATGCTAAATTAAATACATTTGAATTTGATGACCCAAATTGCCTTGTAGGCAGGTAGAGTGATAGGAGCTGCTAACAAAAAACAAATAGTTCATTTCTTTAATTGCTGACAAGATAATTTCATGGTGAGATTGCTAATGGAACCAAAAAGTTTCGTTGTAATCCAGATTAAAGTAAATATTTTTTAATTGTGTGATCCAAAAGAGAAAATAAATTAAATATGGCCTCATGCTTCCTGATTTTGTTAGTTTAACTACCAGACCCTCAGTCGACTCAGTTACAATTGAGTGCCCACTTTGTATAAGGCCCTGTACTAGGCATTGTTGGAAGTTTAGAAATTTAAGTGAAAAACAGTTGTTACTTTAAGGATGATTAAAAATTGAATAGAGGAGATTAAATAAGTGTAAGACATCTAGTAGCAAATGTGAGACAACTCCAGTTGTCTCATGTAGTACTCATTTTGGTGGGAAATTTGACCCCTTGTTTTGTTTGGTCATAAAATGTATTTCCTTGGCCTCTGAGGTCCAGATTGTCACGTATAGGCCCAAGTTACCTTTTACTTAGCAAGTTCTTTGCTTGAGCCCTATCTAGAGTCCTGAGAAATTCACCTTACTAGATAATGAAAACACAGTTGATACCATGTTAAAAAACAAAAAAAACTAGCAACTGAAGGTCAGAATGCTGTGATAGTCCCCCTCACTGCCAGCTTCTGCAGTTCCTCAAAGAAGGCTTCATAGCACTTATGCTCTCCATTGCCAAGGATACCCCCGTGAGAACTGCTTACCTTTCCTCCTAGTTTGCACAATGCATCCAAGTAAGTTTTATGATGGCAGGAGTTCAGTCTTTTCTAAACTTTGTATTTCTCATAGGACCTAGTGTGGTGCACATTGGTGTTTTTTGAATGATACTAAATGTATGATTTCAGGCATTCCCAGAAAAGCTCTTCTCACTTGTTCTGCAGTCCACTTCTCTCATCTCATGTTATATCTGTAATTCACTTTTCTTTGTTTTTTACTGACTTGCCTAATTTTCCATCACTAAAATCAACATAGCTCTTTTATACTCACTGGCCAGTACTTGTCAAGATGTCAGTGACAGGAAGGGAAATAGTCCATGTCACTACTCTAACAAGGATGGAAAGAGAGAATGAGACAGAAATGACGAAAAATCCCAAGGAGAAACTGAAGTAAGTGCACATTGCCAGCACAAATCTGCATAGACAGCCTGAAACCTGTGGGTACTGGGGGTGAGATCTGGTCAGGAAATCGTATAGCAGTGGCTTGGTGCAGAGGTCTGCAGCATGAGGACCAGGGTCTCGGGTGCCTGGATCCCATAGCTTGGATTATTCCAATCTCTAACTCGGGCCAAAAGCCTGTAGGATTAGGACTGAACTGACAAGTATCGGGGCACATCCTGCGTCAGAGTACCTCGTCACTACTCAACCTCGCTTTTCCCATGTAAACTGCCCGACTGCTTAGAGAGCTGTTCATGGGGTCCTTGAAGAATTTGGCAGATCGCCCAGACAAGCCAGATCAGGACCAAAGAAGGCCTCGCTGGTTCTTTTCAGAAGTACAGAGCTTATCCCTGACTCAAAAGGCTCAATTCAGAAAGTAAGGCCGGAAAAATGAGTAAAGATAAGAAAACAACAATAATATGGAGCCATAGACACAAAGCCAGAATAAAAAGGAATTCCTATGCAAGCAAAGTCTCAAAGTCACAAGTTTGCCAAATGTTCTAATGGAGTTCTTGGGAAGAAATAAATTTTAAAGTGATAATATAAATTAAATATAAGTTACAGAAAAAGAACATAATTAAAAGACTTAAAAAAAAACAGATCCAAAAGACAGCAAATAGTAAAAAAAAAATTTGAAACAGGAAATGTAAGGTATAACCTAACAAAAACCATTGACCTATAAATACAGGTCAAGGGGAGATATTGCAAGAGTCATCTGACTGCCTAAAAGATAAATAACAAAAAAAAGTGTCCTGGATATATTTCAAGAAAATGTAAACAAAGATGGGCAAAATGAAAATAGGATCCACCAATCACCTCCTGAAACTGCAAAGTGAAAACTCCCAGGAATGTCATAACCAAAATCAAGGACTTGAAGATTAAAGAAAAACTAAAAGCATTCAGAAGAATTTAAATACTAAAGAGCCTCAATCGGTTTAAAAAAAATTTTTTTAAAAACAATCCTCTCGATTCTTATTCTGAAGTACAAGGGATTTTTTGTTTTGTTAGCTAAACTCAGTAAAATCTCTACCCTTTTTACAAAAGTTCCAAGACAAAGGGATTCTCTGCTTAACACTGTCTACATAATTGTAGTTAGGTCACCTCTAAATGTTTTGGCCATGTTCAAAATGCTTATAAATGCTGATTTTTTTTTTTTACACAAATGCCTTTACCATGCAAGTGACCCCTGAGCCTCAGAGCAGTCATTGTTGTCATCACCACTTAGAGACCCCCAAGTATGTTGTATATCAAACCTTCCTTATGATAAAACTGTTCCACCATAAAACCAAACCCTCTAGGTGCAAGAGCTATCTGGTTTACTCTAATTTCATTCATTTGCACCATGACTAAAGTTTGCCTTTTCTTAACCTTCAGACTTGTATGGGGTTTTAACTTTGCATTTCTCTACTGCTGCCACTTAATTGATTGAACAATAGTTAAGTAATGAGAATGACTTAAAGCGTGATGTTTTATTCTAGAAATGGCTATTAAGAAGCATCAATAAACTTCTTTAATTTTTAAAAGAAATAAAATATTTGATGAGCAGAATCAACAATTTATTCTCGACTGATTTTTATTGAATTACCATGACTGGAAATAGGCTCTGTTGTTTTGAGACACTATCAATCATATATTGATTCTTCACAGAAATGGAAGAAATAACCGTTCACATCTCAACTATTCTGCCTAGATTAACCTACTCAGAGTTGATAAAATGTTTGGGTGAGACACAAAGAAAAAGGTCTTATTGTCTATTTAAAAGGTTTTAATTTTTACTTACCCTAATCGAAGGGAAATGTATTGCAGATGTTCTCCATGGACCTTAAATGGACCACTGCTCCAAACTTTTTTCCCTTCTATTTGGTTTATTTGCTGTAAGCCATTCACTCATTTGGGCTTAATTTTTCTGCACTCTCCTTTATCAGCTTCCCCTTGCTCCATCTTCTCTATTTGCTTTTGTTCCCTCTCCTGTCTCAAGGTAGGGTTTTCCTTGTGAAAACTGACTCACCTCTAGCCTTAGGGTGAGAAACCAAAATGCACGTTTGCCAGACAAAGAGACAACACAAAATTGTCTGATAACTGCCAGAGTCCTAGTTACCAGAGCTCTCACCTATCATACTCAGTCCTTCTAATAGTCATGTGTAAAAGATCTCTTTTTCTGTGAGGGATGCTTTAATTCAGGTGTTCCCAGATATAGGACAGTTCTGTGGCAAAGGGGTTAGCCCCACGGGACCTAGAGACAAAACGACCTGCGTTCGTAATTCCACCTTAGACACTTACTAGCTCCGCGTTCCTTGTCTCCTCATATGTAAAATTCTATAATAATAGGACCTACCTCCCAGAGTGGTCATGAGGATCAGAGGAGAGAATTGTGCCAGGCATTGTGCCTGGCATGTAATAAGCACTTTATAAATGTTAGCCATTATTATTACCTGTCTGTATTTCAGATCCACAAGTACTTTTCTCTAAAAGGCTATTCTCCTAAAAATTCTCTCCAAACTGTTTCTGCCCCTTTCCACAAATAAAGGACAGTATATTACCTACCTACCACATGCAGAGTACTGCATTAGGTGTGAGGGGAAGTGCAAGGGTAAAATAAAACATGAGAACTTTGTGCTAAGTACCAGGAAAAGATAAACCTTAAAGGAAGGTCCCTGTCCTTCTGGAATTTAACCATCCAGATCATAGAGGGCCAAAAAAGCCAAGAAGAAAAGTTTAGGTTTTATGGTGTAGAAAACCATTGAAGATTTTAATCCGAGTGTTAGGATAAAAGATTACATAAGTGTAGCCCAGCCTCTCCCCTCCCCCAAACATGAAGCCTAGGAAAGTTACCCCAAGTTCAAGGCATGCTTTGATTCAGCATCTATTCAAAACCACAGTCCCAGCCTTCTTGGTTGCTTCTCTTTTACTAGACTCACCAGAAATCAGTTTGGAACAAAGGCACTTAATTAGACATCTCAATAAATAACAGAGAAAGTCTACCATACATGTAGTGGTATATTTCTCCTCCAATGCAAACACCATGACTGGAAGTGGAATGTTCATAGTCAAGACAACTCACCCTCCTAAGGCGGCATTCCAGTGGGGATTTCTCCCATTCTGACACAACCACTGGCTCTTTTCTTTTCTTTCACATGGTATATATGTCTTGGCAATATAATTATTTTAAAATGCAAGTAATATTCAATTTAAAGCCTGTGCACTTAGTTGTTTTTTCATCATATAACTACCCCCATTCAGTCCCAACAATGGTGATATCAATAGCAGTCCTGCCTCATTAAGATAAGGTATCAAAATTAGTAGCAGGTTGATGCAAGGTATTTTCACCATTCCTCTTTGGCAGTGCAGTCCAGTACTTGAGGGGAGCTAAAAAAAAAAAGTGGTGTATCAAAGCAGAAATAATCTTTTTTATTATGATTTAATGTGCCAAGCTCTGTGCTAGGTGCTGGGGATAGAAAAAGAGGCAAAAAACAGTCCCTGCCCTCAAGGAGCTTGCAATTTAATGGGAAAGACAACTTGTAAACAAATATGTACCAAGCCAGCTATGTGAGGGATTAAGAGAAAATTATTAAAAGAGGGAAGACGGGGAGGGGGGGGGG
>CM053580.1:243120759-243138953 GCA_028627135.1 Pseudochirops cupreus | reverse complement strand
AAAAAAAAAAGAACTTACCAGGGGGAAAAAAATACTGTTTAAGGGAACAGACAGATACAATTCTAGCCTGAAGAGAACCAAGCAGCCAAGTTTCGGGCCCTAACTCCTGTTTTCTGTACTCTCAGGAAGTAAAGTTTCCCTTTGAGAAAGAGGGTGAGAGAAGACACTGGAGATGTCTATTCTGCCTCCATTTGAACCATATAATGATACTCTCAGGCTACATGTGGGGGATAGCCCTCCTTACATTAAAAAAAAACCCTAACTAAAATTACTGAAGATCTCAGGAGAAAGAAAATTCAGTTAAAGACCATGAATATGAGCTGAGAAACCAAGAGGGAAGATAACAATAATAAAAAGGAATATAGCCTCTAGAGATAATGCAAGATAAGGTGTAAGAGGGACTCAGGAGAGCTGAAGACAAAGTATTCTTTGAAAACTTGAGATGTGAGAGAAGACTTTCTGCTGGAGGAATCAAAGAATCAGAGGCACTTGGGTTGAAATATGAAGGAAAATAAGTGTTTTAAAAGACAGAGATGAGGACAAAATGGATTCCAGGCAAGGAGATGACACATAAATGCACAGGAGTAGGAGATGGAATGTATGGCTTAGTTGATTTTACAGTAATTCACTTTGTCTGGAACATACAGTGTTGAACATACAGTACATGAAGGGAAGCAATGTAAAATAAGTCTGGAATCCAGATTTAGATCCAGATTATTGATGTCCTTAAACACTAGGCTAAAGAATTTCTATGTCAACTAAGAGGCAGTAGGGAGTCACTGAGAGTTCATGGTCAGGAGAGTAACATGGTCAGATCTCTGCACCTTATTTTGGCAGCTGTGTGAAAGGTGAATTGGAGAAAGCAAAAGCTCCTTAGGCAGCTATTACAAGACTCTAGGTTGGAGGAGATGAGGGTCTAGACAAGATTTGAGATAACAATAATGAATTCTATTTTGAACATGTTAATTTTTGAGGTGCTGATCAAAACTCCAAGTGGAGATGTCCAACAATCAGTTGAAGATTGAACTGGCATTCACAAGAGTGAAATAGACTTGGATATTTATTTTTGGGAGCCCTCTGCCAGGAGAACTGATATCACCAAAGGAGAGGGCATAGAGAAGAAAGAAAAAAGGGTCCAGGACAGAGTGTTGTAGAGCATCCAGACATTATCAACTTTGATAATGATCCCCAAAGGCGGATTAAGGAGTGGTCAGATAGGTAGGAGGAGAATAAGGAGGGAGCAGAGCCATGGAAGCCAATGGAACACAGATACTATTCAAGAGGAGGGATGGGCAACAGTGTTAAATGTAGTGAAAAAGAATGAAGATTGAAGAAAGGTTGTCAATTTTGCAGTTAAGAGATCATTGATAACCTTCCAGAGAGATTGTTCATTTGAATCCTGGAGTCACAAGCCAGATTGCAAAGGGATAAGAAATGAGCAGAGGTGAGGAAGTGTGGGAAGTGAATGTAGATTGCTCTTTCCAGTTTTGTAGGGAAGGAGTAGCAATATACCTTCATAACTTGAGAGCTGACAGGGTTCTGGTTGGTCATTTAAAGTTGGAGGAGAACTCAGAATGCTTGTAAGCCAGTATATATCTAACCACTGAAGATGAGAGTGAGATGAGGGAGAATGCTGGGAGGGGAAGGGGATCAAGATCATAAAAGGAGAGGTTAGCTTTGATAAAGAGAAGTGTCACTTTCTCTTTAGAGAATGAAGCAAATGAAGCATCATGGAACCACAGAATTGGAGATTTTGAAAGGAGATTTCAATGACTATTTAATTGAAGGTACCACGAACTTAAAAAATTTTTTTTTGATAATTGTTTTTTCAATATAATTAGTTTCCTTTATGATCCTAAGTACTTTTATTTTACATAATAATTACAGAAATATATATCATGCAATAAATATTTTATTATATTGTATAACTGTCTTATATAACATATAGCATATAATACGATTATACAATATAAAATTATTATTCTGAGAAAGGTCTACAGGCTTCACCAGACTACTAAAGGGGTCCATGACCAAAGAAGGTTAAGAAATTATGATTCAGTCCAATCCATACATGAAAGTAAACCCCTCTATAACATGCCAGAAATTAACAAACCCAACGGGAGAAGATTGGTGAAGCTGGAAAGGGTGCTGAGTGGTGCAATAGGGAGAAGCAGGAGCTCATGATAGATAGCTTAGATTTCTTCAGTAAAAGAGGAAGCAAGAGCACGTACTAAGAGTGAGGATATTTGGGAGTAGCGTGCGTTTGTGGGAAGGAGGGTAGACAATCAGGCAGGAGTCGCTGTGTAGCAGCGAAAGCCCATTTGTGACTAGGCAACATGAGCTTACAACATGCCCAGTCTGAGGTATGACTTCTTTCAGCAATTCTTCATCATAGTGGGAGCTTTTATAAATATCAAATAATGATGACTGAGGTATTAATCAGAGAAGATTTAAGTGGATTTCCACCCAAAAAGCATTCTGACAAAGAGCACATACAACTGAGCAAATATTTTTGCTGGGTCATACTGTTGGCTACATATAAGCATTAGCAGAAAATGTTTTTTCACAAGGTTCCCTTTTGTTGGTAGTGTTTGTTCATGCTATTCAGTCAGATTATTCTGTCATTCAAAAGTCTGATTTTTTTTGTCGTCATTTGAGTGAATTAAGAGAATTTTGGTTGAGAAAATGATTTTCTCCTCACTTTAATTGCTTCAAAATTGTCATTGCTTAAGGCAACATAGTTAATTGATGGTAGATGAAAAGGTAGTTCTCACATTCATCTTTGTTCCTTAGGGTTCATAACTTTAAAACAGAAACTTCAGGGTAAACAGTACCGCAGAAGTGTTGGTGATGAAGCCCAGCTGTACACAACGGTCCTATTACCAGCCGGACTGATTTTGTCAAACCCTGCATGGTGAGAGTGAAAGACCCAATTTACTTAATGAAGCTTTAGTTAAGGTGTCATTTGTCAAACCCATGGAAGAAAATAAGTGTCTGACCAACAACACATGGAGGTTATTTGAATCATTTTTTTTCCTTCATGCCCTATTTTGTTTCTTTTATTGCAGATGACTTTTTTTCAGTGGGGTGGTAGGTGGTGGGGGTAGTGGAATACAAGAAATATAAAGACTGTTATATATTTCACAATTACATTGTATTTCAATAAATTTGGCTTCATGATTTATTCTACACAAAATGGGACAGTAAGAATGTTCAGTGCTCCAGATGAGAAGGAGGAGAGAAGAACAAATAGATGGATGGGAAGAAAACAAGGAAGAGGGAAGGAGAAATGCAGACTCCTTATAGTTCCATTTTATTCAGAACATCTATCTTTCCAGCCTCACATTCTCCTGCTAAGACGCCTATGAATTAGGCTAGGGGTAGGCAGCCTGAGACCTTGAGGCCACATGTGGCTTTCTAGATCCTTAAGTGTGGCCTTTTGATCAAATCCAATTCAAAAGGCTGCACTTCAGGATCTAGAAGTCCATATGTGGCCTCAAGGCCACAGGTTCCCCACCCTTGCATTAGGCATTTCATCAATGTAGCTACTCTTCATAGCTCACAATTCACATATACCCCCTCTTTGGTTCTAGCCCTAAATCCTCCATAAAAGAAGCTATTATTGATCTCTCCTTCTGGCATCTGTGAAAGATTATCCAGCTGGGACAAGTTCTGGGTCTCCTGTCACCATCCCCAAGTCACTTGGGGAAGAAACTGAGGCCTATGAAATGTGAATTGCCCATTCACAGTGGGAGAGGAGACTGAGATTGCTTTGAAGTCCAATTCCCAGGGAAAACACCATCAAGAAGGAAGGGGCCAAGAAAGTGAGCTAAAAGAGAATATTTTTAAAACACTGAAATTACCAAAGATCTCATGAGAGAGAAAACTCAGTTAAAGACCATGAGCATAAGCCAATAAACCAACAGGGAATATATAATAACAGAAGGGAAGATGGCCTCCAGATCAAATAAAAGTGTCCATACATCTTTGAATAAATATGATAAGTGAAAGGAAAAATGAATCAACACTAATAAGGACAGAAAATTCCTAAGAGGGCATGGAACCATAGCAGGATGTTCATGAATGAGTTAAAACAAAAATAAGAATTATGACAGCAGAATTCATGGCCTATGCAGCAGAAATAATGGGCAGAATGGAAAAATTTCAATTCATGATAGCAAGTCTAACCAAAGAAATAGAGGAGAGAATAACTGAATGGAAACACAACTGCACAGACATGAAGCACAATCTGAAAGTGTGAAGCAAAAACAATGATGTTGAAAGAAAACATGACACTTCTCCAAGCCAAACATACAAGGTGTGTAGAGAAAACTTAAAGACCATAGGTCTCCCAGAGTATGACAAGTAAAAAAACTTGAACAGGGATGCCCATCAATTGGCGAATGGCTGAACAAGTTGTGGTATATGAATGTAATGGAATACTATTGTGCTATAAGAAATGAGGAGCAGATGGACTTCATATTTACCTGGAGAGGCTTATATGCTGAGTGAGAGGAGCAGAACCAGGAGAACATTGTACAGAATTACAGACCAGGCGTTTGTGTGACGACTAACTTTGATAGACTGGGCTCCTCTCAGCCAATGCAAGGTTAGAAGACAACTCCACAGGACTCAAGATGGATGGAAAAGATATCCACATCGAGAGAAAAGAAGAGGAAAGAATTTTGAATGTAGATTGAAGCAAACGACTTGCTTTCTCTCTTTTGTGCTTTGTTTTATTTCGCTCCTTCTTTTTCGTTGTTCACTTCATTAGTTATAATTCTTCTGCACATCCAGACTGATGTTTAGTGTGAAGGTATTTGTAGAACATATATCAGATTGCCTGCTGCCATGTGGGAGGGGGGGAAGTAGGGGGGAAGAAAATTTGGAACTCAAAGGATTGTGGAACTGAATGTTGTAAACCCTAAGAAGATAAAAAACAAATTTAATAAAATAAAATTAAAAAAAAAACTTGAACACCATAATGTAAGAAACAGCACAAGGTACAATAGTACAATAGCACAAGGATGCTACCTAGATCTTCTGAACACGGAAAACAAAGTGCTGTTCAAAAGAATATACAGATTGCTTCCAGGAGAAAAAGTGCTATAAACTCCAAAATACATATTGATTAAGCTTAACAATTTGAATGGTGTAAAACAGGAGCTCCGCTCCCTGCAGAATCACTAGAACCTGCCAGACTCAAAGAGATGATACAGGCGACGAATTCGGTCACTTTACTTTTACCATGACCCAGCAAGATGAGGTCGGGGACCGCAGCGGGTGGACACGTGGGGGGGTGGGGGGTGGAGGATGGGGGGGTAGGAGGGGATCCACCCCTACAGCGCCCTCACACCCTCACTTCAAGTTCGATTCTCCTGGCAGCTTGTAAGACTTGGGAGGGGAGGGGGGAAAGGAAGGAGGAGGACCACAATGGCGAGGCATCCATTCGCCTTTAGTACAGCAAAATCCGCATTCACTGACCAGCGCTTGCCGGATATATAGGGAAGCACATAAAGAAGGTATCCTGCCAATGGTTATATAGTGATGTGTCAGCATAGAGCAAACACAAGGCAAGTGTTCACGGGCCATGGATCCTGGCTGCTTGTAACAAAACAGATCCACGCCACCTTACACACAAATGGCAAACGGCAAATTCTGCAAGTGATCAGGAGGAAGATAGCCAAGTATAAAGGAAAGGAAATCTGAAGAGTTCAAGGCTATTCTGCACCCACCAGAAACCACAGAAGTGAATGCAATGTGTTCCAAAGACCTAATGAACTCAATAGGCAGCCCAAGGTGACGTATCCTGAAAATCCGAGCTTAACAGTGAATGAAAGGATGGACATACAATAAAAAAATAAAAGTGTTCAATGCATTCTCAGAACGAAAATCATAACTGAAAGAATGATTTGTCTTTCAAATACCACAGACAACAGATATTCAAGAAAGGTAAACAAAAGCATACAAAGACAGCAAAATAATAGAGAGATCATTAAGAGATTTTTTTTTTCCAAAATTAAACAAGGGTAATAGCAGAAGTCAAACAGAAGTAATAATGGTAAAAACAGGCCTGAAGTATAATGGGCTAAACTACACAACACCACATCTGCAGGTGAATCAATGTTGGGTTGGTTGGTTTGCTTGTTTTGTGGGACTAAATTACGGAATGTAATGGCACGTAAAAGTGGCAAGGGGAAGAAAAATAGAGGAGAATATGTGATATAGTGTAATCAAGTCAAAGGTTAACGATGAAGTTTTCTTGTAATCTCTTAGGAAGAAGAGAGCCTGCAGGAGAATGGGTGAAGTGGCACAGGGAGGGATTGGAATGGGGGAATAGAAAAGATACGTTATTTTGGTGATGGAAAAGGTACCACTGATGAATATTCTCATGAGAAAAAGATATTGTATAAAGGAAGATGGAGACCTTGCAATGGATATAATTTGGAGGGATTCAGTGTTTAGAGTCACCAATTATCTTGCCTCAGGAGAATGGAAATCAGAGCTCCTGGGGATAACTGATACCAAGAAGAGTGAGAGGGCTTGGACATAGGAGATTTTCAAGACAAAAGGGAAAGGGGAAAAAATGATGTTGGAAAATGTCAGTAATAAATTTCACAATCAGAAGAGTAGGAAAATTCCTACCAATGGAGCAATATCCTCTCTATCATCTTCAGGAACTGGTATTTCTTAGAGTGAGCCACAACAACAATAAAAAAAGAAAAAAAAAGGAGAAGCGTGGCAAGATCAACAAGGCAAAACATAGTAACAACAGACAAAAAACCCAAAACCCAAAAGAAATAGAGGAATACCTTTTAAAAATATATAATACCCAAACTAACAGAAGACCAAATAGAAATCCTTAATTATCCAATCTCAGAAAAACTATCTGTAGGAACTACTGAGGGGGGAAAAAATTCATGGTCCTGATGGATTCATAGGAGAATTATATAAAATGTTTAAAGAACAATTAGTACAAATACTACATGAATTACTCTCAAAAACTAAGAAAATAAGCATTTCTAGCAGACTCCTTTTATGAGATAAATATAGTCTTAATATCTAAAGGAGAAAGTGCAGGAGAACTATAGATCAATGTCATTGATGCATACCAATTAAAAAAAAAATTCTATAAAACAGGACCAAGTGGGATTTATACAAGGGATGCATAGGTAGTTCAACATTAGGAAAACAAACATAAAAAATCATTTTAAAAACAAAAACATACAGGAAAAAAAAGTCTTCAATTAAGTACAATACTCTTTTATGCTTTTAAAAAATACTAGAAAGTATAGACATAGAAAGGTCTTTTATAATATAATAAAAAGACTCTAATAGCAAAAAACAACCATCATGTGCACACATACACATTATACACATATATATATATGCAAGTATGTATAGTTCACACCATCTCTATGTCTATCTATCCATCTAACTTTCTGGGTGTGTATAATCAGTTGCGTTTTTTTTAATATGCAAAGGATTTATACTCCTTCCCCAAGAGGGGTATACCTCATCTGGCACTAAGGGGTTTGTTGTAACTTACTGAGAGTGCTATATTTGGGTACCCATACTTGGAGCTCCCAAGTTTGAGCTCTCTCCACAAGTGGCAACACCTTGATAAGTAAGGGGAAGTCACTCCAGCACTGAGCTGGCACCTTCCACGTGCACAAACACCTCTGTTGATCTCAAGTTATGACAGCTATGCCTTCCCGTATATTTAATCCCAGGTAAACATAGGGGTATGAGTATTCCTTTTTTTTTGCTTTTTGGAGGGCGATTGGGGTTAAGTGACTTGCCCAAAGTCACATGGCTAGGAAGAGTGTCAGTCTCTAAGACAGACTTTGAACTCAGGTCCTCCTGACTCCAGGGCCGGCGCTCTATTCACTGTGCCACCTAGCTGCCCCAAGGGTATGAGTATTTTAATAGTAAGTTAAAACTTGCTTGGCTCATTGTGCCTCCATTTTTATTCAGTCCCTTGATCAGTTTTTCTTCCTTAATGTGACTTTTCAGTTCCCCTAACTTTATTTACCCTTATGTCTGTTTTTATAGAAGCGTCTCAACTTCATAGAGATTCTTAAGGTTTTTTTTTTTGTTTGTTTTTTGGTGAAATCTATGGATATCTCAGAACAATATTTTTAAAATGCATAAAATACCTAATAGGATTGCAAATGAAATCAACTATATTGAAGTACAGTTGATAAAATTATATATGTATGTGTTTATATACACATACATACATATATGTACACACACATATATGAAATGTTCGCAGATCTCATATTAAGAACCCACACCTAAAAATATTTCACTAAACATTTCTTGGTATTAGGATCACAAGAAAGAGAGAGAAAACCACCTCACTACCATCAGTTCCAAACAGCTCTCTCCTGCCATGGCGATTTACTTCTGGAATTCCTGGCCATTAGCCAAGTTAATGCTCGGTCAGATGCCCTCTCCTGTACTGTCCTGGGGGTAACTCCCTATCCTTGATTTTGACACCCCAATTTTGCACCACGACACTTCCTGCCAGCCGCTGCTTCTTCTCTCACATTTTAGCCCAAAGTCACCCCTTCCCTGCAGTGGAATAGGTGAGGGACATTTGTAGATAAAAGGATGTGCTAGAAAGAAATAATAAAAACCTTGCCTGCTTTTGTGGCATATCATCAAAAAAGACTTCTTAGAATGTGATCAGACATCAGCCAATATGAAAAAGCCTGCGACCAGGCTCCCTGAGCCTGTTTTGAATCATTAACCTTAATTTGACTGCTGTTTCTAATGAGTGAACAAACCTTTCTTCATTTTCTTGGTTAACTCAATTTAACCCTCCATTCTATTTCATTTAGATGGTGCAGGCTTCCCCTTTCTTACGCAACAGGGCTCCTCACTATTTGCATCTGGCAACTGGCAGATAAAGCCCTGTTCTTCAGCCAGGTGCAAACAAGGAGAGACAGATTCAAGCTGCTGCTTTTCCTATGCAGAAATATGTATCTTTCAGCACAAGCATTTATCCCTCCACCTTCCCACTCTTTTTATTTGAAAGCACACAAGATATCAAATGATTTTTTAAAAATCTCAGTACACAAAGGAAGACGAATAGAAAAAAGGGAAGTGCTCAGAACTGTCTAGTGTACAAAGCAAATAGTGGTTAACAGGAGAATACCATGTAAATGGGAAGACTTTAATCCTGGCAGTCAATTCTCTATAACAGTCTGTCCCAGATTTTTTACTCTCAAATAGTTTGTGAATAAAACATGATTATATTTAAACAATTAGAATGTGAGAGAGACCAACAAAAAAAGACTATTGAAGATCTAGATCTGAGAGAGTTATAGTCAGATGAAATGAGGAGAGGCAAGCATGCACATATGGGGCCCAGAAGGATTTCTTGTGCCTTATTTTCAGTTTTGGTAGCTGGGTTTTGTCCACATAGCACAGAGTAACTCGAGTATCTCAGTATGGGAACTGTGATATTTTAGAAAGACATTCATCACTTCCATATCTCTTATATCTGATGCCTATAGCTAAATTTTTTTTTTAAAGGTTTTGGTTTTCACTTGAAACTTAATATTCCCATTTGATCGTTCCATTTCCTCCCCCCCTTTTTTTTGGTTTACATGTATGATTTCATATCTGTAGGGACCTCTCAGTGAGAAAACTCCCTCCCTCAGTAACTCTTTGGTACTTTACAGTCTTAGAGAGCTGCCTAGGCCTCGGAGAGATTAAGTGACTCACAGAATCACAGCCAGTTTTGGTCCCAGAACCTGAACCTATGGACTTCCCACCTCCAGAAATAGCTGTCTATGCTACGTCTCACATGATCTTATACACGTTATTTTACATATATTTTCAGTTTGTTTCTCCATAAATATTTCTCCCTTTTCCTAAGGTTTATGACACCTGACTTGGTAGAATCACCTGGAGTCCTAATACTCTGCCTGAGAAAACACAGGAGAATGAGAATATTTTGTTCCAATTTCACTATCACTAGAGAGGTTTTTGAGAAGGGGATTAAGAAAGCAGTGAGACCCAGATCACACTAGTCCAGCATTTGTATCTCTTCCAAGACCTCCAATTTCTGCATTAAAGACCATATCATATTAGGCTCTTACAGGGCATACAGCAATCATTTGACTTTTAGTTAATGACTGATTCCAAATGTGACTCCAGAGAGAACTGTTAGAATAACTACTGTTAGCTCCTTTTTCTGGCTCCCTATACCTAGCTCTTCCTTAATTACTGATCTTCATACCCTCCATTCTATAAATAACCACATATGCCACAGTGGAACTCCAGGGTTCTCTCAAATCAGAGACTGTTTTTAAGACCATTGATTTTGAACTGGAAATTCTACTTTTAAAAGTGTGAAAACTTCAATGAATAAGATATGATAGCTCACATGGCAAGATAGAGCCTCCTACAAGAGCTGTTAAGACTTCAGGCCAAACAACCATGACCATTGACAAACAACTGTTGAAATGGATTTATTGATGCTCCCTTCAAATTTCTGTAAAGGAAAAGAACTACAAAATCTGCTAACCAAGACGTTTTGAATGGGAGGAATGAGAAAACATGAATGAATCACCCTCTGAGGACTTACTCTCTGGTCTTCTGACCCCAACCCAGTAATTTCTCTAACAGATACATTTATTTGGGCTATTATTTTTGCCAAAGAAGATAATAAATTAGTTCCTTTTGAAATTCTTGCCACCCTGAAACTTTAAGCTTTCTTTTAAAAATCTGCAAATTAACACATATACTATACATATATATATGCACTTATATATTTTCCTGAAGCAATCAAGATAATCATAAGAACTGAGAAATGAACATTTCTAAGATTTTTTTTTCTTGTTTTTATCTATTTCTTACAAGTGCTGCTCTATACTTGCCAATTCCCTTGACAATCCTCCAAATACCATAAAACATTTGGGCATCATTTATTTTCAAAACGGCCCATGAAAAGAAGGAATATTTACACAATCTAAAGTCTATTTGCTCCTAGAAAACATCTGGAAAATCACTATGTTGCAACCTGTAAATATCCGGAATAAGATTCTTTCTGAATTAATCATGCATTTCCAAGGATGGTTAATGATTTCATAATTCATGACCGGTGGATGGATCCAAGTGGAATTGTAATTAAACTCTGAAGGTCACTCAGTAACAAATAGGTGTAGATAGTTTGTCTTTATTCTGTTGAAGGTCCAGTTATAACACAAGTATTTTGAATTGTCTTGATAAACTATTCTCTTTCTTATTTTTAAAAATTTTGGGAATTTTGTTCTGAACTTAAGAAATAAAACAAGCATTTCCATACCATAGTAGAATAGAAAAAAAAGATGATTGCACATGAAATTGCAAATCTATTATGTATAACTTGCTATTCCTTTTAAATATACAATAAAGCTATCATGTAACTTATTCTATTTTTTTTCTTCTCTTCCCACTCCCCCCCTTCGCCTTCCCCAGAGATGGCTACCATTAGGCACAAATGTGTGTGTGTGTGTGTGTGTGTGTGTGTGTGTGTGTGTGCGTATACACATAAATAATATATTTGTATGTATGCACAATCATTCTATATAGACTTCTATCTATCAGTTCTTTCTGTAGATGCAGATAGCATTTTTCCTTCATAGGTACTTTATAGTTAATTTGGCTGTTTATAATAGTCAAAATGACAATCACTCAAACACTCTTCATTATTTTCTGCAAGTGTGTCCATGTTTTTCTAAGATCATCAAGCTCATTACTTCTTATAGCACAATCATATACCACAATTTGTTCAGACATTGATGAGCATCCCCTATAAATATTTTAGAAGATATAGGTTCTTTTCCTTCTTCCACAATCATCTTTGGAAACAGATCTAATAGTGGTATTTCTGGGTCAAAGGGTACTGGCAATTTAATAATTCTTTGGGCATAATTCCAGATTGCTTTCCAAAATGATTAGATCAATTTGCAGTGAATTGTTGTTCACATTAACAGCCACTGGTAATAGAAGCCAGGGCTCACCAGTGATGGGTTAGAAGAAACTTCCCAAGTCAATTCACTTAGCAGTAATACTCTATTTGTAAAGATACATGAGATATGACAAAAGACTAATATATATATAAATGTGTGTGTGTATTTTATTTAGTAAGATCAGAAGTCATATTTTGTATTTAATAACGATGAGGCAATCTGTAATCTCAGGAGATTCATAGTAGTCTCAGCAATTGGAATAGCAAAATACAGAAAATCCTAATGTTTACGTCTCTGTCTAGAAGAAACTAATGATAAGAAAAAATACTATTTATAAAAACTGGTATCTTGACTAGAGATCATGTGGGAATGTATTCAAAGGAAATAAAAGTATCCTTAGTTTGATTTATTCTGTGGCTTCCAAAAACACCCAGAAACATGGTATCATGAAATACAGGTTTAGCAAAAAGAATCTTAACTTGAAGGGAAGCCAACTATCGCAATGGTGTTGACCTTCAAAAACTTCCCTAGAGAAGAAAGACCTACACTAAGCTGCTGTACCTTTCTGCAGCCCATACGGAGAGCTTTACAATTCTAGCAGTCACTCTAGGTTGGTTCTGTCTCAGACTTAGGAATAGTAAGTGATTAGAGAGACCATGTATTAGAGGTATAAAAATATAGGAGGTGATTTTCTGGACACTGGGCAATGGGATTATGACAAGAGAAGGAAAAATGTTTGACTAAAAGTGCCAAAATGCAGGTTAAGTAATGGGCATTGGGACTTGTGTTTGTTTTATTCTGTTTTCAGGTTAACTTACTTTTGGTATTTTTGTTTTAAAAAATTAAATAATTTTAAGGTGTAAAAATATAGGTATTCTTTAGCTCACAAAACTCTTGTGAATGTTTTGTAGACTCTGAAGTGCTAGGCATGGGTAGGCTGTTCATATCATTATCATTGTTGTTATTCAGAAACAGGCTCCAGAAGGATATTACTGAGCTAAAGTAGATCCCTGAGCCAAGAAGGCAGGGAAAATGAGCCAGTGTTTGTAGAAAGTAGTAGTCCCTATGTGTTTTAATGAGTTGGTCTCTTAGAACAAAGAAATTGATGAGAAAAAAAATATATAATATATACATCATATGTATATTTCTACACACTCCATGAATCCAAGTCAGAAGTCTATGAAATTTGTTGAGTTGTTAAAAGGTGAATGTAAAGAGATGGTTTCTTATATATTTTGTTGATTATCTCATTGCTTAAACTTACTCAAAAGTAGGCTCTGTGCTATAAGATAATAACATCATAAGAATTCATAGTAATGATGTTTTGAGATTGTTAAAGGACTTTTACACCAATGAAGTAGTAAATGCAAACATTATTCCCGTTTATTGATTAGGAAAATTAAGGAGTTAGCTGTTCTTCCAATCATTCCTATTCCAAGTGACCAAGTACTTAATTGTTGAATGCTAAATTGGTGGCACAGTGGAGCTTGGAATCAGGACAACTCATCTTCATGAGTTCAGATTTGGCCTCAGACTTGTACTAGCTGTGTGATCCTGGGCAACTCACTTAACCCTGCTTGCCTCAGTTTCCTTATTTGTAAAAGGAGCTGGAAATGGCAAACCACTCCAGTATCTTTGCCAAGAAAACTCCAAAATGGGGTCATGGAAAGTATGAAAGGTCTGACACAACTAAACAAAAACAACAAAAGAGCACGTCAGTGAAAGCAGGATATGGATTTTAATTCAACTCCTTTGGTATCTGCCCTCCACCTCATTCTTTTAGCACCTTCTTTGTGCACAGAACTATAGTCTCTCTAAATTCAATATTAAGCTGCTGATCCTTACTCAGTTCTAGGTAAAATGAATCCTGTCCTAAAATGAACACACAGTACAGAAAGACGGTCTTGGGCAACAACAGAGTTTGTTCTTTCTTCTGTTCCTTTCATTGTCTTTTACTCTGTTATTCCACTTTTTACACATGAGTCCTGTGGTCATAGGATAATAAACTTAGAGCTGAAAGTGACCTTTGAAGTCACATATTTTAATGCCCTCATCTTACAGATTGCTCCTTATACAATCATTCCTTCCTTGCTGTCCACAAATATGCCCAGGTCTTCCCAATACTTTGAAAAATACTCTCAGTAGAGTCCAGTGGTTCTGAACCTGTGGGTTGCAACCCCTTTGGGTGTCGAACGGTCATTTCACAGGGATCACAGGGGTTGCCTAAGACCATCGGAAAACACATATTTCCCATGATCTTAGGAACAGACACCGCTCCTCTATCCATCTCCAGGCGGGTCCGCCCGCATGCAGATACGCCCACATACAAGTATTAAAGGGTCCCGGCATTAGGAAGGTTGAGAACCACTGTAGTAGACCCTATCAATCCTTCAAATTATCTTTCTATATTGTGTCTCCCTTTTACAGCCAAAATGCTAGAAAAAAAACTGTCTATACTCCTTAAATCTGACAAAGGTCTCTTTTCTAAGCTATATTGGGAACTGAGTCAAATTTACAGTAATTAGAGCCATTCCCCAATTGATAAATGATCAAAAGATGTGAACAGGCAGATTTCAGAGGGAGAGATCCAAGCCATCATTAGCCGTATGAAAAATTGTCTAAATCACTAATAATTAGAGAAATACAAATTTAAACAACTCTGAGGTGCCACCTCACATCTGTCAAATTGCCTAAGATGGTGAAAGTGGAAATAAACAGGGCTGGAGGGGCTATCGGTGCTATTAGTTGAGTTGTGATCTAGTCCAACCACTCTGGAAAGCAATTTGGAATTACGCTCTCCAAAACATAAAACTGTGCATGCCCTTTAACTCTGCTAGGTCAATATCCCAAAGAGATCAAAAAAGAAAAGATAAGAGGAAAAGGACTTGTACGAACAAAAATATTGATAGCAACTTTTTGTGGGGGGAAATAATTGAAAACTGAGGGGCTGATCATCAATCAGTGGATAACAGATCAAATTGTGGTATATAAATGTGATGGAAGAATATTGTACTATAAGAAATAACGAAGGGAATGGTTCCAGAAAAACCTGGTAAGACTTGTATGATTGAAAATGAGCAGAACCAAGGGAACAATTTATACAGTAACAGCAATATTATAAAGAGAACCAACTGTGAAAGACAGTGACTGATCAGTACAATGATCTACCATGATTCCAAAGGACTCACGAGGAAACACGCTGTCCCCCTCCAGATATAGAGCTAATGGACTCAGAGTGCAGATCGAAGCGTATTTGCTTCTCTTCCTTTCTTTTTCTTTCTATTTTTGGCCTTGGCTAATGCAGGAATTTGTTTTGCACGACTATACACATTTATAAGGATCTCTTTTTTTTTGCCTTCTCAGTAGGTGGGGGAAGGGAAAGAGGAGGGAGAGAACTCAAAACTGAAAATTGAGTTATTGGAAAACAACAATAGCAACAGCAAAGAGTACATCTATTCATAGCAATGAAATATATACATGATCTGATTCTGTTACAGTGTGTGACATTAATATTGAATTATTAATATTAAGGTCACATATTAAGGTCACATATTTAAAATATATTGTGGGACATGGAATAAGGTCTAAATGCTTCCAGAATGCTTTCTAGTTTTCCCAGTAGTTTTTATTAAATGAAGGAGTTCTTTACTAAGAAATTGATGTTTTCTAATTAATACGGTTTAGGTTTATTGAGCTCCATTGTTTTTGATTCTTCCTTGTTTAGTCTGTTCCATTGATCTACTTTGCTTTTATTAACTAATACCACATGGTTTTGATGATGGTTGCTTTATAATACAGTTCAAGGTCTGACAGTGCTCTTCATCCATAACTCTTTTAATGGTCCGCTTCCCCCTCTAACCAGTTCAGTTTGTGGCACCCATGCTATGGGTGAAGTAGGATCTACATCCTTTGGACACAGCAAGTGAGAGTGACTAAAATAGAGCAGCAGAAAAGAGTGATGGAAAAGGCATAATTGGCTAGTGGAGATAGTTTACCTATACAGGTGGTCAATCAGAGGAAGCTACTTCCTCCCACATGGTAGAGAACTCAGAGACTTCCATGTTAGGTACTCCAGACTTGTTTAAAAGACTCCTCAACGGTGGTTCCAAGTTAGGCAAACTGGGGATGCCAAGGTAACACTTTCCTTGAAATTGCTTTATTTTTAAGCAGTTTCTATGCTTCCTATTATTAATTTACCCTATGGAATTTTAGACCATAAGACCTTTTTTTGGAACCCTTTGAAATTTGCTTTCCTCAAATGTAGGGTACGTGTCATATTGTGCCAAGATTTCTCCTTCTCTTTGACTAACCGTGGAATTATCTGCTTAGTTGCCACCAGGGTTTTTCATAATTTCTATCCCAGCAACTGGTTCTTCCTTATTAGTGAGAATCAGATCCAAAGTAGAATTTTCCCTTGCTGGTGCTTCTAAATTATAAAGAATGAAAATGTCTCTAAGGCAAGACAAGAAGTTATTAGCTGCTTTGCTTTTTTTTTTTTTCGCTTTTTTTTTTTGAAGGGGGGAAGGCAGGGCAATTGGGGTTAAGTGACTTGCCCAAGGTCACACAACTGGAAATGACTGAACAACAACAACAACAACAACAAAATGAAAAGCTGGTTATACAAAGAACATTCGAGAGATATCTTATAGAAAGTGTCTTTTAGATCACAAGTTTAATTGACATCTTTTAGTTTTTATATTATAGTCATATCTAGATATACTCCCTCACCTACCCTAAAAGTGAATCCCTGACCCCTAAAATGAACCTTCCCTTACCATGAAAAACAAGTAAGCAAGACCAGCCAACACAGCAAGGCTCCCTAATAGAATACACGGTATTCTACACCCATAGTCTCCAACTCTCTAGAGAACAGAGAGATTCATTTTCTCATCTCTTTTCTGGAGCCAAGATTGACTGATGCAATCAAATAGTCAGCTTCACTGTGGTGTTATTCTGACCATCCTGTGGTCACTGATAATACACAACGTTTTCAGGAGCATGCCTAGTGAGTGAAGTGAGATCAATAGCTATGTATGACTCATTCCCAATGAACACTTAGTGTAGAGGTGATCCTGTACAATAATTTTGTGTCAGTGTTGCACTGGTTCTAAAACACTTTTACATGCTCTCTGTTACCTTTTACGAGAAACCAGTGAGGGATATTTGCCTCTTACGTGTATCTCTTTGATACAGTAAAATGGATTTTTGGCATTCAGGATAGAGAGACTTTCTACACACATGGAACAGAAAATTCTCACTCATTTTCACTTAGAATTTAGACAAATGTGGTTTCTAGTCCGAATCAACTGATAATTATCATTCTCCACTTTGATGTAGAGGAACATACTTGATTTTTTTTTGCCTGTAAAGACATTTTATTTGTTCCTTTGTCTTAACAGTAAAAAAAAAAAAGACATTAATGAACAAACAGCTTGACATCTGAAAAGTTTAAGAATATCATTCAAGCACAGGGCACTTCCATTGGATTCTAAGAGAAATTTCTTATAATTTACTTATTGCTCAAAGAAATAACATTGATCATTTAAAAAAGAATAAATAGAAGAGGCTATGACCATGGAGCCTAGTTTTAAAAGGGAAAATATAAATAATGAAATGGGTCAGACCTTTCTAAAACATCTGAAAAGGTGAGCCAGCTCAGAGATTTTTCCTACTATGGAAAAGAAATACTTCAAAACCTTACTAGTTAAATCGGAGGACAAGGTAATAAAAAGGCCGGTTTTCACTTTTAATGGGAGTCAGTCTTAGTCCTGGGTGAGGTAATGATAGGGTTGCCCTTTAAGAAGTTCTGAAAATCCTTTTATTTGTGTATAAACAAAAGTCACTTGCATATTGCAAAAGGATTAATTTCCTTTTGGGCTTTTAAAGTTATTGCTACAAATGGTATCGCCAACGTTGTTTGAGGTTGTAAATTTGGAACTAGACAGAACATTAAAGGTCGTCTAGTCCAGCCTTCTCATTTGATAGACAAGGACACTGAATTGCGCAGTATCACTCAGGATTTAAGTGGAAGAGCTAAGATTTGAACACAGAACCTTCAACCCTAAATCCAATCAGTCAGTTAACACACGTTTATTCAGTTCCTATTCTACGCCAGGCTGAAAACACTCTCTGCTTTCAAGGAGTTTCACAGACTAATGAGAGGAGGCTACACACAAACAACTAGGTACAGATAAGATACACAACAGTTAGGGGCGGCTAGATGGC
>CM053580.1:243071743-243120259 GCA_028627135.1 Pseudochirops cupreus | reverse complement strand
AATTGATGCTTAGTGAAGTGAGCAGAACAAGGACAATAAGTTACACCATAACAACATTGTAAAGACAGCTTGGAGAGGCTTAAGAACTCTTATCAACACAATGACTAACTATGATTCTAGAAAACTCGTAAACATGATAGTCCTTTTACTACTCATTTCCTTATGAGAGGCTCAAGGATGCAGAAGAAGATGTGGTGTTTTGGACATAGTCAATGCAGGAATTTGTTTTCTTCGACGATAAATTATTTGTTACCACATCTTTTCTTCCAATAGGGTGGAGGTATAAAGGGGAAGAGACAGATTTTTGTTTGTTGAAAAAAATAAAATTTTAATGTAAAAAAAAAGAACTATTCTGCTATTGCCAAACCCCTTGATGAGTTCACTGATGGATACATACAAACCACATTGAATGTATTATATGTATATGTATAATACATTAAACATTTGGTATATATGTGTTATATATGTATATATTTGGTATATATGTATATACACACACACATATATAAAAATATATACTAATATATACCAAAACCATGACAAGAAAGAAGTTTGACTTAAGCTTCAGAGCTGTGTGGAGAATGCTGGAATGAAAAAAGTGAACAAGCTTTTCAAGACTTGATCAATTGCTTCATGCATGCATCAGTGTTGGCCTATCAAGACCTGGGCAAGCCCTTTGTGTTGCACAAAGCAATGCTTCTTGAGAACTAACTAATATCAAGAGTTTAACGGTCAGCAAAAGCCTGTGGCATTTGCTAGTCAAAGACTTAATGACAGTGAAAATTGTCATGCTATAAACAAACTGGAGTTCTTGATGTTGAGGTGGATAATCACTGAGAAGTTCCGAGACTACATAGACTAAATTTCATGTATGAACTGACAATTCACTGACATATTATGACTGGTGCCAAGGGGGATAATTTGCATGCTGGAAATGGGTAGCAGCATTAGCTGCTATAAGGTGAGGATATACTATCAGTCAGGAAAGATTAATGTGGATGCAGATGATTAATCTGGATTAATGTGGACAGATGGTCTGGCCAGTAGGTTATATAAAACTGCAGCTGGGGAAACTGTTTATGATACTCAGAGAGGTGGAACACAGTTAGATAGAGCTTCAACCAAAATTTGGGAACTTCTATCATATTGTACCATCAGGTAAGTTAACTTTGTCGTACCAAGCCAGTCCCTTTTGCCTTAGTTCTCCTTAGGTAACTGTTACTAAGAACGACAAGCCACAGTAAATAACACAAAGTGGGGCAGCTGGGTGGTGCAGTGAATAGAGCACAGGCCCTGGAGTCAGGAGGACCTGAGTTCAAATCAGACCCCAGACACTTAACACTTACCAGCTGTGTGACCTTGGGCAAGTCAACCCCAATTGCCCTGCCTTCCCTCCTCCAAAAAGCTAAAAAATAAAATAATATAATATAATTTAAAAAGAATAAATAATACAAAGAGAGAAATGATAGGGTGACTCGAGTTCTGCCCCCTGGAGGGTACTTTGGAAACAATGGCAGACGTTGGAGTAGGGTAAGTGAATGATGGATTTTCTTCCACACTGCTTCCAAGAAGCAGTTGGTGCACCAGACCTGACTGTCCTTCAGTTGTCCAGCGGGGCCCAGGGCCGGGGGTCCTCGGTGCCTGAGGCCCAGGGTGCAGGGTACTGTTGACCCTAGCATTCTTGCTTTTATGCAGTTACTTCACTAACTTGCTCCACATACTGAATTTCAATTTCCTTTCAGGGCTTATGGCAAGCATCCAAAAAAGATCACCATGAAGATTTATGAATGCAAATGGGAGATATGCTCCATATTCTCAAAGGACCTATCGCCACCTTTGCTGCATACTTGGAGAGCATAAGCACCTGCAAACCATCAGGACTCAGGTGTGTTAACTTTTTGTCTCTGAAGGGATATGGTAAAAGCATAAATCACATCTAGTGATGACTAGCCATCAGAGTGCCCGTGTATAGCCAATCAAGAATCAGAAACCTTTTACAATTAGTAAGT
Source organism: Pseudochirops cupreus (assembly GCA_028627135.1). Classification (NCBI taxonomy): domain Eukaryota; kingdom Metazoa; phylum Chordata; class Mammalia; order Diprotodontia; family Pseudocheiridae; genus Pseudochirops; species Pseudochirops cupreus. The sequence continues at coordinate 243,118,250 of CM053580.1, read as the reverse complement.
TGTGGTGAAAAAAAAGTTATTTCTTTGTATATAATTTCCCTGCCAGGATTCCATCTGACCAAGGTAGAGGCTTAGAGAATGAACTACTTAAGAAGGCGTTGGCCTTGGAGAAATCAGCAAATCTAGAACCATATGTGAGAGAAATACTTCTTAGGGAATCCCACAGCCCGAGGGTTTCAACTGAACACAACTGCACGTGCTGAGAACTGTGTGGTGTAAGCAGAAATCTGAGTGGGGTCATCAACATATGGCATTTCTCCTGCATGCATACAATGCTACCTGGAATGAGGCCACATGCTTTAATCTCATGCCTGCTGATGTTTGAGTGAGAGCCATGTTTAAATTATGCTTTGAAGTTTCAAAATATGTAGCAACTGAGAGTGCATACATTTCTGAAGTTGCCCTGAGAAAGGCCTCTCTTCTGGTTATGGCCTCAGCTCAGAAAACTTCTGATAGAACCAACTGGCTGCAGGATGCCTGAGTTTATTGTCAATATCTTCAGCAAAGTGATAGAGTTTGCAAAGAAATTGAGACGTGCAAGGAAGACGGTTTGTCACAGACTAATGCAGAGCCATTCTGTATGAAATAGTTGAGTAGAAAGCTTGTCTGCAAACGAAATAGGCCCCAAAAGTGCTCAGGTCCTCCAAAGACAATGCATTGCTTATGGAAGCATTACGACTTCCCGTGGACCAGGTCAAAAGTAGCAACGGAAAATGTAACAAGATTCCACTCACCTTTTGCAGAGAGCTTGATAATGGTTCAGAAGTTAATGACACATACAAGGAAGGAACTGGGTTTTGGTACCAACTGGAAAGTCAGGAAACTTACTGGAAATACTCTTCTCTGCATCTGCCACTCTTCCTGGTCTCAGCTCCAAGGAACAAGATACCCCAGAAGCAGGTACCCCCTGCTCTCTGTCCTCCATTCCCCCAGTATTCTGCCTGTGTTGTCTTCCCCCATTAGATTTGTCAAGAAATTAGGAGACACCCTGTTTTCCAGAGCTAAGGCCCAGCAAGCAAGCTGCGCCCTGAGCTTGGCAGAACAACAATCTTTTGCATTCAACCTCTGGATGCAAGATCATAGAATTGTTTTGGACAATTATTGTATCGCTTTGACCAGCACCCGGTCTTCTCTGAGCTTGGACAAGCACTTGCTGTATCCATGTTCCTGGCCCTGCTATGGATCAAACTTGTCTCATTGTGCTGTTATCCCTCATCGTCAGGGCTACAACCCACTGTGCAGCCATTGGTATAAGTACTGAGATCTCCCCACACTAAAGCAGGTGACCCCACTTGGGGCGGGGCTCTGGCACATGTGTCTTTGCTTCCAAGTATTTTCCCTCGTTTTGAAAGTAAACTTCTGTTTGATTCCCGACTCTCCTGTCTCTAGCCTGCTTTGTTTGGCTCCAGCCACCCACAGGTTAGAGATTGGTTCTGTTGTGTTGAGAGATTGTAAGTTCTCTTAGGGCAGGGACTGTCTTTCTTTTTATTAATTGTACTTCCAGAACTTAGTAGAGTGCTTGGCATATAGTAGGTGTTAATAAATGTTTATTGGATTAGTTTGTCCCAGTCATATGGAGACTTTGCTTTTAGACAACTTGAGAGGGCCAAGTGCAGTCAGCTCCCTAACAACCGTATAATCCAGTTGTAGAGGACTCTAGGAAACAGACCTCCCACAGGAGACGTGGATAGTCTGGGCCATCTACAAATGCAGAATTAGGAGCACAGGCCAGTATGTCTAGGAATGTGGGCAGCCTTTCACATGCTTAGGTTTTAGTGTGTATACCAAGACACTTGTGCTCTCCATCCTGGATATTGGTTTTGGGCCACCCACAAGCTCAGGAGGTCATGGTAGAAATGCCAGGCCTATTTGGCCACTGACCAGGCTTATTTATAATGCTTCAGGCAGTGAGAGAGACAGACACAGAGAGACAGACACAGAGAGACAGAGGGAGACAGAGAGAGAAACAGAGGGAGACACAGAGAAAGTAAGAGAGGAAGACAGAAAGAGACAGAGCCTATCTGTTGGCAACCAGAAGAATCAGGCTTAGTGGGAACAATGAAATGAAATGACCAGAAGACATCAGTGGCACTGTAGCATTGGAGACCTGAGTTGCCTCCACTCTGGTTCCTTGGCCACCCATGTACCCTGCATGTGCGATCTTGAACGTATGCTTCCCATTCGTGGGTGTCTTCTACCTGTGTGAATCTATGTGTCTACTTTCCCACTGATGTGATGTGTATTTGTGGGAGAGCATGCCTTACCTTGATGGCCAAAATGTTGTATTGATTCTTTTCACACTTTTCCATTATTAAATGCCTTTGCTTTGAACCAATTGTGTTTTCTGACAGACTATTAAAAGCAGACACATCCGCAGAGGTTTGTGTGCTGTGGCTTTAACCTTTTTCTTACCGAGAGTACCTTGAACCTGGGGTGAACCAACCTGGGGAATCCATTCTTCCAGGTCAGGAGTGACCCCAGCTGCGACAGGTCATTTGCTCTTTTGAAGACATACAGAATTTAGTGTTGGAAGACCTTAGCGATCATTCTATAGTTGAGACAACTGCAGCTGAAACTTCAGTTGAAGACAGCCTCAGTCAATGAAGCGATTTGCTCAAGGTAGTAAGGTTTAAACCCAGGGTAAATTCAAAATCCTTTCTACTCCTCTGCCTCAAAAATGCTCTCAGAAAAATAAAAACATAGAAAATTGAAATAATTTTTATTGCAAAATGAAAATAGAGCTGTTTTCCTCAGGCTTTTGGCTTATCTAATTACAGCCTCTCCTTGGTGTTTTTTGGGAAGCATAGAGATAAGGTAAGTAGATCAGAAAGACCTTAGTTTGAATTCTGTCTTATACACTTACTAGCTGTGTGACCCTGTACAAGACACTTCACCTTTATTTGTCTCAGTTTCCTCTTTTATAAAATTGAGATAATCAGAGCACTTTGCTTCCAAGATTGTTTTGAGGACCACATGAGATAATATTTATAAAGTATATTATAACCCTTAACATATTATACAAATGTTAGCTATTATTTCCACAGGAAAAAACATACAAGTTGCTTATTTAATTCAATTTTCTTTATTTGTTGGATGCACTATGTTGTATGATGTGTCACTAGCTGATGATTCTTTGGGGAACTCTGTCACCAACCCTTTTGTGAAGGTTATCAACAGGATCCTCTAAAGTCGAGATTTGTTTCTTCTTAGGTTACACAATCCTATACTGTAGCTTGTCAAAGTCTGTCATACTTAGATCTTAATGACCTATTCTGCAGGATTTCAATGAGTTGCTGAAAAAATACCTTTCAAATAATGTTCTTCTCTCTCCTCATCTATGAGACAACTAGGTGGCATAATGCAGAGACCATGGGAATTGAAGTCAGGTAGACTTAGGTTTGAATCCTCCCTCTACAACTTGGTGATTCTATGATCTTGGGGAGTCACTTCATTTCTCTCAACTCCAGTTGACTAATTGGCAAAAAAGGGGTGTCAATAGCATCTCCCTCACAGGTTTATTGTGAGGAACAAATAAGAAAATATATATAAAGCATTTATTCTTTTCCTCTCCTTCCTTCCCAATTTAGTCCTAAACTAATCGGGGAGAAAAGATGCCTGCACTGGTTGGGAGATTGGATTAGATGATCCCTGAGGTCCTTTCCATCTCTAAATTCCATCACCGGTGATAGGGCAGAGGTCAGGCTGGGGGATCCAAATGGAGCAAAACTTCAATTAGCAGCTACATTTCTCTAAAACCATAACTATAAGCGACCAATTTACATGGTCCATCAAAATACCAAAGGATTAGCATTTTCTAGTTCAGCACTTCAGTCCACTGGCGGTCTGGTGTCAGCTAGTGGTAGCCACATAAAGCAGCCAGACTCATCTGGTCATCCCTTGGTGAAGAGATATTTTGGTCACTGTAGAGCTGAGCTAGGGCTAAGCTCAGGATTTCTTTCTTTTCTTTGTAAAACCGAAGCTCTTGTCCAGCTCTTCTGGCTTCCTCCAGCTCCCTCAGAGCCATCTGCAGCTCTTGAGAGACAATTCCCGGTGAGTCTTGTTCCTTCATGATCCAGTCTAGGGCCATGTGACTCCTCATCCTTTCATCTAAAGAGTACTGGGAATAGTAGGAAATCACCTCCTGTGATACAGGAAACAAAACCAGAGCAAAGAGAGTGAGAAACCAATGAATGCCTGGCATTTGTGTTTCCCATCCTCCTTCCATTTTCTTCTCCTATTCCTCCTGCCCCAACCCAGAAAGGATTTTTTCTAATAATTATGCTTGTTATTGTGCTTATATTAATAAGACACAAAGCCTATGTGACGCTGAGAAACAGCATAGTGCAGAGGAAAGAATGTTAAGTTTGGAGTTGGAGGATTTGGGTTCAAATCTTGACACTAAATCTTGAAACCTAGTACCTTGGACAAGTCACTTGTCTTTTCTGAGACTTGGTTTCCTCACCTGTAAAATGAGAGGGCTGAAGTAGATGACTTCAAACTCAAACAATTAACACTCCTATTATCTTACTAACAATGTGGCACAGTGGATGGAGTGCTGGATCTGGAGTCAGGAAGACTCATCTTCCTGAATTCAATTTTGGTTTCAGACACTTACTAGTTATGTGACCCTGGGCAAGTCACTTAACGTTACTGGCCTCAGTTTCTTCATCTATAAAATGATCTGGAGAAGGAAATGGCAAACCATTTGAAATGTTAATGGAATAGGAAGATCTTTCCCATCCATTAATAGGCCTATGTGAGCACATTCAATCACAGATGTTTTACTGCTTTGAGCGCCAGCTCAACTGTGATACATCCTGAATCATACAGAGTCCTTTGGGGGAGGAACTTGCCTAAAGGGAAGCTCACTTAGGGGGATGTTTGCTTGTAGGAAGGTTTTTCACACCTTTTGGTACTAAGCTAATAAAGAACTGAGTCAGAGGGTTGTGATGCTTCTAGCTCCGAGCCTATTAGTTGAAAACTATACAGACTGGGAGGTTGGTATCTTACTTTGGGGGTTTGCTTATGAGAAGGTCATTTTGGTTCCCTATACGGGACCCTGAATAGCCATTTGTTAAGAGCCCCCTGACTACTCAGAGGTTTGTGCTCTCCCGGTCCAGTGGTGTATGTAGGTGGTTGTATTACTTTGCTCAGACAGTAGGAGCCCTGTCTGTTGAATCTCTGTGCTAATTTCTTTGCTCGTATTTTCTACTTATGTATAATTAAAATAAGATTGTTGAGTTGTCTTTTCTTTAGAAAAGCAGATCAAATAACCTGTGCTAGCAGGCCATTCCAGATATGCTAGCATGCTCGCTAATATACCACTCCAGTATCTTTGCTAAGAAAACCCCAAAATGGGGTCACCAAGAGACAGATAGCAACAACTGTCCATTATTGGTCCATCATGATTCTCATTTCATTTATTTATTTATTGTTTTCAACATTCTCTTTTATAAGATTTTGAGTTCTAAAATTTTCCCTCTTCCTCCACTACCGCCTCCTTAAGACAGTATGCAATCTGATATAGGCTATACATGTATAATCATAATAACCATATTTCCACATTAGTCCATCTGCTATCAAAATGATCTTCCCAAGACCAAGTTTAACCATGTAACCTCAATGAACTCCTGGGCTCCCTGTCTCCTCTAGGATCCAATATGAAATCTACAGTTTGGCATTCAAGGTCCTTCATAACCTTCCACTCCCATCTCCACACCTTTCCAATCTTCTTAGGACCGCCCCCCCCTTCTTTACATACTTTGCAATCCAGCGACATGGGCTTCCCTACTATTCCTCAAATAAGATACTCCATCCCCTGACTTCATGTGTTTTCACTGGTTTTCCTCCATGCCTGGAATTCTTTCTCTCTTTCTCTCTGCCTCTTAAATTCTTTCAAGTCCCAGCTAAAATCCAGTGTTTTATCGGAAACCTTTCCTGATCCTCTTTAACCCTTGTGTCTTCCTTACACTGATTATTTTCTATTTATCCTACCTAAATATAACTTGTTTGTGGATGGTTATTTGCATGTTGTCTTCTCCTTAGACTATGAGCAGGGACTGGTTTTTTTCCCTTTTTAAAGAAAATGTTTTATTCCCAGGGCTTAGCACAATGCCTGGCACACAGTAATAAGGCTTAATGATAATAATAGACTGATAAATGTTTTTGGACCGCCTGACTAAAGGAGATGGCAGAGAGACCTCAGCACAAGAACGAAATATCAGAAAACTTGAAGGTTTATCCAGGAGGGTACAAAATGCTAAATAATTGTATCATTAGTAGAGGGAGGGTGATATCCCCAAAGGCTCACCTCCCAGAGAGCAGTAAGAATGAAAAGCAGTGACAACATGATATGGTGTGTAAACATTGGGTCTCAGAAATATGGTAACAGAAGCCTTATGATATGAGGGATGTGTAGTCAAGAAGACAAGAGTTGAAACTCCACCTCAATCACAGCCTCACTCTGTGGTCATGGACAAGCCTGATGCTAACTATAAATTGAGTTGTGATCTGCATCAAAGAAGGAGTTTCCATACTGGGAATTCCCTAAAATGAAGAAATCCCGTGTCTGGAAAAAAATAATAACATATTCATGCTTGAAGAGTTTTGTTTTCAAAGATCAGAATATTAATCCACACCTGACTTCTCTTTTATGTAAAAATTGTCAGTAATGTCTTTTAACAGACGGCGTAGTTGTTATGAACATGCTTAAAACTGATGATATGGGCTGAATGACTCGTTTATTTTTATTTCTATAGACACATGGGATTTATTTACAATCTTAACAAAATTAAAAATAATCATGGAATTGTGTTTATAAGCAAGTCCAATGTATTTCAAAGTCCTTTTATAAAATCAAAGAGAAGAAGAAAAATCCAAAGCTTTTGTAAATTACTTCTTTCTCTTCTTTGATAGTCAAAATACTAGCAAAAAGCACAGAGAAATATTGGATCCAAAGTAAATTTCCATTGCTAAATCTTTATCACTTATATGTGCCCCTGATGCCAGATATTTCATATACAGTAAGATTTAAAATGCTCAAAGGGAAAAAAAAAATGAACCTGCAGCCTTGCTGTCCTGAAGATATTATACTGGATAAACTGATGCCACTCACCAAGATTTCCCTCTTTTCTCCTTCTACTCATCTCACACCACTAAGATCTAATAGCAGTTCTACTATATGCCGGGCGATGTGCTAAGTACTTTACAAAGATTGTCTCATTTGATCCTCACAACTACCCTGTGAGGTCTCGGATGGTGGGGGTGGTAATAAGTATTCATATAGAACCTACTATGCGCTAGGCACTATGCTAAGCACTTTTACAAACGTTATCTCATTTGATTCCAAAAAACAACCCTGCAAGGGAGTTGTAGCCTAAATTGAAACAACAACAATAACAACAACACCCTGCTATTATTGTCCCTATTTTACAGATGAGGGAGCTGAAGTAAACAGAGATTCAGTGACTTCTCTAAGGTCCCTCAGCTAGCAAATATCTGAGGTCAGGTTTAAATTCGGGCCCTTCTTGGTAAGGCTAATTCTTCTACATGAACAAGGGATCACACATTCCAGTCGCTCTTCTCCAGCAGATTTCCCCTTCTATTATCCCTATACCTTCAATTATCTTCAGTCTTTCCTTGTCTACTGGCTATTTCCCTATTGCCTACAAATATGCCTGTATTCTCCCCCATCTTCAAAAACCCTCAGTTGACCCATCCATTCCTATTAGCTATTGTCCCATATCTCTCTTCTCTTTTATAGCTAAACTCCTTGAGTAAGCCATCTACAACTAAGGCTTTTATTTTCTTCCCTCTTACTCTCTTCTTAACTCTCTCTATAACCTGACTTCCAACATCACTCAACTGAAATTGCTCTCTTCAAAGTTACCAGTGATCCTCTGTGGGGAGCCAAGGAGGCCTGATCTAGGACTCAAATAAAAATCTTAACAGTTTACCCTAACACCCCTCGCGGTGACAGGGCTTGTAAAGGCTGGCTCCCTGAAAGAACCCCAGGAGTACACTTAAAAAGACTTTTGTTTGATGCCCTGACATCAAAGCCTTTGCCCCCAGACTTCAGGCACCTAAAAGAACATGTTCCTTATACTATTGTAAGTCAAAATACCTGACTCTTGGGGATCAGTTTCCATGCAGATGTCTTTGAGATTTGCAGCCTGCTCTCAGGGAGCATCCTTTGTCCTGTAGATACACTTTGATAAGAGACAACTGACTTTCCCCATGTCTTCCTGGGTCCTTGATAACAAAGCTTTATCTTTTCCAAGCTACTTCCAGGGTTTGTCAGACTATTATATTGATAATAAAATTCCAGGATATGATTAGGATAAAAATACTTGAATCTTTGTCTTTTGGATCCTTAAAAACCTTGTTCAAAGAATCAATAAATGGAGTTCATGGTTCTTCCTTGAGCTACCCACATGGCCTGGTCATTTCTTAGTCACATCTCCAATCATGCTTAGTGCTGGATGGTGAGCAGCCCATGACAATCCTTCAATTGCCAAATCTAATGTTTCTCAGTCCTCATCCCTCTTGAACTCTCTTTAGCTCCTAGCAATGTCAATCACCCTCTTCTTGGTATTCTGTTTTCTCTAGGTTTTCATGACCCTTCTTCTCAGTCTCCTTTTCTTGATCATAGTTCAAGAAAATCCATTAAAGGGAGTTGGGGGGGGGGGGGTTTAGGTGTCAATTTGCCTGCTGGTCCTGAATCCCCTTCTCTTCTTCATCTAAAGATTTCTCTGGATGATCTTATCAATTACCATGAATTCAATTGTCTGTATGATTATGATTCTCAGATAAACTTACCTGAATGTAATCTCTCCTTAACCTCCAGAATTGCCTCTTCAATTGCCTTTTGGACATCTAAAATTGGATGTCTTATTGGCATCTTAAACATCAACATGTCAAAAACTAAACTCATGGTCTTTCCCTCAAACCTTCCCCTCTTCCCACCTTCAATATAACTGCTGAAGGCACCATGATCTTCTCAATCACACAGGCCCTCATTATCATCCTCAACTCCTCATACTCTATCACACTGCCCCCATATTCAATCTGTTGCCAAGTGTTGTCAATTTTGCTTTGTCACCTTTCTCACACATACCCATTTCTCTCCTCTGATCCTGCCACCACCTTGATACAGGTTTCTATCACCTCGTGCCTGGACTATTGCAATAGCCTGGCTGGGCTCCCTGGCTCAAGCCTATCCCCACTCCAATTCATCCTCCACTCAGCTGTCAAAGTGATCTTCCTAAATAGTAGGTCTACCCATGTGACCCCCTCTTCTGTTTTCCCCTTGCCCCATTCAATAAACTCCAGTGATTCCCTATGAGCTCCAGGATTTAAAAAAAAATCTCTTTTTGGTGTTCAAAGTCTTTCATAATTTGCCCCACTTCTACCTTTCCAGTCTCCTTATCCCTCACTCCTTCCCAACACTTTGCAATTCCATGACACTGGCTCTTTAAACAAGCTATTTCATCTCCCAACTGCAGGCATTCTTACTGCCTGTGCCCCATGCCTGAGTGCTCTTGCTTCTCATCTTTGCCTCCTGGTTTACTCAGTTTCCTTCAAGGCACAGCTAAAGTCCTACCTTCCAAGAAGCCTTCCTGATCCCTCCTTAATGCTAATGCTGTCCCCCTGTTGATAATCTCCATTTATGCTGCATATGTCATGTTTGTACATAGTTGTCTGCATTGTCTCCCCCATTAGACTGAGAGCTCCTTGAGAGCAGGGGCTGACAGTTACCTTTCTTTGTTTCCCCAGTGCTCAGTAAGGAGCCTGGCACACAGCAGGCACTTAATAAATGTTTGCTGACTGTTTGAAGATGAGAAAGGTGAAAATGAAACTTAGTAAATTGTGGGAGAGAAAGAGCTAAATGAACGCTCAGGATTTTGCCTTTCCATGGAAAAGTGTCAAAGTGGGCAAAGGACACATATAAGGATGAGTAGTCCAAAGGGGCTACTGGCTAGACACAGGGCTGGGGAAGATGTGGCTCTCTAGGTCCTCAAGTTCACAGAACAGGAGATTCAGTCAAAGGGCTGTACTTGAGGACCTAGAGGTGGCCTTGAGGCTGCAGGTTCCCCATCCCTGAGGTTTTTAAGAAAATCTGGGGTGACTACTTGTCTCCTTATTACTACTGAGACTATATCTCTTCCCCTACTGAGAAAATGTCCTGATAGACCAGCTCATCTCCCTGGCTTGTGCCAAGTCAGCCAACTCTACCTCCCCCCCCCCACTTCCTTAGGTGGGCACATCTTACCTGTCGAGAACACTTGGTTTCCCGAAGGGCTTTCAGGTTTCCATTCCAGTGCAGTAGCTGGAAAACAATCATCAGCTCCTGCAGAGACACAAGTGTCTGTTACCGATGGACTCTCAAGAAGTCTGAGAGGAAGGAAGAGATTCTCCAAGCACTCGGTGGCAGAGATTGAGAACACTCTTTTCTCCTCAGTTTTCTGGAGGTCTACGTGGTATAAAGAGAATAAAGCTGCCAAAAAAAACCCCCAAACAAACCCAAAACAAAAAATAACTCCAAACCAAAGCACTTTCTAAACCCCCAAACCTCAGATATCTGAAATGAGCAACCAATACAACATATTGATACTTGCGGCAACAGCAGAGTTCTAAATAAATCTCAAAGGAAGTAAATAGTCATAAAAGTAAATTTAACTGGGAAACCATGGTTCTTATTGAAATATGACTTCACCCTTGTCCATGTTCAAGGTCTGATTGTGTAACATTGCTTTCAGAATGTCAGCCACAGTTCAATAGTGCCAGAGATATTTATGTGGTTCTTTAAGGTTTATGAAGCTCTTTCTTCATAACATTTCCCATAGGACAGGTGGTACAAGTATTCAACACATAGATGTGAGACTGTGAGGCAGCAGCTGATACAATACTGCACTTAAATTTGGGGAGAATTGGGTTCAAATCCTGCAGCAGACATTTAGTATCTGTGACCCTGGACATACCATATGGACTTCCTTTCCATTTTTCATCAGCATTTTGCTTGGTTTGGACTCCAGGAACATGATGCCCCAACCCAGGACACACTGATGTACCTGAAATCTCATCATGCTGGTCCATTCTGATTTGGATTTTCAACAACTTCCCTCCCCCTCTGATTGGTGGGCTGGAGGGTGGAGTACCAAACTCCTCCCAAAGTTTTCCTTTACAGAGGGCTAGGATGGAAACTTTTGCCTAATTCTGCACTTTTCATCATCAACTCTGCTTGGTTTGGACTTCAGAAACATTCCCTCTCCCCTACCTCCCTACTTTGCAGTCCTTTCTTGGACATCTTTCTTTATTAGATTGTATGCTCCTTGAGGGGAGAGACTGTCTTTCTTTTTCTTAGTTGTATCCTCAGTACATGGTAGGCACCTGATAAATGTTTCTTGAATGGAGCTGACCCTTAGTTGTCTCATCTGTAAAATGGGGATAAAACAGCACTTGACTTATAGGGGTGTTCTGAGGATCAAATGCATGGAAAACAAGTTATAAATCTAAATGTACAATGTAAGTGTAAATCATACTTTATGGCTGAGGATCCTGGGGCTCAGAGGGGCTGGGTAAATTTCCATTTGTGGAAGAGAGACTTTATGAGGGCATTTTGTCCTACCACAGCAAACACTTGTTTTTATAGTCAACAAGCAATAAGTATAGTGGGATCTTCGCTAGATTTTAGTCAATTATGGGTCTGAAAAGAGGTGACCTGCTCAAACGTAGCAAGAGCATAACTGTTTCTTGCTGTTGATAAGTATATAGATTACATGCATGTATGTATAGATAAATACATAGTTATACAGATGTTGTTGTTCATTCGTTTCAGTCCTGTCTAACTCTTTGTGACCCCATTTGGAGTTTTCTTGGCAAAGACACTGGAGGGGTTTGCCATTTCCTTCTCCAGCTCATTTTACAGATGAGGGGCTGAGGGAAACAGGGTAAAGTGACTTGCCCAGGGTCATGCTGCTAGTGTCTGAGGCCAGCCTTCCTGACTCCAGCCTAGCACCATATCTACTGTGCCACTTAACTGCCCCATATATAGATTTTCCCCCAAAAAATATTATAAGGGGCAGGTAGGTGGTGTAGTAAATAGAGCACTGGTCCTGGAGTCAGGAGGACCTGAGTTCAAATCCAACCTTAGACACTTGCTACTTACCAGCTGTGTGGCATTGGGCAAGTCATTTGACCCCAACTGCCTTGCCTTTTCCCCTTCCCCTTCAAAAAAAGCCCCAAACTGGGAAAATAAGTATGTGTTGGTAGTAATAAATACCCCCTTGGTCATCTTAAGGCAGTTATAAGGTCTGAGGCTGTCATTTCTCCCTCTACTCAATCCTTTGATATCACCTCCTCTTTGAGGATCAATTCCATGAAAATTCTATCACCCCCAGCCTAGATTTCTTCTTTGGGTTTTTTCAGTGTCATTTCCTCTTTCTCATGTAGCAGATACATTGAGGACTCTGATGTTAGCATCCAAATACTGCGAATCCTCTATAGTTGATAAAGAAATAGCTTATTTAAAAAAAAACAACATAGATTTTTCTTGTCTGTTTTGCACATTTTTTGTCTCCTTCCTGTTACATCTTTTAAAAGTCCATGAATAACATTGCCGGGGTGGGGGGAAGTGGAGGGGATGAGGAGGAGTGGAACCATGATGGTGGAGTAGAGACAGAAACTCAGATGAACTCTCCCAACGTTACTCTCCAAACAACTTTAAAATAACACTACAAATCAAATTCTGGAGTTGCAGAGTCAACAAAAGATTGGGGTGAAGCCTTTTATCCAGAACAAGAGAACTCAGGAGGTCAGAAAAAGGGATCTGGGACAGGGTGGGGCCAGCACGGGGCACTGTGGCAACAGTGGTGGTGTTTGCTGGCATCTTGGGGCAGCTCTGAAATTAGCAGCACTTCCAAAGGGGCTGCAACAGTGGCGGCGGCAGCCTCAGGAGCTGTCAGCTCAGAGATGGCAAGGGGATTGGACAATTAGTCAGAAAGATACTACAGGGGACCCTGTACTGGCATTTGGCATAGGACAAAGTGCCTTTCTGGCAACTCCATTGCCTGTTCACAGCTCTGGGGCACTGTTCCAAGGTAGAAAGGAGTGTTAGTGCTTGCAGCTTCAAGGAAGCTAAAAAAACTGGAAAGCAGTTTGGCAGAAACTTGGTATGGAGCAATATCTCACGCCATATACCAAGATAAGGTCAAAACGGATATGTGATTTAAACATAAAGGGTGAACTCATAAGCAAATTAGGGGAGCATAGAAAAATGGACCTGTCAGATCTATGGATAAGGGAAGAGTTTATGACTAAACAGATGGAACAGTCAGAAACAGACATATGCATGCCCAGGAAAGGAATCCTAATCTTGGGGGTTGACTTGTAAGTGGCCTCAAGCTTAAGATTTTAGAATTCAGACCATCTAAGGAGAGATGGAAATTTCATGATACCATGTTCTCATGTAATTCTAAGTAGCATCCCACGTAGATGGCAAAGCCAGCGTGTGGATTGTACAGAGCAGATTCCAGGGAAGGGTATGGCTTGTGCCGTGAAATTTAAATTATTGAATAATAGTTAAGAGTTATAGTTAATCACCGGAAACAGTACAAATGGGTCAGATTCACTTAGATTTGATTATATAAGTCTAGGTGGTAGAGTTTATAAGACTTTATGCGCTTTAATCTTTGGTGCTACAACCTGGACTTAATATCCCAGTAAGGAGGATAAGGAAGATGAGCCAACCTAGTGATAGGATGTTTTTACCTATCACTGGGTCTCTTTGGTGCTGGGTGATGCTTGACATGAGAGTTTCCAGGGGATGTTGACCAACTCTGTGTTTTCCTCATTGCCATGGATCCTGCAGATCTTCTCATTTGAGTAAGCATCAAAAAGTAAAAAAGTCTATCCTCATCTTTGCTATAGACCAAGGCCATTCTTAGTTTAGTTTGTATCACTGGACCTTATGTAACCAATTGTATAAAAAGCTGCTCTGATAGCTGGGTGTCTCTTTGGCTACTGAGGAGCCGTTGACTTCTTTTTACTGATAATTGCTAGCCTTCCTAATAAATTGCTAATAAATGTTTGGAACTTTGTACCTCAGTTTCTGTTTATTGCAGACTTTTTATTGTGACAGTGCAACAGCCTCAGAATATGTATGCCTTCTGTGAAGAGGCCAAAATACAAGTTGATACAAGTCTGGGAGTGATTATTTAGTAATATAGGATAGGGAGAGGGAGCTAGCAGATTGTCAGAAGTTTGCCCCAAAGGCAACCTTAAATGTAGGTTTTTTCTAAAGGGAACTGAAGAGTTATTTGAAGGACTTATGTTTCTCTGCCTGTTGGTGGGCACATTCCTGTGAATCTTGGATAGCTTCTGCATTTTTTGTGGGACAACATAAGTGCTTTCCTATCCATATACATTGCTACCTTGAGTGCCTAATTAGGATCTAGAACCCAGGTACCCATATTTAAGGAGAGCTAGCATGAGCCAAATGGTTTTTTTTTCTGTGGTATCTCCAGGTAAAATCTCACTCATCCAGTGAGATGAAGAAAGAAAATGGCGGTGTATGTCTCCAGGATCAGACCTGAGCCATGTGAGCCTCGAGTCTTTGGGGGATAGGGAGAGCCTGGATTATACCTCTCTGTGTACACGTTGTAGTCCTCTTGGAGAAACGTGAAGTCTCAAAAGGGCAAGGATGTGGTTAGGAACTATTTCATTTTATTTTTGCATCCCCAATGCCTAGCACCATGCCTTGCACAGAAGAGAAAGCTAATAAATGCTTTTCAAATTGAGTTTTTAAAAATATGTCCTCTTCCTGAAAAAATATTGTCACTGGAAAAGAAACACACATAGTGACTGTCGAGGGTGGCATCTGTTCTACTTCATGGAATTTTATGTGTAACACACTGTTCACGTGATAGACTAGAGGCTGACCTTATGAATTTCTTACAGGGAATTGATTGTTTTGGATTTTTTTTTTAAAGACTGTGGTCTTCCACAGCCTTAGGTCTTCCCTTTGGGGGAAAAAATAGCTGGGGTCATCACCATACCAGACTTCTCTGTTCACTCTGTCATTCATTCAGTTTAACACCAGAAACAACTGGACTCTGTCAGAACACAGAGCTTCCTGTTGTTGTCTCCCATTAGCAACTATGTTTGGCTTTCCAGCTGTCTTTTGGGGAGATAATGCACATGCCACTCCCTCAAGTGTCTTTGAGAGGCCTGGGCTGGCTCTGCACTTCATCAGAAACAAGAAAAAACAAACACTGTAAATTGATAACTTGGAAAACAGGTGGGCATCATCTCCCCACCCAAGAGAACGGATTTAAGAGGAAACTTGTTTATGGGATGAGGTTTTTTAAAGGTGACCTGGATAGTTTAGCAAGATATAAACAAACAGTTCTTTCTGGGATTGTATTAGTTCTCAAGGACTAACCAGGGGCAGAGTCAAGTTAAAGATGGCACCTGGCTGAGTGTAACCTGCCCTTGAAGGGACTCATTGTCTAGCTTCCCCTCCCCCAACAAATCATGCCTGGAATCTTCTTCACAATAAACCCGCTCCCCCAAAACAAAAGCTGTTTTCTACATTTATATAATCCTGAAGCCACACGGTCATCTCACATTTCATTTCCCAAACTGCAAAATGGATCTCCTTTGTGTCTCCACAGCAGTCAGAAAACACCAGCCTTGTATTTTATCCTGTGTGATTCACATGTGCATGTTTTCCTGCTGTGTCGTGTCCATCAGGGATATCGAGTTGTGGTTCCTGTTGCAGAAACATCTCACTTTGGGAGGGAGTCACATGCATATTCAGAGTGATTTCATGTTTAACCCAGGCTACAAAAGAAAGCACTTGTTTCCAAGCATACAAACATATCTGATCGAAAGGAAGAATGAGATGGGACGTACTTCAGGGATTTTCCTCCCTTTCTGCCAACACAGATCTATTCTATCAAGATGGATCTTCTGTCTCCTGCATCCCCCAACATCTGGTTTTGAGAATTTGGAAAGCATTTGTTCAATATGGTTCCCATAATTACTTAATATTTATAGACAGTATACTACACATACACCTAAAGCATACAGAAAATGCACAATCTTTTATTGGCCAATAAAAGTATTAATAAAAGGAAGAATGAACAGACCCTTTCCTAACTTGTAGCGCTGGATAGAATCCCAGGTTTGTTCTGTTCATCTCCCTGCTTTTGGTGGGATTAACCCAGTCACCTTAGACAGATTCAAAATAATTCCGGGTTTTCTCTGAATAGCCACAAAAATAAGGACAAGCTGCTGTTTCCTCAAGCATGAAATGTAACTTCCACAGCAGTGGAAGCAGGGAGTCCCTTTAATTTGAGATCATCAGAAAGCATGATCTGTGGTAAGTTTTGCCTTTTGCCAACTCCTTTTAAGTTACTGCTCTAGCACAGGATTTCCTTAAATTCCCTGTTGTGGGGTATTATGCCACCAGAGCAGCAAGCTCCTCACTAGAAGCAGTGAGGCTGTTGGATCTAGCAGAAAATCCACTGGATGCAGAGTCAGAAGCCCTGGGTTCCAGTCTTGACTTTGTCTCAAACTAACTATTGACTATAGATGAATCACTTTTACTCTCAGAGAATAGTTTCCTAATTTATAAAATAAAGATAATCATTTTGGCACTGCCTAGTTCACAGGGTTGTGGTCAGGATCAAAATGAGATCATATATGTAAAGTATTTAGTGAGCTCCCCAAAACAATAACAACATCAACCATTATTAGGATTTTTTTAAACAAGATACGTTATTATGTTGAGGTAGGGAACTCCCCTCTACCAATATAGATCAGCAACTGCACTATAATTTATAGTTTTATGGAGCTGCCTGGGAAACTGGGCTGTAATGTAACTTCCCTAGTGTCACCCACCCAGCAGGTGTCAGAGGCAGGACTTGAACTCTGGTCTTCTTGACTGAAGCAAACTCTGACAAGTACACTGTGTTGCCTCTATACACATACAGATGCTTTTAGGAGAAAAGCTGGAAGCTCTACAACCACATGCCCCATGGACTCACCCCTGGCAGTGAACACAAAATTAACTGAGCACTAACTGGCAGAGACTACATTCCCTTTGAGACCAGCAGGAAGCTGACATGGCGGGTACAACATGATGACATTGCCAGGAGATTCTGGTGACCCCACAGTATTGAATTGCCCCTTATACATACACCTCCTGGCCGCATGTTCCCTCTAGGTGTTCCTCTCCATGTATGTAACCTTGCCACATGTTCTGTATAGGTGTCCACTCTTCCCACTACTCATGACATGTTTATTTGTGGGAGAATGCATTTCTTGTTTTAAAGAAAATGTTTAATTACTACTTTTCCTACTATATTTCATTCAATGCCTTTACTGTGAACTAATTTTGACCTCTGGCTAAATAATGAAAGTAAGTATATTGGTGGGGGTTTATGACATACATACATATATAGACATAGATATTATATATATAGATGTAGACATAAAGAGATATAGATATTATATGTATAGATATACACATATAGAGATATGTTATAGATATTTATCCATAGAGTACCTTGAACCTAGAGTATTTTGCCTGGAGGAATCAGCATGTAAGTGTGTGTGTGCGTGCGTGTGTGCGTGTGCATGTGTGTGAGGTGTATAAATAGACAGAAGACAATCATTACCTGAAATTCTAGCATAGTTTTCCCCATGTTTGACTCCAGCATGTAGTGATAGGCTCCTATGCTGGTGCTTGGGTCATCAGCATCATTTATAGTGCCCTTGGGAAAAAGCACCAGAAGGAAAGATTACTCACTGATTTTTGTTCCACAACGAATTCTCCTTCACCATGTCTCATGACATTAACCCCACAGAAACACAATAGGCTTGGTAATAAGCCGCTCCAAGACTAGCTCAGTGGCTGACTTGGGATGAGCTTCTGAATCTCTCCATCTCAGGATGGAAAAGTTTTTTGACTAAGCTTTTCATCAGGATGAAAGTCCATTGGAAGGTTGATTGGTACAGTAGAGAAAGTCTTGGGGTCCTGGTTCTGTAGTCACGGACCTTGGTTCAAGTGAGATAACGCTTGTAAAAACACTTAGCGCAGCACCTGGCACATAAAAGGTGCTCAGTCAATGCTTGTCCCTTCCCTCTGATGTTTGCTACCTTGGTTGAGTAACCCAATCTCCTTGTGCCTCAGTTTCCTTTCCTGTAGAATGAGGGAATTGGAGTAGGTGACCTCTGAGATCCCTCCTAATTTCAGACCCACAAGTTATATAATAATAGAAATCACTCACAAATTGATTTTTACTTGTATCGGCTTTCCTCCCATCCCACTTTTATATTGTTGCCTTCTAAATGCCTTCTTGGCTGCCTACTAACACAACCATTTGAATGATGGCAGTGTCTTGGGCATTGCTAGGAGAGAGCATATGAAAAATCGTATGGCTACAAGAACCATCCATACTTTGTGCTCCTAATTCGTGACTGAGAGGCTTTCTATAATACTCGGCTGCTTGGCATGGATGTGGCTTTTGGCTTGTATTTCCTTCACGCTTGGATTATTTAAGCCTCAGGAAACTAGGTGGATAGGTAAAGGGTAGAAAATGAATTTCTTCAAATGTAGATGGGGGAGGAGGGGGAAATAAGACCTCTGAAAAAGGCTGTGGGCTAAGTCGATCTAGCAAGAATTACGCCCTTTAATAAAGACCATCCAGTAGTGAATGGTCAGGAATTCCTCTGAAGGTCAGCAATGGTGGCTTTGTGGGACTGAACAAACAAAACAGCTGCATCAGGTAGCAGCAAAGTCACAGCTTTTGAATGCAATAACGTTAACATATTGCTACTGAAATATTTATGCTGGCTTTTAAATATCCCAGAGGAAATCGACCCAGAGGTCTGCAAAGCCTATGCTTTTTTACCTTAAAAATTTCCGTTAAAAAATGATAAATTACCTTTACACTAGGAAATTCCCTAATACCCTCCCTACCCTGAGGGTAAATTCCACACCTAAACAAACCAAGCTCCCTTTTCCTAACTTTGAAGCTCAAAGGTATTCATGTGAAATTCAACAGACTTAGAAATAAAGGCCCCTTTCATGGGGTCAGACAGAGAAGTCTCTCAGACATCTCTTTGCAGGTGCAACTACTCTCCTGTCCCCAATTCTCATCCTTTTTCATCTTTTATAAGTGATAAGAGCACTTTTGATCAAAATAGCATAGGTTAACAAGGGTTGTCTTCTAGGGCCTTCTAGGTCCTTGGGTAAAGCCTTTTGACTGAGTCCAAATTTTACACAAATCCTTTTAGGGGATTTTTTTGTTTTAGTTTGGATTCAGTCAAAGGGTTGCATTTGAGGACCTAGAGGGCCACATGTGTCTTGAGGCCACAGGTTCCCCACCCCTGGGCCACTAGACATGGGTTCCTAAAATGGGCAATACTGCCCCCTTGGGAGCACTGGAACAGTGCAGGAGGCAGTAGTAGCCTCAGGTGCAATTGGGGGCAGGGCATTGAATAAAAGTAAGGGGGCAATGGAAGCATAAGGAAAAATGAGAAGAAAATTTTGAAAAGTCATTTGTACATGTTTCATCTGTTGTGTAACAGAATTACACTCATAGAGATCATATTACTTTCCAAATAAACACACAAAAGGCAAGTTATAACCCATCAGTGGTCAAGTCAGCCGACAGGTCTGAACAAGCAAGTGTTGGCAGGCAAGCATGTCAGCACTGTCAAGAAGTCCAGCATGTATCAGCAGGAATATGTAATGACTTGTTTACAATATGATCCTCTACAGTTACATGATATAATATCGTGTCATCAAAATTTTAATACAGGAAAAAATTTACAATGAATTATTACATTTAAGATGTGTCGTTTTTTAAAAGAAAAACTTTTGAAATGATGCAAATTTCAAAAAAACTTTTAAAGAGTTAAAGAAAGTAGATTTCTAGGAGAGTACTGAGCAATTTTTTTTAAAGGGGGAAGTAAGCTAAATAAGTCCAGGAACCTCTTGGCTAGGGACAATTCTAGAAATAGTTTAATTTCACGCCACACATGTAAGCAGAAATTTATTTCAGTATGATAGACAGAATCTTTTCAGTTAGCGTAAGGGCAAGTTTGGAAATCTCCTAATTCAATCCCCTCATTTTACAAATGAAGAAACTGAGATACAGAGAAGTGGAGTGTTCTATCTAAGGACATGTGGATACTAAGGAGCAGTACCCAACTTTGAACTGGCATCTTCTGATTCCAAATGTAGAGCTCTGGTGGGGGACTGGGGTAATGAAGGGGGAAAGAGGTGTATGAATGACCATCAATAGACAATAATCTGAAAGTCAACTCATTTTGCATTTCGGAATGAAGTCAGATACCAATGCAAGTCCTATGTGCACATACGCACACACGCACACGCGCACACACACACGCACGCACACACGCACACACACATGCACGCACACACACATACGCACACACACATACGCGCACACACACATACGCGCACACGCACACGCACACACACACACTCACACACACATACGCGCGCGCGCACACACGTGCATGCACACACACACGCACACACGCGCGCACACACACATACGCACACACGCGCGCGCACGTGCACACACACACATACGCGCGCGCGCACACACACACACACACACACACACACACACACACACACAGTGTTTTGTATCTGTACCCTAACTTCATCTACATTGAACCCTAGCTTTAGTATTGTGGCAGGAAAATATTCCCAGGAAAAGTAATTCACTTCCCCATAACTGAGATTTTCCCATCTAAATTAGTGGACAGGGGTTTTAAAAACTTTCTGAAACATGTGGGCTTGATTCCTTGGCATAAGAAAGGAAAAAAATACTTGAGATTTAGGAAGCACATTGACTATTTCAGGTCACTAGTTTATTATTTAAGGTTTAGAGTACTGAAGCAGCCATTAACAAAATGGGTCTTATGGCCTTAGAAGAATTAATACCTCTTTAAAAGTTCAAAGAGTTAGTTGGTTTCCCATAGGTAAGATCTGGTCTATGAATGGGGGGTAAAAACTATCAGCCTTAACTTAAAGACTGAGAAACTATCCCTGAGAGATGAACTGTTTTCCCCTAAGATAGGAGCTAGCACCTGACCTGTTTTCCTGACTTCTAGCCCAGTGTTTTTTTCCCCTATCAAGCTTCAGTGAAATAAGAAAGATCACGTGCATGTGGACCTTAAAGAAAAACCTACTTAGAAACCTATCTGATGATCCCCAAACATCCCACCATTTTCACTGCTGCCAGCTTCTTACCCCTTGTAGGCAGCACTTACGCTTGTGGAGGCGATGGCTTCCTGAACACTTTCTATGATGAACTCCTTCGTGATCCTTCTAGAGGGCAGTTCATTGAAGAGCGAATTGATCAGGGCCACTTTGGCTGCATCCCGTCTCGCCTCTGCT
This sequence comes from Pseudochirops cupreus, assembly GCA_028627135.1. NCBI lineage: Eukaryota > Metazoa > Chordata > Mammalia > Diprotodontia > Pseudocheiridae > Pseudochirops > Pseudochirops cupreus. The sequence goes on along the minus strand of CM053580.1, from coordinate 243,096,808 downwards.
CTGCTGAGGCAGTACTGAATGACATGTTGAAAAAGAAAAGAAAAAAGGAGTTCCCAAGCAAGGCCAACAATGTTCTCATTCATCTGTTTGTTGTTGTGGTTGTTTAGGGGGCCTATTCTTACATATGGGGTGGTTAGATGGTACAGCAGATAGAGGGCTGGGCCTAGAGTGAGGCAGGCCTGAGCTCAAATCTGGCCTCAGACACTTCCTAGCTGTGTGACTTTGGGCAAGTCACTTCACCCTGTTTCCCCAGTTTACTGAAAAATGAACTGGAGAAGGAAACGACAAACCACTCCAGCATCTTTACCAAGAAAACCCCAGATGGGGTCACGAAGAGTAGGAGACATGACTGAAACAAATGAACAACGAAATTCTTACACGTTTTCACTATTCCCATAGAGATGGTCCTCAATTTTCTATCAGTTCCTAACCACATGAACAAGTTTCATGTCTGTAGATTCGTGTCATCTACAAACAACTTCAATGTCTGTAGAAATTTAAAAAAAATACACGCAGCACTTTCTCCTTAATACCCTCTCCTCTCTAGGTTTTCGTGACACTGCTCTCCCCTGCTTCTCCTCTGAACTGTCTGACCCTTCCTCAGTCTCCTTTGCTGGATCTTCATCTGGGTCATGCCCACTAACCATGGGTGTCCCACAGTCCTCTGTCCTGGGCCCTCTTCTCTTCTTCTTCTGCACTATTACACTTGGTGATCTCAGCACCTCCAATGGATACAATGATCACATCTATTTTGATGGTACTCAGGTCTCCCTCTCCAGCCCTAACTTGTTCACTGTCCACCAGTTTTGAATCTCCAAGTTTTCTTTTGGATTCCTTGAACTGGATGACTCATAGACATCTTAAACTCAACATGTCCAAAACCTAACTTCCCCCTAAACTGTCCCTTCTTCCTAATTTCCCTACTACTGTTGAGGTTACCAATGTCCTCCTAGTCACTCAGACTCACGCCTTAGCCTTCATCCTCATCTCTATCCTCTCTGTCACCATCCCCTCCCATATCCAATCTGTTACCAAGTCTTGGAACCTTTGTAATATTTCCTGAACATGCTCCCTGCTCTCCTGACACTGCCACTACTCTGGTACCGGGCCTTGTCATTTCACACCTGGACTATTGCAGTCATCTTCTGGTTGGTCTCCCAGACTCAAGTTTCTCCCCACTCTACTTCATCCTCCCCTCAGCTGTCAAAGTGATCTTCCTAAAGGTCAGGTATGACCATGTTATTCAATATACTACTCAATAAACTCCAATGGCTCCCTATTACCTGCAGGATCAAATATAAAACCCACTATTTTGCATTCAAAATCCTTCCTAATCTGCCCCTGTCACCGTTCCAGGTTACTTCCACCTTATACACACCCTTCCATGTACTCTTTGATTGACAGCACTAGTCTGTCTCCTTGCCGTTACTCCCACCAGACACTCTGTTTCTGACATCTTTGACCTGGATTTTCGCCAGCTGTCCCATATGTGTACAATACAACCCTCCTCAGCTCCACCTCCTGGCTTCCCTGGCTTCATTCAAATTCTTGCTTAAATCTCCCCTTCCTCAGGAGGCTTTTCATGATTTCCCTTCATTTTAGTGCCTCATCTCTGTTGATCATTTGCAGTTTATCTGGCATCTAACCTGTATGCAGGTAGTTGGGTGCAGCGTCTGCCCCATTATACCTGAGAGAAGGGATTCTTTCACTTTCCTTTGTATCTCCTGCACTTAGCACAGTTGCTGGCACATAGTAAGTACTTAATAAATATTGACTAATTATAATCCCCGCTACAGTGGAAGGCTGAGGCTATCAGCTGCCTGAGGTCTGATGTTCTGCCCTGAAGTAGGGCTTAAGCACACACTGTTTCTGCAGTACTTCCAACACTGATACAGTGAGCCCCAGAGAACACAGGTAGGCTGCCCAAGGGCTTCCGGGGAAGGGACTGGCTTATAGGCCATTCTGGGAAAATGAAGCAGGTCAGAGGTTCCTGCTGACCAACAGTGGAATAAGGACCATAAGTAGCTGCTGCATTTTCAGCCTGGGCAAGATAGAGAGACCCAGTCCCCCCCAAAATAAAAAGAGCAATTAGCATGGTAGGGGTTTTAACTGACTCTTAACTAGAAGAGACAGTTCCTTTATCCTTTAAAATTGAAAACATGATTAGAGTTCAAAAAAGTGTATGTAGAAAATTTTGCTGCATTTCCACAATGATGTGGATTGACATGTTCAGCCACTCCCTAAAGCCTGCCTAGGAAAGTTATAGGCCTATAGCCAGTTATCCCGTGAAAATTTATAGCTGTCTCACACTTCCATAGCACTGAGATAAAGGACCAGGCAGGTATCTACATTGCTTTGTGTTGTGAGCTTTTTGACGCACTAAGGGCTCAGTTATACTCAGAGGTCCTACTCCTGCAGTTCAGGGATCTCGGACTATGCTAAAAACACCTGGAGTAGTTCTTAAATGATATTTTTAAATTGATCCTGAAGGAAAGAATAAATTAACATCCTTTTTTTACATTTCTTCTTTGCAGTTCTTCCTTTTATTCTCTAGCTTTTCTAGTAAAAAAAATAGTTCCATTTCCATTCACCCTGTATGGCATTATGGTGCAGGAATGTTTGAAAATATAATACCTGCGTCCCTGGTGAGTAATTGTGCAGACTGCATGGTGAATGATATCGAGTTCCATGTACCATTCTTTGTTTTCTTTTTAATAGGGTAGTAATTTTCCGAATGTTTTACTAGTATTAAAAGATAACCACAAAAGAAGTTCATTTTGAAATGCATTTGACTTTATTAGCATAAAACAGAACATTTGGGGTTGCAGGATGGCAGGCTCTCATGGAACTTTATAACTTTTAATCTAAATAATGCCAATTTAAACCATCTTTGGGAGAAATAGAACTAGTAAACACCACATTGATAAAAGAAGTTCTGTCTTTTAAGTAAAACCAGTTAAGTATCAGATCAAAGAGCAGGCATACATTTACAGCCAAATGGGATTGCTTTAGAGATCAAAGGACCATATATCTGAAAGGACAGAATGGGCCTTATACTCAGAGAACATTAAGAGGAACCATGAAGACTTAAAAATATCAAGATTTTTAAAAAGTCACATGTCTCTACTTATTGTTCCAATTTATTAAATCTTCTTTTAATATGGGGAAGAGATCACTCTAATTAATAAGCACATAAAATAAAACAAATTCTGTATCATCAAAGGACTTTTTTTTGTTATTGTAGTTCTGAAACACAACTACACTTCAAAAAGTCTGTGTAAAATTCACCAGTTCCTTCCTTCAACATTCTGGGGATCAAGGTAAAAGACAGTATCTGCACTTTTTTTCCTTGAAAGATCTCTCTTTTCCTTAGGGAATTATCCTTCTACTTCCTTTCCCAAATCAAAAAACCTAGTGTTAGACAAGTAAATGTTTTTGCTATCTTTCCTGTGAAATAAATAGTCTATTTAGAATGCCCGAGCCCAAGTGGATAGAGCCAAAAGGACAAGAATCGTTAACTTTATTAAGCTAACCACTAATCAATCAGCCAGAGCGACAATTTTTTAAAAACAATGAAATATGATAAAAACATCTCTCGTGGTGAGATTTCTTCACTTGCAAAATGAAAGGATCAGACCACATGTTCCCCAAGGTCCCCTCTGGTTCTGACATTCCTTGATTCTAAGTAAGAGTTCTGTGTTGATGTCAGCTTTAAGAATGAGTAAAGTGAGGAAGAAACAAGATGATTTCAAAACAGTTCCCAAAACACCAATACCCTGCCAAAGGAGTTGGGCTTTCCAGGTATGTATCACATTAATTATTTTTTTAGTAGACACCAAAATAAGAGAAGTTCATAAACTATTCTGTATATGATCACCACTCATTAACAAAACTAACTTCTATCTTTCACATTACATGAAAGTGCAAGGCTAAAATATTTAATGGACAACATTGTTTTATTAACACTGATTTCTAGTTTACAGTTCTATAATTTCCAACTGGCAAGCTCACCTCTACTCAGTATTTATCAGGCTTTGTAGGGGATTCCATTCATTGTGAGATTATAAACCATAAGAGTCATTTTAGAGGCTCCTGGTTTTCAATGTCAGCAATCTCTTAGCCTGAGACTGACTTATGAAAAATGAATCTATGTGGACTCTTCTATGAAAGAAGCTCAAAGACTTTGTATCTTGTCATCAATAACAAGACACTATGATGCAGTGGAAAGGACACTGACTCTGGAGTCATGCGAGCTGAGTTCAGTTCTCGCTCCTGCCACCTTGTGACCTTGGACAAGTTAAGGAAATGATCTGTGCCTCAGTTTCCTCGTCTGTAAAATGAGGAGGTTGTACAAGATGGCCTTTAAAGTTCTTTCTGGCTTGAAATAATTTTTATGATTTCTATTTCCTTTCCTATGTTCCTATGATCGCTTTTAAGCCCATTTGTGAGGGACAGCACAGCCTAACCATAAACATTGGGCACAGAGAAGTTACAAAGTGTGGGCAAAGTTGTGTAGAGAATTTATACATGCCCTGCTCCCAGACTCATTATGCTAATTTGGCATTTCTTAAACGTCCCAGGAACTATCTAGACAGGACAAAAGACTCCATAGAGCAGTCTAATCCATCCACCCACCTTTTATTTCCCCCTTCCCCAACCCTCCCTGCTACCCTTTCCTTAGTGCCACCAGCCATCCACTAAAAATCTCACCTCACCTTGGGCATGAGTAATGGTAGAGAGTTGAGTGGTTGAAAAGGAGATGAGGATGGTAAGTACACAACGGGGTGTGAGGAGGAGTTTTCTGTTACTGTGTATCTCATCTGCTTACACTGGGAAAGTGTAGTTCTCTTTGAGTCATGCCACTGTGTGTAGCATGATCCTTGGAGCCTGAGGCCCTGGGTTCAAATCCTGGCTCTTATCATTTATTACTTGATCTTGGACAATTCACTTGACATCTGGGCCACAGTTTCCTCATGTGTAAAATGGGGGTGGGGAATGAACTAAGATCTTTCCAACTCTAAATCTATGTTCCTTCTCATTTTTTTTCACAGAGTTGGAAGGAAGGTGCATAGATGGCTGCGAAGATGAATATTGTCAGCTACCATAAAAAGGTAGAGAATAATGAGAAAATAAGTAAGACAGAAAATAAGATCTTTCTTCTTGCTTGTGGGTTGATCTTTTTGCCTTGAAGGAAAACCAAAGAGCACATGCTCAGAAATTCTTCCAGACAACAAATCATCATGCCTGACACTTTAGATAAGATTTCGGGCCACAGTGGATAACTACCTAGAGAAATACTGCTCTAATCGGTTCCATACTGCCTCTTATTTGTTGCAAGAGTATGCTGAGAAAATGTTACATCTTTCTCCAGATCTCATCCCAAAGGACAAAAGTGAACAAAAGGGAAGCGTGTTTCTACTTAGCTACTCAACTCCACAAAAATTATTAAGCACCTTGGAAATTGAGGAGATGCCCATCAACTGGGGAATGGCTCAGCAAGTTGTGTGGGATATGATTGTAATGGAATACTACTGTGCTGTAAGACATGGTGAGCTGGTTGATTTTAGAAAAACATGGAAAGACTCCCAGGAAAAAATGAAAAGTGAAATGAGCAGAACCTAGAGAATGTTGTATACAGTAACAGCAATACTTTTTGAAGAATAATTGTGAATTGTGAAGTTATTCTGAGTACTACTATAAATTCTCAAATCACCTATAAAGGACCTTTGAATGAAAATGCTATCCATCTCCAGAAAAAGAACTGATAAATAGATGTATGCATAGTATGGTTTTACATACATTTATAAATCTGCATCAAATGGTGGCCTTCTCTAGTGTGGGATGGGGAGGGAGTGAGGAAGACAGGTTGAAACTTAAAATGTAAGAAAAAATTTAATTAAATTATTATTTTTTTGTTAAGAAAAAAAATGAGCACCTACTGTGGGCAAGGTGTTAGAGACACAAATACAAAAATGAAACTGCCCCTTCCCTTGAGGAATTTACATTTTCCTGAAGGGAGATACAGATGCAAAGCTAAATAAATACAAGAGGAGAAAACAGTAATAACTGGGGACAGAAGAATGAAGGAGTTAGGAAAAGCTCCTGGAACTCAGTTGCTTTAAGTCTTGAGGAAAGCCCAGGGTTCTAAGGAGTTCTGGAAGAGACAGGGAAGCATATTTCAGGCTTGGGGGACACCTCTGAGTAAAGATCATCATCTACTCTGTCTTGAATGCAGAGTGAATGGAAAGGAATAATATATTTCTATTACTTCACTTAAGAAGGCCATTTGAAATCAGATTATAGAGGGCTTTTATTGACAGGCTGAAGGGCTTGTATTTATCCAGTACTTAACAACTGAAAATTTTTGAGTGAGGTAGCAGCATGGTTAGACCTGAATCTTTTTTCTTTTTTTGCTTTTTTTTTTTCTGGATGGGAGAAGGCAAGGGAATTGGGGTTAAGCGACTTTCTCAAGGTCACACAGCTGGTAAGTGTGAAGTGTCTAAGGCCAGATTTGAACCCAGGTCCTTCTGACTCCAGGGCCAGTGCTCTATTCACTGCTCCACCTAGCTGTCTGTTAGACCTGACTCTTAAGAATATTGTTGTTGTTCAGTCATTCAGTCATGGTTGGCTCTTTGTGACCCCATGGACCATAGCACACCAAGTCTTTCCATTCACCATTATCTCTCAAAATCTGTCTGAGCTAATGTTTGTTTTTTTCAATGACACTCTATCCATCTCATCCTCTGCCATCCCCTTCTCCTTCTGCCTTCAATCTTTCCCAACATCAGGGTTTTTCCAATGAATTCTGTCTTCTCATTATGTGGCCAAAGTATTTAAGTTTCAGCTTCAGCATCTGACCTTCCCATGAATAGTCTGAATTATTTCTTTAAGTCCTGACATTTGATCTCCTTGCTGTCCAAGGGACTCACAGAAGTCTTCTCCAGCACCACAATCTGAAAGCAACAATTTTGTGGTGCTCAGCTTTCCTTAGGGTTCAAGTCTCAAGACTGTTATTATTAAGAATATTATTTTGGTAGAAACTGGGGAATTTCTCAACCTGGATTCCTGGAGAGCCCAGAGGGAATCTTACCCCCCAACTAGATCCACTGCCTTGAGGTTGACTAACTTGAAATGCCAAAGTGCAAAGAAAAGTATTTATTAATATGCTAAGGAAGACTGCTCACTGATAGCAACATCAGCTTCCCAGGGCACAGGTTTGGTTTTATATTTATTCACATTGGCTTAAAGTACAGTCAACCAGCAGCATTCTGTACCAGTTTAGGATAGAAAACTAACACCTTTCACAAGAGGTAAAGGTAGAGAAAGGGGAAAATCAATTAAGGGGAAATTAAGGGTAGTTTCTGGGAGAATATTTGCCATGTAGCTGCCAAGGTTTTTTTTATTGGAATAAGGGCCAGAAAGAAGAGGAGATGACTAAATATTTTTACAATTGTTAAAGACATCTGTTTGATCTAAGGCAATGAAGTTGAGGAAACTATTTAGACAAAGCTTCAAATATCTCTTATCTAAGGACAACAAATGTTTATCTGTTTTACTGTGTCCCTACATGGTGTGTTTTATTTTTCTTCCACTAGCTATTATAGATTGGAGAGGGGGGAGACTAGAATCTGAAGGACCATTTAAAAGACTTTCTATCCAGGCAAGAGGTACCAAAGACCTGAATAGATCATTGGTAACACTGGAAAAAAGCAGCGTCTGTGGAGCAGTAGGGTCAGAAGTCCGACAAGAAGAGATTGATAGTAGAAACAACTATTGCAGATATCACATTTTCTTAGGAGTTTGGCTATGAAAAGGAAGAGAGATATAGATTGATAATTTGAAGAGATGGCAGGGTCAAGAGATGATTCTTTTTTTAAGGAAGGCAGAGACTTCGATACATTTATTGGCAGGAAGCAAGTCAGTCAGTGAACAAGCATTTACTGTTAACTTGTACTGCATGGCAGGTTCTGTGCTAAGCTCTATAAATACAAAGAAAAACAAAAAAAGGCTCATATTAAAATGAGGTAGATGGTATGCACTTAACTATATGCAAACAAGACATATACTTTGTATGTAGGGGGACAGACAGTGAAAAGGCATAGTCAGTATATGAAGTATTGTGTTCCAAAGAAAAGTAAGGAGGTCGATGTCATTGAACCACAGAGTACATGGAAGGAATAAAGTGTAAGAGACACTGGAAAAGTAGGAAGGGGCTCAGTTCTAAAGGACTTTAAAAGCCAAAAAGGGAATTTTATATTTGATTCAGAAGGTAATAGGGAGCCACTAGAGTTGCTTGAGTAGGGAGGTGATATGGTGATACCTGTGCTTTAGGAAGGTCAATTTGACAGTTGAGTGGAGGATGGACTGGAGTAGGGAGACACCTGAAGAAGGGAGACCAACTGGGAAGGTTGGTAATGGTGTGAATTGAGTGCACTTATACTAGGGGAGTGGCAGTGTCAGAAGAGGGAAAGAAGAACATATGAAAGATGGGATAGAGAGAGAATTTACAGTGCTTGACAACTGATCAGATATGGGAAGTAATAGAGAATGAGGAATCGAAAATAACACCAAGGTTGGGAACCTAGGGAACTGGGAAGATGGTGATACCTCTGCTAATAATAGGAAATTTGGGAAGAAGAGAAAAGGGTAAGGTTTGGGGAAAATGATAATGAATTCTCTTTTGGATATATTAAGTTTAAGATGCCTATGGAATATCCATTTTGAGATGTTAAAAAGACAGTGCGTGATATGAAACCTAAGCTTGGGAGAAAGGTTAGGACTGGATATATAAATTTGACAATCACTTGTAGAGATGATAATTGAACCCAGGGGATCTGATGAGGTGACCTAGGGAGATAATACATAGGAAAGAGATAAGAGGGCCCAGAATTGAGAATAGGGGGTTACCCACAATTAGTGGTTGTGACCTGGATGAAGATCCAGCAAAGAAAATGGAGAAGCTGTCAGCAATATCACAAAAAACCTAGAGAGGAGAAAGTATCTAGTATAAGACTATGATTGAAAGTGCCAAAGGACATAGAGAGCTTAAGAATGAGGACTGAGAAAAGACCATTAGATTTGCCAGTTAAGAGATCACTGGTAACTTTGGAGAGAGTAGTTTCAGTTGACTGATAGAGTTAGAAGCCAGATAGTAGAGAGTTAAGAAGTGAGTGAAAAGAAAAGTAGAGGCACTCAGTATAGATAGTTATCACAAGGAATTTAGCCTAGAAGGGTACAGAGTAGGTAGGAACGTAGTAGCAGGAATAGTCAAACCAAGTGAGAGTTCTTAAGGATGACAAGTGAGAGCATGTTTGCAGGTAGTATGGAAGGAATCAGGAGATTGCGTTTGATGTTTGGAGAGATCAAGATGACAAACAGCTGGAAGAGACTGGATGGTTCAAGATACAGGGCACATATCGAGGGGTTTACCTTTCCAAGTATCAGGGCCAAGATGATGAGGATGAGGGAATGAGGAAATAGTGGGCAAAAGCTATATGACTGATATCAACTGAGAAGAGGGAGCTCTCAGGGAATGAGTGAATGAAAAAAAAACATTTATTAAGCACTTAGCATGTGCCAAGTACCATGCTAAGCACCAGAGAATACTAATACAAAATCAAAGATGGTGCCTGCTCTCAAGGAGCTTACATTCTAATAGGGAGCGGGGTGGAGAACTCATACTGGAGAGTTGTGACCAGGAATACATTGGTCTGGAAAGTTACAGAGATAATGAGGGGAACCATAAGGAGATACTGATATATTCTTTCCAGGAGCAAAGTCAATTTAATTATGTTTCCATAACTAGAAAAGGGACAAAATGGTGAAAGGGGATATGTGTGAAGCAGCCTGACAGTTACTGATAAGAAGTCTTGGGATTGAAGTGAAGCATGGCCGAAGCCTGGGTTTAGAAGCAGTAGGCAAATGATTCAACCATCAAGGAAGACAACAGGAGCTTCAGATCAGGAGTTCTGGGCATGAGAAATGAGGTCCTCCTGGGCATGGTTTCTGCACTAGGAAGAATGATAGCTGATGAAGAGGAATCTGAGGAGTGAAGAAAGAATTACGATGAGAAGAGACAAAGATAAATGTAAAAGGAGCAGGAGATAGAAGGTGATGTAATCCAGAGCAAAAGTTAGCCTGGGCAAGTACTTCCCATATCATCATCAGAGAATGGTGACACCCACTGCTGGAAGGTAGGAAGAAAAGCTAGTTTAGGGGATTTGAGGAGAGAAGATGAAGATTGGCCAAGGATATATTGGCTTTGGGGGGAACCAGGCTTCCAGGTATGTAAGATTATAGGGAAAGTGTGAGAGGAAGAAGTCTAGAATGAAGGGGAGCTAGTTAATTATAGAATTATAGAAGAGGAAGGCAGCCAAGATTGGGAGTTCAGATATTAAAGGGCAGAGATAGCTGGGATTAAGAGAGTGAAGGGTTGGTAGCAAGAGAAGAAAGTTTCATCTCAGCAGATAGAACTTCACTTTGTACTTTGATAAATTTAAAACGATAATAGACCATCTGTGGATCACCTTGTGAGATATTTGGAGAAGCTGTGTGGAAAACAGAGAACCACCCTTGGGGTCAGGAGTATATGGTTTCAAGTCTTGCCTCTGACTCATACTATCTGAGGGACATGGGCAGGCAAGTCATTTCACTTCTCAGTGAGCCAGGCAACCCTCTAAGATCAGAATATAGGTGCCTTGCAAGTAGGGCTATTTTCATCTTTGTACTTGTATCCTCAGAGCCTAGAACAGTGCCTGGAGCATAAGTGGTGTTAATAAATATTTGATTGATTGAGTGCCATCTACGTACGTCAACTAATCTACAAGTATTTACTAAATCCCTACATATTGAGGTCTGGGGACACAAATAAGAAACAAAAGAAAGATAGTACCTGCCCACAAGGAACTTATAATCCAATGGGAAAAGACAACACACAAAAGGAAGCTGGAAAGGGGGGGAGGGGGTGGTAAAACTAGGCAGAGCTGCTGAAAGTTGAATGAGCTAGGAGCCCAATTTCTGCCCTCAACAAAAGAAGGTTTTGGGAGGAGTTTAATACTCTATCCTCTAGCACTCCAATTAGAGCCAAGAGGAGAGAAGAGGCTGAGGGAGATGGGAAGCTGTTGAATAGCCAAGGTTCATGTAGCATGGTGATGAGACTGGAAGTGATGAGCTTATCCTGGGATGGGCTCCTTGTTTTGTGGAGTTAAAACCAAGCAGAGCAGCACATGGAGAATGGAGTGAGCTGAAAGTCCAATTTCTGCCCACTATAAAGGAGAAATGCAGAGACAAGTGTATATAAAATATATACACCAAATAAGTACAAGGTAAATTTAAGAGGGGCTCAGTAAAAGCCTTATGTAGGAGGTAATGCTTAAGGTGAAGAAAGCTAAGGATTCTGAGGTGGAGGGGAGGAGTGAGTGTATTCTCGACATTCAGGCCAGCCAGTACCAAGGCACAGAGAGGAGATGGAGTGAGGAACAGTAAGGACAGTTTGGCTGAATCATAGCACTTGAAGGAGGGTAATGTATAACAAAACTGGAAAGGTAAGTTGGAGTCAGATCATAAAAGGCTTTCAGTGCCAAGAGGAAGAGTTTGTCTAGAATCCTAGAGGTAATAGGGAATTCATCAAGTAGGGAGCTGACCTTGTTATTCTTGTACTTTGGCAGCTCTGAGGAGGATGGCAAATGAGAGGAGAGACTTTCAGCAGGGCCACAAAACTGAAGTCATGCAATGGATCAAGGGAGAGATGATTAGGACTGAGCTAGGATGGTGGCTGTGTGATTGGAGAGAAGGCAAAAAAATATGAGACATCATTGATGGGAAGTGCTGAGTCAAAAATGACTCCAAAGCTATGAACTACTATGTGACTGGAAGCTCAGTTCTCTCTTTGACAGAAATAAGGAGATTTACAAGTGTGGTGGGTTTGAAGGAAAAGATAAGGAATTCAGCTTTGGAAATATTGAGTTTGGGATGTTTACAGGATATCTAGTTCAAAATATCTGATGGGGAGTTGGTGATTCAGGACTAGAGTTCAGGAGGGTGACTAGGCCTGGATATATAGAAATGGAGTCATCTCCATAGGGATGATAATTAAGCCCATTTGAGCTGATGAAGTGAAATCACCCAGAGAAAGTATAGGGAGAGGAAAAAAGGAGGGCCTGAGATAGATCCTTGAGGAGCACAAACAGTTAGGGGTTGGGAAATCACAGGTTCAGACCAAAAAAATGCAAATTTGAAATAAAATAGTGGCCAAGAATGTTTTGAATGGTCACATTTGAACTTATTATTTGGGGTGGATAAAAGGTCACAAATATCTTAAGAGTGAAGTGATTTTCATAAGTAATCCAAAACAATTTTATTTATGAATTATAATAATGGTTTTAATCTTTATGTCATTTCACTCCTATAGTAAGTTTTCCACTGATATATTTCTAATGTGCTACTGGTCATATCTAAAAGGTGCAGAGAGACTTAAGGGAAGGAAATGACATGTTGGACAGGTGATTTTATTTAGAGTAATAAATTTTCAGTTCTACCATGACTTTTGATCCTTGAAGAGGCATGTGAGAAAGAAGATGGAAACTAGAGAAAAAAAGATAATTCATTTTTCTGAAAAACACAGGCTAGGGCAGGAGTTGGGTATTAAAGGGACACGCTCTGACATGGGGCACTGTGATCCCCTGCTTCCTACCTTCTATCCTGGAGCTCTTAAAGATAACTGCCTTACTGCCATGGATGATAGTTATCAAAAACTAAGGATGACACCCCTGCACCACCCCAAATGAGAGTTGATGGTCTCATTGGACCTGACCCTTTCAGATTTCCAACCAAAAAAGCAGCTGGACCTCATATGTTGATTACCTTGATTGTAAATCTTTCAATTCTCATCCTATTCCAATTGTTCTGGATAGACAGACAGACAGACAGACAGACATACAGACAATAAGGCAGCAGATATGGTATATAGATACAGAGTGGGCTTTAAACCCATAAAGACCTGGGTATAAGCACTGCCTCTGAGATACTGGCCCTATGATCTTAAGCAATTCCCGCTAGGCAAGAGAAGGTGCAAACCTGCATTGACAATAGAAGTTTGCTTTCCAGTGAAATACCCATAAATGAAAGACAGATAAACATAAACCATTTATTAAAGGCTTACTATATTGCCAGGCACTTGCTAAAGATAGACACAGAATCAAGCAAGACAATCTCTGCCCTCAAGAAACTTAGATTCTAATAGATAAAGACAACACATAAAGGGGAGTTGGAAAAGGGGCAGAGGGCACACATGTGGCATGGTATGGAAATGGTTGAGAAGAGACATGGAGTCTTGATTCTTGGCAAAATGAATTAACATCCCATTTATCAGAACCCAACATCCATGGGACAGTCAAGGTTCCAAAGGGTGGGGAATGAGGAGCTTGAGGAAGATAACCAGAATGTTGATAGAACAGTGCAGAGACAGATAGGAAAAGTTGATGATTGACAACATCCAGACATAGAAGAAAGAGTGAATTTTCCCCTTCATGAGATAGAAACACTCTAATGTCCTGTAGAAAGACTGAAGCAGGAGAGTTTGCCCTTTAAAAAAAGAAGAGAGAGAGAGAGAGAGATGGGAGACTCTATTCTTTCAAACCATGAGCTGGGTAGCAAAAAGCCCCCTGATTTCCTTACAGAAGAGTGAAAAATAATCTCTAAGTAATTATGCCTAGACCCATAATTGTAGAGAACATGAGCCTTTTAAAAGAAGCCCAAGCAAGGTAAGAGCTGGAGAAATTGGCACTGGAGATGCTGAGGTTTGTTTAATACTTATTTTTTTAGACTTGGGCATTGACAGAAAGCTGCTACAAGGTCCTGAGGCATAGAGTCTGGATTTAGGGGAGCTAGACAGAGCCAGAAGGAACCTCAGAGGCCATCTGGTCCAACTCCCGCAGTTTGGCTGCAATTTACTGCAACTGGTCATTAACTGAGAATGTCTATCTAGTAGTATAATTTTGCTTTGTATCTCATTTATACTCGATGCACTTACATATGCAAGTTCATCCTTAACCCACTATATCTAAGAAACCTGAGTTTTTGTAACCTATGCCAACAGAGTTCAAGTTTCAGCAATTTCTACTGAGATGAAAAGGCTGGGCACTATTGTCTGAAGACAAGGCTAGTTACGTTGAGATCCATCACCAGAGGGCTGACCAATGGATGATAACTGACTTGACCACAGAAATTCATCAACAAAATTTATGATGGCACACTTATTTATTTATACTACATCAACAAAGTCATAGATCTTTGAAGCACTAAAGTATATCATGTAACTGGAAAGAATTTATTTTTGAGTAAAAGATGATCCCTATCTAATCTAATGACAATAATAGTATTTACATAGGGTTTAAAGGTTTGAAAAGCACTTTGTGTATGTTAGCTCATTTAATCCTTACAATAGACCTGTGAGATTGGTGCTATTATTATCCCTATTTTTGCAAATGGTAAAATTGAGATATAGAGAGGTTAAATCATTTACTCATGGTCATATAACTTACTAGTGGGATATCTTTTGATCATTTAATGAAATCTGCACATTCTACCAATGACTCATATTTTTAACCATTGTAAAAATTTAATTAGTGAATTGAACTCTTTCCCAAAATATGGTTCCAGGAACAAACTGAATCTATTTTCTCAGGACCAGCCTTGATAATTATGGAAGGACATACATCATCAGCAAGCCAGCCAACTGGTAAAACTTTTTTGGCCATGACAGTCCATAAAACAAATAAAAAATGAAAATGGCCTTCACTCCTATTCAACTTCCTTCATATTGCAGAAAAGGGACAGAAAGTGCTCAGAATCATAGTTTTTATGTTGTTAACAAACTTTAAAGAAGAAAAATAGGGGATAGTCATGTTGGCAAGAGGTGACATGAGAAGTGGCCTTCTAGAATGCTTTGTCGATATCCTCTTGATACTAGGAGAAATCCAGGAAAACCTCTAATATGTTGGGTGGACCCCCTCCCCCACTTTGAGTAGTGACCTTTTGGGAAGACAAGAACCAGAGTCCACAGTTTGGGTAGACATGGATGAGTTGTGATGGGAATTCCTGAATTGATGAGATCACAGATCTATTTGAACAATTTAGGAAATATTGAAAAAGGAAGAGGTTAAAATTTGTAAACTACAGTGAACTGGACCTCAATTCCTCCCTTTGCCCCAAATAATAAAGGGACAGTTATTGAATATCTAGAAAGAGAAGCAATGATCACAAAGATCTACATATTTTATTCAAAAACAGGTGATAGCAGACTAACCTTATTCCTTCTTTTTAACAGTGGTATTAGAACTGTAGATCGGTCATGGTATGCCTATATTTCAGCAAAGTCTCTATGTTATTCTTTTGGACAAGATAGACGTGAGCTAAATGAGTATAGTTAGAATTGGTAAAATGGCAGAACCCAAAGGCCAGTTTGTTACCTCCTTTTGCATCCTATGAAACAAAGGACAGAGTCATAGCGTGGAGGATGGCTAGATTGTTAATGATTTTATACTAATTCATAAGGAGGGAGCTAATAAAAGGCAATGACATCTGTTACTGGACTTGGCCTGTTTACCATGTAAGGTGTATCTGTATTGACTGTTAACAATAAATATTGATAACAAAAATGTTATCAATAAAGGCATAGGTGATATGTTTAGCAAAT
This sequence comes from Pseudochirops cupreus, assembly GCA_028627135.1. Taxonomy (NCBI): domain Eukaryota; kingdom Metazoa; phylum Chordata; class Mammalia; order Diprotodontia; family Pseudocheiridae; genus Pseudochirops; species Pseudochirops cupreus. Next base: position 243,081,114 of record CM053580.1, on the reverse strand, counting down.
TTTCCACTGACATCTCGCTGGTAGGCTGGTGAATACATTTGATGAAAATGGCTCACTCCTAAAAATGTCAACTGGTTAAAATGCTGGGCCAAATTTAATATGAGACATTTAAAGTTGTGCACTCGGTTTAAAAAAAAATACCTCAGAAGTAAAAGACTGATGAGGCATGAGTAGAAATCAGCTCAATATAACTCAAAAGTACAAAATAAGACAGACTTCATTAAGAGAAAACTAGGATCCAGAACAAGGAAGACCTGGTGTGATAACATCTGGACTATTGTCCAGCCAGTTACAGGTACTGCGTTTTAAGAGGGGCATTGATCACCTAGAGAGGATCCAAAGGAGGACAAGCAGGATAATGAAGGACCTCAAGATCACTCTATATGGACATTGCTTGGAGAAACTGTTTAGCCTGGAGGAGAGTAAGCTTAGGGGGAACATGAAAACTCCTTTCAAGTAACTGAGAGGCCATAGTGTGTGAGACTTGTTTTACTTGGTCCCAGAAGATAGAACTAGGAACAATGAGTGGAGATTACATGGAAGTGAGTTTCAGCTCAAGCCTCCTAATAATTGGAATTATGCAAGGAATAGCACAGACTGCCTCAGGGAGTGATGGTTTACCACCACCAGTCTTGAGGCTGGACAACCACTTGTTAGAAATTTAATAGAAGGGGTTCTTTTTTTTAGGTACCGGTTGGCTTCGTTGATCTCTGAGGTCCCTCGCGGAACTGAGCTTCTGTGATACAAACAGCAACTTAGATGCCACTCTTCATGGGGGAAAAAAGTCTGTCTAGCTAACTACTTAATCAGTCAAGCCTGTAATCATAAGAATAAGAATAGCTAGTATTTATGTAATGCTTTAAGGGTCACAAAGTGCTTTACAAATATTGCATTTTGTCTTCACAACAACTTTGGAAGTTAGATGATATTCTCCCCATTTTACAGATAAGAAAACTGAGTTGGATACAGGTTAAAAAGAGTCACCTATCTTTTAGGTATTTGAGAGATTTGAACTCAGACCTTTCTGACTATAAGTATAATTCTCTATCCACTTTGCCACTTGTATATGATCATCTGGGAAAAGTCGGTCATTACAGATCCTTATAACAATAACAGGGAATAAGAGATTTCGTTTGCATAGAAAGCTCAGAGCTAAAGATTAATTTCTTGCTGACCACAATTGAAGACAAATGTGCTTGGATGAGAGTTCCCAATAGCAAATTCTATTCTAGGGAACGTCTAACACTAGGTAGGAGGAAGAGAGGGAGGAGGTGACAGCGAAAAGAGGCCAAAGAATTACTTGTTCTAAGAGATCAGAATTCTTTTAGGTCTCTTTGAGGGTAGGTCAGTCATTCCAGTAGTCAGGAAGGTTTTTCCCCCATTCCAGAGAGTCAGCAGATCCATCAAATGGACTCTACTCGCGGCTCTGGTCAATGTTTCCAACACCTCACTTTCACCTTGAGAGCAGGGATTTCAACACAAGGAATGGCACAATCCAGAGCATGTTGCTAATTGTAGCCTTTTCAATTCTTTAAGACCTTGACAATTTTTCAGCAAGAATATCTGCATGTTTTCCAGTTTCCCCAATACTAGGACAATAGCTTGTTTTTCCTTCCGGAGGAGGTTGTGAAGGAAGGATAACAAGGAAAGAGTGACCTACGTTTATATGCTACTCCTCTCTCCATATTTCAGGCTGCAAACATGTTGGGGATATACTGGACTTATATATGTGAAGAACGGAGGTGTGTGTGTGTGTCGGGGGGGAATACTGGGAGTGGGGGGGAGGGGACAAGTCCATGAGCCCAATTTTCAGAGGAAGCAAGGCAGTTCTAGTCAACTGAAAGAAACGTTTCATGCACATGGTAGGTCAGAATGTTATTTTTATAATTCAAACCACCTGGTCTCACCCCACCCCATGCCATTTCTACACACATACATTGAAGACAGTCCCTGGTAACTATTACAGAACCACGTGGGTTTCTTTTTCTTTTCTTTTTTTTTAAACTTAAGGTGAAGACAAGATGGATTGACTAGGACTTGAGATCTTGGTTTATTTTCACAGTTGTTTTCTTACCCTTTGATATACAAGGGCTCAGCTCTGATTGAGCCAAATGCTTGGGTGCAGAAGTTTTCACACAAAGCAGATAGAGGGAAGAGGTTTGTGTATGAGAGGGAAAGGGTAGGGGAGAGAGAGAGATAGACAGACAGACAGAGATAGAAACAGAGACAGAGAGACAGAGGGACAGAAAGAGACAGAGACAGAGAGAGAAAGAGAGAGACAGAGAGACAGAGACAGACAGACAGAGAGAGAAACAGAGAGAGATACGGAGAGAGACAGAAACAGAGACAGAGAGACAGAGACAGAGAGAGAGACAGAGAGAGAAACAGAGAGAGAGAGAGAGGGAGGGAGGAAGGGAAGGAGAGAGAGACAGAAAGAGAAAGAGAGACAGAGAGAGAGAGAGAGATACAGAGAGAGAAAGAATCTACTGAGATGGGGAGGGAGGAATGCTGCTTTACTTCCAGCTCAGTGGCCAGAGTCCCCTAAAACTGGCTAAGCAGAGAAGTGGAACCCTCCTATGGAGTTAGCCCCAAGACCCTATTCAGTGTGGGGCCTATTTTTCCCCCAAGGTTTTCTCTCACTGCACCCCACTGTTCTATTTGGAGGCAAAACTGCTCTATTCACTTTACTTGATAAGAAAAGATTAGCCTAAAGTTTCTGGAGGGAGTGGGGAATGAAATATTCTCTCATAAAAAAAAACAACTCAGACCACCAATTTTACTGGGCTGGCCACTCATTAGAGCTGCCAATTAGCCTGTACATGACTTTCAAATGTTCAGGGAATAAGCCAAACTACTCTCCATTTTTGTGTCTCATTAACTGCTGAGCAGCATGCCTTCCTGTGGAGATTTCCACCAGGAAATGCCTCCCCTAGCAGAAACGTTACATTATGCAGTACGTTGCCAGTCAAAGGAGAGGTATCTCAAGTGCACAGACAGGCAAGTGGTCATGGGTGATTTCAAGGAGAAAACCTGGCATTAAAACAATATGAGAACTGGTCTACACTCCTCAAAATGTGCAAAAAAAATGATTTAAGTCTCTTCTTGGGATATGGAATGTTTAAGCCAGGTATTATTCAACAATTCATTGAAAAATTAAGCATCAGAATGCTATTTATTCAAGTCTACAAATCATCTTTTGTATAATCAAATTTTCTCTTAGCAATGCCTCTCCCGGGAAGAACTTAAACATATAAACTCAGTTTATTGTGATTTAAGTAGATCCTTAATTCACTGGTCACTGAAAATAATCATCCGATGTATATAAGCATATGTTTTCCATCTATAACGCCATCATTGCCTTAGGTAACTTGTTCCTTAAAACCAAGTTTCTGTCTATTAGGAGACATGTCTTTTGGTTAAGCCTCTTTCTCCTTCCTTCCCAGGATTTGCAGGAAAAATTGATAGTTTGGAAAACGGTACTGGGGGCTAAGAATCAAAAAGTGCTAAGGAAAGTAATCACCTGTTAGAATCTTGGCTTTGTGTGGAGCTTATTAGGGCAATCCCCAGCCATCTCATCTGTTAACAAATGGTTCTTTTTCTATCAATTTCTTAGACCAGTGGTTTCTTAAACTTTTTGGTCTCAGGTCCCTTTGCACTTTTAAAAATTATTGAGGACTCCCCCCCAAGGAGCTTTTGTTTATGTGGGTGATATGTTTTTTTTAATATTTACCAAACTGGAAGTTAAAATGTCTTGGTATTATTATGAAAATAATTTCAACCCTGAAGGATCTCTGGACCATACTTTGAGAATTGCTTTCTGAGAGTATAATAACTGAACACAAAACACTGAGATTAAAGCTAAAATATTCCTCCAAATATCTGGATACTTGGAAACATTCAGAAAACTTGCTGAAATAAATCTTCAGTTCTGATCCACATTTATTTATTTATTTTGCTTTTTGGGGGGCAATTGGGATTAAGTGACTTGCCCAAAGTAACACTTGGCTAGTAAGTGTGTCAAGTGTCTGAGGCCATATTTGAACTCAGGTCCTCCTGACTCTAGGGCCGGTGCTCTATTCACTGCGCCACCTAGCCGCCCCTCTGATCCATGTTTATCAACGTTTTTGTGGGATAGTGGATAAAGTCCCAACTTTAATATATACTGGCTGTGTCACCTTGAGAAAGTCACTTAACCTCTCTGTGCTCTAGACAACTTTCTAATAAGTTAGAGATGTTGACCTCCATTGGTACATGGAATTTCTTAGACCAACAAAATCATGGGGCTAATTCCCAGTCCCTATCCCTATCCAATCTTTGATGAAATTCTAAGGGAAGGGAAATGCTACTAAATTTCTAGATTAAAATGGAAATATTCAGTCAGATATCCAGATGTTTCCCAATACACAGATGTTATGATTGAAAAAGGAAATGAGTAGGTCACCTGGAAAGAATGAGAGATAGCCAATGAACAGTCTGAGTTCTCCAGTGACATCGTTGAGAGGTCAAGAGAACTTGAGGAAGACACTTGGGGTTGGACTCCAAGTGACAAAGTTGTATAAAGACATTGGCAAGAGAAATGGAGGATAGTCAGGCATTGGAAAGCTTGTATTCTGTTTGTTGGAAGAAGCACACATCCAGGAGATTACAGATCCACTGGAGAATTTAACATGCATGGTGCAGTGCAAAGATAATTGTTTTAAGCATCCAGTGACCCCTGTTTTAGACTAAATTCTTAATTCTGCATCTTCCTAGGAATATGACCCTCCACATTTTGGGCCTTAGTTTCTTCATTTGTAAAATGAGATGGCTGGAACAGAGGATCTCCAAAGTCCCTTCAGTTCTAACAGTCTGAAAATTGGTACAACATGTGGACTCTGCCTAACTTTTCAGCACCAAAGCTGTTCACCATCTATTTGTTTCCTAGAAAGCAAAGGAGGCTCTAACTTTTGCCAGTAACTGTAATACCTCAATGAATAAGCACCCCATAGTTTTCACATGAATTGAGCCATCACTATAATTCAGAATTATAGTCACAGGATGAACTTATTAATTCAAATTTATATTATACTTTGCTCATATAAGTTGTACCTACTAATAATTCCTCAAGGAAGTTTTTGCTGTTTTCCCTAAATAAGAGTAAAATTCATTCATCTAAATCATCCCAGTAGACTTACTTGCAGAAGACCAAGCCACTGCTCTGAAAATAAAGATTCAATCGCAGAACATTCAATCAAAATATGAAAGTTCCAAAAAAAATGAAGATAAAATACTTAGTGACATTCCCTTTGGTACTGAAAACAAAAAACATCTGCAGGAACAATGAGTGGCTTTGCTTCTGAGTTCAGCAAGAGGGGAGCCAGAAGCTGATCTGACGGCCCTTATGTTAGTCTTTTTGTAGTAAATGGAAATTACTGTAAGTTTTCATGGTCATGGTATGTGGTCAGGATGAGAGTGGGGGTGAGGGAGCAGGCAGGGATTAGCTGCCCAGACAAAAAATGGCATGAAGTAAATGTAGGAATTTCTACTTAAGATCTTTAATAACAGGGAATGGATTTTAAAAAAAAATACAAGTTTTAGGGACGGTTAGGGGCACAGTGAATATAGCACCAGTCCTGGAGTCAGGAGGACCTGAGTTTAAATCCGGCCTCAGACACTTAACACCTATTAGCCGTATGACCTTGGGCAAGTCACTTAACCCCAATTGCCCTGCCTTTCCTCCCTCCAAAAAGACACACACACACACAAAATACAAGTTTGTATCTCAAATCTGGAAATTTTTTTTTTTTAGAAGCAACAAAGACATTTCTAAAAAGGATAATTATTCACTTTTCTCTCTTGCTATAATGAATTCTGGAAGTATATGATTCAGTGACATGGCTAACTAAAGGCTTGATGTGTCTTTGTCTTTCTAGCTTTTTGGGTGGTGGGGGAAGGGGTAGTCAATTAACCTTCACATACATCTACAATTTACATTTGAGTGTGAGATTTCCTTGTATAAGAACCAAGGTGTTTTGGTTCATTCTAGTCTTTTGACCGCTTTACTCAAGATTAGTTGCAACACTAAAGCTCATCTGCTCAGCCCTCATACCCTTACCCTAAAGAGTGAATGGACAGAATTTCTCACAGCTTTTAAGTGACTGCTCAAGAAAGAGAAGGATTAAACCTAACATCCATTCTAATATTCATCCCTCCAGTAGGATCACTTTGGCTTATTTAAACTAATGGAGGGGATATCTGAGGCCTAGTAAGACAACTACTACCATGCATGTCTCAGTATAAAAATTAAGAAGCCATCGTGAAATACTGTAGAGTGCATAGGGGTGACATTTGATTATGTGAAAAGCATTATAGGAATGAGAATATAGGTTGTTAAAGTCCAACTGCTGGCAAAAATAGGATGAAATGTTATATGGTGATAATGGCATTTAAGATGGTTTCTGATACACAAAGAAGAGCATCAGAACACAGCTTTAGGAGATGCTTTCTCTGTTTTCCTTTTCTACCTCATGTTTCTGCTGCCAAGTGGGTAAAACGACTCATTTGGGCAGTTAAAATTCAACGTTTAAAGCATCTTAGATTCACAAAATTCTGGACGTTTTAAGTAAGGATGTTAATGGTCCTCCTGAGAACTTTGTGATAGGATGATTTAAACATATGGAAAGCAAGACTCTGAAATAATCTTGGGACTCACAAACAGACCTCCCCTCAGAAAAGTTGAGTTCTTGTACTTTAAAAATTCATTTAAGACTATGACAAAGACATTCAATTACTTCCCAAGGGGGACACTATCATTTTTGCAGAGATATTTATGGGATTTGGGAGATGATTGACGATTCTCAAGTTAGCAAAATAAAAAATGGTAGAATGTTCCCTTAAAGACACTAGAAAAAGTGGTGTTGAGCTGTCAAATGCATTCAATATTGATGACAAACTGTAGTGTAACAATGTGTGTATTCATTTTATATGAACAGATGTTTACATACATAATATTACTTAATATGTGTATCTTTTGTGGCCAACTTTTACTTATAAATGATCGTGGGAGACAAGGTAAGTTTGGATAAATAAAATCCACAGAGAATCATAAACTATCCTGTAGGCAATGTTTTCAACCTCTTCAATCACAGCTGCTAACAGCTGTGTAACAAAGTTCACATATTTGAATTTTACCTTTTCCTCCCCATTTGTGGAGAGAAGTAATTGCTAGATGAAATAGCTAGACAGTCAGCTTTTGATTCTCTTTATTTATAGGCAAACCCAAATGGGCTTTTAAGGCTCTTCTATTTGGTCTTGGGCTGTGATTTTTTGGGGGGGGCAGAAGGGAGGAAGACAATTTTTCTCATAACTAGGTTTAACGTAGGGGACACTGTACTGTGGGTTTGCATCCTCAAAGAAGAGTGTTAGAGGAGCAGAGAAGGTAGACTATGATTAAAACCATGCTGTGGCTAACCTCTCCTCTTTCCCTATCCAGGCTCAATATTTTTAGGCCCATCAAGGTTTGCTGTTGAATCATTTTGGTCATGTCCAACTTTTCATGAGCCAATTTGAGATTTTCTTGTTAAAGATATTGGAGTGGCTTTCCATTTCCTTCTTCAGATCATTTTACAAATGAGGAAACTTAGGCAAACAGGTGATGAAGCAACTTGCCCAAAGACACACAGCCAGTACATGTCTGAATCCACATTGAACTCAGGTAGATAAGTCTTTCTGACTCCTGGCTGGGCTACCTATCCACTGTGCCACCTAGCTGCCACCTAGGCATCAAGGGTTTACTTGACTACAGCCTTGATCTCCTTCTCTGAACCCCTATAGCAGCAGTTCATAGTGCTTGTGGGTTGTGACCCCTTTGGGGGTTGCCTAAGACCATCAGAAAACACATATTTCCGATGGTCTTAGGAACCGAGACACCACTCCTCTATCCATCTTCAGGTGGGTCCACCCACATGCAGACATGCCTACATACGAGTATTAAAGGGTCGTACCATTAGAAAGGTTGAGAACCACTGCTTTAGTCCATAAGGATTTTAGTTTTCTCATCTCTAAGTGGAGAGGCTTGGGGAAAAAATGATTCCTAATGTTCCTTCCAGCTCTAACATTCTAGGGTTCCAGGAAGCCTCATTTGTCAGGGTCCAGTTGCCAGTGTGTACACACCTATCAGTGCAGAGCAGAGTACAGTTGAGCTAAGACTCATTAATAGAATATTATATTATTAATAAAATAACTTAATTTAATTACAATTATATGTTATAATATATCAATACATTGTATAAATTATAGTAATTCTATGAATAAACTGTGATAATAGAATATTCTGCATTTATAGAAATCTAATTTAATTAACATGGCATGAGATGGCATCATTGTTTTCAACCACCACGTCACACTGCTGGCTTACAATGAACTTGAGATAGTGTATTTATGCCTCAAATAGACAAACACTGCAAATCAAAGTTCGCCTTATTGTTTTGTTGACTGTTGACTATACTTAAGAAAGTCATGGAGAAAATGTTAATAATGCAGACTGAACTTAAAAGGATAGCAGGCATACTTTTTTTCCCCCAGACAGTCAGTTGTTACACATTTACCAGCACATAACTGACTTGTAGTCAACTTAAATTCTAGTTTTTTTTCACATAAACAGTTACCAAGTTCGGTCTTCCCAGCCGACTGCTTAATCTAAATGCAAGACGACCCACGTTTGTCTTTCTCCACTTTTGTCTTATTGGGGTTGGTCCAGCATTCCAACCTATAAACGTCTTTTTGAATTTTGATTCTGTCACCTCTCATGTTAGCTATGCTCTTCAGCTTTGTGGCATCTGAAAATCTTGATATACACTGTTTAGTTGTTGATTATAAGGTTGAACACAGCATGTCAGCTCTTTAAGAATGGACACCATGTTTTATCATTCTTTTGTGCCTAGCACAGCATAGAATTCAAATACTGATCGACCATCAATGTTCTGTTGGTCAATTCTGTTGGTCAACAATGCTGTTCTGCTGGTCAGTTGTTTCAGTCACGTCTCACTTTTGTGACCCTATTTGGGTTTTCCTGCTAAAGGTAATGGAGTGGTTTATCATTTCCTTCACCAGCTCATTTTACAGATGAGGAAACTGAGGCAAATAGGGTTAAATGACTTGCCCAGAGTTGCATAGCTAGTAAGTGTCTAAGGTCACACTTGAACTCAGATCTTCCTGACTCCAGGTTCAGTGCTCTATCCAGTATGCCACCAAGCTGCTCTATAGATTGGATTATAATGTAGGTTAAATGAAAACAAGTAGTTTTATGAGGCAAGACAATACAGTAGAAAGCCATAGAAGGCAAGGCAATATAATAGAAAGAATATTAGCCTGGAGTCAGAGGAAACGCATTC
>CM053580.1:243052084-243071243 GCA_028627135.1 Pseudochirops cupreus | reverse complement strand
ATGATGATGATGATGATATCTCCAGGAACAATCATTCTGGTTTTTGGCACTTTAAAGTTTCCAAAGTGCTTTACACAATTTCAGTTAGTCCTCACTACAGCCTTGTAAAGTAGTTGCTCTTATTATCCCAGCTCAGGAAACTGAGGCTTGGAGAGGTTAAGTGACTTGCCCAGGGTCACACAGCTAGTAAATATATGAATCAGGTTTTGAACCCAGGCCAAGGTAATTTGAAATGGCAAGACCAGCAGTAACTGGGGGAAATAAAGGCAAACTTTTTTAAAAATTAATTTGCATTTTGTAAAATGATCAGAAAATACTCATTTTGTTATTTTTTCTACCAAACATTAGTGAGAAAAGCCCATAATTCCTGGGTGATGACTATCTAATATATCACCTAAGGGAAATGCTGTGCATTGTGCTATCCCACATCAGTAGATTGTGAAAAGAAAATATTCTCAAAGTATTTCTACTTGGGTGAAGATAATCCACATTCACCTCTGTCTCAAGATAAGTTGCTTTTTCACACCTTAACTTTTGAGAAAGTCCAGATTTACCTATACTCCCTCCCCTAAGACCTGAACTTATGATTTAGAGCAGGAGAAAATAAAATTATTTCTAAGGTTCTTCCAGCTCTAAAATCCCACATTTAGGATTTAACCCCCTCATTTTAGAGATGGGAAAACAGGCTCAGAGTTGAACTGATTTGTCCAAGACCATGCAGGACCAAGTGGAGGAAGAGGATTCAAAGGTTCAAATGTCTGCTTCAGAACATTGGAAAAAGCATACAATTGAAAAAAGCATACAGAACATTGGAAAAAGCATAGAATTTGGGGACAATTTCTGCAATGTTTTTACTTTGTTCACCACCCTCACCGTCACTGTTACCACTTTGCTTCAGCTGTTCCTCAGTAATAAAAGAATAGTTGGACCATCTTTTTATTTTTTTCTCCAATAATCCCCCCTTTTCCTATGTGGGTCAGGGGTTGGAACCTTTTAAAACTTGTGCCAAGCTATGACCCACTTTTGTGGCATTAGGGGCTGGGAGATGGGAGGTAGAGGAAGAGAAGAAAAGGCCAATTGTCCAGTCATTGATTGGCAGTTGGAGCAGAGAATTTACACCTGTTCTTGATTCTTCCAGCTGGCCTGCTGGAAGCAGTCCTTCTGGTGCAGAGGCCAGGGCAGTGAGCCCAATAGCAGCAAAAGTATCTTCTGCCAAAGAAATTGGGGGTACATGTCCCATCTTTGAAAAGCAAACCTTCTTTCTTTTCAAAGAAATACATATAGTTACATCTGAACCTGCTATGATTCAGCACCCAAAATTCAGATAATCTTTTTCCCATTATTTCATGTGCATGGTAATTGGATATTTCCACATTATGAAGATGTTAGGTATAAGATTATACTCTGCTGGTCTTCTAGTTACTTAGGCATGCCATGGGGTATAATATTGGGTTAGCAATTTCATTTTCGCACAGCTCTAGATATTCATGGCATCATGGCAAGGCATTTTGGGGTAAGTGATTGTTACTTTCCCTCCCTTTCCCATCTGATCAAATTTTAATTCTTATGTTAAAAAAAGTATAATGTTATGCTGCAGGAAACATTGAGATGCCCTATGTGGGGATGATGGTTTCTTGAAAGGCATTTCTTTTCCCTCTTGCCTTCTTCTCCACTCTCTATCCTAAACTATGGATAGTTGCTGATCTTGCCTATAACAAGGAGGTAGGGGCATGCTGTTTCAATTTCTATAGCTCTCACAGTGAGTCTCTTGAGCCCATAAAAGGCTGAGCAGATCATAGGATCATGCTGCTCTCTGCTACCTTGTATCACTTCCTACCCCAAACTCTAAGCTTGACACTCAGAGAACTTCTCATAATCAGCATCAGCTGGATCATTTAAAGACCTTTTCTCTTTTATTAATGAATTTTACTCTAATGGAGGAGAGGAAGGTTCCTTCCATCCTTTATTACTTCAAGTAGCCTGGAATCCAGGCAAGTACCAAATGCAGCTGTTGACAAGTCAAGATGAAATAATGCCTGTCACATCTCGCCTAAGGGGCAAAGTAACTTCCAACTAATTTAGAAGGAAAAAGTTGGCAGAACAATGTACCATTAAAAAAAATCTTTCTCCATTGCCCCCAAATGAGTAATTTAAACAAAAATAACACCTGGCAAGCAACACTGTTCAATTCTCAGAAATCAAGATGCCAAACTGAAGACCTACCAAGGAAGACAGAAGCTGCATAACTACAGATGCAAAGGGAGAGATCTGTAAATTATTGGACTACAAAAATTGTTCCACATGTCATTTGCCTTTCAGATAGCTCTCTACCTAAAGTCCAATCTCACCAGCCTTTGTAATATGAAACCTACTGTAGATAAGACAAAATATACAGATAGTCTGTTTTGGAGCAGGATATTAAATTGGTTCCAGAAACCAAGTTACATGACAAACAGTTTAATGGCATTGCTAAAAATGGAAGATTTAATTTCATAATTATCCATTATTAATGGAAAGAAAATCAAACAGATTCTGAATAAGTTTTTGCCATCAGCATGTGGCAATCTCATGTTAATATTTTGGAGGGCAGAAATCTCAGGCAATTTTATTGACCTTTTAACTACAGAATATAATTTCAAAGCTGGTTACAGAAAGAAAAAAGACTGTAGAGGTGACTGATTTTTCTTGAAAGCTTTTGCAATAAAGAAACATGTTAATAGGTTAAAAGAAGTGCCCAATTTACCTTCATAGCTGAGTCAAGAAGAAGAAAAGTTAATTCTAAAGATTAAGGCACTAATTATTCCTCATTTCAAAGATAACTTTCAGCTATACGCTCACAATTGTGAAATAACTTTTTAAAAAGTTAATTTAATCTTTAAAAGAACTCTAAGTTACTGCTATTTTTCAAAGAAAGATTTCTAAAATATTTGTGAAACATATTACAGGCAAAATAATCCAGTAAGCAACATTCCCATGTGAAAGGGAATCATTTTCCTGAAATCAGGAATGAGTTAAGCATCAGTTATAGCATATCACCCAGTTACAGAAAGACTTAAGAGAAATAGAACGTAAATAGGATGTGACTAGAACATTTTAGAACTATTATCTGAACAGTCAAGAAACTTCTTTTCTTCTGTACTTACAGTCTTTAAATACAAGATCTGGGTCTCTGTGAGGCAAGACTTGGGCAATGATGTGTTTCAGGGATTCCAAGGTTCTATCCATGCTGGCTCTGCCTTTTCGAGACTGCACGCACAAAGTGTCCTCATGCCTGAATTATTCCAGCCCTGTACTGAATTTGTGCAGTTCATTGATGCACTGGATTACCAAAGAATCTCTTTTAACATCTGCCAATCAGACATTGCCCAGAACCTAAAGACCTCTCAGTGGGCCCTCCTCCCTGGCTCACTTATCTTTGTTTTATGCTGAGCTAATTAGTTGCAAAGGCTAGCTGACAGGCTAGTTCCTACTGCTTCCTTCTGTTAAACACACCCACCTACAGGCTAGCTGCGGAAACTAATCATGTGAAAGGCTTTCCCCTTTCCTTCCAAATATTGCCTGAATGGACTGAAGCAGACTGATTTTGGCTTTTTGTTGTTGGTGCTTAATTGTGGTTCTACTTCCTGCTCCTCTTTCCTCCGGAGTCTGAAAACAAGATGTAAGATTTCTCAACTCAACTCATTACATATCAAATATAAAAAGTTCCTTCCCGCGAGGATGAGCATAATAAATATAGTCCTTCAACTTCTCATTTTGTAAAGGACTATTAAATGTAAGCTAAATGGGGCAGTTAGGTAATTCAGTAGACAGAGTGCTGGGTCTGGAGTCAGGAAGACACATCTTCCTGAGTTCAAATCTGGTCTCAGATACCTCCTAGCTGTGTGACTCTGGATGTCACTTAACTCTGCCTCAATTTCCTCTTCTGTAAAATGAACTGGAGAAGGAAATGGCAAACCACTCCAATATCTTTGCCAATAAAACCCCAAAGGGCATCACACAGAGTCAGATGTGACTAAAATGACTCAACAACAACTAAATTTGGTAAACAATAGGGTAATACTTGCTGTCTGAATTCATAAAAATCAATCACAGAAGCCAAGTTTTCCCACCCTAACCATAATCACTTCTGATGGCTATGGCAAGGATGGATAACAGCTGGACTTGTCTCACCACTGGTCAGGGTGTATTTTTCTCTCCTATTAACCCTTTAAAGGGAAATCCATTCACTAACCTCCCTACAACTATTTAGAATAATTCATAGGTTCCCAAAGTGGGCGATACCGCCCCCTGGGGGGTGCTGGAATGGTGGAGGGTAGTAGTAGCCTCTGGTGCAATTGGGGGGTGTTGAATAAAAATAAGAAGGTAGTGGAAGCATAAGGAAAGAAGAGAAGAAAATTCTGAAAAACTATTTGCACATGTTTCATCTGTTGTGTAAAAGAGTTAAAAGTCATAGTGATTACACTATTTTCCAAATAAAAATACAAAACGCAAGTTATAACCGATCAGTGGTCAAGTAGCCAATAGGTGCCAGCAAGTGTCAGCAGGCCAGCACATCATGAATTGTTGGGAAGTCCAGCATGTATTGGCAGAAAAATATACATGTAATGACTTGTTTACAATATGATACTATACGGTTATATGATACAATATTGCATGATCAAAATTTCAATGCAAGAAAAAAAACCCCACAAATTTACAAGAAGTTGTTAAATTTAAGATGCATCATTAAAAAAATTTTTTTTTGAAATAACATAAATTTGGGGCACCGAGTAGTTTTTTTTTTAAGAGGTCAGTAGGTCAAATAAGTTTATAACTTTCATCTTCTCACTTTCACAAGGATGACAATTTTTGTGTGTGTGTGTTTTTGGAGAAGACAGGGTGATTGGGATTAAGTAATTTGCCCAAGGTCACACAGCTAGTAAATGTTAAGTGTCTGAGGTCGCATTTGAACTCAGGTCCTCCTGACTCCAGGGCCGGTGCTCTATTCACTGCACCACCTAGCCACCCCAAGGACAACACTTTCTAAAGAGGATTTATAAATCTGAGAAATTGAGAAGAGTAAGTAGGATGTATTTTGAAAGGAGTTCGTGAAAATGATATGAAGCTCTGAAAATTACAGATCGTTTGAGTCAGTAGAGAGAAATCCCATCTTCCTTATCCTGTGTTGTATACCTCACGTAACAGTCCACTTAGCAAAAATCTGACTGAGAAAGGAAGAAGAGGGCTTTGACATTATGTTGAAGCAGGAAGGATCTGGGATTGACAAAAACATGTAAAACATTGGAACAGGGGTGGGACCTGTTCAAGTGCAGCCCTTGACTGTGAATCCAAGGATTCACTCAAGTCATTTAACACTTTGCCTCGGTTTCCTTATCTGTAGAATGAACTGGAGAAGGAAAGGGCAAACCACTCCAATATCTTTGCTAAGAAAACCCCAGATGGGGAGAGAGTTGGACATGATTAAAACAATTAAACAACAACAAATTAAGATTTTAATGCTACTTGTGGAAAACACATGCTTATAGCACCTAATGAGTGCACCTTCTTTCCTGAGCATACATTTCCCAAATGATAGTTCACATACTTCTTGAGTATAGGCCAGCCCTGATTTAACAGGTACAATCCTCGGAGTCACCCACTGTCCTAGGCTGAGGATCTTCCTTTTTTTCTTAAAGAGACAACAGCATCTCAACTGAGCTTGCAACTGGGGCTGAAGAAAGAAGTAGTAGAGACTGCAGCACCCATTGAAAAGCGAGACAAGAGAGTAAAGCAGATGAATCCATGAAACAGAGATGCAATACCCTATGAAGATGAAACCAAGCCTAGTGGCAGACGGATACTACCCTCAGCAGTGAATCTCATTGGGATTCTACAAAGCAAGAAATGACATTAAGGTCCTGCAGTTCTGAAGTCGTGCATTGCCTTTGTCACATATATTCCCTGTGTGTGTGTGTGTGTGTGTCTCACTCCTATTGTACATTAAGT
This sequence comes from Pseudochirops cupreus, assembly GCA_028627135.1. NCBI lineage: Eukaryota > Metazoa > Chordata > Mammalia > Diprotodontia > Pseudocheiridae > Pseudochirops > Pseudochirops cupreus. Next base: position 243,065,258 of record CM053580.1, on the reverse strand, counting down.
GTGTGCCAGTTCTTGCTATGTCATTTAAATAAATTCCTTTCTAAGAGCTAATTGAGACGACTGGCTGATTTTTCATGGGAAGCATAAGTGGGGGCTCATGAGCTATACTGTTAGAAGTACAGACCCATAAAGTTATCCCTAGAAGCTGAAAAGCAACCACCTTCCGAGGACCATGTGGAATGATGAGTTAGAGTAGTAGACCACAAGGGGTATTTGAATATTTTAAAAATATATTGTGGGATTGTGTTAAAAAGATGGATGATGCTGAAAAATAAGGAAAACTCCATAGCAGAGGAGTTTGGTTGCTGGGTGAACATCATTTTCTACAGGCTATAGAGTCATCAGACACATTGATGTGTCTCCCATTACCAGTGTAACTAATGCCTGGTCAACAAGTTATTAAAATGAGCCATCCTGGTTGCTGCTACTGACACATGACAAAAATATGACTGATTTCCCCTGCAAGGTCCTCAGAATTCGTTCTCTCTAAAAAAGGCACATATTATGTGAGTGACTATACTAGAAACACAAACACAGCCCTGTAAAGTTCAGACTTAGGTAAACATCAAGACCTTTGATGATTTGATGTCATTGAGGAATCTCACACTTGGGGAAAAGAAAAGGAATTCTGGGAAATATGGATTTCACAGAATTAGACATTGGAGGCTATCCTGTTCCAAATTCAAACCCTAATACTTTAGCAGTTTTCCTTTGGAAAACTTCTACCTTGGCATCTCCCAATAAGCAACTCAAGGAGAATTTTCACCTGCAAGTCCCACTGTCAGACTGCTTAGGAAAAACAAACAGTGTGGTTTCTCATCTTTCTTTTTGATGGAAGCAGTACAGTGAAGTGAGAAATCACTGGACAGTCTGTCTTGTGTTCTGAGACACAACTGAAACAACTGAACAATAAATACATTGAAGAACACATGCCAATCTGAACTGATAGAGTTTCCTTACATGTAGCCCCCTATAATAACGAAAGAAAAAGTGTGAAAGTAGAATCAATGGCTAAGAACAGAAAATAGGAAACATTTAGCATAACAGTGGATGGCTCACTGAGAAGGGGCAAGAAAAAGGATTTGGGGGAAATGATGGTGATGTTAAAAGGAAAGATGTCAATAAAATTAAATTTTAAATTTTAAAAAATTTAAAATTAAAACCAAAGCAGTGGATACCCTGAAACAAAATGATTAAGAGAGAGTTCATATTTACCTAGTTGCCCTTGATGAATTAAAGTCCTCTGCACCAGGTGAACCACAGGAGAGGTATCAAACTTATGGCCTGAGGGCTACAAGCAGCCTACAAAATTCCAGTTCAGCCTGAATCAGATTAAAATGTAATTGGGGGTGCAGCTAGGTGGTGCAATGAATAGAACACTAGCCCTGAGGCTGGAGTTCAAATCCAGCCTCAGATACTTGACACACTTTCTAGCTGTGTGACCTTGGGCAAGTCACTTAACCCAAGTGCTTTGCCTTCTCCCCTTCAAAAAAAAAAAACCAAAAAGCAAAATGTAATTAGGAAATGTTTAACAAAATAAATAAAATATAATACAACATACATCATGTTAATTTGTGGTTTTATAAAGTTAATGTGCAGGGATACAGTTTCTATTTGAGTTTGACACCACTCAACTACATCATTAGATAACGAAAGAGCTGGCAAATATGATTGCCAGGACACTATCAGTGGTATTCAAAAGATCATGAAAAATGAAGGAAGGAGGTTCCACAAGATCAGGAGAGGGCAAATGTCCTAATTTTCCAAAAATTGAAGAGAATAGTGTCTACAAACTAAACCAGTGAGCTGGACTTTGGTTCTTGGAAATATTCTAGAATTGATCAAAGGGTGAGCATTCATAAAGGGAAGTCATGATTACAAAGAACCAGCTTGGCTTCAAGGTCATGCCAGATGAATCTTATCACATTATAGGTCATGCCAGATGAATCCTATCACTGAGAGGTCCTAAGGAAGCAGTTCTAGAGAGGCTTCTGCCGTTAGGGCTAAAGTTGTCTGTTTTTTCCAAAAGGGCACAGTAGCACTCCAACTGAACACAGTAACATTCCACTGAACCTGAAGCTGGGAGTGCTGGAAACATCGAAAAGTGAGCCCAGGGAATTTATCTACCCATCTAAAAAAGATTCCATGCCTTTTGAGACTCCAGTCCCAGTTGCTGAATAACTTGTTTGGTCCCATCAGCATCAAATAAACCTGTCCAGTAGAGATGCCATGCCCTGTGAAGAGAAAGCCCAGGTAAGACCCTTATCCATTTGAGAAATTGTGCTATGTGGGGAACTGGCCTATTCTAGCTGTGGAGAAATTTGTCCATCATTGATACCACTATCTTGTCTGGTAGAATAGGGTTTTTCAAACTTTTCCCACTCTCAACCCCTTTTCCTGTAGTATCTGTTGGTGTTGTGGCTTGAGGGCACGTCCCTTTCAAAGTGCACGTGCTTTATGTTCAGTACCAAGGCTGTTGTGAAGTTGCCCTGCAACTGTCAGACTCATTAAGTGTACGATTTTTAATTAACTTTTTTTTGTTGCATGTTCAGAAGAAACCTTTTACTGTGGCCAAATTTTTCTCTACCCCACTCATATGGGTTCTTGATCCAGTTTAAGAAACACTGGGTAGAGAACTTCATGAGAATTCTCTGAGAAAGAAAGAATGTTGAGACCCAGATATTCTGGAATTCTGAATTGCCTTAGCCACATATGTTCCCTACATATGTGTATGGGATTTAAAACTGTATTTTAAGTTTGTGCCTCCTCTTCTCATTCCATGTATCTTTGCAGGAGCATGTGCCTCAGGTTTTTGGAAAAATGTTTTGATACTACTGTTGCAGTCTAGGGGTGCTAGGAACCTTGAAATGCAAAGGTACAGGGTGGGGGTCTCCCTCAAAAGAATTCAACCACTCAATCCTTTTTTCAGTCCAAGTAGTGAGTTTATTAGGATACTGGTTGGGTGGACAAAATTTCTAGTAAATCTGCAGTATTTGTGACACCAATACAAGTGTGCCAGATTTTAAGAATCTTTGCATCTTTTGAGGATAAAATTGGTACTTTTATAAAGACCATGGGAAGATCTATATGGGATTAAGGAGTGGCAAGTAGCCTGGGGTGGGCCAGGTAGAGACAACAAGACCCATGTGAAAGGGTGGTTAAAAGATTATCCACTGGGATGGGCCTGGTACCTCAGGGGAACCCAGGAATAAGGGTTCAGGGGCCAAGTTCCTGAAATTTGTGGGAAAGTTCAGGGGCTTTTCCTTTTAGGGGTGCAGCTCGAATCCCATTACCATCACTATCGTTCTTGCAATGCCATTTGAGTGTCTTTTCTAAGAGCTTTTTGAGTCTACTGACTAATTGTTAATGGGAAGCACAAGGGTAGGGGCTCATCAGCTTCATACAATGTTAGGAGCAGCCAGTCACTCACCGGGTTGCCTCTATATACAAGTAGGAATTTTAAGTAACTTTGTAGAATTGTTTGTGAGTAATACGGATGAAGGTTACAAAAGTTACAAAAATAACTATACCCCATGAATTATCAAAAACAAAGGGGAAAAAAGAGCACTTTTCATAGACTTTCATAGCAGCATTATTTTGTGATTATAAAAATCTCAGAAGAAGCTTAAACGTGAACAAAGGAGTGATTAAATAAATTACTTTACATTAACGTAGCATCAGAGTCAACAAGGCATAAAGGATAGAAAGCTGGCTCCTGCATCAGAGTGGAGGTCCCCTATGAAGTTGCTAAAGAAGGCATAAAGGGGAGATTGGAGACAAAGACAAACTTTTCTTACTTGCTCAGGGTCAGCCCTGTTTACCTTCAACTGGGCAGAGACAAATAGAAGCTGAGCTGAGGTATTTTTGTTATGCTCAAGGCCAGGAATTCTTGCCACTCTACTTCACATGATTTATGAAGATTTTAAAAAGATGGATATAGCAGACAGATCTTATTTAACCATTCCCCTATTGTGGGATAGTTATGCTATTCCCAGGGAATTGATTAATTTAAATATCCCATACTTGTGAAGCCGTACTGCAAAAGTACAGATTGAAGACTTTGAATATATCAGCGTTTAAGGACAAACAAGTAGCAGAAAATGGGGGGAGGGGACCCAGAAAATTCCTAAATTAGCTTATCTATATATAGAAGAAACTTTATTATCTCTGTCTTGTGTATTTTGAAAATACAAGAATATCTCTGCCTCCTTATTTTGAAAGAAAGGGAACAGAAGGATTTCCTGGGTTAATTTCTCCACCCCTCCCCCCCCCCTTTTATCTGTGGATAAAACTGGAATCTCTTAAATTCCTGAAGATTTTAAGAACCTCAATCAGACTACAATTTGTCTTTGGGAGGGCAGACATAGGGTTAACTCTCTAGTAAGGGAGCCAAGTACTAGAAAGCCTGGCTGGCTGCATATACATAATAAAGGTAGGAATGTGGCTGGACTGAGGGAAGATAAAGACCTTGCCCTCTGGGCTAGGTTTTATTTCAGTCTCTCACAGTGGGGTCTCCTTCACCCCAGCACTTTACAACTCTTCTGTTTGGGTGAAAAGAATCATAGAACCATAAGTTTAGAGCTTCTCCTTCACCCTAGTACTTTCCAATTCTTTTGTTTAGGTGAAAAGAATCATAGAACCATAAGTTTAGAGGTAGAAGATGCCTTAGACCTTGTCTAGTACAATTCCTTCATTTTGTAGATGAGGAAATTGAGACCCAGAGATGTAAAGTTACTTTTCTTACATCCTCATGTAGTAAATAATTGAGTCAGAATTTGAACTCAGACCTTCTCACTACAAATTATCCATAAGGTAAGAGAAACTGGGAATCCAGACTCTGAGAGCTCAATAGATGCTGGTTAGGTGTAGTCTGGCCAACGGAAACTAATAGGGGAGACTTAGAGAATGCCCATGTTAAATGAGAAAAATGATCTCCAATGGAGAGACAAATTTCAGAAAGTTTAGTTTAAAAAAAATTAGTTTGAGCCCAAGGGCACTAGTAGCTGGAAGTGACAGCCCTGGTATCTAGATCTCCTCAGCTGCCATCATCCCTCTGTCAATCATTCTCAGATCTACTATTGAAACCCTATCTCTCTCCTGAACTGCCTGTTAGACATCTTGAAATGGATGCTTTGTTGTTGTTGGTCAGTTGTTTTTCAGTCACAGCTGACTCTTCTTGACCCCATTTGGGGTTTTCTTGGCAGAGAAGTGCCCTCTTTCAGTCCAACTAGTGAGTTTATTAAGACACCTGTTGGATGAGCAAGATTTCTAGTGAGCCTTCGGTATTTGTGACGCCAATCCAAGGGAGCCAAATTTTAAGAATCTGGGTAATTGGTGAGGGTAAAATTGATAAGGTAAGAAAGACTGTGGGAAGATCTGGATGGGATTAAGGAATGGCAAGTAGCCTGGGGTTGAAGAGGTGCTGAATGACCTATGTAATATATTTTGGGGTAACTTTATGATTTTATTCATTCAGTTTTGTGTTAAGCTGTAAAAGCCACATTTCTTAACTCTTTCTCCCCTTCCCCCAGCTTTCCCTGCCCCAGCCTAGAGGTATTTCCTTTAAAACCAATAACTCTTCATTCAAGGTACTACCTCCTTTTGTCCTAGCAAACCAAACCCATCCACTTGCAAATCAGGAAATCAGGATGAGTGCATCTCATTTAACTTGACTTCAAATCTGACCGCTGGTTGACCTTATGATGTTTCAGGGCTCAAACCGCCCCCCCCTTCCCTCCTGCTGTTTGTCCCAGTGTATTATGGGTAAAACACATGCGCAGTTAATGTCAAGGGTACATGTCCCTTTAAGTATTAACTATTCCCTGGTCCCCCCACCTTTGTACACCTCATTAGCCTAATGAACTTGTGACTGACAGCTTTGTATCTTTAAAAATGCCTCTCTGGCCCTTAGAACTTCGCAGATGGCCCATTCTAGTAGATGGCCCATTCTAGTAGATGGCTTTCTCCAGACTTTTCTAGCAGGTCAGGTAGGCATTCTAGCAGGCCATCTGGCAGCTGCAGGGCGTCACGCTTCCAGACTTTCTCTGACTCCCCCCATTGCCCCTTGCGAGCATTTCCTAGCCAGGTTTCCTCACCCTACCTCTTTTGTCCTGTGAATCAATAAACTTTTGTAAATCTACCAAAAGACAGCTGAGCTGATAATTCTTTTCAGACACGAACTTAGAAAGGATTTCTCATTAGAAATCTCCCTAAAACCTATCCCTCATCAGGGTGGTGCCAGGTGCAGACAATGGAAGGTGTTAAGTGGCAGGAGAGCCCCACTAAAAGGGCAGTTAAAAGGATTATTGACTATTCAACTTTATTTATTTATTTGCTATTTGGAGAGCAACTGGGGCTAAGTGACTTGCCCAAAGTCACTTGGCTTGTAAGTGTTAAGTGTCTGAGGCCAGATTTGAACTCATCCTCCTGACTCCAGGGCCAGTGCTCTATTCACTGTGCCACCTAGCCATCCCTATTCAACTTTAAATTAAATAAAATTAAATTTAAATGAAAAGGATTATTGATTATTGACAGAGATGTGGGTTCAGGGGCTTTGGGCTCCAGGTCCCAAAGACATGATCTTTTCCTTTTAGGGGTTCATCATTAGTGCCCCGTCATCCCCTCTTCCTAACTTCCCTGTTACTAGCCATTGTATCACCATTCTCCCAGTCACCATATTCAAAACTTAGATATTATCTTCAGTTTCTTACTCTCTCTTAGCCCCCCCATATCCAGACAATTGTCAGGTCCTGTTGTTTCTAGCTTCACGACTTCTTTCATATAGCCCCCTTCCCTCCTCTGACACTGCTTTAGTATACTCCTTTGTCACCTCATGCCTGGGTTATTCCAGTAACCTCTGCTTAGTCTCCCAGCCTCATCCTCCCTCTTCCATCCATTATCTACTCAACTGATAAGGTAGTTTTCCTAAAGCACAGGTCTGGGCATGTCACATCCCACAACACCCTCCCTAATACCTCAATAAATGCCAATAATTCTCAGTTAACTCCAGGATCAAATATAAAATCCTCAGGCTTTTAAAGTCTGTCATGACTTGGTTATCTTCCTACCTTTCCAGCTTTTTTACACCTCACTCTGTACAGGTTTGGGGGCTTAGAGGTGCTTGAGACCCGAAAATACCAACCCGTTGGGTCCTGCCAAATGAATTTGACTCAAGCCTTCTCTTAACCAAAGTAAAACAAAGTTTAAAGATTCGCCATAATTGGGATGAAAAATAAAATTCATCCTTAATTCAATAAAAAAATAAACACAGAGATCTCTTAGGATAAGAACAGGAGTTTATTCTCTTCTCTGAGAGAAGAGGGCAGTCTTCCCCATGACTCATCATGAAGGAGAGGCATGTTACAAAAGACAGTGCAAGAATATATACCCTAATGCGGTCAAGCCCCCTTCCTGACTGTCTCCTTTCTCCTTGGTTGAGAGGCAGACTTAGTCTTGGGACCAAATTCTTTCCCAAATGGTCAATTACAGGGAAGCCCTTGACTATCTCAGTAGCTGAGAAATAGGTTTACAAAGTACAAGGATGCTGACTGACAGCAAGGAAAGGGGCAGGAATGGTTCTGAAGCAAGGGAGGAGGAGTGAGCCTGGGCTGTCCCTGACTCCCACTGGCCGGGGTGAGGGGCCCACTGAGGTGGGGAAAGCAGAGAAAAGAAACGAAAGAAATGCTGATTGACAACAGCAATGGAGGAGGAAGAAAGAAGATAATCCCAAACTGCCTGAGTTTTCACTCTCCCCATACAGTAGACTCTTAAGGAGCTTAAGTATTTGTGATGCTTATATTGGACAAGTGGGTCAGAACAATCTGATACAGAATGAGTCTTCACTAGATTGAATGTTGGTGCCTTCATGGAGGCAAGATGGATCTCATATAAAGAAAGACTGTGGGAGGGGCATAGGGGTGGTCTAGAGGAGGAGTTTGGGGAGGGTCTTGAGGAGGGGTCAAAGGAAGATCTTGAGGTCAGACTCCAGGAATGGGATTAAGGGTGGGAAATAGCTGGAGGCTACCTGGAGATGATAGACAATGGAGGGCTAGGCTAGGTCAAGAGTAACAAATTTGGGCCTAGCAATAAATGGAAGGCTTATGATCTCAAGCAACTGCCTCATCAAGTGGGAAGATTCCAGGGGGTTCCCAGAGCCTGTACCCCATTAACTCCCCTTCATATGTGCTGCATTCCAACTTTCTTTAAATTCTAGCTAAACCCCAATATTCTGCAAGATGCTTTTCCCAAGCCCCATTAATGCTAGTATCTCCCTCTACCAGCATTGATCATTTCCAGTTTTTCCTATAGCTATCACCTGTACAAAGTTGTTTGCATGTTGTCTCTCCCATTAGATTGCGAGCAACTTGAGAGAAAGAATTATTTTTTGTTTTTCTTTGTGTCTCCAGCATTTAGCACAGTGCCTGGCAATTTAATAGATGCTTGTTGACATGACTTGTTTTGTAAATACTGTGAAAAGAACATAAAGACTATCCCTTGATCAAAAAAGGAGAGTTTCTTCTCCTTCCCCCCCCTGCCCCCAAGGCCTTTTCTGGTCTGTGGCTGAGTGTGTATTAAGAGTAACTATTTGCTAAAGAGGCTATAAAAAACCTCTGTCTTTGAACTAAAAGAACATGGTAGAGCACTTTTTGACGACTCTGATATTAACCCACCATCCAAGGACACTAGCTGAAGCTAGAAACAAGAAGGTCTGTAACCACATGCTCAGTGATTTATGCTTGAGAAAATCCAAAACCAACAAGGGGACCAGAGAAGCAGCTTACAGAAAGTAAAACGTGTCTTATGTCCACAAAGAGATTGTTAAAATAAATTTTCATCTGGGCCTTGCCTTCATTAATGCAGCAAACTGAGGAAGACAAAGTTAAAAGAAGTTTATTCAACCTTCCAGGTCAGTAAGCATTGGGTGGGTCTGTTCCATTTGAGCTGTGTTCTACCTTTTACAGACAGGAGGAAGCAATTTCCCTATAGGGTAAAGGTATATGGATTGGATGGGCAGCTAGGTGGTGCCATAGTGGATAGAGTGCTGGGCTTGGAGTCAGAAAGACTCATTTTTCTGAGTTCAAATCTGACCTCAGACACTTCTAGATATATGATCTTGAACATATCACTTAAACTTGTTGGCCTCAGTTTCCTCATCTGTAAAATGCGCTGGAGAAGAAAATGAGAAACCACTCCAGTATCTGTGCCAAGAAAACCCCAAGGTCACATAGCTAGTTAAGTGTCTGAGGCCAGATTTGAACTCAGAAAGATGAGTCTTCCTGACTTCAGAACCAGCACTCTATCCATTACAACCTACCTGCCTCAACTGCTACATACTCAAAGTTTTAAACAAGGTTTTAAAAGGGAGTCACTCAGACTGGCAGCACAAATAACCGACTGTGCACAAGATAATGTGTCTGGGCAGGGGGACTCTGAGGAGGGGGCCCATTGAGTACCGTGCAACCCCCTCAGAGGTTGGTGGGCTATAGCATTGGAGGAATGTTGTTGCCCCTCAGTGAGTGTGGTAGGGCCATTTATGTTCATTACTTGTGTATTCCTTCGTAAATTTTTCCCACTCATGCCCATTCTTCCTACTTTTGTGGGAGTGTGCCCCAAGTTTATGGAGAGACATTTGATTGCTTCTTTTCTTACTATGCTATTTCAGTAAATGCTTTTGCTTTGAACTAATTGTGCCCTCTAGCTGATTTTTAAAAATAAATACATTAGTGGGGGTTCATGAGCTATGGTTTTGAGTAGATGCAGACATATGAAATACCTTGAACTTGGTATTATATAAGACACTGCCTTCTCTGGGAGATGCATGTTATGAGTTGAGAGTGCCCCTCATACACTTACAAACACAGTCAACCAGAATGTCCCTCTTCTGAGCATTCTGGTTAGCTGAGTTTTTATTCTGCTACACAAATTTGATTTGGAGATCTTGGATACAAACCTGATGCAATTAGTGGTAATATGTGTATTATAATAGCAGATAATTTGGTTTTGTGAAAAGTTGTTTATGAGGACATTTTACAAGGTTTGACTGAAATGAGAGTTTTACCTTATTTGATTGATTTGATTCTATTTAAGGCAGGGAATTTGGCTCTGTTTGGACCAGGAAATGTGGATATTGTAATTAAAAATATACTGAAGGATAATAACAAATCATTAGTACATGTTTTAGAGTAGGTAGCTGTAGTATAATAAATGGAAAATTTTTCAGGAATTTAGCTTGGCCTGCTTATGTCCCAGAACTTATTCTGAAAATGATAGTGACTTCTCTAACAGCTCAATTTACTATGATCTTTACATAAATATTCACCGTAATGGTGAAAGATTATCCTTCATTTTCTGTTTCTCAGTCTCTGATCTTGCCTCTATGTTTCTTTCTCTCTTCCTCTTTCTGTCTCTCTTCTTTTATGTAAAACATGAATATAAAATAAGTATATGGATTTACATTCATGGCTTGTACATTCAATTCCATTGTTATATGATCATACCTCATACAATATAATTCTTTCACAATTGTGATATTGGAGAACAAGCAAACATCCCTCTAGGGTTATATTTGGCTTTTTCTGCATGGAGTTATGTTTATGGTGACAGGATTTCATTTGTGGTATAGCCAAATAAGTGCAATTATAATGAATTATGGTCTAGTATATTTTGCAAATAAATGAAAATGACCTAAAGTAAGACAAAGACAAGCTTCTATTGATTATGAATAAATACTACAATAGATACTAAAACTAGTGTACAGAAATGTTAGAATCAGGAAAGCCAGTAATCATATAGCTTTATACAGTTAATGTTTTCTGCCATGATTGCATTATCAGCATATTCCGAATTATATTGCTTTAGGCTACACTTGTAAATATGCTTACATTAAATTAAACACTGTACTTTTCCATTTCAAACTGAAAAGGATCATTTTGACTGTACTATCAATGTAGCTGCTATCAAAATACCACATGTCATGGTGATGTTTTAGCACCTGTTACTAGACTTCTTGTTGGGGTTCAGTTGTTCCGTGGTGTCCTGCTCTTCATGACCCCATGGACTAGAGCACACCAAATCCTTCTATCCTCCACTACCTCCCAAAGTCTGTCCACGTTCATGGTTGCTAGACTACACCCAAACTAAGACCAAAGTCACACATACATCACCTTTTACTTTCAGGATCCAAGCAGAACCAGAGCTTTATGCACCAGGACTCTTATCTCAATGACCAGGACCCGAGACTCAGATCCCACACCTCATGCTGCCAGCCCCTCATCTAAAGGAAAAGAAACTAACACCAAACCCAATCTCCTTCCTAACAATTGAATGAGAACTAATGCAGGTAGAGCCATTCACATGATGCTAGCAAACTCCTGCCTTTTCCTCTTCCAGCAGCTGGCGGTTTAGCAGAGTATAGCGGCTGCTTATATAACACAGAGCAGGGAAGAAATCTAATCTATCAACAACCATATGGGAAAAAATGGTCTAATAATAAATAGAGAAACGTAAATTAAAGCAACTTTGAGCGCCCACTTTGCACTCACAAGGCTGGTAAAGGTGATGAAAGAAGAAAATGACCAATGTTGGAGGGGCTGTGGCAAACAAGTACACCAGCACCATGCTGGCAGAGCTGTGAATTGGTCCAGCTACTTGGAAAAGCAATTTGGAACCATGCTCCCAAAGTTACTAAAATAGGCATGCCCTTCGATCTAGCTGTGCCACTACTAGACCTACATCTCAAGAAATTTAGAGAGGTAAAATTCTATATGTACAAAAATATTCAGAGTAGCCCTTTTTGTGGTAGCCAAAATTCAGAATCTAAGTGGCCATTCTATTGGGGGATGGCTTAACAAATTGTGGCATAGGAACATAATGGAATATTATTGTGTCATAAGAAATTGTGAAATGGACCCTTTCAGAGGAAACTGGGAAACCTCTCTCAAGTAAAGCAGAATGAAGTCAGCAGAACCAGAACAATACTTACAATGATAACATTATAGAGAAAAAAAAAACTTTGGAAGATTTTAAAACTCTGATCAATTCAATGATATATACCACAAGTCCTCAGTCTCATAAACTAAGAATTATCACAAATTTTTCACTGTCTCTCACCTCCCATATCCAAACTCCTGTCAAGGCACGTCAGTTTTCACCTTTACAATTTCTCTCCAATATCCCCCTTCTGACCCTGCCACCACTCTGGCAGAAGCCCTCTTCCCCTTGCACTTGGACAGTTGCACACTGGTGTATCGTCCCGACTCTAGTCTATCCTTCACTTGGTCACTTAGATGATTTTCCTAAAGCACAGGTCTGATTGGGGTGGTTTCGGGTTGTCTCCAGGAGAAATGCAAAATGCTCTGTTTGGCATTCAGAATCCTCCATAACCTAGTCCCCTACTACCTTTCCAGTCTTTTCATACCTTACTCCAGGACACATACTCTTAGATCTAGTGACATTTGTCTCCTGGCTGTTCCACAAACAAGGCATTCTCACTGTCTCTCTTCTTCTTCCACTCTGTCTAGCATCTCTGACTTCCTTTTTTTTTTGCTTTTTTTTTGGAGAGGGGAGAGCAGGGCAATTGGGGTTAAGTGACTTGCCTAAGGTCACACAGCTAGGGTTAAGTGTCTGAGGCCGGATTTAAATTCGGGTCCTCCTGACTCCAGGGCAGGTACTCTATTCACTGAGCCACCTAGCTGCCCCTCGGACTTCCTTTAAGTCCCAAGTAAAATTCCACCTTCTACAGGAAACCTTCCCCAACTCTTTTTAATTCCAGCGTCTTCCCTCTTTTGTTTGTTTTTTTTGTTTGTTTTTGTTTTTTTGTGATTTCTATGTTTTAATTCTAAAATACTTTGCTTCACAAGGGTCCTTATGGTTTCATTAAGAATGTGCTTGCCATCAGTTCTTATTGGTTTTTTTTTTATTAATAATAAATTTATTTTATTAAATTTTTTTTGAGTTACATATTTTCTCCCCGTCTTTCCCCCGCCCACCACCCCAAGACAGCCATCCCAGTGTTTCCCCCCTCCCCCAGTCTATTCTCTCCTATGTCACTTTTTGGTAGGGCATGATGGATCTCCCAACTGCAGTGCCTGTGTATTTCAAGTTCCAGTTGGATGTAGTCAATAATAATAATAATAATTGTGTATATATATATATATATATGTATGTATATATGTAT
>CM053580.1:243029011-243051584 GCA_028627135.1 Pseudochirops cupreus | reverse complement strand
GGGACTGCTTATCTACCCCTTTCACAAATCCCACTCGCAGCTGCTGCTAATCCGCTTACCTGAGAGGCTCCTCCGCTCCTCCCATCCAGCCACCCCCGGGGCACAGCCGCGGCTTCAGGCCAGGCTGGTTTTGGTTCGCAGTGCTGATATGGTGCCTCATAGCCGAGCTGACTTTATTGGGAAGTATCTTTGTGTGCGTTTTGGAGTCCTAGGATTGGTTTAGAGTCCTGTTTTATGGGTATTTTGGGGTGGCTCTGTGAGAGCTGTGATATGTTGCCGCTGCTACGCCGCCATCTTGGCTCCGCCCTGATCTTTGGATTTTTAAAACAGCGCTGAGCCACTCTGGTCATTACCGATTTCTCATATGGTTTGAGATCTGGTTCTGCCAGCCTCCTTTTACTTCCCTTGAAATCCGACGCCTTTTGTTGTCTCAGATGAATTTCATTTGTATTATTTCTACTTCTTTAAAGTAATCTCTGGTAGTTTGACTGGGCATGGCATTGAATAAGAAAATTAATTAAGATAATATCGTCATTTTTATTACGTTGGCACGGCCTACCAATGAGCAATAAATACTGATCCAGGGAGGTGTCTTTTTTTCCCACAAACAGTGTTGTACAGTCATGTTCATATATTCCTCTGTGTATCCTGGCAGGTAGACTCCCAAGTATTTTACACGTTCTGTAGTTATTTATACTGGAATTGTCTCTTTCTCTCTCTTGCTGGGTTCTGTTGATAATACACAGAAATGCTGATGATTTATGTGGATTTATTTTATATCCTGCAACTTTATCGAAGTTATTGTTTCAATTAATTTTTATGAAGGCACCTTCATGAAGATATTGAAAAAGAGCAAGCAGGCTTTCTCAAGTGATATTTCACACTGAATCTCCTGCTTTCCTATATATATAATCAACTGAAATAGAGCAGGCTATAAATAATGTAAAATAATTAATATTTAATGATAAATAAACAAAATAATACAATATCCCACTGGGATATTTGTTGAACATTTAAATTTTTTTTGATACAATAGAACAAAACTCTGAGCTCAGAACTAAATGAAAACTGGAGAGTTGGCTGGGATACCTTGGGGAACTTGCTGGATTGAACTTAGGGAACTGAGTTCTTTCGGTGACCCTAATGTTTTCCCTGAAACAAAGTCTCATCTGTTGAAAACCAGTATTTTTCCAGTGATATTGTATGATGGTAGGACATGGAATACAAGTCTACAAAGAATCAAAGGTGAGGGTCCCTCAGGCAATGGACAGGCTTGTGGTGGGCACAAATAGGAGAACGGGAAGACAATAAACATTTATACAGGCACTGTGCTAAGCATTTTGCAAATGTCTCATTCGATCCTTTCAATAACTCTATGAGGTAGATGGTATTATTATCCCCATTCTGTATTTGAGGAAATTGAAACAAACAGAGGTTGAATGAGTTGTCCAAGGTCAGATCTTCCTGACTCCAGACCGAGGCCATCTCCACTGTGCCACCTACCTGCTTCTAAGTAGGTTGCCATAGATTACAACTTGGGAATTTTATATGAGTAAAAACAATAAAAAATTTGTCTTCAAAGAACTTTATGATCAAAAAAGAAGATAGGTTGGTTATGGTGAAGGCTAGAGATGGATAACCCATTTCTATCCTTGAAATGTTAAGAAAAAATGAGGAAGGCCCATCACACATTAGAGGGACTTATGAGGTGTACTAGACAAGAGTTTTACCAGAAGGCCAAGTGCCCCTGATTGTAGGAGAATGAGTATTAGAGACAGAATGACCTTGTGAGCTTCAGGAGATCAGAAAAACCAACAGAGGTTCAGTAATAGCAGTCCCTGACAGTCTGCTATAGCCACAACACTTAGGCCTGATGAGTTAGCACAGTCCTAAGGAGTTATCTGTTTGATCTGGCCCATCAATGGATTGATGGGACAGCCAAAAAGTGTCCAGCAAGTAAGGGAGTGGCCCACTCATGAGCTACATCACACCCAGAAATGAACTGTAGGAGCAATACTTTGCAGGTACCTAGCTAAAGTTTGAGGCTGCTCTCCCCAAAGTCCAAGGTGTAGCAGGACAGTATGTCCCAATTCAGGGGGCATGTTTAGGTACTTTGGTTCTTGCTCCATCTTCTCAGTAAATATCTGTAAATTGTAAGAGTTAATTGATACTAATTGGTCAAATTGATACTGAGATGCTAAGATGGTATTGAGATGATACTAAATAGAGACTGATATTGCTGAAATATTAATGGGGGAAAATATGGGTTGGGGAAATACACTAGATGTATGGTCTCCTGAATGACAATATTAGAGTGACCTCCCTCACCACCCTACTGGTTTACTCCTAGAGCTCTGAGGGAAGTAGAATTTGGTTCTGGGGACCCAAGCTGCCAGTGTGGGAGATAGGGAGTAGAAACAGGTGTGTCAGAGAATGAGCTCTGAATCTATCTGTGCTCTATTTCTATAAGCTGCTTAACATAGCTTTGGCTCCATCCTTCTCTGTGAAGATGAAAAAATATAGTTTAAAAGCATATGATGTCATAATAAATAATCTTTTCCAACCTTCTGATTTTGCAGTAGAGGAAAATGAAGCCCAGAGGGATAAAGTGACTTACTCAAGGCCATATGGTGAGCATGAGACAGAGTCATAACTTGAGCCTAGTTCTTCTGATTCTTATTTCAGTGTTCTTTCCAAGACACTACATTAATTTCTATCTTATCATACAGGGCAGAAATGATACTTTACACTCTTTCTGTATCTCTTCTCTTCCATGTAATATTGGGCACACAGTAGGTACTCAATAAATAACTGATTGATTGATAGATGAAAGACTTAAGAAAGTATGTACATGAATACAGTATTTTGTGGGCCACATATGAACCATACTACTTAAACATATCAAATATGAGTGCCAGCTATAAAGGTTTCCATTGGAACAATAATAAATCCTACTTGCATATGAAGAGTGTAGGCCAGGCGGAACCTGCAGCCTTGAGGCCACATGTGGCCCTTTAGGTCCTCAAGCGCAGCCTTTTGACTGAATCCAAACTTCACAGAACAAATCCTTTTAATAAAAGGATTTGCTCCATAAAACTTGGACTCAGTCAAAAGGCTGCACCCAATGTTCTAGAAGGTCACATGTGGCCGCAGGTTCCCCACCCCTGGTATAGGACCTCATACCTCAGAGCAGGTCAGGAGATCAAAAGAATGGCATCGAATACATGCAGAATTAAAACCAACAGAAAAAGTCATCTTCTTTCCCATCAGAATCCCAGAATAAATAGATAAATCTCCATTCCATATAGAAGCTAATAGCAATGACAAAGTAAAAATGTTGTATGGGCTCTCTGATCAGGAGAGGGTGAAAAATTCAGAGAATGGCGGGTGCTTGCCGAAATGAAGAAATCCCACTACTATTGTCATCAAAATGCAGTCTGTCGCCGTGCTAATTTGCATATTCTCCAGTTTCTATAAAACAGATTTCTTGCAAACCTATATTATTTTTAAAATAATCCGTGTATACTCAAACTTACCAAACATATTAGTAGAACTTGTTGTTGTTTTCAGTCATGTCCCATTCTGTTAGCCCACAGATCTCTATCCATGGGATTTTCTTGGTAAAGATATTAGAGTTGTTTGCTATTTCCTTCTCCAATGGCAGAGGTTAAGTGACTTGGCCAAAATCACACAGCTAGGATGTTTCTGAGGCTGAATTTGAACTCAGGTCTTCCTGACAGCAAGCCCAGTGTTCTATCCACTGCACCACCTAGCTGCCTCCTGTATTAGGATATTTTCCCTCAAATCAGTTTCATTTTTTCACTTCTCAAGTTGTCTTTTTCCTCTGTCAATTTGTATGTGTCTTTTGGTGTTGCTGGTGGTGATGATGACCCAGAAGGAGCCGAATGCTAACAACTGAGGCCCTCTTGGGCAGCCATATCCTTCAACAGAGCTTCCTTCCTCCTCTGGACCTGAGTCCTTAGAGCTGGGCTAGAGTTGAACCAGACTTGGGAGACTCCTTTTGAATTCCCTATTTCCTATAGACAGAAGCAGCATCATTTCATGTCACGTGGCTTTATAAGAGTCATTCTCCAAAACAGAACAGAAGAGCTTGAGAATGTTTTCAGTTCCAAAAGCACTAAATTATAGGACTCTCAAATAAGAAAAAAAGAAAGAAACCAGAATTATAATAATGATAAGAAATACTTTACACTATTTTAAAGCACCTTTCTTCTAACAAAGCCCAGACTGTTTGCTAAGGCACAATTTTCAAAAAACATGTCAGTGTAGAAGAGATGAGAGAGTACTGGGACTGGACCTTTGATGCACAAATGCACTCTGCAATCCAGGAATTAGAGTCCCTGAAAGTTACTGACACAAAACAGCTGTTATTCTAGCCTGGGGAATAGACTCTTTCCTGGAGGAAGACAAAAGGATTTTCCCCAAAAAGCCACCAAGTTTTCAACTAACAAAACTAAATCATTAAAAGTTAAACAAAAAATAAACCACCAAAAAGAGGGTATTAATGAACAGAGAAATAAACTTGTTCAGTCTCTTATTGGGCAATAGTAAAATAGTCAAGTAGTCAGATATCTGCTTTTTAAAAACCAGTTTTTACAGGGCAGCTAGTTGGTGCAGTAAATAGAGCACTGGACCCCCGAGTCAGGAGGACCTGAGTTCAAATCCAGTCTCAGACACTTCACACACTTATTAGCTATGTGATTTTGGGCCAGTCATTTAACCCCTGATTGCCTTGTGTTTTCCCCCCTTCCAAAAAAACAAAACAAAACTAGTTTTTAGTTCATGTTCCCCTCCAAGTGAAGTATGGTAGATTCAGTTGTTTTCAAGAGATGAGAAGATACTCAGATACAATCAGGCAGTTGTGCAAAAATAGTACTAAATGTAATTTTGCAATTATGCCCCCAACATACTTGCCTCACATCTCTTTTGAGATAGTATTTTTTTCTTTTGTAATCACATTCCACATGGAATTTATTCACTAAATTATCCTGCCCCAGATATGGTTTAGAAAGTATTTGAAGTTGATTAAAAACTGTAACACTCTCAAAGGACCTTCTGGGAAGAGAAACCTCTGCAGGAAAATGTCCATTAAAAAGACATGATGGGTTTGGGATTTGGATTGCATTCTTCACCTGGATTGACGTTCTCTACAGTCCCGAGCAAAGATCGGCTGGAACAAGTCTAAAACCTGTAACTGTACAAAGGAAATACCAACACCAGGGCTTTAAAATAGCTAGAGACATTTTTTCTGGTGTCCCAGGTAACCCGCATTTGGCACCACTGAAACAGAAAAACAACAAACGAACATTCATGGTACATGCTGTAGACATGACACTATACAGAAGATCTCCTGGGAGGACACTACAGGGACAAGATGCACAACTCCACGTCCATATTTTGAAACATGTATAGCCATAGTATAAAAAGCAACAAGCATGGCTAACTAAAGCAAAGCTAGCTGGCTGCAACAATAACTAGAAGCAGTAGCATAAAACAATTAATTAACAAATTGCTGTAATATGAACTTAACACAAAACATAGTCAAATGGACATTACAGCAAAATTAGAAACAAGCATACTCAAACATACATAATCCACATGTACAGTGAGAGCCTCTTGAGCCTTCCTTCTCCTCCTGGGTTCAGTGTGTTCCCTGAGGAAGGGCGACTTGGCACCAGGCCAAGCATCTTCCATCTGCCCCAAAGCAACCACTTCCATCTGTCCTAGCACAAGGCATCTTCTACCTCCTGCTGCCAGCCCAATCTCCAAACTGGGATATGGGGAACCTCCAGTGCAAAGAATAGCAACCCTCCCTTCTACTTCAGGCCTCCCATCTCTTGCTGTGCTCATCCTTTGAGGGTAGAGGAACAGTGCCCTCCACTCAAAGATGAACATTCTCCCACCTGGTCATTCTCACATCATCACATCCCAGGGACTAAACTCCTGTAGATCGTTGTCCAAACCCCATTCCTCACCCTCTACCGCCCAAATCTTCATTCCCATCACCCTCAATACTCCCACCACAAAGTTTCATCCAAAGTCTACCCAGCCCTTCCACTGTGCCCTGTGGAATGCCTGTTCCATAGGCAACAAACTTCCCTTCATCTTAAATCTATTTCTCTCCCATTCTTTCCATCTACTATCTTTTACTGAAACTTTGCTTCCCCCAATGACACAGTCTTCCTGGCTGTCCTTTCCAATTCTGGCTGTACTTTCACTTAATCTCCTCAGTTCACTGGTTAGGTAGGGAATTGGAATAGTCCTTGCTCCCCATTGCCACTTCCAAGTTTCCCCCCTTTTCTCTATCACAGAGTAACTTCTCTTCCTTTGAAATTTATGCTAGTTGTATTTATCACTGAATGAAAATCCTGGTAGCTATTAGCTACAGAATGCCCTCACTGACCCCCCCCCCCATCATTCCCTTTCCTTGCTAAATATCTGAATTACAGTTTTTTTCTTGCCATTATCCATAAATGTATCATCTTCATGTTCAAGAATTCCAAAATGCCCTTATCCAACCATAATCTATTGGCTTTTACATCTCCCTTTACCTTCCTTTGCATAATTCATTCTTCTTCCATACCATGCATGACTTCCAATCCCTTGACCCCTCAATTCTCTCCCAGAACATCTCCCCTACTACTCTCCATTTTGCTCTTTGGTGAGCCAATTCAACTGTAAACTATCTTCCTCTCTTGCATCCCTAGACACCTTATCATATCACTAGTTATGCCCAGCCAAGCCTTGGATCATTGCTACCATTCGTTGCTTTCACTCCTATCCCCATGCTACTGAACAAAGGTGGAAAAAGTCAAACAACATTTCTAAGTCCACTACAGATTTATGAAAAAATAAGGAGTATCTATGGAGGATCTATCTATTTAAGGAGTATCTATGAGGTTTTACATAACCTCACCTAGGCCCCTGCTGCTGGTAGATTAGTAGGATTACTAGATCTCTTATCAACTCACTAGTCATATCTCCATAGTAGCTCTTCCTAATCTTTTATTCCTCTAGTCATATCTCCATAGTAGCTCTTCCTAACCTAATTTCTTTTATTCAGCTCTCTCAGCTGAGAACTTTGCTTCATGCTTTACACAAAAAATCGAGGTCATTTGCCATCAGCTCCCTCTCCTCCCCTCTTCCTCATTTCCCATCACTCAGGCACCTTCTGCCACTCTTCAATTCCTTTTCTCTCCATTGCAACCTTACTTCCGTTAATGACTCCTGGGTTTTTAAGAACATGCCGTTGTTTCTAATAACACAAACTCTGGAGAAGTGTTTCTCAAATATATTCACTTTTCCGACAATTTACACTTGAAACACAGATTGCAACCACTTTATTATGGTGACAATACCAATACCACACACTCTGTGAAAGCCGCGGAAAAGTTTGCCTTGCTGTCCACACTGATTGAGATTTTCTGTTTAAAAAATAAATTTACATGCTTATTTTTAACATTCATGCAAAAAAAAATTTGAGTTCCAAGTTCTTTCCCTGCCTCCAGCCCCTTCACTACTCATTCAAAAGGCAAGCAATCTGATATCAGTTATACATGTGAAATCAGGCAAAATATGTTCACGTTAGCCGTATTTTAAAAAGCAAGAAAAATGAAGTAAAAAATTATACTTCAGTTTGCACTGAGAGTTCCTTGGGTCTCTCTCAGGAGGCAGCAGTTTTTTGTCATGAGTCCTTTGGAATTGTCTTTGTTTATTGCATTGATCAAAGCAGCTAACTAATTCACAGCTATTCATTATTACAATATTATTGATACTGTGTACTATGATCTCCTGTTTCTGCTCACTTCACTTTGCATCAGTTCATATAGGTTTTCCCATAGTTTTTTCTTTTTCTGAAATCATGCCCCTCTTGTCATTTCTTATAGCACAATAGTACTCATCTTATTCAGTCATTTCCCAATAGATGAACGTCTCCTCAATTTCTAATTTTTGACCACCACAAAAAAGAGCTTCTATAAATATTTTTGTACCTATAGGTCCTTTTCCATTTTCTTTGATCTCTTTGGGTATAGATCTAATGGTGGTATTGCTGAGTCAAAAGGTGTGCATAGTTTTATAGTGCTTTGGGCATAGTTTCAAACTGTTCTCCAGAATGGCTGAATCAGTGTGTAATTCCTCCTACCAATAGTTCATTAGTGTGTTTATTTTTCCTCGTTTCCTCCAGCATTTGTCACTTCTGATAGGTGTGAGGTGGTATCTAAGGGGTGTTTTAATTTGCCTGTCTCTAATCATTAGTGATTTAGAGCATTTTTTCATATGGCTATAAAGAGCTTTGATTTTTTCTTCTGAAAATTTCCTGTTCATCTCTTATGATCATTTATCAATTGGAGAATAGCTCTTATTTTTATAAATTTGACTCAGTTCCCTTTATATTTGAGAGATGAGGTCTTTATCAGAGAAACTTGCCATAATTTTTTTTATATTACATCAATACATATGATGCCTTTTAGCAAAATGTAGTTTCTCTGCTTATCTTTTTTAATTAGGTCTGGTTTTTGCTTTTACTTTGTCTGAGATAATGATTGCTACACCTGCCTTTTTAAAATTCAGCTGAAGCAAAAAAGGTTCTGCTCCAGCCCTTATTTTAAGTCTCCGTGTGTATGTCTATCTGTTTCAAGTGTGCTTCTTCATAACAACATATTGTTGGATTCTAGTTTCTAATCCATTCTGCTGTCTCCTTCCATTTCATGGGTGAACTCAACCCATTTACATTCTCAGTTATGGTTACTGTGTATTTTCCTCCATCGCACTTTCTTTTGTTTATCTTCTCTTTCTTTTTAATCTGCTCCTTGTCAAAAGTCTCTTTTGCTTCTAACTACTGCCTCCCTTAATCCACCTTTCCTTTTTTTGTCCTCCCATTCAGTTTCCTCTCCTTCTTTAAGCCCTTTCCTCTCTTACTTCTCAGTTGAGTAAGATAGATTTCTATACCTTCTTTGAACCAACTCTGATGAGAGTGGGGTTCAAGCATTGTCCACAACCCCTCCCCATTTATGTGAGAAGAATTTCTCCACCCTACCTCTGCCTTCCCCCTTCTTCCAGTACATCCCTCTTTCTTACCCCTTTGTTTTTTCCTTCAGACTATCCCAACATAATCAATTCACATCCATGGACTCTATCTATGTTGACTCCTTCTAATTGCCCTAATAATGATAAAGATCTTAGGAGTTACATGTAGCATCTTCCTATATAGGAAAGCAAATTGTTTAACCTTATTGATTCCTTATACTTTCTCTTTCATGTTTAACTTTTTATGTATCTCTTAAGCCCTGTGTTTGAATGTCAAATTTATTCTCAATTATGGTCTTTTCATGCTGAAAAGACCTCTATTTCATTAAAAATCTATTTTTCCCCTGAAGGATTATATTCACTTTTGCTGCGCAGATTATTCTTGGTTATAAGCCAAACTCCTTTGTTTTTCAAAATGTCATATTCTAAGATTTTTGCTTCTTTAACATGAAGGCTGCTAAATCTTGTGTGATCTTTACTGTCACTCTATAATATTTGAATTGTTTCTTTCTGGATGCTTACAATATTTTCTCCTTTACCTGAGAGCTCTGGAATTTGGCTATAATTTTCCTGGGAGTTTTCATTTGGGAATCTCTTTCAGGAGGTGTTTAGTGGATTCTTTCAATTTCTATTTTACCTTCTGGATCAAAGATACAAGAGCAGTTTTACTTTATAATTTCTTGGAATATGATGTCTAGGTATGTTTTTTGATAATAGTGTTTAGGTAGTCCAAAAGTTCTTAAATTATATCTCCTTGATCTATTTTCCAGGTCAGTTGTTTTTCTGAAAAGATATTTCATGTTTTCATCTATTTTTTCATTCTTTTGCTTTTGTTTTATTGTTCCTTAAAGTCTCATGGAGTCATCAACATCCACTTACCCAATTCTAATTTTTAAGGAAATGTTTTCTTTATTGAGTTTTTGTACATAATTTTCCATTTGGCCAATCTTGCTTTTTAAGGACTTTTTAAGTAAATTTTTGTGCCTCTTTTACCATTAGGGAAATTCTGTTTTTTAGGGTATTATTTTCTTCAATATTTTTATGTCTTTTTTACAAAGCTGTTAATTTTTTTTCATATTTTTCTTGCATCCCTCTCATTTCTTTTCCTGTTTTTTTCCCTCTAACACTCTTATCTTTTTCTTTAACTTTTCTAAGAATTCTTGCTGTGTTTGTGTCAAACTACTATTTTCTTTTCCTTTGAGGCTTTGCTTGTAGCTGTTTTCACATTGTTGTCATCTTCTGAGTTTGTGTCGTGGTCTTTCCTGCCACTATGGTAGATTTTATACTCTAGTTCTTTTGTTGTTATTGTTTACTCATTTTCCCAGCCTATTTCTTGACTTTGAACTTGACATAAAAGTTGGGCTCTGCTCACCTGGAGGTAGGGTGATATTGTCCCAAGCTTCAGATTTCTTTTCTTGCTGCTGTTTTCAGAGCTTGTTCTGTGGGTCTACAAGTTTCTGGTGCTTCCAAGGTGATGTAATCCAGGGATAGGTGTGGGCACTGATCTCCTGGTCTTTGCTTTGATCTTTACCCAGGAAAGGTCCCTGCTCCCTCCACAAGTGCTAGCCTTCCTCTTAGCCCTGGAACTGCAACCAGGTCCGCTGCTCTCCTGCTGCCATGAGCCTAGTGCTCCTCTGTTCCTTGAAATTATGACCAAGGCCCAGACTTCTTTATGATAGATCCCAATTGCTCCTCTCTGCTCTGGAACTGTGACTCCAATGGAATTGCCTCTGGGCAATAGAGTTGCCAACCAGCACCAGCTGTATTCTATGCAAGCTAACAGTCCCCTATAATCTCTTTCTGACTGGCTGTCTGACCCCCCTCCCTTAGCATCTCTGGGCACTGCTTCTACACCAGCCCTGACCTCCCACTGGTGCTGTTGCCTTGTGAGGGCACTCCTGGTGAGCCCCTTCTGGATGTCACAGGCCTCTCCTGCTGACTTCTTAAGTTTTCTTAGGCTGGAAATTGGAAACAGAATCTGGCTCTGGACATTACTTTCTTTAAGTTTTTCCTCAATTCCTTCCAAATTTCTCCTTTCTCATTCCAGTCTCTGACCATCGTTACAAGTCCAACCCCCTTCAAAATCACCTTCACAATAGTGAAGGAACCACTTTCATTGTAGACAGGGAGAAAAAAGGAGCCTCAACAAAAGAAAGAAGAAAAAGATGCTAAGCCTTGACAAGAGGAGGTAGAAGAGGAGACTGAGCTGCCCAGCCTCACTTGGACTAGAATCAGGCTCTTGCCCTTTGCCACCTGTGAGGCTCTCAAGGGGAAGAAGGATCAACATAGCAGGAAAACAATTGCTCTCTGAGAAGTAGCTCAGACTTAGCTCTTTGCTGGTATTGGCAGTCATGTAAATCACACAAGTCAAGGTGAGACTCACCAGAGAGGAGGATTAGTTGATGCCCTCTAGAAAGGGGGAATGGAATTTTCATATATAAATCCATTCTGCATTTTTTGGTAAAAGTTAAATAAAAATTGTTTTCATGTCTGATGTCTTCCAGCCTGAAGGCTTGCAGTTCAACTGAGCCCTTAGAGACACACGTACTAAATACTAACATTCTTGGAGGGAAACATTCGGTAGGGACAAAATAAACTAGAAAGATTACTGAGAAAAAGGGTCACAAGATCAATCCCATCCCTTGAGTCAAGGACAGAGTTTAAGTACTACGTTAATATAATTATTACATGAGACTTTTTTCTGCTACTTGATTACTTTACTTTCTTAATTTCTACACAAACTCCCATGATACAGCAGAAAAAGTGTTGAGTTTGGGTCAGAAGACCTGGGTTCAAATATTGACTCTGCTTATTACTTACTAGTTGAAGTTATCTCAGCTTTCTAGACCCAAGTTTCTTGATATATAAAATGAGGGGTTGGATTAAATGACCTCCGGAGGCTCAGCTCTAAATTTGTCATCCCACTTTTAAGGGAAAACCAGGCTTACAGACTGGCAAAGATGACCGTAGAGGAAAAGCAAACACAAGTTAAGTGACTTGCCGGGGGTCACACAACTGGGCTGGATTTGAACTCAGTTCTTCTTCACTCCAAGCCTAGTACTCTAACCACTAAGCCACCTAACTTCCTCCTTTCCCGAAATTATATTTATTTTGTAAATATTTTTGTTTTACTTGTTTTTTTAAAAATTCATTTATTTATTTTACTTATGTATGGATGTCCTCAATTTCCCGCAGATGTAAGCTTCTTTAGATCACATGTTGTTTCATTTTTGGTTTTTATCATCAGGATCTGTTGACTGATCTTTAATCAGTCCTTTAGATTTTAAAGATTAAAAAAAAAACTCCCTAGATGTCATCCAACTCCCTTGGAACTGTCTAACCACACAAGACTGTTGTTAATATGTTACTTAGTATGGAAACTGTGAAGTGCTGTATGACTGTGTGATATTATTACTATAGGCAATCATAGGGTGGCATGGGATGGGGGTGGGAGGGGTTAGAAAACAAAAGACTTGGATTTAAATTCTATCTCTTACACATACCAACTATATGACCCTGGGCAGATCACTTCCAGGTGCTTAGGGTAAGACTCCCAAGGGCAGCTGCAACCAGATTGAAACGAAAATTGGGGACTGTTTAACGAATAAATAAAAATACAAGGCAACATCGATAATGCTAACTTGTGGTTTTCTCATTCCATATGCTGCCTCAGGGATCATTTCTATGTGACTCTAACACCACTTCTCTGTACAACTAAGACTAAAAGTCACAGAGAATGTATGTGCATTTGCTAGAAGGAGTTACCTCACCTGGGAATTTCCTGCAACAAAGAAATCACAGTCCTGATCCCAGTCATTTCTATTATATGTGGAAAGCAAAGCTCAGAAAGGTTTAGTGACTTTCTCAAAGTCACACAACTAGTCAGTCTCAGAACTGGGACTTCTCCATAACACAGAGCATACAAGGAGATGTGGATTCTTCATCACTGGTCCCTGCTCTAATCACCCTGTTCCGAGTTCAGCATCAGCTGTTCCTAGCAGAGACCTATTGTTTGGTCTTTCCATATAAAAAATAATTTGTTGTTTTCGAAACTGAAAGGAAGAAAGAAATAGCCCTCTGGTGGGAACCATTTGCCTGTTTGGTTTTTTTTTTTAGTACAAATTGGCTTATTATAAAATGATAGAACCACACGGAGTCTAGGAGGGAGGTACTCACAGTGTTACCGTTGTTTTGTTTTTATTTTTTCTTTGTACTTAGATGATTCCTCCTTCCATTTCCTCAGCCCTGCCATCTTCACAGAAAATGATTAGCCTCCATCATATCCAATTGTATAGATTCTGGCTTCTCATGATATTTGTGTGTGAGCCCTTGTTACTTCTGGAGCAGTGAATAAATGCTGGGGCTGGAGTCAGGACGTCCTCTTCATAAGGACTCTTCAAATCTGGCTTCAGACACTAGCTGTGTGACCCTGGGCAAGTCACTTGACCCTGTTTGTCTCAGTTTCTTCATCTGTAAAAAGAGCTGGAGAAGGAAATGGCAAACCCCTCCAGTATCTTTGCCAAGGCATGAGGGGGACATGACTGAAAAACCCTCTGGCAACAGCTTTGTTACTTCAACAGACAGCATTAAATGATTTTCTAGTGGAGGATGGGCTCCTCCTTTGCCCTTAACTTCTAAACTATCTTTTTCCAGATGACAAAGGACATAAGGAACTCCCCAACAGTGTGATCTGCCGATAGAAAGTGTCAGATAGAGTATAAATCCTCCTCCACAGATCCAAGTTGGAATATCATCGAGCGCTTTCTTCACTCTACAGCACTAGATTTTTTTTAAAGGAATAAGGAAATTTTATTGCTACACCTTTCTTTCTTCTATATATCACAGACATTTTTCACTGACTTACTCTGCCTCCTAAAATATACCCCTCCCTTGTCACATCTAAGTATAATTACACAAAAATCAATCCACAGATAGGTCACATCTGAAAACCTCATCCTGCACCTTCAGTTCATCGCCTTCTCCCATCTGAGGGGAGGGAGGTACATCTTCTGAAGTCTTGCCAGGTCGTTGTATTGACCAGAGTTCTGAAGCCTTTTGCTGCTTTACTTTATATGATTATAGTGATAGCAGGCAGCGAGGTGGCTCAGTGGAAGAGCACTGGGGCTGGAGTCAGGAAGACCTGAGTTCAAATCCAGCCTCAGACACTTACTAGCTATGTGACTCTGGGCAAGTCACTTACCCTCTGCTTGCCTCAGTTTCCTCTGAGGATGATAATAATACCACCTATCTCACGTGGTTCTTGTGAAGATCAAACAAGTTAAAAACTCTTAAGTACTTAAGAATGCCCAGAACATAGTAAGCAATATAGAAATGTTACCTATTATTATCATTACCATCTTTATTATAACAAGAATTGTTCTCCTGTTTCTGCTTCCTTTGCTCTGCATCGGGTCCTACAAACATCCTCAAGTTTCTCAGAATTTTTCATAGTCTCCATTTCTTATCATTCAATAATATTCTGCTATATTCATCTACCACAATATGTACAGTCATTCCCCAATCCGTGTGTACATACTTTGTTCCTGGTTTTTTGCTACAACAAAAAAGGCAGCACTAGTTTCCAGAGGTCTTCTATTAAAGGACCCTTGCCTGTCTTTCTAGGCCTCAGTCTCCTGTATGTTGAAAATAAAGCTATCCTTTGAAATTGTGGCTGGCCTGATCTGATATGTATTACATACAAGAAAAAGAAATGACTTCTTTCATCTTGCCTGGAAAACCTAGAAAGACCCTATAGACTAATTTCCTTGATTACAGGAGTCACTGGGAGTGGAAAATAATCCCTAATCAGCTGAATTAAGGCCTCTACTTTTGTTGCTCATAATGTTCAAAGAGCCCAGACCAGGTCAAAGCTTTTCATCTATGAGTTTCTGAGCCTCTTGGGGACCTTTATACTGTGGCATCTTTGGGGAAGAAAATCTCACATGCGTTTGGGCTGTACAAGAATGGGATTAACATCTGACGCTTGCCTTGTTGAAGCAGTCTTTTGCTAAAATACCAGTTCCATTTTGTAGACTTCATTCTAGTTCATCTTTGGTGTGATAATAACAAATGTTGATTTCTCATCTGGTAGCCTCAGTTGAGGCTGATGTCTGGCATCTCTCAATACTCAGCTAAGTCAATAGCAGAGATATTGACAATTTTCTTAGAAAAAATCTCAAAAACTAGGAAATTCAAGTTCTCTTATATCATATGTAGAGTTGCTCCCCTTCTTGGGAGGTTCTGGGCTTTCAATATAATTTTTAAAAATTTTCCTAAATTAAAAGTGCATAAATTAAGAACAAAATAATTCCAAATTAATCTGACACCAGCCAACTTTCTGATTTTTGACTAGAACAAGACATCAAGAAACAATTTACCCATTTCTAGGGCTATAATATGAGGCTAAACCATTTTTTCTTGTCTCTACTTTCTAAGTTTTCTCCTCCTTTCTTCATTTCCTCTATTCCCCACCTCAGCATTGTTTTTCTTAAGCCCTGACTTCCAAGAATGCCCCATAAAATGTAGGTAGTACTCATTTTCTGGACCATGTTCCTTCAACTTGCAAACTTAACTGCTTTGCAGCTCATTTACTCAGGCCAATACAGTCTCTGCCTTCCAACTACTTTCAAAGCAACAATGAACTAATCTGTTAAAGTAATTTTTTCAGATGTTATTATAGATCATCTTTCCAATGTAATATTTATTTTTTTTGAGAAAATTAAAGGATTATGGGTTTACCTTTATTTGTAATGTCAGAAAACAAGCAAACTTTAACATTTATAACTTCCTGCTAACATGGTGACAGGTCTACTAACATTTCCATTGTCATGGTTGGTCTTATGTAGAATGATGACACTGATTTAATAGGGAAAAAAATTATATACAATAATCCTATGGAATACCTCAACTTTATTAACAGTAGTTCTTTCATAAAAATGACAGAACAATTATGCTCAGTGACCTTAGAAATCATCTATTCCAATTCCTTGCTGCAACAGATTAGAAAATTGAGGCCTATGGCATCTAATTGAATATGTCCAAGGTCATATAGCTGATTAATGGTAGTGTTGGGACTAGATCCCAGCTCTCCTAATATCTGGTCCATTGGTCATTTTCCAATGTAATATTTATTTTAATGTAGATATAAGGTGGTGCAGTGGACAGAGCACTGGGTTCAAACTGATTGAGTTCAAATCTGGCCTCAGATACTAACTAGCTGCTTACTATTTAGCAAAATTGCAGTGTTCCATAAGAAATAGTCCAATATGTTAGATGGTGGGAGTGAGCACTTTATGAACTTGGGGATGGGGTGAAGGTAGGAAGATATTAAAGGGAGTTGGTAGAGCTGGAAAGGGCAAAGTTACAAGCAAAATCTTCATCTACCGCAATAAATCATAAAATGGAAGGTTAGAAGGAAAGAGTAAGGGTAAAAAGAGAGGAGTGTCTGATAGTAAAGGGCTTAAAAATAGTCTTGTTGACATAAAACAAAAGAGATCAGGGTGATTTCGCTTGAGTGGTAATGGAGAAAAGCTTAAGGGAAAGGGTAAGAAATGATGGAGTCCTAATAAAGCTGCCCCCAGCCCCAATATTCTAACTTCATTATAGGTCCCACTGCACCTACCTAACCCCCCTCCCCCAATGTCCTAACTTCTTCATATATGCCTCGCTGCTCACTGGAACAACAGGTGCGTCCCTGAACTCTTGGTTCCCACAGAAACAGCAGGTGTGTCTATATGATGGGAACCCAGCTACTGCCTCTACCTGGTCACTGCCCCCAGATCCATTCCCACAGAAACAGGTGTGTTCTTGTAATCAACCACAATCACATCATCCATCTAGCCCAAGACAGGCCCATAATACCTAACTATCTATCTTGACCAGACAGGACCGCAATAGCTAGTCAACTGGAGGGCAGTATGACCAGAATGTTTAACCACCGAACCATAGACAGGACCCCTCCTACATTACCTAATCCCTTAACAAACTCCTGCTTTTCTAGTATTAATCATATTCCTATATTCTATGTAAATTTTGATTGTGTAATCAGCATCTTTGCCCTATAAAAATCCATCTTGCTTTCTCTGAAGTTTCTGGTTCCTCTTGGATCTTAGCCTGCTTCATGAGAGGCGTCAATCTCAATAAATGCTTGTACTTGGATGAGAGGTGGTCTGACTGAATTCTTTGAGACGGTTCCGCCACAACACATCATAAAACCGCAACAGTTTTTGGGTGAGCAGAGCCTCCACTGCAACAAGAAACATTACACAGAACATAATGATTGTATGTTAGAAATCTGAATGCTTTTGATAGTGGTAACAGTACTAATTCAGTCTAGTTCTCTTCAAAGAATAATGACCATAAATTTCATTTAAAATATATAAATATACTTTATCATCCTTCCCATCAACCAGTAAATAACAAATTAAAGTTATTATCTACTTCATTTTATCCTATTGCTCTTAGACTACTGACTTCTGGTCTCCTTCCTACAAGCAGGATGTTCATTCAGCATGATGCTGCCAGACAAATGTTTCTAAAACCCTGCTTCTATTTTGTGACTTCTCTGTTGAAAACCTTTCAAAAGCTCCCAATCCTTCACACAACTACAGAATAATCCAGAGAAATATTCCATTGCACAGGCCTGATCATGGCATTCATTTGCTCAATAAACTCCAGGAGCTCCCATTACTTCTAGAATAGAATACAAACTACTCTGGTATTAAAAGCTCTTTGTAACTTATCCCCAAACTACATTTCTAGAGTTATTATATATTACTCCCCTTTAGGCACTCCATGGTTCAGCCAAACTGGCTTTCCTGTGGCTCTTCACACACAACATCCCACCCACTCTTTTCCTACCTTTACACGAACTATTCCCTATGCCTAGAATGTACTTGTTCCTCATCCCTGCCTTTTAGGACTTTTAGTTTAGGTCAAAGTTCAGCCCAGATGTCATGTCCTACCTCCTACTTCCCGGAGTCCTTGCTGTAACCTCTCAGGTGCCTTTCCTCCAAAAATTACCCTGAACTGAGGATAGTCATCTCCCTGGAGGTCCCTTTGGTGAGTGTAAGATGTAGGGAGAGGGTATATCCCCAAGATAATTGTTAAGCTCTTATGTATAAGCTCTTAAGCCTCTCTAGGCTAAAAAATAAATTAAAAAAAAAACTATTTCAGGTTTTTTTTATTTCATTCATTTTTTTTTCTGTTAAAAGGAAAAAAAAACCCAGGACATTTGTTGAGTATCTATTAACAAGGCACTGAAAAACAAAATTTGGCAATCACCACTTCCAAAAGAACTTTCTTTTCTGTTATAAGATCTCCAAGGTGAGAACGATCAGAAGAGAAAAAGGAAAAAACAGAAATGATGGGATTAAAAAAAAAGATGAGGATATGAAACATGGCTGTTTGGGGAAGAGTAGAAAAAAATCTGTGATTACCTCTTATCCAAGCCCCTCCCTCAGGACTTCACTTAGAGTGAACATCCCCAAGGTGCTTCACTACAAAATGACCCCTCAGAGCTGAGTGACTGACAAAATCATTCTCACGTCATATTCAATTACAGGATTTGAAAGCTCATACCCTTATGTACTTAGGCCATGAGGGTATTGAATTTATGTCCTAAGTACAAGAAAACAAATAAAATATAAGTCCTAAGAATAAATGTCATTTGCCATCAGTATAAAATTTCTTCGGTTTCTTATTGCTCACTTTTATGAACACTCTCCTACAGCTGTCTCATCTAAAATCACATGCTATTTTTAAAATCAAAATTATTGTTTAAAATTATAGCTCTGACGGAATACCTAAATAAACTCTATTTCAGTAATTTCTTTACGAATTGTATCTTCAAGTGAATACCCAAATTTACGAAGATCCCAAGAGTTACCATTTTGTCACATCATGTGAAGTATAGGCTACCTGAAGTCCTTCTTGAGTTTAAGTAAAATAGCTTTAAAAAGATATGTATACAGCAAGATCTGTTTTCTGAGGATATGAGGGAGATGATAGAAACTTTGAGGCCTCAGTCAGATGCTTCTGTAAGTGATTACTTTATGATTGCCTGATACTTGACAGTGCTTGTACTTACAATGACTTGTCTAAGGCTGTTACTCCCTTGGTGCTAAGAATTATCACCAGGTGTTACCACAGAAGGTGAGAGGGTCTGCGCTGTCCTCATTTCTGTGTTCTAACCTGAAAAGGGGCAGGGTTAAGACTCCCACAGACCATGGCCATCCACTTACTGAACCTACTTTGAAGTGGGACTTTCTCTTCTAGAGGGAATATACTTTCAAGTCAGACCCTCCTTTTCTGGTCTTTTCTATCTTCCTCCGTCCCTCTCTCATTTTCCTTTTCTCTCTTCTCTGCTTCTTTTGTTCTATTTCATTATGGCTGTAACTGACCCTCACATAAAATATAAAACTGAAATGGCTATTGAATTTATTGAGTAAAATTCTGTATACTTAGTTCTGAATTTTAAAGATGAGGGAGTTGGAATTTTTCTTTTTCTTTTCCTAGGAAAAAAATTTCCTATTTTTACTTTCATAGTGAAATTAATTATAAGTTGTTATTCATTTGGAACTTAACAAGGACCAGATATGGTCATTTGTCTATAGGTATATTCTGTCTTTCCAGCCATATGGTAAGCTCCTTAAAGGCAGGGAACATGTCTTAGTACTCTCATATCTCCAGCACCCAGAAGATCCAGAAAGTGCCTTCTCCTTGCGCCAAGAGGGAGTCAGCTGAGCTTGTAAGCCCCATGTTCCATGACCACACAAGACTTCAAACATTTGCAAACAAGGCAGACCTTAAGCAAATCTGTAAAGAAGGTAAAGATTTTGATGCCTGCCACTTCTGTGTCCAGACTGTGGGTCTTGCTTTTCTAGTCTGAGGCCCCTCAGTAGTTCACTGATTAGCCCATATCCGCTGCTTGCTTGCCATAATTGGTTCCACTGTAGCCTCCAAACACTTACACTATATTGGGGGAATTCTTCCTGAATCAGTGATAATTAGGTCACTCAGCAAATTATTTTTTCCTTACATGAAACCATCAAAATTTGGTATTGTTAATTTTTTAATTCAGTTCCACAAGTTTTTGAGTTCCAAGTTTTCTCTTCCCCCTATTCCCCTCTAGCCCATGATGGCATGCAATCTGATATAGATTCTATATATAGCATTACATTAAACATTAGTCAAATTGTAAAGAAGAATTATAACCAATGGAATGAATAACTAGAAAGAAAAAACAAAACAAAATGAAAAAAGACAGAGAGCAAGTAATTTCCTTCAATCTGCATTCAGACTCCGTAATTCTTTCTGTGGATGTGGATGGCCTTTTCCATCATGAGTCCTTTGGAGTTGTGTTATAACCTTGCATTGCTGAGATGAGCCCCGTCTATCAAAGATAGTTGTCACAGATACGATGTGTCTGTAATTGTGTACCGTGTTCTCTTGGTTCTGCTCCCCTTGCTCAGCATCAGTTTATATCAGTCTTTCCAGGTTATTATGAAGTCTGTCTGCTCCTCATTTCTTATAGCACAATAGTATTCCATTACATTCATATGCTACAACTTGTTTAGCCATTCCCCAATTGAGGGGAATCCTCTTGATTTCCAATTCTTTGCCACCACAAAAAGAGCTGCTATGAATATTTTTGTACATACAGTCCTTTTCCCACTTGTATGAACTCTTTGGCATACAGCCCTAGAAGTGATATTGCTGGGTCAAAGAGTATGCACATTTTTATGGCCTTTAGGCATAGTTCCAGGTTGCTTTACAGAATGGTTGGATCAATTCACAACTCCACCAACAATGCATTAGTGTTTCAATTTTTCCATATCTTCTTCAGCATTTATCATTTTCCTGTTTTGTCATGTTAGCCAATCTGACCAGTGAGATGTGGTACCTAAGAGTTGTTCTGATTTGCATTTCTCTGATCAATAGTGATTTAGAGCCATTTTTTCATATGCTTATAGATATCTTTAATTTCTTCCTCTGAAAATTGCCTATTCATATCCTTTGACCATTTGTCAATTGGGGAATGATTTGTAATCTTACGAATTTGACTGGGATTGTTAATTTTGAAATACCCAACTGCAACTGTTACCTACAGCACATTCCTTTGCATCTTCACACAAGAATCCCCCTTCCCTTATCTCCTTGGATCCTGAGTCTAAACACTAATTCCAAAACAATAAAGCGACATTAAGGCAGCATAGTGGGATGAAAAGGGCACTAGACTGGGAGTACGAATGATCTGGGTCTAGTTTTAGCTCAGACACTAGTGAGCTATAGGATTTGGAGCAAATCACTCAATCTCTTGCAGCCTGGGTTCTCAATCCTACAAAACCAGAGGGTAGGTTTAGACCAGTGGTTATCAAACTCAAAGAGAAACAGGGTCACGAAACCATATATAAGATTCTCTGGAGGCAGCATATTGACTAAGAAAACTACATATTAATATTACCTATGACTTATTGTATATTTATTTTGTTAAATATTTCCCCATCACATCTTAACCTGATTCAGCCTGCACATGGGAGGATTGTAGGCCAATCGGGCCCATTGGTTGGTATTTGGCACTTCTGGATTAGATGTTTCTAAAAATTTCATCCAGTCTCTGATTCTGCAAATCTTTACCCTGATCTTAGCATCTGTCTAACCTCAACAGAGATGCAGAATGTGTTGATGGAAAGAGTACCAGATTTGCAGTCATAGACTCTAAAAGCCGAAAGGAATATCAGAGGTCTTCTAGTTCCATTCCTGAGCAAGAATCCTCTCTGCAACATTCTTGACAATTAGTATTTCATACTCCAGTGAAAAAGAATCCATTACACCCTTGAGAAAGTCAATTCCATCTTTTTGGGTTTTTTTGCTTTTTGGAGGGGGAAAGGCAGGGCAATTGGGGTTAAGTAACTTGCCCAAGGTCCCACTGCTAGTAACTATTAAGTGTCTGAGGCCAGATTTGAACTCAGGTCCTTCTGACTCCAGGACTGGTGCACTATTCACTGCACCACTCAGCCACCCCCATCTTTTTTTTCTTATAGCTCTAATTATTAGGAAGTTTTTTTTTAATGGAATGAAAATCTGCATTTCTGCAACTTCCACATATTAGCTTATCCTCTGGAATCAAATCTAATCTTTCTTCCAAAAGACAAATTTCCTGATTAGCTAGATTGGGACTCCTCTCATATCATTCTAGGTAGGGCTGTGCTGGTAAATGTAGAACAATCTGCTCTCTGCAAAAATAAATGTGTACATAATACACTTCGAAGTTTAATCTTCATTGTTAACGTTTCTCCATCACTTTCTTAGGCCTAAATGATAATAAAACAAAACAAA
This sequence comes from Pseudochirops cupreus, assembly GCA_028627135.1. Classification (NCBI taxonomy): domain Eukaryota; kingdom Metazoa; phylum Chordata; class Mammalia; order Diprotodontia; family Pseudocheiridae; genus Pseudochirops; species Pseudochirops cupreus. The sequence continues at coordinate 243,029,198 of CM053580.1, read as the reverse complement.
CATTATCCTTTGGATGGTGCATGAGAATGAGGGGGAGAAAGCAGAGAGTGTAACGCCATGCACCAGCAGATTCCCAAAGGAATGCTACTGTGAACAGCTTTTAGAGTTCAGATTACAAAATAGAGTGAACACTCTGTTTATTCCATTACAAATCAAGACAAACATTCAAAACATTATAATATTCACA
>CM053580.1:243008843-243028511 GCA_028627135.1 Pseudochirops cupreus | reverse complement strand
AGCCAATCCCCTTCTTCCACATCAACAGGGGAGTTCATGCCTTCTCAACAATGGGACAGGGTTTGCCCCTTCCACACTTAGCACTTAGTACTAAGTGCTAAGTATCCTGCTAAACAGATTACTATTACAGAGAGGAATCCTTTTCATTCAAGAGATGCTTTTCTAGAACCCAGCCCAGGCAAACGGAAATGACAAGGGAGAGGTACAGACTGACAGTCTCCGGGAGTCCCCACCAAGTTTTCTTCTGGTTAGACACTCATTTCCTGTCCAATTGTCCAAACCACGTGGTTGGTAAAACTAGGGGGCCTATAGTCCTTGGAACATGTGATTTTGTTAGGTTTTCAGTCATTTGAATCAAATTCTTCAATCCTGTTCTCCCCCTGAATTTTCCTCTTTTTACCTGACTTCTCCTTCAGTACCTCTCCTCTTTTTAAAGTCTAACTCAAAGCAGGCTTCTTATAAGTGCCAGACCACACTGGAATATTTAGATAGTAAATCACTGTTATAACTCTGGTCAATGTGAGCCTGATTCATTTAATGACACATTCAAAAGTAGATGAAATCTGGAGCAGGTAATTTACTCCTTGTCCCTTTCCACTAATGACAATCCTGGTGTGGTGAGTTAAGGCAGACCCAATGCCTTTCTGGTTTCTGACTAGTGACCCAGGCTTTTAGCCCGAGCGGGTCAATTGTGCAACATCTGGTATCAGACCTCGACTTCTCACATTCCACAGCAGGAACAAATGGGAAGAGGAAGAATTCTGGCTGGGGAATTCACAAATGAATATCAGACCAAAGCTGCCTCAGGCCCCTGTGAGAAAACCTCCAAAGGCTGTTGTGCTGTGATTGAAGCAGGCTGTAGCCCTAGGAGGCTTGTAGCTCAAAGCGTCCTACTACATCCCCTCAACTTGTACTCTCCCAAGAACCAATCCCATATGCTCTAGCTTCCACCACCCATCCTGTGCTTGTAAAGTCCAGGCAGTATTCTCTAGGAGCAGCAGCTCCCACTCACTAGAATAATCAATATCTTTTAGCCAACCTGTGTATTATCCAAGGGAAACTGTCAGTTATAGGCCTGCTTCCCTCCTTCCTCTAGCTTTCCTTCATCACTCCCTCCTCCCACCAGAAATCAGTGTATGCTCATCGAATACAAGATAATTTTAATATTAACCTAAGCATAATGTAATGAGGAAAGTAAATCTGTTCTCTGTGTGCACGTGTGTATAATGTGCCCCAAAAACCAAGTAAGTAAAATTTCCATTACCTTCTATTTTGAATGGTGTACTCCGCAATTCACTATCAAATCAATTCAGTTCAATTTAACAAATCTTTGCCAGTGCCTATTGTGTGAGAGGTTTGCTAGGCACTGAGAGTACAAAGACAGAACACAAAACAGTCCCTATCTTCAAGAAACTCACATACTCCTAGAAGGACGTAGCATATACATGAAAAAAGAAAGATGAAGCAGTCATCCAAAGTGAATTCAAGAGGAAGAGATTACTGATGACGAAGGGGATCAAGAAAGACCTGGCAGAGAAGGTGGTGGCACCTGAGCTGTATTTTCTAAAATGAAATTATTTTTAATTAACAAAAGTTCATCTTCTTTCCTTTGAACCTTCTCCCTCTTTATTGAAGAAAAAAAGATAAACAAAACCCTTTTAACAAACGTGTTTTGTCAAATAAAACAAATTCCTGCATTGACCATGTCCAGGAAAAAATATGTCTGAATCTGTACTCTGAGTTCATCACCTCTCTGTCAGGAGGTGGGGAGCGTGTTTCATCAGAAATCTTCTGGAATCATGACATTTACCTTGATCAGAGTTTTCAAGTCTTTTTAAGTTGTTTGTCTTTTACAATATTGTTGTTATCATATAAATTGTTCTCATTCTGATCATTTCACTCTGCGTAAGTTCAGGCAAGTCTTCCCAGGTTTCTCTGAAACCATCTCTCACAATTTCTTACAATATGATATGATTCCATCACATACATATGAACATGTGTTCAGTCCCAATTGATGGACACCCCTTCAGTTTTCACGTTTTTGCCACCACAAAAGCATTCTGTTATAAATGTCTTTGTACATGTGGGCCCCTTTTCTCTTTCTTTGATCTCTTTGGGGTATGGAGCTACTAGTGGTATTGCTGGGCCCAAAGCTAGGCAGGCACATTTTAGTAACTTTGGGGACATAATTCCAAATTGTTTTCCAAAGTCAATTCAGAATCGGAACCAGTTCATGGATCCACCAACTGTACATTAACATACTTGTTTTCCCATAGCCCCATTTGTTGTTTTCCCTTTTTGTCAGCTTTGCCAATCGGATGGGCGTGACGCAGAATATTAGAGTCGTTTTAACTTGTATGTTTCTAATTATTTATGATCTGGAGCATTTTTTTCATATGGCTATTGATAGCTTAGATTTCTTCCTCTAAAAACTGACTATATCCTTTTATCCTAACCCTAATGGCTCTGATTCTTATAAATTGGAATCATTTCCCTGTATGTCAGAAATGAGACCTTTATTACGGAAACTTGCTGCAAATATTCTCCCCTCCCCCATCTACACACCCACACCCACACCCACCCACCCACACCATTGGAGTTGTGATCTAAAATTTTAAGGACGAAATTATGGAACTTTAAAGTATTATTAAAGCAACAACTGCAGTGATTGGTCAGTATTCCTTCTTTATCTCTCTGCAGCCTGTGGAGCTGTTGATCACCTTCTTCTAAGTTTTTGCGACGCTGCTCTCTCCTCCTACCTGTCTGACTGACGGCTCCTCAGTCCCCTTTGTGGATCATCATTCAGCTCTGACTGCCCCTCCAGGATCTGCCCTGGTCCTTCTCACTCCATATTGTTTTACTTAATGATCTTATCAGTCCCAATGGATTCAACGATCATCTCTAGGAAGATGATTTTCAGATTTCTCTCCTGACTTCCAGTCTTGCATCTCCCACTGCTTGGCTGGACATTTTAAACTCAACGTTTCCAAAACAGAACTCATCATCTTTTCCCCAAAACCAACTGTTCTTCCTAACTTCCCGATTATGTAGAGGACGCTACAATCCTTCCAGTTACCCAAGTTCACAATCTATGGGCCATCCTATACTCTTTACTCTCTCTCATCTGCTATATCCAATCTATTGCCATGTCTTCAATACTACTACCTTCAGATTTTTCATATTCAGGCCCTTGTCTCTTCTGATACCACACTGGCGGAGACCTTCATTATCCCCAGCCTAGACCTAGAAAATATAAAATCCTCTGTTTGACATTCAAAGTCTTTCATAAACCACCACTTGCAGCGCCCAGCCCCACCTCATGTAATCTGTGTTCTCCTGATACCAGCCTCTTTGCTCTTCCTCAAACAAGACAGTCCATCTCCCAATTCTCGGCATTTTCTCTGGTTGTTGCCCATGCTGGAATGCTCTCCCCTCCTCAACTCCACCCTCTGACTTCCCTGGGTTCCTTCAAACCCTACCTAAAGTCCCACCTTCTATGGGAAACCCTTCCTGACCTCCCTTAGTTCTAGTGTCTTCCCTCTGTTGATTATCTCCAATTTATCCTGCATATTACTTTTGGTACATAGTTGTTTGCATGTTGTCTCCCCTATTAGACTGTGAGCTACAGAGAGCAGGGACTGTCTTTGCCTTTCTTTGTCTCCTCAGCTCTCAGCACTGTGCCTCATATGTAGTAGGTGCTTAATAAATGTTTATTCCCTGACAATTGCATTAGTCTTCTGGTTGGTCTTCTCACCTTAAGTCTCTGTCTACTCCGGTCTCTCTGCCACTCAGCTGTCAACATGATCTTCCTAAAGTGGAGGTCTGGCCAAATCTCGTACCCCTTCTCTTCTTTCCCATCACTGAATAAACTCCAATAGTTCTTTATTACCTCTAGTTGCAAATAAAAACCCTTTTTCTGGCTTTCTTTTAGCCGTTCATAACCTAACACCTTTCTATTTTTTCCAGTCTTCTTACACTTTACTCCTTTCTTTATCCTCTATGACCCAGTGACAGGGGCTTCCTTGTCTTTCTTGCACAAGGCAATCCATTTCCTTACTCCATTCATTTTTACTCACTACCCCCACAACAGGAGAAAAATGACTAGAGGCAGAAACAGTCCTCAGGGTCCCAAGTTCCCTCAAGTAATAATAGTGCATTGACCTTCTGGAGGTCCAGGCATAGAACAACAGGGATGCTGTTAGGTGCCTGTGAAAGTGGCTGACGTGAAGGTCTGAGACTAAACACCAAAACTGTGCTCATGTGGCCCCTGGCTTTGGGCCACGCATGCCCAGAACCCAGGGCAAGCTGAAAGTGTGCAGGACTACGAAATACTTGTTTATTTGTGTTTAATTTTTTCTTTTGCTTTAATTAGGTACGATTAAAAAAAATCTATATACATTTAAATCATGCTTATGTTATTGAATGCTTTACTGTGTGATTTTTCTTAGGGGATATTTAGGTGGCACAGTGGATAGAGTGCTGGGCTTGGAGTCGGGAAGACCTGAGCTCAAATCTCAGACATTTTCTAGCTCTGTGACCTTAGGCAAGCCCCTTAACCTCTTTTTGCCTCAATTTTCTTCATCTGTAAAATGGGGAGAATAATAGCACCTACCTCTTTATAGGTAGCACCTATAATATTTATAAAGAGCTTAGCACAGTGCCTGACACACAGGGCCCCGTGCTATATAAATGTTAGCCATTATAATTATTATCAGGTTGATGCAAACGCTCCATTGGTTGTACTCTCATATATACATATATGTACACATACATTATATATAATTTATTTTTTGCTTTTGGAATGGGGGAAGGCTGGGCCATTGGGGTTATATGACTTGCCCAAGGTCACACAGTTAGTAAGTGTTAAGTGTCTGAGGCTGAATTTGAACTCAGGTCTCCTGACCCCAGGGCTGGTGCTCTATTCATTGCCCCACCTGGCCACCCCAACATTATATGTTTTACTCATAGTTTGTTTCACTTAAGTGCAACTAAGAAACTGCATGAAAGGAAGAAGGGAGCATTAGATTACTGGTAGATGGAAGAAGAGCTGAGTCTGATTAGGTAAGCTCACACCCACTACACCCCTAGCCCTGAAAGACTGAAACTATCACTCATCAATGGGGTTAGAGACATCAATAGACATTAACTGAGCACCTTCTCCGTACCAGGCACCGTGCTGAGAGCTGGGGATACAAGGAAGAAGAAAGCTCACAAACAGTTCCTGGCCTTGAGGAGTTCACAACCTAATGGGGAGGCAGCATGCAAAGGGCCCTGTGCAAGCCAGCTACGTCCAGGATAAATCTGGAACTAATCTGCAGAGAGAAGGCTGCAGAATGAAGAGGGACCGGGAAAGGCTTCCTGTAGAAGGTGGGTTTAAGCCACGGAATCCAGGAATTAGAGTTGAGGAGGAAAAAATTTCCAAGCATGAGGGTGAGCCAGTAAAGCATGGAGCTGAGAGATGGGAGTATCTTGGTCAAGGAATGACAAGGAAGGCATTGGGGAGGATGGGAGAGAGTGGGATTGCTTGCCCATGGAGAGAAGAACCACTTCTCCATGTGTGACATGGGATGAAGAAGCAGAAAATGGTAGGAGGTATCTGGGTGATGTGAGATGGGAAGAAGGGAGAAGAGGAGGGAGCTCTTGGCACTTGGCCTCAATTTCTTCAGTAAAATATAAGACAAGGTTCTCAGCTAAGGTGGGGGACCTGGGAGCCATGGGAGACTTAAGGAAGGATGAAACGGTTTTGGAGACATTGGCATTTCCCACAACTCACTGCTGTTGGGAGAATGAATGGCTGCTGTGTGTGAGTGTGGGGCTCTCAGGCCCTAACCCTTATCAATGATAGGGCCAGGCACCGAGACAGCAATGCCACCTGGTGGTAACAAATTGGAGGACATCTGAATTAGGGACATAAAGGAAAAATTTTAACTAAAATAAATTAAGTGATTATTGTGGCCTAGAGTCAGTGGGGGACAATAAGAAAATAAGTGGGCTAGGAATCAAAAGAGCCGGCTGGGATTTAGTCTTAATTCTGCTGATGACCAAGTGCTCCTGGGTAAATCACTTCTCCTTCTGAAGTTCAGGTTCCTCATCCTAAAATGTTATAAGACCCAAAGGAAATGTTTGTCAAAAGACCTTTAAAGAACTGAGGTCACTGAATTGTTTCCAGGATGCATGCGTAGATCAGATGTGAAGAGAAACATTTAAGTAACAAAACCCCTCTGACTCCAGCTCCGGCCACGCGGATTAGAAGCCCTATTGGCCCTGATCCGATTGCTGGCACCACAGAAGTTAACCTCAGTAAGCTGGTTGCTGGATGCTCCTTGAGGGCAGGGCTGTCTTGGCCGCATTTTGTATCCCTCACACTTAGCAGAGGGCCTGGCATCCAGTCCATGTTTTATGTGTATTGATCGATTGATTGCTTATCAGAATGTTCAGCCAAAACTATGAAAAGGGGTACATACACCTCATTCACCCCAAGACCTTAGACTTCTGGCTCCGGCTCTCTTGTCAGAGTTTGAGAAATTCTCCATCGTACTTTAGGCCTCCTCTGAGGGAGAGGATCACATGAGAAGTAGGGTTGTTAACTATTCCTTGATATAACACATTCCTCCCCTAATGCGCTTCTGACTCTCTGGGCTTTGCCAGTGTCCCAGTTGCTTTCTGCCCCTAGGACTTGACTTCCCTAGTGCCTGGGGCCTTCCATGATGCTCTCCCCCACCCCAGGGCCCAGCCTCATTTCCCATTGGTGAGTCCTTTCCAGGACCTCCATTTTGGATCCAGGTCCTCAGCAGCCATGCTTCATTCCTCCATAACCTATCCCCCCACCACTTTCCCAGTCATCTTACTTGTGACCCCTCCCTCCCCCAACCTCCATCCAACTCCCCCAAGTGGTGACACTGGCCTCCTCGTTGCTACTTGAACCAGACACTCCATCTTTAGGCATTAGGCATTTTCACTGGCTGTCCCCATGCCTGGAATGGTCTCCCTCCTCATTTCTGCCTCTGGGCTTCCTTAAAGGCCCAGCTAAAATCTCACCTTCTACAACATGCCTTTCCCAGGCCCTCTTAATTCTGGGGGAAGGGAGATTAATAAGCCCATACAGAGTGCCCGCTATGGGGAAAGGTAAGGAAGTAAGCTTACATACAGCGCCACAGAGCCAGGCGCGGGGCTAAGCACTTTTTCAAACATTATCTCATTTGATCCTCACAACTCTCAAGCAGATGTGATGATTTTCCTCTGCTTTATATTTGAGGAAACCATACCCTCAATTGATTATTCCCTATATATCCTGTATATAGCATGTTTATACATAGTTGTTGGCATTCCAATAGACTGTGCTCCCTGAGAGTGAGGACTCCTGCCTTTGCATCTCCAGTGCTCAGCATGGTGCCCAGTATACATCAGGTGACTAATAAAGGCTTACTGACTGTCATCATTCCCCTCCTGCCTGGGCTCCTGAATCTCCCACTTTGCCCCAGCTGCTTTTTACCCTAAGCTTTCCATCAGTGCCTGGGGCCTTTTCACCTTGGAACAGGAACACTCCTTTGCTATGGTGACTCACAGTGTGTTCTTCCCGGGCATTTTGGGGATGGGCCCAGATACAGGTTTCATCTTCCTCCTCCCAGCTGTGCTTCTGACTTTCCAGAATGACACCATGCCCTCCCCACATACTCCCTTCAATTCCCTTTTATGTGTTCTCATACCTCACTAGAAAGTAAACTCCTTGAGGGCAGGGCAGGGACTTAAAAAAAAAATAACAGCAATAAAATTGGGCCCTAGGGATTAGTACAAAGCCTGGCACATGCTAAGTGCTTACTATTTATTGATTTAGGTGCTGCCAGCCTGCCTAAGAAAGCAATCTCTTGGATCGAAACAACCCTTTGCTAAATCAGCGCTGCACTTAGACCTTCTGAGAACTGGAATGAGGACCCAGGGATTCCAATTTTCCAAGAAGTGATGAGCCCAACTCTGGCTTACTGTTCTCATGGCAGCTCACTTTACAGATGAGGGGAAGGCTTGAACTAGACACTCTAAGACCTCTGTCAGCTCTAAGACCCTATGACCGTGACCCAAACACCTTTCCTATGGTCACATAACAGAAATCATTTATTGTCCTCAAAGTATTTTTTTAAAAACGAGTCAATAGTCATTGAACATCCTCTGCGTACCTGGGACTGGATTATGTTCAGCGTACCTGAGCGGAGAATACTCAAAAAAAGAATGAGCAGCAACGGTCCCAGCACTAGAAAAAGTTTAAATATAGTTGAATGCAGATAGATCCATTTTTAGAAATGTCAAAATTTCTTACCCAAACAAATAGTCCAGACAATCCTTATATTTAAATATTTATTTTCATTTCACAAAAAAGCAACAGTGTATGCAGTTACACATGCCTTTCAGTCAGTGCTGGTTATATGCAAAACAATTTGTTGAAGTGTAAAGAAAATAAGCCTTTCCCCCCCCCCTTTACAAGTGAAACTAAACACATTTGCATATACAATATCATATATACATCCTATTTTCAAAAATCTCTCACCTAAAAGCAAGTTACGATACAAGCTTAGAATTTCACCGGCCAAAGCAGAGACACAAGATCTGTACTGTATACTTCTAAAGGCATTAAAATACAAAAGTGTAATTCTTTTACAAGTTTCTAAGTTATTTATTCCCAAAGTACTCGAAAGCTACTTTTCTTTATAGCTACAGTACTTGGCTTTATCAAGACTTAGCTGGACTAAGACTTAGTTATAGGATTTAGTTTTCTCTCAATGTGAGTTTAGTAGGTTGACGCAAATGCTCCTTCTGTAACATCATTTGATATAGTCTCACATATACAGACATATATATTATATATTTTATCAATGGTTTGTTTCTTTCAGTGCAACTTCTGGAGCATTTTATTCAATCAGGCCAAAATTGATTCTTTTTGAAGTAAATATTTTAGATTGAGAACCATACAGAATTGACTAAATCACAACCATGACTAACTCAAAAAAGGTGCCCTTTCTCCCTTACGCATGATCACATATAAACTTCTACATTTCTACTACAGCAGCAGGTTTAAGTAACAGCAAAATATAAACTAATTTTTCAGCAATATAACCTGAGAATTTGATATGGTAAATAATATCTGTTTGCAACTTTTCCCAAAACCATACGGCATTCCTGAAGTCAATGCCTTTGGGGAAAAAAATAAAGTAATACAAACCTTTAGGACCGAGTAGCATCTTAATAAATAGCAGTAAAAACAAATTAGGTTAAGATGCTATTAAAATGTTCACACGTTCGTGTCCTTTGATACGGCCACTTACCATGTGGCAGATGAAGCAGCTGGGAAACGGGACACCAGAAAGCCGGGAGCTAACATACAAGTCTGGTGCATACGTGAAAAGCAGACAAAAATGTACAGTTAATGAGGCAGCCTTACTTTACATTTCAGAGTGCAATAAAAGATAACATCCTCTAAGACAGGCAACATCAAGAATTAAATCAGAAAAAGGAATGTTCTATCTAATGAAAACGAGGCTGACGAAGATGGGGTCACTAATCAGGTTTGGGGGCGTGGGTGAAATCCCTATATAACACAGACACAAGGGAGAAACACCTACTAACATCACATGTGTTGTGGTACAGTTTTGAGAACCTTATACTCATTTGTATATTAGGAACTCAGAGGCAAAAACATCACCCAGCGTGTCATACCCTGGTGCAGGCTCTTACCACCTCGGAGCTGGACACTCCACGTCATCCTCCACTCACCGCAGGTCTGACCATGTTAACCATCCATTGAATAAACTCCAGTGGTTCCCTATCACCTCCAAAATAAAATATAAAATACTCTGTTTGGCATTCAAAACCCTTCATAATTTGCACCTCCTACACCTCTCAAGTCTTCTTATATCTTACTCCATCTCTTACACCCAATACTCTGAAATTTGAGAACACCAGCCTCCTTGCTGGTCCTCACACCAGACTCTCCATCTCCTGCCTCCATGCATTTTCACTGGCTGCCCCTCATGACTGGAATTCTCTCCTTCTCTACCACTTTCTCCTGGCTTTCCTGAAGTCTCAGCTAAAAATTCCACCTTCTAGAAGAAGCCTTTCCTGATTCCCTCACTTGATTATCTCCAATTTATCCTCGTTTGTACATAAGCCATGCTATCTTCCCCTTAGACTGCAAGCTCCCGGAAAGGAGGCACTGTATTTCACTTTTTTTGTGGTAACCCTGGAGCTGATCACAATGCCTGGCACAGAGAAGGTGCTTAGTAAATATTGGTGACTGACATTACTTGCATGTTACTGAAGCAACTAAAAGGGCCTTGTAAAGACAGATCTCCTACACACCAATTCTCAGGAGGGTTGCATTTTTATAATCCTTTCACTGAGACCTTGTAACAGTCAATGATATTATTTTATAGGACCACATGCAGCTCTTATTTTTATATTACTGGAAGATTACTCTTTTTTGGCCTTTCTTTATTGCCCACCCAAATATACATACCTCTAAAAATTTGCTTTGCTGAGATTTTCAATACATTTTTATTCACCACAAATAATGATGGATATGATTTGTTTCCATAACTGGTCTGTAACAAAAGCTCCCTTCCTTCTTTCTAAACAGTCACCCATCTCATTTCCTCCACATCTGCTACCATTAACAAGGACACCACATTGGTGCTACTTCAAGCCAAGTGGCAAAGAGCCAGCTTAAAGCAAAGAAAACTAGTGAGATTCCAAGGCTGCTTGCAAAACAGGTGTACAGGGAGTTGCCAAGCACATTTATAGTCATGAGACAAACACAGCCATCTATATTGACTGCTAAAGAGTAACTAGTACCTGAAAAAAATTGACTAAAAAAAAAAGCAAAACTAAATTATGGATGCATGAGTAACATGCATGTCTATGTACATTTGGAAAAAAGAAACACACATCATACCAAATACCCCCTAGGAGGAAATAAAAGCCTCTGGGGCTAGGGGAAAGGAGGGAGATACAGTGCACCTGATTTCAATTCTCAAGGGAACTCTAAAAACCTAGCCCAAATATCTACAGTCCTTAAAAATTATTTATCTACTAAAATGGATATAATCCTGCAATACTCACATGAAAAATATATCTAAGTGCTCTGAATGTGCAATGGTTTGGCTACAGATTACAGTTCTTTGTGGCATAATTCTAGGCTTAGTGCTTTCAAAAATCTTACTCAATGGCCCTACTCTCAGTAGGCTGTCAGCACCATAAATGCTTAATAAATAAAGGCTTGTTGACTAACTCAGCTCAAAATATTTACTGTCTTGGGATCCCTTTATATTATTTTCAACACTTTCAAATGATGAGTTCTATTTATCAATCTAATTCTAAACCCAGTCAATTTCTGAAAACAAGATTGGGTAGGCTGTTCTCATTTTATTCTTTAGATTTACAAAAATACATATTAATAAATTACCATTTGGGAAGAAAATGAGTGTAGACTGGAATCTGTGGTGGGTAGAATTATCACAGATTCTTGGAATATATGAAACTCTCCAACAATGACCAAATACCACAGTAACTTTTAAAAGCGGCTTATAAATAAGCATTAATAAGATGGAAAAAAGGCACTAGCTTATGGTAGAAGTTTCAAAATACTTTGCAGACTAAACCATCCAATCATCTGTATGTTGAAAATAACATATTTTGGGCAACATATTTTTGCTTCTACCACCCTTAAGCTCCATTGCTTCAAAATGAATGAATTTTCCTCCACCATTCTCTAGTCTACATGTTTTGTGCCCAAATTCTATTTGGACAAGGCATACACTATGCCTTGTTCGAGAGTTATTTAATTTTCAGCCATCAATCTGTGTGTTTACGCAAAAGCATACTTTGGCTTCTACACCTCCATCTACTGGGCATCACTATCCCAGTGTCTTAGTGAGATAACAAAATTTGGACGCTAAAAATGGTTTAAAAGCAAATGATTCTGTAACAAAACCGTTTCCACTGTACTTTAATCTTGAATCCCTAGGTTTCAGGCTTTAGTTTCAAAAACAGCCATCACGTGCATGGGTCCAGAATAAGCCTCACACTTTATCATGTATTTAATCAATGGGTACAAAACTGAGGCATAAAAATAAACACCACCTGAAGAAGAGTTCAGCAATGGATCAAGAGAAACCCCTTCCTCCATAATGCTCAACACAGAGTATTTGGTTCTACTGATAGTGACAAAGTTAAAGAGAATAAGTAAATTTCAAAAGAAGAAATGCCTTAGAGCCTGAAAATGCACTACATATACTGTACAACAGTGTAAGAAAGGGCGAGTATGGCTAAAGAATTTCTATTTCTAAATCTGAGAAGTATCAAAGGAAAATGTAAAAAATTTCATTAATACAACATGGTAAAAAAAGAAAAAAATCCTCCAAAGTTATTTGTTTTTTTCCCCCAACTTTCAAATTTAGGCTCATGAAGAGTTTCCCACATTGATTAATTTGTCCCTTGCTTTTCTAAGCATACAAGTAGGTAAAATTCCTAAATTCCCAATAGTCTCAACATGACAGCCTGGTATCTTAGCATGATTGTCAGGGAATTATGTTTTCTATTCTGCAATTGATGGAGGTAAGTAGTGGGAAAGAAATTGAGCTGGGGAAAAAGAAGAGACTATCATTTCCTTTTTTAAAAAGGCTGTTTTATAACTTGTTTTACTTTTAAATTCAATATAAAGTATTTTAAACAAAATAAAATGCAATTTCATACACAATCTCACATATAATTAAAACACCCTTTCCTATCATTCAGCTGTGCACGTTCTAAAAGTGCACACAAAGGGCTTTATTTTATTAAAACACCCTTTCCTATCATTCAGCTGTGCACGTTCTAAAAGTGCACACAAAGGGCTTTATTTTATTAAAACACCCTTTCCTATCATTCAGCTGTGCACGTTCTAAAAGTGCACACAAAGGGCTTTATTTAAAAAATAGGAATTGTTTTAAAGCAAATTGTGAAAGAAAAAGGATCTGGAGAAGAAAGAAGGAGTGAAACACAATAATCTAGGACTACATCTGCATAGCTCAGATTATTCAGGTACAGCCTCCCCTCCCTAGCCTCAAAGAGAGTCAGAACGTCACAGTTCATACCCGCCTTGAGGTCTGGGAGGCAGAGAGACTCTTTACTGTTTTCTAAAACTAACTGCTGCTTTAATCAAAATAACAGAAAAAGATGTTTTAAATTATGTATTGTTCCTAAAATCAGGAAAAATTCAAAGCCAAACATTTTTATCATGAGCTTCATCTGACTTCCTTTTCATACTATCTTCCTTCCAGGTATAAGGTAAAATATTACACGAACTATTTTGGTTTCTAAAATGTCTTGAATTAAAACTATAACCCAATATACTTCTTCATCAAGTCAAATGAAAATACACCAATGAGAACAATCTGTATTGCAACTAAGGCAATGGAGTCAAACCTAAGACAGCAGCGCTACCAGAACATAAGTCATACCATTCAATGATATGTCCCTAAATTCAAAGGTTAGGGAGTGTGCTGGGCTACTGGAGTGTATGGGAGTGGTTTTGGTTTAGGGGTTTTTTTTTTGGAGGGAGGAGGAAACTGAGTGGAAAAATCAGTAGTTAAGGAAAAAGTTAACTACAATTAACTTCCAATACAACCTAGAGCAATTTCCTATGGCAATGTTTTACAGGCTGCCCGAAAGTAAAAATACATACAAGTCCAAATATATAAACACACACATACACATGTACATATATACAAAATCAAAACAGACCCGACAATTTAAACTCTTTCCTGATATTTGGCTTTCATATATAATAGATATATTTAATATCTGTAGCACCTGGCTACTCAGCAGACAAAAATACATACAACAGCTCTATATCCTATTTATAATGAAATAAAAAATAAAAACAGTTGGATACTCATAATTTGCAGCCAAAACCAATATTAACACTTGGCTTTAATTCATTATAGCTGTATGTTTCATTACCTGGCTTCACCATGAGACTTTCTGAGGCTTTACTCGGCCTCACATTCTGAAAAGTGTCTATAAACCATGAAGCAACCAGGGGCTTGGAATATGGGACATTGATAAATGAGAATTTTGCAAAGAAAGCTTACATAGTAGCTCTTCCCTTGTTTGATGGTGTCAATACTTTTCCAATATCGAGAACCCAAACCAGTTTCAAAATGGAGTCTCCCCACCCCTTTCTATTTGGATGCTTTTAATTTAAAAATTCTTGTAGATGTTTGGTGGACATGGGTGAACACAGTTCCATAACAAATAGCCTATGTCCTGCCCACAGGCACTCTAGAAAACACAGACAAAATATCAAAAGAAGGTGCCCTGAGCTCACTAGAATACCTAATAGTGCAAAAAGCATTGCAGTGATGCCTGGTTTTACCCTGGCTTTTGCAAAAGCAACAACAGATCAACATTTCACAAACTTTCTGAATGGCAAACACAGAGAGATGACATCATGTACTCTATAGCCAGAAAGACAGATTTTTTAAGTTCTTCTCCATCCACTGGATATTCAGCTGAATGATCTGAATGGCCTCCTGGACGCAACGGAGTTGTGACGTTGCCTCCGACTGGGCTTCAAAGAACGTCTGTACCTGCAGGGTTCACAAGGTCATGTTTTCAAAAAGAAAGTAAAATCACACATGAATTATTCCTCTTGCAATAAGGATACACAGTGGTAGTAGTGGTGCAAGGGTAGAGGACTGGAAAACCTGAGGTACTGTCCTGGCTAAATGCTACAATCCCAAATATTTCTAAATGGATGCAGTAATAGCTTTTTTTTTTAAGAAAAAAATTCTTTTCTCGTACTTATTTTTTTGACAAAGAAGAAATGGAAATTATCTTCTTGGTAGCCAAAATTCATTTGGAAAAAAACTCCATTCCTATATGCAAGTTCTTTTATATTTATACATTTGGTTCAAGGTGTTAAAGTTTAAATTCAGAATATTATTAATTCTGGAGAAGTGCAGGAAAGGAAAAAGGGACTTTGAAAGTCAATGCTATGAATTTTATGCCTTTCATATTATATAATAACACATGATATATAATTATGTCATATGTGATTATATTTTACCATGTATTAATGAAGTATTTTACATTTCTCTTTGATATATAATTTGGTTTTATCAAATTTATAATATTAATATTTATAGTATAAATTATATTATTATATTGTGCCTGTACATTCCACCAAAAAATTATTTGGTATATATTTTGTATATATTGTATACAATTGTATATAATCCTCTCTCCTGCCCCAAATGGACAAGAAGTTCCTTGAGGGGAGGCGTTGTTTCATTTTGTCTTTATATCCTTGATATTTGTCCTCGGGCCTAGTGTATAAAGGGACTTAATACACGGTAACTGAGCTTAGGAAGGAAGGAAGAACCACTCTCCATGGAATTCAATTTCAAGATGTCTGAAGACAAAACAAAGAGGGATTGTAATGACAGTGTGGGCAAACAACATCTCTCAACCATACTGATTCACCTCAGTGGGAGAGAGTTACTCAATCTCCTGGTATTTTACATCACTGACCTCAGACAAATGGGTCTTTGTTGAAAACAGATGAGTTGTGCCAGCAACAATACTCTGAATGGTATAGGATCCTAAATGGAACCTGGTGAGGAGACAGAAGTACCATAAACATAAATGAAAAAAGTGCTACCCAAACATTATCATTAAGTATTTATGAAAATATTTTGATTCTGCTGTGTATGCCAAAGACACAGGAATGGAGTCCCTACCTCTAAGAGGTCAACAGATAGACATATCTAAGCTTTACTAAAACAGAGAGCTCCTGATAAAACAGAAATCCACCAAACTAAAACATTCTATACCTCCACAAAGAATCTACTTGCATCTTCCAAAAACACACAGCACATTATCATGTCATGGAGCAAGGTGAAGCATTCTTAAGTCATTCATTCACTATAGAAAGCATGAAGGAGCTGCTTTTCCAACATGCGTGGCAGCACCACAGTAGTCAATCAGCCATCTGTAGGTATGATGCCTGAAATCCTGGAAATGAAGTCAATTGCCTAACACTAATACTTAGAAGAAAAACCATGATTATTTCATAAAGATGCAGTATTTTAATAAAATGTCTCAGATCAAAATTGTTGCTGTTGAAAACATTTTTATCCATAAAACTGAATTTCAGCCTCCTGTGGAAGCTGTAAACAACTGGGTACCTTTTTTATAGACCAAAGGATCACAGAAATCTCAAGTTAAGACTTCTTTGAATGACTTACTTCTGTACAAGCCTATTCCAATTCTGTTTGACAAAATCCCATGCCAATAAATGCCCGGCAAAACTTCGGCCAACAGTTTTAATGATGATGGACAGCTTTTGTGATCGGATGATATCTCCATCAAGACTGGCTTTCAATAACCTAAGGAATAAAGCAGATTTAGCCACCTTCAATAATTCATAATTAAGCTTCTTCTTACTGAGTCAACAATTCCTAAGTTTAAGTTAGGTATTGCGATAAGTCTCTTAGTAATTGCTTTTAACTCAAGGGAAAAACATGAGTATAAATTGTTTAGCCTCTGACTGATCATCAGAATTCACGCTGCCTTTAGTTTATAATGTTCAAAGGATCCAGTCAAACAGGTAAGTGCTATTAGCATCATATATAAGCCAAGATATTTACAAATGGCTATATCTGAACTGAGGATTATGGAAAATCAATTCTCCAAGGGTAACAGAATGTAGAGCTCAGTTTAGAACCTGGGCTTCCTAGCAACCAATTCGGGACAAATTTGTACTGGTCTATAAAACTTCCACCTTCTAAAGGTCCTGACTTCTTCATAGCTATCAACTTAAATGGCTTCTTAAAACCTCCCTCTACGTTCTATTTACCTTTTTTAGACTTGGTACCTTCCTTCTCCTTTAACCTGACCCACAGAGACCCTCTGCACTGAGAGGCAGAACACAGGAGAATGATGCAAAGTAAAGAATTTAGATATGACTGGCTCTTCAATATAATCTGGATTCAGAATCATTGCCTTAGCTCTTGTGAATTGTAAATAGATGAAATATCTGATTACCTAGGAGCTGCCAAGTCTCTTTAAATGAACCTATGTTAATGAATACAAAGGTGGTCTATTCAAATATAATAAACTATTCGACCTCTGCAACTAAGTTACACAAATATACATACATGCATACACATATACAATACCCCTGTTATTGATGCTTCGGGAGTATATGGAATAAAATCTAGGATATCAGTATTCTTTGGCTGCCATCATAGGTATGTGACTTTGCCTACAGAACAGACTGTACACTTTTCAGAGGAAGAAATACAGAATATATTCCTGGAAGCAAAACTCTCACCCAACAATGCTCAGATTCAAATCAATTTAGGTTAAAATATATGTGTGTGTGTGTGTGTGTGTGTGTATTGTATCTATAAATAAAACTGTCCAACCTGCTTGGTGTCAGGGCTGACACCTTAAATTAAAAAAAATGTTCTGACTAATGTGGAAATATGTTTAACACGACTGCACACATATATAACTTAAATCAGATTGCTTGCCATCTTGGGGAGGGGAAGGAGGGAGAAAAATGTAAAAAATTAATGTTGAAAACTATCTTTATATATCATCGAAAAAATATTATTTACCAAAAAAAAGAAAAAAAGTTTTGTAGGTCTGTTATGAGCTTGCATGTTGGACAGGGTCTAGAAGGTTGACTAAGGCTCCTTAATGATATGAGTAGTGTGAGCCCAAGCAAAATTATGAAGTAGGAGAAATCTGTCTTTGGCATCCTTCTGTCTCCCCTGTTCTGTGCTTTCCTTTCTATTCCTAGAATCCTGTACCTACCAAGCAACAAAACACACATTAACATATCAGTTTAAAATTGACAGCAGAGGACTGGGCCTAGAGTCAGGAGGCCTGAAGTCAAATCTGGTCCCAGACACTTATTAGCCGTGTGATCCTGTCTCCTTCAGCTTCCTCATACGAAAAATAAGGATCACTGGAACACCTTACTTCCAAGGGCTGTTGTGAGGATCAAATGAGATGATCTCTGCAAAGTGCTTAACACAGTGCCTGACACAGAGGAGCTACTTCAACAATGCCTTTGTCCCTCCTTCCAACAACGCTGTGGGGTGCACAGCGTATCATCCACATTTTAGAGATGAGAAAACTGAGGGTACATACTGTATTAGGTACATTTTATAGGTGAAGAAACTAAGGTCTACTTAAGTTACTTAAGAACTAAACTGACACTTCCAAGGTCACAAAGCTGCTCATGTCAAGGCAGCGATCTGAATTCAGGCTTTTCTGACTCTCATTCCTGTGCTTCTCTGAAGTCCCCGAGCATGGTGCTTCCCATAGGCCAGTCTTCTCTGGCAATGACCCAGTCCTTTATATGCCTGGTTCCCTGATTCTCTAAGGGCCTTGACATAAGCTGGGTAATAAGGAGGAAAAATATTTGAAAGAGTGATAATGGGTCACCCTGTTCTGTGGGTATTTTACTTTTTAGAAAATGATGCCTATACAACGCAGGCTTTAATCTCAAAATAATAATTCTCTAATGGTAGACTAGAGACACTGGTCAATAAATAGTGAGAAAGGCTGTTTTGCTAAGAAGCAAGGAACACTTCCAAGCCCATCCCTTCCCTGCCATCCCAGGATACTAACTACACAGGAGACTGCCTACTCTGCCCAAGTGAGTGAGGACAAGCCCACAGGGGACGTGTTCCTGACCATCTGCGTATCTTAAAAACACCCCTAAGATACGGAGTAAATTGTGTGAGATGGGCCAACTTACAAAGTTGAGAAATCGTTCATAACGTTAAAGAAACATTTACAAGCAGGGCAAGATTCAAAATGTCTGTTTTCCAATTCTTTGGGGATTTCATACCAGTGAAGTTTCCGCACATCCTCTGAGCTGGCAAGAGCTTCAAGGATTTTGTTTCTTTCAGCTTCTGATTGTAAAGAGCCATACTTTTCAAACAAGTAGGTCCAGCCTGCCTCAGTTTTTGCTCCCACTTTGAACACCACTGACATGACATCAGTTGGCAGGCTAAAAGAGGGAGAAAGAGAAAAAGACAGCCACAAATGAGAAATGAGCACACTGAGATCAACAGCCAAGCTGAGACTTTCATGGAAGAAAGACGTTATAGGTAGGGGAAATTTATCTCAAGCACCACCGAGAGGCACAGGGATCTTTACTATGGGAAGCTAAGGAGAAGGTCCAAATTGCAGAACATGCACCAGCTTAAACTCTTCTTGGAGATAGAAATCACACACTGATAAAAGACAGGCTAGGGAATAAAAGATGGCTAACAGTACAGTGCCTTTACTTTTCTCTTGATTTGCAGGGTGTGAATATCAAAAGAAGCCGCTTTCCTCTGCCATGAGTCTTTACATTCTAATCCTGTTTCTTCTCTCGCCTGATAATCAGGAATGAGTCAATCTTTCAGCTGTGAAAAATATCCAATTACCTGAAAATAGCCACTGGTGGCGAATTTGGTCTACTCCTAGAAGGATGCATTCTCCTTCTTATTGTGAGGGATAATTTATAGTGAAGTTTCCCCATTCTGAAAAATCAAATCTAGAATGGCTTCAGTATTCACTAGGCCTAGGTTTAGAGGTCACCTGACCTTCAAGCAATCTGGGGCTTAGAGCAATGAA
>CM053580.1:242962628-242982364 GCA_028627135.1 Pseudochirops cupreus | reverse complement strand
TAATTTATTAAAGCCCAGTAAGGCAACTTTTCTGAATAGCAAAATGACAAAGAAACAACTCTGTCCAACTGACTCCCTCTATTCCCTCCAACCCCCATGTATTGTCCTTACTACTTGTAGTATGGGGTAAAAGTTCAGATGAAGAAATTGCAGGTGTGGAATTCACTGAAATTAGCTTAGGAAGCTGTAATGGGAATGGGAATTTGAAGATCTTCCCTGTCCCTTAATAGGCCTGAGGGAATTTGAAGATTTTCCCTGCTTTCAAGATCTTCCTTGCCCCCTAATAGGCCAAATGTAATCACATGGAGCCCGTGGTGGGAGGAGTTTGATGAATGGGTAGAGAGAGGCCAAAGAAGCTGGAAGTCAGAGCAGTGAGAGCTGGAGGGAGGAGAGAAGAAGCAGGCAAGGCTTGTGAGCATTTGTGTGAAGGCTAAAGAATGGTGTCGTTCCCTGCTGTGTTTTGTGTATTAACTTCTTTGTTGCTATGATGGATTTGACTTTCTGGTGCTGGGATTTGGCTTTCTGGTGTCTGAATAAATGTTTTGTTTCTATTTTCTATATGCAGAGTCTGTTATATTTTGCAGTTCAGAATTATGCCAGTATAGTTGCTGGTGGTGCCTGTAAATATTGCATTGGAGCTACATTTGGCAAGGAGGATGGGGCCCAGCAGGAAGCAGTAGGGTTCAGAGCTACTTCCAACTGATCTCACCATGGCTGTCAGTCTCATTGTATCTCACTGCTGTCTAGTGTCCAACATAATACCTGGCCTTGACCTGCTAGTGTTCTAGGTCCCTGCATTTGTGCCAGTTTTCTAGGATCTATCATAACTCCTCCTTTGCTGTACCTAGCTCACACTACTTTAGCAACAACATCAGTGGGTGAGGATGGGAGGGGTGATAGGATGGAGAGGGGGCAGCTTGTGGGTTTCCTTGCTCCTCTGAGAACATCTAATCTCCCTAAGGAGCCTCTCTACTCTCAGCCACATGGAGGGCATTTAACCTCTCCATTCCTAGCCTATCTGGAAGCAATGGAGTAGAATGGTCACTTGGTGGTCTTTCTTCCCATGAAGCCAACAAAAACAAAACAAATTAAAAAAACACCCAACAGCAAAAAACCACTGGAGACAAGGCCAAACTATGAATCTGGATGTGAATTTCCATCCTACATCAAACCTTTAATGAGGCTAGGCCAAGTGCAAATTCATGCCCAGGTGATCCTTATGAAAACCCATTATACAGATGCCCTTCCTTTGGCGTGTAGCTTTATACTTTGCTAACACTACTTCCACCTTAAATCTATCATTGGTGAGTAGGTTTGTTACGTGTCTCCTATTTGCCTCCCCTCCCCACTCCCCAAAATATTGATTTACTGAATAAATGGTTTTCTCAATATAAACATTCCCTCTCTGTTCTAGGTTATTGTGACAAAAAGGATCTAAAAAAAGGATCTCTTATTTTACCTCCAAGACCACACAACCAGAGACCTATTTCTGTTAGAAAACAGAAACAGAAACAAACAAACCACTTGTAATAAAATTCTCTTCTCTGGGGATAGATAGATCCTCCTCAATTGCCTCCTCCCAAGGACAGTCCCAATAAATTTTATCATCCAGATTAGCAAATGCCTATGGTTAACAGTGTTTATAAATGCAAAGGAAATGTTTAAAACAAAGGTAAACGGTTTCCCTGTGTCCAGAGGAGAAGGCTTCAGGCTTCCTAGAGAGAGTTCTAGGAGAGTAAGGAGAGACTGAATTATAGTGGGGGGAGGAGGAGCTGGTTTTCAGAAACATAGTTTTGTTTCTGACCCTCTGTTCCAGATGAAATATAGTCTCATTCCTGGAGTTCTGGCTGGTCTCACTGTGGACTGTGGCAGTTGTCCTCAATCCTGTTTCCACTCTCTTGACTTCCACATGGTTTTCTTTCAGTTCCCCTTTTCCACAGCCATAATATTTCCATTGCTCTCACCAGGAGTTGGGTTCCTCCTTGAACGTGGTTTCTGCCTGAATCTTCTCAAGATGACTGGCCACTTAACTTGTCAGGCTTAGCTCTTTAAAGCCCTCCAAACTCCATCGGGAAAAGGGGCTCATACTTTGTAAAGATATGTAATACTTCATCATTTAATATATTCATGGGGCAGCTAGGTAGCCCAGGGCACAGAGGGTTGGTCCTAGAGTCAAGATCTGAGTTCAAATTTGGCCTCATACACTTATTTGCTGTGTAATTTTGGGCAAGTCACAACCTTTATTTGTCCTGGTTTCATCATCTGTAAAACAGAGAGAATAATAGCACCATCCTCCCAGGGTTAGTATGGGGATCAAACTGAGGTAAAGCACATAGCACAGTGCATACCTGGCACACAGTTAAGTGCTATATAAATTAACTATCATTATTATTTCTGATTATATCTTGAGAAATCAACTGGTCAGGAATCAACTCTCTCCTTTATATATGTAAGACAACCAGCATGACTACCATATCTATTCTTTTGGCTATGTCTTGTGTCTGAGTCTTGCTCTCCTCATCTGTAAAATGGAGCTAATAATACTACCTCATAGACTTATTGTGAGAAAAAGGCACTGTAAAACTTAAAGTGCTATAATAAAAGACAAGGCTATCTGCTGGAATAGAAGGACAAAGGCTGAAAGTTGGGGAGTTTAGGGTGGCTAGGTGGCACAGTGAATAGAGCACTGGCCCTGGAGTCAGGAGGATCTGAGATCAAATCCGGTCTCAGACACTTAACACTTACTAGCTGTGTGACCTTGGGCAAGTCACTTAACCCCAATTGTCCTGCCTTCCCTCTCCAAAAACAAAAAATAAAATAAAAAAAAGAAATATAAATTTGAATTTTGGGGTGGCTAGGTGGCGCAGTGAATAGAGCACCAACCCTGGAGTCAGGAGAACCTGAGTTCAAATCTGGCCTCAGACACTTGACACACTTACTAGCGGTGTGACTTTGGGCAAGTCACTTAACCCCAACTGCCCTCCAAAATGCAAAAAAAAAAAAAAAGTTGAGGAGTTTGAGGACAGTAAAGGAAATCAGAATGGCCACTGTAAGGAGTATAGTCCTTAGGGAATCTTCAAGAGAAGAATTTCAGAATCCTTAAGCTACATCGAGTGACTAGTTGAAGAAGATGAGCGGTGCTAGATTTAGAGTCAGGAGACTTGCTTGCTACTTATAAGCTTTGTTATCTTTGGCAAGTTATGAGATCTCTTAGTCATCGTTAAAAATAGAGGGTTAGTCCTAAGATTTAGGACAATTTTTCATTATTAAACAGTAATGATGTATATGATTCCATTATTTTCTTCAGTCTAGGGGCAAGAATTAAGAAAAACATGACACTAGGAGTGATGGAAGGATAAGGGTCTAGAATTTGTAAAGACAATGCTTAAGTATCTGATTGAAGTAAAGGGTGGACCTAAGACCTAATGTACTAAGTAAATGGGAGGAGTCGCCAAATGAGGGCAAGAAGCTAGAGCATTAAGCATAGAAAAGAAATGAAAGGGAAGGAGGTTGAGATCAGAGATAGTGGGCACACTGTATTCATGACCTTAGCAGAGAACATCAGCAGTCATCATACCTTAGCAGGGTCCAACTTACAGTCTTGCTTTTTCTAGATTAATGTGAGTGGAGACAGAGGTCTGTAAACCAAGAAACAGTGAGGCAGGGAACATCAGGAAGATGTTGGATCATCCACATAGATCTCAAAGTAATCGAGGTTCATAGAGGGAGATGGATTGTGGAAGAAAAATGTGAACCAGGTGCTGATAAAGGTGGCAGAAAACCTGAACTATTGAAATCCACAGGATTCTAAATTTGAAGCTGGAAGGGACCTTAGAGGTCAGCAAATCTGCTACCCTCATTTTCCCTGAGGCTCAGAGAGTTTAAGTAATTTACGCAGGGTCACACAGCTAATAAGTATCTCAGGCAAATTTAAACCCATGTGTTTGTAACTCCAAGCCAAGCACTCTAACCACTGAACTATACTGCCTCTCTGAATCTCAGAGTCTCCAACTGCACCTAAAAGATACCTTATACCCATATCCCAAAAGAGATACACTATGATTGTAACTAAACACAGGGAGGAACATTTGCTCTTCATTAATACTCAAATATAACCCTTTCTGGAAATGAATGGCATTTGAATGTTTTTGCTAGTGATGCCAGACAAAGAATATTTTATTTTGTTTTCCTTTATTCTAACTTTTTCTGGTGTCAGTAGAGAATAAACTTCAAAACCTGAAAAAGTTTTAGAAAGAATTTTATTGTCAGTTCAAAAGAGGAAGAGAGGCAGAAAAAAATGTGGCTGTCCTAAATCTTTGTTAAGTTTTACATTACATACGGTTCAAACCAGGATATAAGGACAAGGAGCTAGGTACCCAGTATCTAGGCAGTAAGGCAGTTAGACAGTTAGAAAAGGGCAGTTTCCAGGTAAGGTCACTTGAGATATATTTCAGCAAAAAAGTGTAAACATTCAATATAAATTGGGCAAAGCCAAAACACAAGCTATTGAGGAACTCAAGACCTAGGTGGACAAAGTAAGTACTCCAACTTCCCTGGATAGTCACTGAAGTCAGCATGACCTAGAGTTTTAGGACAGACAATTTTCTATCCACATAAAGCTACAGTAATTATTAGCATTAATAAATAATATTATTACTTATTAAAATTATTAATGTTAAATAATAAAGCATTTTCTCAACTTTGGCATCCCATTGAGTGGGAAAGAGACTGAACCCTGAATCTAACATATGGAGAAAAGAGTTTCCCTACCTCTGTAGTCTGCCTGATAATGAATCTGTCCATGAAACCATCAAGGGGCAATCTTTATTTTGTTTCTTTTTATCTTTTTTTAACATCTATTTTAAAAAAAAATTACTTCCAAATTCTCTCCCTCCTTCTTGCCCATCCTTCAACCACTGAGAAGGCAAGTAATATATCAATTACATACATGAAGTTATATAAAATATATTTCCATATTAGCCATGTTTCACAAAAGCAAGAAAAATAAGGAAAGTGAAAAAGTGTGCTTAAATCTACACTTAGAGTTCATCAGTTCTCTCTCAGAAGGTAGATAGTATTTTTCATCATGGCTCCCTTAGACTTGTCTTAGATCATTATATTGCTGAGAATAGTTAAATTATTCACAATTGGTTAACATATAATATTGATATTACTATGTACAATGTTATCCTGGTTCTACTCACTTAACTTTGCATCAGTTTATGTAAGACTTTCCAGGTTTTTCTGAAAGTATCCTGCTCATTGTTTCTTACAGCATTACATTTATTCTTATAGGAATATACAGTAGTCCATCACAATCATATGCTACAACTCGCTCAAGCCACTTCCCAATTGATTAACATCCCCTCAGTTTCCAATTCTTTGCCACCATAAAAAGAAATGCTATAAATATTTTTGTACAAGTGGGTTATTTTCTCTTTTCCTTGATCTCTTTAGAACATCATTACTGATAATCCTGAGTCAAAGGGTATGCACCGTTTTACAGCCCTTTGGGCACAGTTCCAAATTGTCTTCCAAAATGGTTAGACTAGTTCACGTTTCCACCAACATTGAATTAATTTGTCTTTTTTCCAAATCCCCTCCAGCTTTTCTTATTTTCCTTTTCTATCATGTTAACCAACCTAACAGGTGTTAAGGACTGATCTATTAAAAAAAAATCTTAGTCCTCTTTCCAGAAATGAAAAAGAAAAAAAAAGCAAAAGTTAATGTAGCTTCAAAGGAGCAGCAGCCTCCCTGGGAAAGATAAAACGTCCCAAAATTTCCATTGGTTTTTTTTTTTTAATTTTCTGATCTGAAAGTGTATTTTATAGTGAAGATGGAAAAAATGCTGTTCTCAGGAAGGGGAAAATGCTTCTCTTGAAAACTGGGCCAGGACGACAGGGTGAGGAAGCAAATTAAATAGGTGTCCCTTGGATGGAATTACTTGAATATAATCACTACAAAATGTACTATTGGGGATGCTAGCTTTGGCTTTGTTTGTTCCACTGCCTTCTTTTTTGGAGACCATTTAAACTTCCTAATTTAAAAATAAATGATGGTATTTTCAATCCCAAGATACTTTGTTAACTTACATGCTAGTTTAACCATTAATAAAAGCCTTGAAGAGGCAAATCACATAGACAAGCCATATAAGTTAGTTTCTGATTACCGCTAACTAGTTATGTGACCTTGGGCAAATCACTTTATCTTAGTCTCACTTCCATCTCTGTAAAATGAGAAGGTTGAATTAGATTATCTCTAAGGTCCCTCCTTTCCTGCTCAACTGGGCCATGATTCCAACTAAACACAAGGAAATGTCTATCCACTACTAAAAGACAACCTTGTCTGGAATGAATAAGGTTCTTTCTTCACAAAGAGAGCAAAAATGCTCTATAATTTAGAGAAGGAAATGCAGAAAGATAAGTAGTATCCAACCCACTGGGAAATTCAGGTCAATAGGAGGTACACTAATTATACTTTCTAATATAACCAGGGCACTTAGAATCCCCATACTTAGCAATCATAGTTCATCACTTGTCTAAAGGTACAACCCTTTTGAGTCTTTATTTTTCTTTACCTTTCTTTGGATTGCCTTTTGACTGTCAGCCCCCACACAGTGAGTTGAAGAATAGGAGTAATGAGTTGGATAGTTCATTCTGAATAACCTACTGAGGAAAAATCAGAATGAATTATTGTTATTTAACGGGAAGAAATTTGAATTTTTAAAAAATCGTTATTCCACAAAGTCTAAGTTCAATGTGTATTTGCTGATGTGAAAATAGTTTGTTAGAAGTCCTGGCCTTGGAGTCAAGAAAACCTGGGTTCAAGGGCCAGTTCTGACCCTGGGCAATTTACTCAATTTCTCAAACTCCCTGACTTCTCTATAAGACTATAAGGTACAGAATAATTAGTGACCTACATTGATGGAGGGTATTATCTCATACAAATGAAATTACAGGTCTGATCAAAGTCGAAAAAAAAGTACAAAACAGAAATTACTTTCTCCCTCCATTTTAAAAGATATTCACAATAAGCAGACTGTAAATTTAAACATTGGTTTCTAAGATAGTCAAGTAGTCAGCAGATGTCACTGTAGAGCAAAGTTTCCTCCAATACTCCTTTTTAAAAAAAAATCTTCCTCTCAACAGGAAAGAGTCAAGGAGCTGATTTTTTCCAGACCTCACCTATCTCCTCCCACTGGGTGACCACAGTCATGAACTTCCCTTTGATTCTCACCCCTATCTTGCCCCTCACTGGGAGGTCAGAGGCTAAGTGAAGCCTCTTAGGTCTAAGACTCCTTACAGCAATAGTTCTTATTTAACCAAGGGGATAAGTGGTCCTGGACCACGTGGACTTCATTCTGTAAGAGTTTATAAACAAAAGTTACTAACAAGAAAAAAAGATCCTCTCACACTCTCAGTTCTAGAGGTCCCAGCTAAGAAGAAACTTGAACATTTTGGACAGAGATTTACATCTTTGACCAGATTATATTCTGAGTATTCCAACTAGACTCTGCCACCTCCATCATGGAATTAACGTACAGACATGGTGAACAAAGCAATTACAATGGATCAGAGATATGTTGTTGATACCAGTATCAATAAATTGAAATAGCTCAAAGAAATAGTGAAGAAAAATCATATGGTATTGTCTGTCTACCATAAGCACAAGATTTTTTTTTTTAATGGTAGGAACTAAAGTTTGTCACAGCTTTTCCTCAGTTCTTAAAGGGACTGCTATAATCAATAGCTTCAGTCTAAGTGATTTGTTCTGTTTGAACCCAGCCTACTATACTTAGTCTCTAGTCATGGAACCGCACTGCAAGACGCTTGTAGGAACTCAATCTATTGCTATCTCCTCACTATCCCATCTCAGACCAACAAGGTCAAAATTCCCAATTCAACCAGAATATACCCTCGCTACTCCAAAACTCATAATAGTTCCAGTTTCTTTCAGGTTTAGGAGAGAACTGTCTGGTGAGGACTACATTTCCCAGTGTTCCCAGTTAGGGTTTCAGACTGTTGCCTTACCTGTGGGGAAGTCTGAATACTTGGTGTTACAGTCAAACTATACCTAGGTTTAATTTTTTTTTCAACTTGTGGGTTTCTCATATGATCACATAAGCAATTACCTCAAAAGCAAGGACACGAAGATGTTACATTTTTTGGAAAATTTTTGAGTCCTTATTTTTCCCTTCCTTTCTTTGTAAGACCTTTATGGACAGACAAGGTATTATTTGTACTGTTACTAAAATAATTACGATGTATGATGCAGAGAACACCTTTCTTTTAAAGTTTTCCTTTGTTTAAAACACAATTTTACTCTGGGGGCACATTATACAACTAGATGTTTAAACATCTCTAATTAAATAAAAACGCACATCTGTCTACCTTAAGCAGTTCAAATTTGAACTCAGACACTTACTAGCTGTGTGACCCTAAACAAGTCACTTAACCTCTGTCTCACTTCTCAATTAACAAATGAGATATCTGTAAAGCACTTAGCATAGTCACATAGTTACAGGTAGTTAATTAGTGCTTGTTTTCTTTCCCTTCCCGCTCTGGTTCATTTCCCAGAAATGGTAAGGTGATTTATTATGTTTCATTGCATAATTGTGGCAGATTTTATGCCAAGTTTTTTGCAAAAAAAGTGGGATACAACCATTATGTGAAGCTTTTTTTAAAAAAAATTGTCGGTGTTACTTAAAAATCATTTATTATTAAACTGTCTTTGATGCAAGATTAGGATGCATGGAATACTCATTAATATATGTTAAAATTGGGAATATATGTTAAAATTGTAAATCTTACCATATCACATGACTTTTGCATGGCAGCTTCAACTGTCCACCCACTCCCCTTGCACTTACTGGCTCTTCATTGGGCTGAGTGACAATCCATCAGTATAAACAAACTACGTAAGTCAGCTTTTGGAAATATATTGACCTGTATGGGCTGAGAATTCTAGGCTCTTCCTAGCTCTAGATCAGTGGTTCTCAACCTTCCTAATGCCACAACAGTTTAATATATGTGGGCGTTATCTGGGTGTATCTGCATGTGGGTGGACCTGCCTGGAGATGGATAGAGGAGTGGTGTCTTGGTTCCTAAAACCATCGGAATTATGTGTTTTCCAATGGTCTTAGGTGACCCCTGTGAAAGGGTCGTTTGACCCCCAAAGGGGTCACGACCTACAGGTTGAGAACCGCTGCTCTAGATGAATAAGAGAACTCCAGGCTCTAGATGCATAAGAGATAAATGTGAATTCATATGTTACTGGTGTATACATTGCTGCTCTGTTTACCTTTTAAGCAGCATGTCAAATAGAATCATACCATGGATCGATTAAGCAATGAAAGGTTATAAACCAATTTTTGGACTGGAAAAAAAAAACAGGGTTCTACAATTATGCAGTGGTGACAATTATTTGGTAAAATACGGTATTAGATATTGCTTTAAGTTGTATTTTGCTGCTTTTAAGATAGCTGCAGATAGATTTCTCCTAATTTTATTTGAATGAATGAAAAAGCATTTATTAAGCACTTACTATGTCCAAAGACTTGCATCTTCCCTAAGTGCCTGGAAATACAAACAGAAAAGCAAGATAGACCTGCTCTCAAGGAGTTCACATTCAAAGAGAGAAAATCAACACAAATGGGAGGTGTCAGTTCCAAGTCAGATACGAAGGCCCAGTCGTCCTTAGGGTTCATTGTCAAGGCCTATAGCAATGCATCTTTCTTGGTGTCATAAAACCATATCTCTTGAACCTTTTGACCATGCCAAAGACTCTGGTGATTGAGAACTTTCTTTTCAATTTTTTTCAGCAGCTGTGGCTTCTGAGGAGGCAAAAATAACTAAGTAATTACCTCAGCCTTCTACTTCACTTTAGTTATGGAGTCTTATCTAATTTTGGTAGAAGCAAATTTTCCCCATAATAACAAATCTCAGTCTTCTTTGAAGACTTGATTTTGACTGCAAGTTAGGGCTTGTTTTATTCATATAATTATAATATTCCCTTCTTCCTTCGAGATTAAAATACACTTAATGGAAACATTCAATCTTTCATGACACCATCAAGGAAAGCCTTGGTGTATCCTAGAGAAAAGACATCTTTTTTATGCATGGCTTTATAAAGCACATATAAAATACTCATTAATTATTTTGCTACAATTATATAGTTGTTTTGAGGCCAAAATTCCATCTGTTAATCAAGCTAAAAAGGACACTAGGGCTTTCCCTGTAGCCACTAACAGCGAGCAGTTTCCTTGGAAGTAGATAAGGCTTTTTGGCTGTATATTTAGTGTCCATTCAAATCTCACTTCCCTATAACGTTTTATTGTATCAGAGAAAACTGAAGGCATAATCAGAGAGGATAAGTTTATGAGCCTGCATAGCAAAGACCTTGAAATCATGAGAGTAGCCCTTCAGATGATGAGAAATACAGGAAAGAAGCTTAATACTTTGAGATACCGTGCTCATCAGCAAGTTGCCCTCTAGATTCCAAAGGTACTTAATGTTGGCATGAGGTATCATAAGACTATTGACTTTCAAGCAAAGTTGGCAGGTGACTTTGATGGGTTTTATAAAATCACATGCAGAACTCTTGGTAGAAAAAGGTAAAGTACCTAATAAATGTTCACAGTTACATGAACAATTCTTCTGTTGTTGTTGTTCCTCTTTCTGTGAGGGCACAGAGGGTGGGGCTTGTGGGATGGGAGGGGGAGGTAGAATGGCTAATCTAAGACCAACATCCTGTCCCTACCCTTGAAAGCCATAATGTTATCACAAGGAGTTAATGAGGTGTGGCACCCTTCCAAAGGTTCAGCTATACTTGGTAAATCCTTTATGGAGTAACAAAAGGGAGTAATCTCACTGTTTTAGTAAACAAATTAACTATACCTGGCTAAGCTCTGGGAAGCAGAAAACATTTCAAGTTGGTAGCTACCTGTGGAAAAGATAAAGAGGAAGGAATTTATACTTCAGGGGTATTAGTCACATCTCTTTGAACCAGATAGAGCTATTCTACAATTAGGAGATATTATACCCAGGAGGGAGCAGAAATATACACACACCAGACAAAATGGCATGTAGAGAGACAACAACTTCAATTGGGAAGCATCTTTAAAGAATAAGACCCATGGCAACAAAGATGACTGCCAGTTGCTGGGAAGGAAAGATCCTGGAAAATCAAAGAAATAATGTACGCAGCAGAGATAGTACGCCAAATGGGAGCTATTTAAAGATACTACAGTAGAAAACTCCCAGGCCCTGTAGTGCTGGGAGTTGTGAATTGCCTTTGTTGTGTATATATCCTGCATGTATGCCTTAATGCTATTATATTTTAAGTTTGTGCTCACTTTCCACGGATATTGTGTATATTTGTGTGAGTCTGTAACCAAGATAACTGGGAGAGGGATATCTTGTAGCTACTATTTTTATTATACCAATTAATTAAATGCTTTTCCTAAGAACTAGTTATATCTATTGACTGACTGTTAATAGTCAGTGTACCAATTGGGGCTCATAAGCAATATAGAATGTTAGCTAGCATCGGGTAAACAAAGAGTATTCACTCTAGAACCTAAATGTAATAGCCCCATCACTACTAGGGACCCAACTCATCAGTGAAAGTTAAAGTTGGAGGAAGACACCCAGAAGGGGTGCTATATTTGTATATTAGAATTTATTTGCTCATGAATTAAAAAATTCGTAATTTTTGCAAATTGAAAAGAGAAACAATGTGTGACCTACTGTTGTGTTTTTGCTTTATTCAATTCATTCAAAAACCAATTATCAAACAACTGCCACATACAAAGCATTATTAGGGACTATCAATAACATAGAAATCACTAAAACACAGCCATATTGTTCTTCAAAAAAGCAATCTTTGGCAAGAGCTGGCCGTAGCCAAATTATTCAAATAGAGTGAGAGACTCATTCCTACCACTCTTTTTCTGGAATCCCCTCCCCTTCTTCATTAATTCTTATTCTACATTTCCTTCAAACCTTAATATAGGACTTACTTCCTCCAAAAAGCTTCCCCTGTTTCTAATCTTACTTTGTGCCGCTCATTTTAAAATTTTTGGAAAAGTTTAATGAATTATGGGAACTCCAAAAGAATTGGAAGACATTGCTCTTACCCTTAATGAGCCTCTAGTCTAGCTGAGAAGACGAGACAAATAGGCATGGCACAACCAGATAATTGTTACTAATTAAGATGCACATAAGGGCACAGTAGTGTGATATAGACCGTAATTAAGTACTGAGGAAACTCAGAGAAAACTGAACTGCACAAAATAGGGATAGAAACAGGGAAGGCTTTTTGGAGGAAGTAAATCTTAAATTGAGGTTTGAAGGAAATGTAAAGTAAGGATTAATAAGAAAGGGGAAGGGTATTCAAGCACAGCAGTGCTGGGAATGAGCTCGCTCCTCTATCTGAATAATTTGGCCAGGCTAGCTCTTGACCATTTTGTCCAACAGGAGCTTTGTCTTAAGATTCCTACCATTACCCTTTCAGCATCCCTCCCTTTCTGGTGGTAACTGTTATGTAGAACACCAGTAACAAACAAGAGATGAGTGGGCTTTCAATATGACTATATTTCATTACTACAGCTAATTATAAGTGGCTAATTACATTTACCCAATATTTATCTATTGTAGATTACATAGTATGAAGCTAACTTGCTGCCCACTAAATTATTTGGTCCTCTATTTACTCGTGAGTTTGTTTTTGGTTACTTATCTGTCCAATTAGCTATGGTGTTAAAACTATACTTTCGTAGTTAGGTACAATCACAAAACCTAGAATCTCTAGACCTCTCAGTTCACAAGGTTGCCTCAAAGGCGGGACATGTCCATTTCAGGATAGCTGTTCAGTCAACTATACTCAGGAAAGAGATAAAACTGAAGAAACAACCAAACGCTGTCCACATTCTGGCTAACCTTAGCCCATAAACGTACTTAGGTACTCTGTACTCACAATCTGCCATTTCTCCCTGGTTGGAGGGAAGGGCATTAGTTTGTCTCTCTCCCTTCTTGCCAGGGATAGACTCAAGTAGTAAAAAGAAAAGATAGCCACTGAGGGCTTACTTTTAAAGTCACTTACTTTTAAAGATATACTGAGTTAGCAAATATGGCAATTGTTTCTTCATTCCCAAAGATTTTGAATGCTTTGCATATAATAGGACTTTGCCCGGTTTGCCCAAATCACCTAAGGTGGAGGCATTTTCATGGAAGTGACAAGGATCTGTTTCTGGGAGAAAACAAGAGGTGGGGGTACAGGGTTAAGGTCCTGTTCACCCACAGCACAGGTGTCATGAATTAAGCTGGTGTGAGGGGGCTACATCTCCTTCCACACATACTTTGTGGCCTTGAGATTGGGCTTGGGGTTTTGGTCTGTTTCATTTGTCCTTTTCAGTTCCAGGTGAGGGTGATAGAGAATCTTTGGACCCAGCAGGGCTTCCCAACTGAGTTGATAGAACATTAGGCTTTGAATCCTGCCTCCAAGATTCTTCCAGGGCTCAAGCTTGGGGATCCAGGGACTCCACCACCTACAACTAGAGCTGAAAAGGACATACAAAACAGACCAAACCCCCAAACCTGATTCTTGGGATCACATGGCCTAAAACAAGGTAGAGAAGTACCCTTTCCCCCACCCAGGTTAGTTCATGGTGCTGTAGGGTACTCCCTAGAACTATCAGAATCCTAGGAGTTTTAAAGAAGTATCTTGTTCTAGTTGCAAAACCAATGGAAAAAGACTGTTCTCACCCATGTGGTAGCAAGCATAGGTTATTTTCTCTCTGAAGCACATGCGTATTATCTGCCAGATGAGTGTCTCCATCATAGATAACGCGAGCAAAGCTCAGCTATATAACCAATATTATAACATTACCCAGAGTACTAATGTCCATTTTATCCCAGTTATTCGGTATTTAGACTGCAAAGTAAAGGGGGAAGGAAATAATAGTCTGATCCAATAAGAACACCATCAGCTAAAATACTCAAACCTTTGGAGCTTTGCAGTAGCTTCTTTTTGTCCTGAATTGTCTAGCTATTGTTCCAATCCTCTATGGCTATAATTAATAGAGCAAGATTTCGAAATACTGAGAAAATACTTCATTTGTTCTAATGATGGGAAAACATTACAACCCTAGTGGATCCCATTTAAAATAGAAAATCATCCTCTTCTAATTCCCTCTGCTACTAACTTGTGTGGCCAATCCTAGGCAAAACACTTAGAGCTTTCGTGCTTCATGTTTCTCAAATTAAAAATAATTAGAATCAGCCTAGAAAAAGATGAAGTAGAGCAAGGCTTGAGCCTTATGTGCCCTCAGGCCTCTCTTTTCTGTTCCCTTCCATTTGCTTCATATTATTTCCTAGACTGCTCCCATCCTCTGTGTCAGTTAACTAATGCTCTCCTGCCTATTAAAACACAGTTTGGGAGTGGACCTGATGTTAGCCCTTCCAGTGGTTCTCAACCTTCCTAATGCCATGACCCTTTAATACTTGTATGTGGGCGTATC
This sequence comes from Pseudochirops cupreus, assembly GCA_028627135.1. Taxonomy (NCBI): domain Eukaryota; kingdom Metazoa; phylum Chordata; class Mammalia; order Diprotodontia; family Pseudocheiridae; genus Pseudochirops; species Pseudochirops cupreus. The sequence continues at coordinate 242,967,846 of CM053580.1, read as the reverse complement.
TGCATGTGGGCGGGCCCACCTGGAGACGGATAGAGGAGCAGTGCCTCGGTTCCTAAGACCATTGGATGTTTTCTGATAGCCTTAGGCGACCCCTGTGACCCCTGTGAAAGGGTCATTTGACCCCCAAAGGGGTCGTGACCCACAGGTTGAGAACCACTGTGTTAGCCCATCCTGTGGCTTACTTGTTTCATAACAGAATATAAAAACTTAGGCCAAATAAATTATTATCTAATTATAGAGCATAAATATTTGTGAGATACAGTTCATAGACCTCGTGATAAGCAAGTACTATGTCTAGCTCCACCAAAGTAAGTGGGGCAATCAGTTCTCCCCATCTTCATGATATTCTTAGTTGTAAAACACTGCACTCCCATTAAAATGGAAATAACACTGCATAGGTAGTTACCATGTCTTTGTTTCCAGTTTTATTTACTGAGAGCCACAAGGATACATATTCCACAAATGTTCAGGTCTAATCAAGGTAAAACATGGCTAGTGTTGGGCCTCAGTATATGCCAATTCAGTTTCTTAGGTGTTAGATCTCCAGAGACAGTGTAGATGCATTCCAACATATAACAACTATATCCATGAACAGAGCCAGCACAAATGTAATTGTCTACCTCTATTATTTTTTAATCCCTTTGGGGGAGATCTTTCTTGATTTCAGGGGGAGCTATGTGGTATAGTAGATAGAGTGCTAGGTCTGGAGTCAAGAATACTCATCTCCATGAGTTCAAATCCAGTGTCAAGATATTTGGAGACACCTGTTTCCCAGAGCTGAGGCCCAGCAAGCAAGCTGTGCTCTGAGCTTGGCATAACAACAATCCTTTGTGCTCTGAAGGATCTCTCCCTCAGGCAAAGTGTATTGCTTTGACCAGCATCGGGTGTTCACTGAGGGATTTATGATTTTCATATTAATCAATAGTTGTTTAGATTTGTCATTTCCCAGGGACCTGAGAGTCAATGTGCTGCAGCCTAAAGCCATCCATCAAAATGATATGCTAATAATTCCTGAATTCCTGTGCTTGTGTCACCAAACTATAGCCTGCACTCCTGTTCCTGCCATGCTAACTCTGTTTCTGTACCCCACTGAATAATCTCAAAGCTCAACAACCCTTAAGATTTAAGACAATCAATGTTTCCACAGGACCCAGGAATGGCTGCATTGTCCACACATGAGCCTGCCATGGAAACTGTCAAAAATGATTGTGTCATGGTCCAGCCCACTTGTGTTTTGTTTTATGCATATGAGACCTACCATTGCAACAGCATGTTAAGCCCTCCTTCTTAGGAGGAGGGGGGGGAAGGGTGGGGAGGCTTTTGCTTGCAAGCATTTTCCTCACTCTGAAATTAATAAACTTCTGTTTAATTCCTGACACATCTGTCTCTGGCTTGATCTGTTTGGCTCTGGCCATCCCCAGGTTAGAAGCTGGTTCTGGTGTGGTTGACATTGACACCAGCTGCAGACACTTAGTGGCTGTGTGACTCTGCCCCTGTTTGCCTCAGTCTAGCTCATCTGTAAAAATGAGTTAGATAAGAAAATGGCACACCATGCCAATACCTTTGGGAAGAAAACCCTAAATGGGGTCACAAAGAGTTGGATTCAACTGAAAATGACTGAATAACTCTCAATTTCATTTCTCTATCTTTTTTAGATTTTGCTGTGCTTTAATTGGTGAGTAGACAAAGAATTATTTTCATTCTCCACTTCTAAAATTTCACTTTGGAAATAAGCAGAACCAGAACATTGTACACAGCAACAGGAATATTTTGTGATGATCAACTGTGAATACTTAGCTATTGTAACAATACAACGAGACAAAACTATTCTGAAGGACTTATGGTAAAAAAAAAAATGCCACCCATCTCCAGAGAAAGAACTGATAGAGTCTGAATGCAAATCAAAGCATACTTTTCCTTTATTTTATTTTTCTTGGGATTTTTTGTCTATATTCTTTCACAACATGATTAACATGGAAATCTGTCTTGTATGACTACACATGTATAACCTATATTAAATTGCTCGCCTTCTCAATAAGGAGGGGACAGGGAAGGGAGAAAGAGAATTTGGAACTAAAATATTTTTAGAAAACAAATGTTAAAAATTGTTTTTACATGAAATTGGGGGGAAAATGAAATGTTAAATCGGAGTGAGCTAGGTTCAGATCCCACCATTGTCATTTATTGTCTGAGTGACCCTAGTCTTGGCTCATAACCTCTAAAAAATTGTTAAATAAATAAATAAATAAAGATTTCACTTTGGATTTTGTTGCCCTTTTGATGAGTTACGTCCCTGCTTGTAAGTGAGCCCCTTGGCAAACAGCACAGGCTACACGCCCGTGACAAAACTTCATATCTGGTATGGAAGATGAGTGTTTCTTAAGAAACATAGAAGGGATATTCCCAAGGAAGCAAAGGTTTTGGCAAAGTATGTCTTCTACATGTCATCATTTTACTGAGAAGGGGTAGGTTAACATCCTAATGGGACTTTTTCCTTTGTGGTTGCAGCAGGAACATAAAAACTTTCTTAAACAGCAGGTTGTAATATTTATACAAATATTTATAGGGGTCCTAAAACTAAACTTCTTGAACAGGGGTGCCCAGTTTTAGTTATAAATAACCTATTCAAACCTTCCATGATGGAAGACTGATGATGGGCTTTATTCTGACATTCCAATAAAGCCAGGCAGCAGGAAACTGGCAGGAGAGTTATTTAAGGGGAGCAGGTCACCCTTCTGTCATCACTGAAATTATGCATTGAGCTAATCACGGAATCTGCTCACTAATAAAACCAGCCTTAGAGAAACACTGTTAATCTTTTTCATAAATAAAATCTTGATCACCAATATCCTTGGGTCTGGAAAAAACTAGCATTGCTCAAAAATACTACCACAGGGTCTGAAACACTTCATATCAAAGTTACAAACACATTTCTCTTCCAAATTCATAGATAGATAGATACATAGATGGATACATAGATAGATAGATAGATAGATAGATAGATAGATAGATAGATAGATAGATAGATAGATAGAGACATACATACATACATACACAGATACATAGATAGATACATACATATATACATACATCAATAGATAGATAGATAGATTGATAGATAGATTGATAGATAGATAGACACACATGTAATGAATATCCTCAATAAGATAACAAAAAATTTTACTGGCCAAAATATAGCACCAAAGCTAAGGTGACTGAAATATAAAAAAAAAGGTAGAACTATAAGTCACATGGGTGGGGAAAAATGATTTTGCTCTTTCACCACTTCAACTTGGTTATTTCTAGCTCTAAGTCAGATAACTATCAGTCCAAACAAGCATTTGGCAGCTGGTAGAGTGGGTAGAGCACAGGACCTGAAGTCAGGAAATCTCATCTTCCTGAGTTTAAATCTGTGCTCTGACACTTAATGACTCTGTGACCCTGGGCAAGTCACTTCACCCTGTTTGCCTCAGTTACCTCATATGTAAAATGAGCTGGAGAAGGAAATGGCAAACCACTCCAGGATCTTTGCCAAGAAAACCCTTAATGGGGTCACAAAGATTGGACTGAATAACAATAACAAGCTTTTTTCAAGTACCTAACTATGTGTCAGTTATTGTTCTAAGCACTGGTGGTCCAAAAACAAAATTAAAGCAATTCCTGACTTCGAAGAGCTTACATTCTAATGGGAAAGGCAACACAGACATCTTTAGATACACACACATGCATATATACCCACATACACACACAGGCGTATGACACACAAATAAACTAATCTTGGAGGGGGAGGCACTGGCAGCTTCTTGCTAGCTTCTGGAGTCCAGGAAAAGCTTCTGGCAATCGCAGAGCTTTACCTGATTCTTGAAGGATGCCCCAAACTTCAGAACACTGAGGTGACAAGGGAGAGCATTTTGGACATGAGGAACAGCCAATACAAAGAGACACAAAGAGAAGATGGAGCATCATGTGTGGGAAACGAGCAGGCCAATATAGCTAGACTGTATAGAGCTTTCAGGGGATTCATGTTTAAATAGAGCAGGAAGGTAGGAAAGGGCCAGGGTGATAAAAGATTTAAATGCCTAACAGAGGAGCTATGTTTGATTCTAGAGGTAATAAGGAGCCACAGGAGTTTTGAACTGTGGCTGATGTGGTCAAATGTGGTCAAAAATGGTGGGGGCTGCATGGAAAATGGATTGGATTGGAGAGACACTTGAGGCAGGGAGATCAAAGAGACTAATGTAGTAATCTTGGTGAGAGGTGCCAAGGGCCTCAACTAGAATGGTGGCTGTGTAGTGGAGAGAATGGGGTGGGGATGAGAGATACTGTAAAGAAAGAAATGATGGGGGGAGGCGAAGCCAAGATGGCAGCATAGGAGCAGCAAAATATTGCAGCTCCCACATACTCACCTCAAAATACCCATAAAATATGACTCTAAACAAATTCTAGAACTCTAAAACACATACAAATATACTTTCTGCTAAAGGCAGCTCAGCTAGGAGGCACCATCTCAGGGCTGGAAGCTGAAACCAGCCCAGCCTGAAACAGCGCCTTGGCCCTGGGGGCAGCTGGACAAGCTGAGCTGTAGCTGGAGCAACAGAAGAGCAGATCTGTGACAGCTGTGGCACTTTCCAGAATTATCAAGCCATAAAGAAAAAAAAAAGGACTAAGTGAAAGGTTAGTGGAACTTGGCTAAAAATCAGGGGAGAAAAGTGGGTCTGGCCAAACTGCCTCCAGGGCAAGGAAGCGGCAGAAGCAGAGGTCCTGCACCCACCTCCACATTGCCACTTCAGAGCTCCTGGCCTTCAGACTGCAGGGGGGCCAAGCGATCGTTCAGAGACCAAGTGCTCTCGCGTTGAGAGGCCTGGATCTGGATTGCGGTCTTGGGTGGTGGTCCTGGGGTGTCTTTTCAGTAAGCCAGAGAGGGGGAGGGCCCCAGCAGCCCCCTAAAAGCTCCAGCAGCTGGGAAAACCCCAGCAATTTGGGACAGAGCTTTCCCCTCTGGAAGCAGAATTCCACAGAGGTAAAAAAATCACGGACTGGCCAACCATGAATAAACACAGGAAGCAAAGTAAGAACAGCAACCAAACACTAGATTCCTTCTTTGGGGAAAAGAAGGATCAAAGCAGGGAAAGGGAGGAAGACAACACAGTCAGAACTCCCACACCAAAAGCTTCCAAGAAACATGAAGATTGCCTAAAAGCTAGAGATCAGCTGAAGA
>CM053580.1:242947489-242962128 GCA_028627135.1 Pseudochirops cupreus | reverse complement strand
GCTAGGTGGCACAATGAACAGAGCACCAGCCCTGGAGTCAGGAGGACCTGAGTTCAAATCTGGCCTCAGATACTTGACACTTACTAGTTGTGTGACCTTGGGCAAGTCACTTACTCCCAACTGCCCCTCCAAAAAGCAAAAATAAAAAACACAAAGAAAGAAATGATAAAAATTTACTAACATTTTGGTAACAATTCAGATATGTGCAAGGAGGGGAGTGAGAGTGTGATTGTGAACCTGGGTAACTAGAAATATGCCAATGCCTTCAATAATAATAGAGAAGTTTGGAAGAGAGATAGGTTTGAAGGGTGGGGATGAGTTCTGATCTGGATGTGTTGAGTTTGATATGCCAATGGAACAATCATTTCAAAATGTCTAGTAGGTAGTATGTAATGCAAAGCTGGGACTTATGAGAAATATAGGAGTTGAATATATAGCTCTGAGAGTCACTTGGGTAGAGATGACTTACGAACACATGGAAGCTGATGAGGTAAACGAATGAGAAAATGTAGAGAGAAAAGAGAAGAGGAACCAGGACAGAACCTCAGGGGATAAACACAATTAATGTGTTTATGGAAGTGATGTGGATGCTGAACCAGTAAAAGAAAAGGTGGGAGGAGAACTGAGAACCAAATCAACAAAAAACACACAAAAAAGAGAGAATATACAGAAGGAGAGGGTGGTCAACAGAGTCTATGGTTGCAGAGATGTAAAGAAGAATGAAGGACAGAGAAAAGGTCATTAGGTTCAGCAACCAAGAGATTAGGGACTTTGGAGGGAATACTTTTAGTTGAGTGATAAGGTCTGAAGCCAGATTGCAAAGGATTAAGAATGTGAGAGGAACTGGTGCCACTAAGTGTAGGTGGCTTTCTCAAGGAGTTGAATAGAGAAAGAGAGAAGAGATTTAGAATAATATTGTAATCAGTGGAGATTAAACCCAATGAAGATTTCTTGAGGATGAGGGAAACTTGGACAGATTTATAGTCACCATGGAATGAAGTAGCAGATAGGGAGAGATTGAAGACTAGAAAGAGAAAAAGTAGAATGATAGTAGAGACAATCTGTTGGGGAAGACAGAAGGGAATGAGATCAACCATACATGTAGAAGGGCTTTTCTTGGTAAGGGGAAGGCTTTCTTCTTTATCAGAGTCTGGAGAAAGGAAAAAATAGTATATGGGTTGTTAGATGAGGAGGTGAGAAGGTGACAGAAAAAGACCTTGATCTTTGCTTAAAAGCATGGAGCAAGTTCTTCAGCTGAGAAGGTAGAGGTATGGAAGGCTTGAAGAATTTAACAGCAGATGTGATGAATGGGGTAGAGTATCAAATAGAAAGAAATAAAAAGGTCTTGATACTTCAGTAAAGTCCCAGTTGAGACTGGAAATTTATAGCAGACCCAGTTGTTATCATTGTATGACTCCCTTTGGGTCTGTTTATCAGCACATGACTAAATGGTGGCAGCAATCCATCCTTATGGTTTCATAAAGCAGAAGCAGGGATAGACCAAGGAATCTGAGTTCAAGAATAGAAGGTAGTGTAGACAAACTGGTTCACTAAGAGGTCAAACTTGGGAAAGAAGAAAAAATATAGATAGATAGATAGACAGATAGATAGATAGATTTAGAGCAAGGGAAAGAATTTGGGAAAGAACTGAAGGACAGGTAGATTGGAGGTTATGGAGAGAACAAAGAATATATTTAGGAAGAACAAGGCACGGGGACAGATGGAATGATAGGAGATTATGGTCAGATAAATGAAGTTCAGAGCTCTTGATCATGGAAGTGGAACATGTGTGGGTGACAGAAAGATGAAAGATGAGACTTACCATATGTGTGGCTGGGATAGAGTGGAGAAGTATGTTATAGCAATTATCAAAGAAATCCATTTATCCAAGTCAATAGCAAAAGAGAAATCAGAGAAAATATACATAGCATATATACAAGACAATACAGAGTGAAGAAGCTCTCCCATTGAGAGTGAAGTAACTCAGGCCAACCAAGAGAGAGAGAGACCCAGATCTCATCAAGGGGGAAACTCCTTGAAGTCTCTAATGTAGGACGTTGGGGATAGGGACCTGATGAAGACTGCTCACTCCTCTCATGTCAGCTTCTTCCCAGAACTGTATTCTTCTCTTATCACCCCGAAATGAGACTACCGTTGTCCATCTTTTCTCTTGAAACTGGAAGCTTCAAGCCAAAAGCCAGAAGCACCTGAAATAACTGCAGAACTTGAAAACTCCAAGACAGTTCGAAGACAGTAGAACTCTCCTCTCTCCCATACCTGTCAACTTTGCCTGCCCCTCACAGGGGTTCAGGGAACTGATCTCTACCAATCAGGACAAAGTCCCACAAACGACGAATTTGGGGACTTGGGTTATATAGAGAACAGGTAAACTCCAGAGAGTGAAAGATAACAGGGAGCAGCAAAGATGCAACATCCAATGGGGGAGGAGCAGAAACAGAATGTGACATCAAAGTCCCATTGGCCCATCAGTCGACAGTGCCCAAGAGAAAAAGGCTCAGAGAGAAAAGAGCAATGATATTATCAAAAGATACTAGCCCCTCGCTGAGCTGAAAGTTTGAACTGCCTCTTTACACAAGTGGCCTGGCCACCCATGTTCCCTAGGTTTATACATCATCCTTAAAAAAACCCTAAGTTAACCCAACAATTCCCCACTCATTATTGTCCTGTTTCTCCTCCCCTTCCTGTCTAAAGTCCTTCAGAAGGCTCTCTATGTAATCAATGCCACCCCTTCCTTTCCTTTCACTCTCCTCTCTGCAGTCTGGCTTCTGACCTCCTCACTCAACTGAAACTGTTTTCTCTAACATCACTAGTGGTCTCTTAACTGTCAAATATAAAGACCTTTTCTCATTCCTCATCCTTCCTGAACTGTCTGCAGCCCCTGACACCATGAATCACGCTCTTCTCTCTAGATTTCCATGACATTGTCCTTGCTTGGTTTTCCTGTCACTCCAACTACTTCCAGTCCCCTTTGCTGGGTCTTCATCCAGGTCACACCCGTTCACTGTGGCAGCTTCCCAAGGCTCTTCTCTTGGCTCTTTTCTCTTTCCCTCTATACTATCTTGTTTTGTCTCATCAGCTGCTGTGAGTTCACTTAGCACCTCCGTGCTGAAGATTCTCAGAACTGTATTTGAAGCCTTCATCTCTCTCTCCTGACCTCCAGGACCACATCATCACTGCCTTTTGGACATCTCTAATTGAATGTCCCGTAGGTACCTCAAATTCACAATGACTTCAGAATAGCACCCATCATCTTTTCTCTCCAAGCCCTCTCCTCTTCCCGGCTTTATCAGTAATACCAAAGACTCCACTAGCCTCCCATTTCTCACAAGGATGGCAGCATCCTTCTAATCACCCAGACCCATAACCTAAGTGTTGTCCTCTATTCCTCATTTTTCCTCACCCCTTGTACCCAATCAGTAGTTAAGTCCAGTCAAGCCTCTCTTTTCTCTTTTCCTCTGTACTCTCCCCCTGAAATATCTCTCCTCTATGCCTCCTCTCCTGTGACACTGCAAACACCCCGATTCAGGCCCTTATCACCTCTTCGTTCTCAGGGTTCTAGCGCAATGCCAAGCACGTAGGTGCTTAACAAATGCCTGTTCATTGATTACATTGGTCCAGATGGCACTCTGAACCTGAGGTAGTTTTAAAGGGGACCCCATGTGAGGAATTGGACATAGTTCTTAGGAATTTATCAAGGAGTAATTGAAAAAAACAAATTTTGAACCAATCTATTCCTGAATGAATAGCTTTTCATTGTCTTGATGAACCGTTGTTCAGCTCTTTTCAACCAAGATTAATCAGTGAGAACAAATACATCATACTATCTAATGAGCCAATGGTAAGATGCTGTTAAAGACTTTGATCATCTATTTTTCAATCTGAGAATTTAATTTATTTTTATTTTCCTTTCTGATTACAGAAACAAACTGCTTTATTATCCCTTCCATTCCAATGTGAAAGGGCAGGACCAAGCCTCCTAGATACTGTTTTCTTTGGTTCACTATTTCCCAAAGGAGTTTAAAACTTCTGGTTTTTTCCCCCTATCTACTTGTATTTATGTCTAAAATATGTACCTCTGAATTCAAAGGAAATATGGAATGTCTTTTCCTAGGCTCACTTTGTAATAATGTGCTGACAAGACTGATATTCTGCCAGAAGATGTAGTAAGGTCTTGAAAGCTAGACTAGCATCTGTTAGCTGAACTTGACATTTTTTCTCCCTACTAGTGATGTGCCTCTCATGTGTGATGCAGAACCAAATATAAAAAGATTTTTCTGCATGTGAAGCCAGGGGAAAATGAACCATGTAAGAACACTCTAGAAAAATGAACAGAATAGGAAGGAACTAGGTGAACACAAATTAGCCAATGCCAATACTCCCCCTTTTTCCCTTCTGCCCAACAAGTAAAGGAAATAGAGGAATGAGCTGATTGCTTAGATAAATCAGGTTCCTGAACTTCTTGTTATTTAGCAGCAAAAAGGTGACTTTGTCATGAACCATTCAGCTTGGCAATATATGGCATGCAGAATCACTAGATAATTGTGCAATATTTCATTAGATATTATTTATGCACAGCCTAAGTATATCAATCTTCCATAGCTCTATAGGTGACAATTTTATTAAGCCTTTCATTTCCACATAGAAATAACTGAAAATCATCACTATACTAACATGACTGTGTGATTTCTTTCCAACAGTATGTTGACTTAAGGACAGTTTGTCACTTTTGACCCTTTCCTGACCATTTTATGTTTATAATCATACATTTATATATGTTTGATACAAATTGCCATGGAGTAAAATGTAAAACAAATTTCTAAAACAAGTTAAAATGATAACAATAGAGAATACCAGTATCATATAAATATCATCATTATATTTAGGTCTCCATTGCTTGGAAGAAATGGAGAGTTGATCTAATTATATAGATGCCATGTGTGGCCCCAAATGTCCTGGATAATTGTATTAATCCTTGCTTTGTTTTGTTACATACAAGACAATTTTGCTCAATTCATATCCCAGGAATAAAATTTATCAATGGAAGGTAGTAAGGGAAGTTGTTGGTTATTGGCTACTTATAAATAGTTAATTACATTTACCCAATTGGTCTTATCCTTCTTAAAATGTAATAATTTTTATTTAGTGTCAACTAATTTTCTGGAACTTAGAAATGGATATTATTGTTACATCTTATAGAACAGTGGTTCTCAACCTTCCTAATGCCACAACCCTTTAATACTCGTATGTGGCCATATCTGCATGTGGGCAGACCCGCCTGGAGACGGATAGAGGAGGGGCGTCTCAGTTCCTAAGACCATCAGAAATATGTGTTTTCTGATGGTCTTAGGTGACTCCTGTGAACCCTGTGAAAGGGTCGTTCAAACCCCAAAGGGGTCTCAACCCACAGGTTGAGAACCGCTGTTATAGAATATCCTCAGAATGTAATAATGTGTTTGTGTGGCATAATTAGTCTAGATTGATCGACTGAAGAGAAGAATTCCTCAATTCTCCTTTAATTGATCAATGTAGACTAAATAAGCTGATGGATCATGTAAAAGTTACACATATGCACACATAGATACTACACACACATACACACAAACTGTATGGAATTTGTTTCCTGAATCATCAACTAACATTTATACTTCAGGTCGTTTTCTGTAGTCAATCTTTTCCACAGATAAAAACAATTCTGATAAACTCTAGTCAGTATTTACACACGGCTAACTCCCTACGAGAACACTTGTGGACTAGAGGCTCCGAGAAAAGGTTTATATTTTAGGAGAGAATCATGGTTTTCACCCCCTAGAGAAGTATCCATTCAACACTTGAGGGCCTTGTTACCCCTATAGGAACCAACTTTTGCATAATGTGTAAGCATAATTAGACTATGTTGGTCAGTTGAAGAGGAGAATTGAACAATTATCAAATACATTTCAGAGCTGGTCAATCTGGATAAACAAGGCTTAAAAGGCTCTGTTTTTACCTCTTAGCAGCTTTTTACAGTCTGAATTACATGACCAATGGTCAAACTATAGCCATTGCTGAGCCTAGGAATATATACAGATCTTCAGTTTCTAATACATGCAAACATTTCTGACTATTCAGGGTAACCTCAGAAAAGAATAACTCTTCTTCCATGACTGATCTGCATATTATTCAGTTAACAAAATGGAAGGGGGTCTTTTTTGACATTTCTATTTGTGTACCTAAAATGAAACTTTAAGTTACCGATGGAGACTGTAATAATTTGTTTACCTAACTAAGATTTCCCTACACTTTTAACCACAAGGTAGGTGCTCTTCCTTTCTGATGTAGAACAACAGTGAGATGACTTGTGATCTTAAATCAGTAAGTGGTACAATCAATCTCTTCTGTGATCAGTACATTTCAGTCACAAAACACCATTTTCCGTTATTTATGTTGTAGCATTTTCTCTAAAGCAGATCAATCTGTCAAGTGTTGAATGTTCATTATGTACAGAGTCCTATCCTAGATGATATAAGAAATTAAAAAGAAAAAAGAATATGCTTTTCAATCAAGTAACTAACCCTGTAATAGAGATAGAACAAAAAAAACCAAAAGGCTCAATTTGGAGTCACAGGATATGGATCTGAAACTTAGCTCTTCCATTTACTGTCTGGCCTTGGACAAGTCACTAAAATCTCTTCATTTGTAACATGAGAGGGCTAGACTGTTTGGTTTCTGAGATTCCTGTTAGCCTTAAATTTATGATCATATAAAAAGCACAAGATCACAGACAAAAAAAAAACATTTGGACAAGTGCAAATCTCTGAAAAACTACAAGTATCTCTGTATAAGTTTAGATACAATGACATCTCCTTCAATATGACAGTGTTGAAAAGGATTCAACTTACTCACAGACACAAGAGATAATGTCCTGCGATAAGAACGCTGATTTTTACTTCATAGGATTATGGGATCATAGATTTACTACTAGCCTTCATAGACCATCTAACTCAGTCTCCTCATTTTTACAGATGAGGAAATCGAGTCATATAGCCACAGAAAGATACGAACCTAGGTTTTCTTGACTCCAAATCTAGTCCTCTTTTCACTATACCATGCAAAAAAGCTGAATTCTAAGCTTGCCTCTCCACTAATTTTTCAATCTCTTCCCTAACCCCCCTAACCCCGACTCAGCTGCCTCATCTGTAAAGATAAAGAATATCTTTCCTCTCTGAAGCCAGAACCTGCATTTCCTAAGGCTCCTTCCAGCTCTAAAGATTTGTGCTTTAAAAAAAAAACACACATTATTAGATATCACTTGGGTAGCTTTATTGTTAAGAGATAAAGCAAGTATAGCTGATGCTTCATCATACTTCCCATGTGCTGACCTCAAGGGAGCTCTTCAGATTTGATGAGTTAGTGTGATGTGGGATCATTGCAAAATAATGCCATGAGAAAATGTGTAGACTGAAGGAATGTCTTTTTGAACAGAATGTGCACAGCTGTTTATAATTTTCAAGATTAAGTTGCACTTCCTTGATTGACAGAACCAGTTTTCCACTACTGACAGGGTGATTAGGTACCTGAATATCTCTTTTGAAAAACCACCGTCTGTTAGTTTTTCGTGTGAAGTCACTATGAAAGAAAATGTGCTGATGATTTGTCAGTGAAAACCAGTTCCTGTAATCAACATTTCCCAGGTGTCCATCTTGGCATCTCCAGACAAATGAAGTCAAACTCATTATGCCTTCAAAATCTTACCAAAGCTACTAGATATTTGTAGGTTCTTGGATGTCAGCTACCCCCTACCAAAACAGAATAGGTCGAAAGGCAACATCACTAACTCCACTCTTACTCTGTCATGGGGCTTATTTCTACATCTCTTTTTATACGTGAGACTAAAGAAAATGATGCAAAGGTTATAAGAGTCAGAAAGGAGTATTGTGTTACTCAAAACACTGTGTTTGTAGAAGAAAGTATAGTATTTAAAAGGAATTTTAGTAGTGGAAGCAGTAACAGTAGTAGTAGTAATAGTAGTAATATAGTCTTTTAAGGTTTGTGAAACATTTCACAAATATTATCTCATTCACTACAAGCTTAGGAGGGAGAGGTTATTATTATCAACTCCATTTTGCAGATGAGGAAACTGAGGCAGAGAGAGGACACTTGATTTGCCCAGGATCACACAGCTAGGAATTAGGGTTCTAATAGGCTGCATTCAACCTCATGTCTTCCTGATTCCAGGTCCACCATGTTTTCCACCATATCACCTAGCTGCCCAGTAAGAGTCATTGATCTTTTGTACTAGGCCATGTATAGAGGTTTTGCCATAGCTTTTGATGACATATCTCGCAGAGGTGTGCTGGAGGCAGCTCTAATCAGCTTGCTAAAGCTAACTGTTAAATTTATATTATGAACATCTACGCCTTGGAGATAGGCAAATGCTACAACCAGGACGTGATTCATTGTTTAGTTGGTTGTCCAGACTGATAGAGAAAATTTAAGAATACGGGTTAAACTTTAAAATGTGTCATCTATACTTTTTTTTTCAGATAATCAGTTGTTAAAACATTTACCAGCACATTTGTGACTCACGTTGGGACTCCACTAGCTAACCTTTCTGTATATTTGTAAATCTCAAACAAAAATAGAGTAGTTTAAATGTCATATTAGCAAAGAAACTAGACATTTTCACCATATTACATGAAGAAATATATGAGTGAAATCTCTGAGTGAAACAAAGAAATTAATTCTGCCCCTTTGTAAAGATTCACGTGAATTATTTTTTCAGACATGTTTTCTGGTTTGGTTTTTTGTTGTTGTTTCCTAATGATGATGGAATATATTAGAGCAGTTAAATAACTCCTCTGGTAGTACAGTGCCTAACACTGTGGTGATTAATAAATTCTTATTGATGTTAATTAAATTTTGTGGAAGACAAGTCTGGTTGATGTAACAAAGTGTCACTAACTGAATTTAGCCATCATCCTCAGAACTTGTCTCTGACACACTGATTAGTGGCACTCAGCAAGTCACATTACCTTTCAGTGATCCCATGCAATTCTCTAAGACAAGCAGAAGAGAAATTGCCAATTGGTGAAGGAGTTTCCATACCATACCATTGAAATCAGAGGTCTCAACATCAACCTCCCCCCACCAAGTGCTATGAATAGCAAGTTCTTCTAACACTTAACCTATGTTAAATCTAGTCAATGTAATTGCAACCTAAATAATTTAAAAGCTTTAAGAAAATATATGTTCTCATTCATAGCTAAGCAATTGCTTTTTCCATCAAATCACATAAACTATGGATTAGAAAGAGAAATTCAAAAATCTAATAGTCACCAGACATTTTTGGCCAATATACAATTAGCTGGCTAATATGGACATTAGCAGGGTTGCTGTTAACTGTAACAAAAACCCTGGACCTAGTAATAATATAATCTGTTATAAAAGAATATTTTTTGGTGATAGACTGCACCAAGGAAGTTTGGTTTCTGGAAGACTCTCATCATATCACAATTTTTACAATAATATGGACTTGCAGTGGCTTTCACATACATATTTAACATTACCCATGTGGCTGAGATAATTATCCATATTTTAAAGTGGGAAAGAATCTTCCTGAATTAGATTAGTATTTCCAATCTTGCTTCAAATAAATTATAGAGATGTGTTCTAATGATCTATTGTGTCAAAACCAAACAGGTACAACAACAAAAACTGAACACCCAAATCCATTGTTATGATTTATTTTTCATAGCATATAAGTGAATCCTGCCTGATGCCTCCTCCAGGTTAGGGATCCTCAAGGCTGTGCCAGCTCAGTTAAGTTCTACCAACCTGAAATGATTTCAAGTAGGAGTCTGGCCACCATGTGTATACCTGTCTGAGAACTAGCATAGCTAAATGTGGAGAGAGTCATAAGAGGGCTGGCCACCAGGTGATGGTTTTTAGCCACAGTGACTCATAATGCAAGTATGTGACGAGATTGCATTTTACATTAGTGGAGGGTGCACCCACATCCTTCAAATATTGTAGTATAAGTATGTATAAGCTGACTTTGGTGCATGCCCAGATCACCTAAAATGGAGGCACCCATGTAAGAGATGCAAGAGATCTACCTCAGGAAGGGACATTCTGTGTTCCCCTGCCACCATATGGATAAAAGTTCTCTCTCTCTCTCTCTCTCTCTCTCTCTCTCTCTCTCTCTCTCTCTCTCTTTCCTTCTCTTTCTCCCTCTCTCTTTCCCTTCTTTCTTCCCTCTCTCCCTCTCTCTCTTTCTCTGTCTTCCCCTCTCCCTCCTTCCCTCCCTCCAGGAGTGAACATCTACTTCACCCACAGCATAGGCACCATGAATAAGCTGAATGTGGGGAAAAGACTATCCCTCCTTTGGGATCTGTGGTCCCAAGAAACAGGCTTGGGGTTTGGGTCTGTTTCACTTGTCCTTTTCTGTTCGACATGCAAGTGGAGTCCCGGACCTAAGAGCTGGAATCATGACAACCTTGGAGCCAAAATTCTGGGCTAGATGTTATTGCCAACTTAACAGAAAACAGGAGAAGCCAGGGTACTAGGATTTGAGCCCAAGGGGAACTTTGGACTTGAAACTTGGTGACCCTGTATTATATGGGAACTGAGTTAAACTGTGATCCTAGTATCTGTCCACTCTCAAGGGACTGGGGGGAAAGGTGGAGGGTTATGCCCTATGATGTTGAGAGAGGTGGATTTTATAAGCTTGTTCTTGCTATATCTTTGAAGTAAATATTTCTTGTAAAAGCTTATCTGACCACTGGGTGGTTAAGTGGATCTGGGGTGTCGATGACCCCCCCAAAATTGAGGAACACAATCAGTGGGACCTTGAGCCAAAGGCTATGAAGTAGATGGCCCCTCCTTCACTACCCCTTTCACCCCTTTGGAGTACTGGAGAACCTGGGAGAGGGGCTAACACTTAAAAAGAATGGTTGGTTGCCTTGTCAGTCCAAGGCTGTTTGTGAAAAAAAAGGGGGAAAAAAACTTGATTTAATACAGCCTCAATTTAAGCTTCTACTATGGTCCCCCACCAAAACAAAAGCTTAAAAGTCCAGTTGCCATATCGTAGCTACTTTTCAAAAGAAAAGAAATGAATGAATTCCACTTCCATAACCTCTCTTACATCCATCCTGATTTCTCTGCTCATATGCCCACCACCCCATTTCAGTTTCTCATCATGTCCCATCTAGATTATTGCAACAGCCTCCTAATTAATCTCTTTGCTTCCTATCTTTCTTTAATCCATATTCCACTCAGCTGCCAAATTGATGTTCCTAAAACACAAGTCTGACCTTGTCATCCACCAACTCAAAAAACCCTTAACTGCTCCCTGTTGCCTGGAAGACGAATTACAAACACCTCATCCTGTCATTCAAAGCCCTCCACAATCTAGCTCTCTTCCTACCTTTTCTTACTAAATTATCGCTACCCCCCTTCACACTTTCTCCATTCCTTCCAAACTAACCCAGCATTCAATGTCCTGGCAAAGGCCCATGAGTGTATTGTTTCCTGCTCCATCTTGCTTCTTCCAATTCTTTGTTTCCTTTGTGGCTCTGCTTGTGTGTTTGTCTAATTGATTTGAATTGAACTGAACCATTCGGTAACCTTCCCATGAGAAGACAGAGAGAACAAAGCCAATCCTTTCCTATCTGTCTATTTGTAGTTATGGCAAATATTGTTTTCCATAGTTCCTTTTCATACTGAGACCAAATGTACAATTGAATCACAAATAAGATATTAAAAAAACTGATAGCAGTGTAACTGCTTGGTTAAAAAAAAAAAAGACCAGTTCATTCGTCTGTGATAGATAATCTTATTTTGGCAGCAGATACTCTTGTTCCCATTAATATCGGGTTTTCCATTTCCTGCATCTTAAATCTCATGACACTTGCAGAGCTTTTTGTCTCTCTTTTTATGTAGCAAGTCACATCAAAAACAGACAGGAAGTATCATCTTTCATTTTAAGAGCAGAAAATTGAAGTAGAAAAATAGATAATTAATGTTGTAAAAACACCTTCATTGCACAGTTTTCAACAGGTAAGATTTAAAACAGGTGCATTGTTCTTCAGATGATACATTTAAGTCCACACTAGTGCTTCTTAACCTGTGGATCTCGCCCCCATAAGGGGACATGAAAAGTTTGGCAACAGCAAAAGGTTTCTGAACACACAATGACAAAAATTAATTCAAAAATCAAACATAATGAATCTGAGGTGTTTATGGCAGCGCTTGGCCTTGTTCCATTGCACACATCACTGCAGCCTTGGTTCTGAGCACAAAACATGCACACTTTGCACTGTGCATGCCCTCAGGCCAGGCAATGCCAGCAAATGCTGCTGAAAGATGCTCTGTATTATACTGAGTAGTGACAGCCTTATGGTAAAGTTACAGAATTTCAGAGTTGAAGAGAACCTCTGAAGCCATCTTGTCCAACTCATACCTGGGATAGGAATTACCATTACAGGACACACTAAAAGTGAACATCTACTCCCTGCTTTCAAACTACCAATGAGAGAAAATCCATTGCCTCCCAAGGCAGCTGATTCCACTTTGGGGCAGCTCTGGAATTGTGCTTTCAATATCTTTCCTAAACTGCAGCTTCCAGAATTGAACATAACACTCCAGTTGGGACCTGACCTGGACAGAATACAAGAGGACTATCACTTCCTTATTTTTGGAAGCTATCAGTCTCTTACTACAATCCAAGATCACAGCATTTTGGGCTGCCATATCATACTAGTGACAGCAAAATTGTACGCCACTAAAACCCCAGATCTTTTTCAAACAAACTCCATTAGAACCATAACTTCCTTATCTTGTACTTGTGAAACTGATTTTTTTAATCTAAGAGTAAGATTTCGTGTTTATCCCTATTAAAATTCATTTTATTCAGCCCAATGTTTTAGACTATTGAGATGTTTTTGGTGCCTGTATCATTCAACCTGTAGCTAACCCTAATGGCTCTGTGTCATCTGCAGATCTGATGATTGTCCTATCTATGTCTTCATCTAAGTAGCTCATTTAAAAAAATAAATTATATCTCCACATATCTACAGAGCATTCTACTGGAGACTTTCTTCTCATCCGGTATTTAATGACTACTCTTTGGATCTGGTCATTTAGCCAGTTTTAATTTGTCTTCTAGCTTACATCTTTCTATTTTTTTTTCACAAGAAAAGAAAGGAAGGAAAAAAGCAAGAAGGAAGGAAAAGTAGTTATTAAAAACCCACTATGTGCTGGGCACTATGCTAGCTTCGGTGGATGCAATACAATATAAAAGTGAGAAGGCCCCTGCCTTGAAGGCCTTTACATTCCAAAAGTGGGAAATGATGCACACAGTAGAATGGAGGCCAGTAATGGATGTTTTGGTCTGAGGATTCAACAGCAATTGTGAATATAACCATAGAGTCATCAATTTTCACAACCTTTCCAATAGCAATGAATTTTTTTTATTGTTTCTAGGGCAAAAGATAGAAATTCCCCATAGGGCAAGATTCATGTCCTCATTTTCTGATGGGTGCCTGGATTGGATGTTAAGTGTGGTCTGGGGCCAGCTAGAAATAATGGGTTAAGTGAGTCTGCGTTCACTCCCCTATCAATAAGGACAAGTCAGACTCAGGGAGACATTCCAAAACTGAATAGTTTGAAATATTTTATTAAACATTTTGCTCAAATGTAGGCAAACTATATTTACAACATTACATCTCAACCTTGTCAAAAACAGAAATAAAGTTAGTCTGGAATGAACCCTTAATGAAGCCATGCTAATTCGTTCTTATCATGGTTTGGTTTTTAAGATCTTAATAATATAGTCTAGAACAGAGATGTCAACCACATGCATTGCAGTCCTCAATACTACTAAGTATAGCCGGAACCTGATTAAAATGTAATTTAGGTCTGGAGTCAGGTCAGGAAGACCTGAAATCAAATCCGCCCACAGATACTTAGTAGTTGTGTGGCTCTGGGCAATTCACTTAACCCTGTTTGCCTTGGTCTCCTTATCTGTAAAATGGGAATAAGTATAGCATCTACCTTACAAGGTGGTTGTGAAGATCAAATGAGAGAATATTTGTAAAGTGTCTAGCACATAGTAGGTGCTATATTAATGTTAGCCATTATTGTTATATTTAATCTGTATTATTAACATTTTCTTTAACACTTTCGTAAATCTAGACAATCAACAAAACAGTAAGTCAGGCCCTGATTTGTAGTGCTTGCTGATTTCTATTTTTCTATTTTTCTCTATTTATTTATTTATTTTTAGTTTTCAACATTCATTTCTACAAGATTTTGAGTTACAAATTTTTCTCCCCGCATTTCCCCTACCCCCATCCCAAAATAGCGAGCCTACTGAAAACTCCTTCCCCCAATCTGCTCTCCCTTATATTCTGCCTCATCCCCTCCCCCCAACTTTCCAGCAGGGCAAGATAGATCTCTATACCCCAGTGCCTGTACATCTTATTTCCCAGTTGCATGTAAAAAGCAATTTTTTTTTAACATTTGTTTTTAAAAATTTGAGTTCCAGATTTTTCCTCTTCTTCCCTCCACACCCACCCCCACTGGGAAGATAAGCAATTCAATATAAGTTTTACATGTGTAGTTAGACAAAACATTTCCAT
>CM053580.1:242884986-242947389 GCA_028627135.1 Pseudochirops cupreus | reverse complement strand
AAATGTTTGCTTCTAACCACCCTCTCCCCCAATCTGCCCTCCCTTCTATCATGCTGCTTCTTATCCCCTTCCCCCCTATTTTCCAGTAGGGTAAGATACCCTATTGAGTGTGTATGTTATTCCCTCCTTAAGCCAAATCCAATGACAGTAAGGTTGATCCATTCCCTTTCACCTTCCTGCTCTTCCCCTCCATTGTAACAATTTTCTCTTGCCTCTTTTATATGAGATAATTTACCCTAATCTATCTCTCTCTTTCTCCTTCTCCCAATATATTCCTCTCTCACCTCAATTTTATTTTTTTAGATATCATCCCTTCATATTCAACTCATCTTGTGCCCTCTGTCTACATATACATGTACATACATATGCACACACTCACATATATATTAATACACACATCCACCCTCCTATACATACATATATACATATGTATACATGTATATACATATATATTCCCTTCAACTATGCTCATACTGAGAAAAGTCTTATGAGCTACAATTATAGTTTTCCATGTAGGAATGTAAATAGTTCAACTTTAATAAGTTCCTTTTGATTTCTTTTTTCTGTTTACCTTCTCATGCTTCTTGTATTTGAAAGTCAAATTTTCTGTACAGCTCTGGTTTTTTCATCAAGAATGCTTGAAAGTCCTCTATTTCATTGAATGACCATATTTTGACCTGTAATATTATACTAAGTTTTGCTGGGTAGGTGATTCTTGGTTTTAATTCTAGCTCCTTTGACATCCAGAATATCATATTCCAAGCCGTTCAGTCCCTTAATGTAGAAGCTGCTAGATCTTGTGTCATTCTGATTGTGTTTCTACAATACTCAAATTGTTTCTTCCTGAGTGCTTGCAGTATTTTCTCCTTGACCTGAGAACTCTGGAATTTGGCTATAATATTCCTAAGAGTTTTCTTTTTGATATCTTTTTCAAGAGGTGATCAGTGAATTCTTTCAATTTCTATTTTGTGCTCTGGTTCCAGAATATGAGGGCAATTTTCCTTGATAATTTCTTGAAAGATGGTGTCTAGGCTCTTTTTTTGATCATGGCTTTCAGGTAGGCCAATAATTTTAAAATTATCTCTCCTGGATCTATTTTCCAGGTCAGTGTTTTTTCCAATAAGATATTTCACATTGCCTCCTATTTTTTCATTAGTTTGGATCTGTTTTATAGTATCTTGATTTCTCATAAAGTCATTAACTTCCATTTGCTCCAGTCTAATTTTGAAGGAATTATTCTCTTCAGTGAGTTTTTGAAATTCCTTTTCCATCTGGCAAATTTGGCTTTTTAAGGCGTTCTTCTCCTCATTGGCTTTTTGGGGCCTCTTTCGCCATCTGAGTTAGTCTATTTTTTAAGGTTATTTTCTTTGATATTTTTTTGGGTCTCCTTTAGCAGGCTCTTGACTTACTTTTCATGATTTTCTTGTATCATTCTCATTTCTCTTCCCAATTTTTCCTCCACTTCTCTTACTTGATTTTCAAAATCCTTCTTGAGCTCCTCTACGGCCTGTAATCAATTTGCATTTTTCTTGGAAGCTTTTGATGCAAGAGTTCTGACTTTGTCGTCTTCCTCCCATTCCATGCTTTGATCCTTTTTGTCCCCCAAAAAGGATTCTATGGTCTGTTTGTGCTTCCTGTGTTTGCTTATATTGCCAGCCAATTACTAGACTTTTGAACTCTTTGCCACAGTAGAACTCTGCTTCCAGAATGGAGAGAGCTTTGTCCCAAATCTCTGGGGTTTTCACAGCTGCTGGAGCTATCAGGAGGGCACCCTCTCTGCAGCTCCCACAAGCTCTGGCATACTGGCCACACACCCCAAGACTACCACCCAAGACCACAATCCAGATCCAAGCAGGTTAAAGCAAGAACAATTGCCTTATGAATGGTCACTTGGTCCCCCTATGATCTGTAGGCCAGGAGCTCTAGAAGTAGCCACATGGCAGCAGCTGCAGCAGCCCACACCTCCACCACTTCTTGCCCTGAGGGCAGGGACCAGACCATGCTCTTCTGTCCCCTTGTTCCAACAGAGTTCCCAACTGACCTTTTACTTTCTTTTCAGCATTTATGGGTTGAAAAATCTGGAAACCACCATAGCTACTGGTGATTCACTCTCCTGATGGACCCTTCCTGTCAGCCTGTCAGGCTGTCTTCAGTGGGAGATTTGTTTCTCTCTGTCACTTTGTGGGTTCTGTAGTTCCAAAATTTGTTTAGGGTCATTTTTTTTACATATATTGGAGGTGGTAGGAGCCAGAGCCACATGGAGGGCCTGTTTTTACTCCACCGTCTTGGCTCTGCCCCCCAGCTTGCTGATTTCTGAGGAGTAAATGGTCACACTGAAAACTTAACAACTGGCTTTCATGAGCCAGTTTTAGCTGGCTCCAGCCTACTCCTGGGGATACCACATTTCCGTGTGATATAAGCAGCACCAAATGTGAGTTGTATATGGAGAACCATTTGTTTGGTAGAGAGAGTATGTCTAAAGGAAGAAGAGAAAATTAGGAGAAAGAAAAGAGACTGATTCTGGTGCATCGCCTCATTTTTCTTTTCTAGTAGAGTAACCGTAATGACCCTACTTTGCTCATGTCTTTCATTCCAGCTTCAGAAAGCTAATAAAAGTAGTGATAACATCATTAAAAGAGGTTCAGGCAACACATAAGAACTGTTGAAATACAAGGTCATTTTTTCTTATTTCTAAAAAAGTAAATGTGCCTGTCAGTACTGAGAAATAGATTCCCTGGGTAAGGGAATGAAAGAACCAATGTCCATCATTTTGCCACTACTTTATTGGAAAACCATTCTAAGACAGACTGGCAATATATATTTGAAGCAGTTTATTTAGTACATAATAAAATAGTTTTTTAAAAAGGGACCCTACAAATTAAAATCTATTTCCCCCACTTTTCTCCTTTCTTTTCTCTAGGTTATAGTTTTAAGGGTAGTATCCCTCCCAGTAGACTGCTGTCAACTAGAATCAGTCTGAGAGACAAAGTCTGAGAGACCAAAAAAAAAAAAGTGTAAGTGATGAGAAGGGAAGGGGAGCTTTTACCTAGAGCAAGGGTCTTTAATATTTTTGTGTGTCATGGAGCCATTTGATAAGCCCTTCTAAGGATAATGTTTGCAAATGCAAAAAATAAACTACCAAGGAATAAAAATATTGAAATACAGTTATCAAATTTTTTTTAAAGTTCATGAACCCCAAGTTAAAAACCCCTGTAAAGCATCTTCCAATTCTTTCTGTTTTTCAGAGTGACTGAGTCCCTCCCTCCTACACTTTGGCCCACCTTGACTTTGAGGACAGCAGAGAGAGGCAACATGGAAGAAGCTGGTAACTAAAATAGATTCATAGGTGAGGTCCTTGTTTTGAACTTTTCACTTGTGCCCCTGACAATGGTGTAAAGAGCCCTAAGTGGTAAGGATGTAGAGAAGTGCCACCAGGTCATACCGTGTCTCTTAGTATTAGGAGCCAGCCCGACTCAGGCCAGGACAGTTGGTTGATATTCAGTGTTGGAATGAAATGAGGAACTCAGGTCATGCTACAGATAAGAAAAGGAGGCTTACTTAGCTAGAGCATGAAAAAGCCTAGTCAACAAAGCCACTCCCACTCCTAGCTTAAGTAGATGCAGACCCCCAAGTCCCTTTAAGGAACTATGTCTGGTTCTTAGGTCAGGTTGTGGCAACTCAGGAACATGGGACATCTAACAAGTCTGAAAGGCCAAACCCCAAGTGGGTGGGCCTTTATGTGCTCAGATGACCAGGAAGACCATATGACGAGAGTCTACTGCGAAGCTGTGTTAAGGGAGGTGAAGCTTGAACCTTGGACTTCTGAGATAATCTGGTTCCAGGGTCAGTTTGGTTACCTTTCAGAGAAAGACTAGACTAGGGAGCCCTGGGTAGATCATGGTCCTATTACAGTTGGTGAGTCCAGCTTGGGTCCCTCTCCTCTTCTGGGATTAGAAAGTCCATCAACTCTTAATTATTTTAATCTACTCCCTGCTTTTATCAGTCCCATCTGGGAAAAAAAAAGGTGAGGAGAGAAGAAAAGCACACTACCTTCCCCTCCCCCAATCTGGGAGCAGACTGAGTAGTCGGTATTTGGAAATGTTTAAGTGGTATTTTGGGTTTCTTGTTACCTTTTTGAAACTACTAAAAACAGGTCTATGAAATCTATGATAGTTCTACTTATGTGAATACATGCATGTGTGGCCCTTATAGAAACTGGGAATCATTATCCCAACTCCTACTCTCACTGATGAGTTGGGTGCCCAGAAAGTTCCTAGCTGGGTCGCTCCCTCAATGTTTTAGGGATGCTCCTGGGTTTGGGGGGTTCCTTTCTCGTGCTAGTGGCTCAAGTTCCCATTCCAATGTATTCTGCCCAACAGAAATAATGAATTACAGTTAGTATTTCCTTATGTCATTGATATCTACCCCCACTCACCCCGTGACTAGCAACCCACTTCCACTGAGCCAATTAGCGTCAGTTAGATTTTTTTAAGTAATATTTACCGAGAAAATATAACGAATATAAATGCGAACCGTTCTCCCAGATTGGGGTACACCGGCACTTTCAGCTCATGGGGAGAACTCTCTCAGACATAAGGTATTCGCTGTCGCATTCATTTACCAGCAAAGTTCACTTCCAAATGCGACATGGTTGACGGACGATGCCTCAGCCGCTGGGTCTGATTTGCTGTTGCACTGGGCTGCTCAGATTGCACTCTGGGACCTCACTCTTATTTTCAGTGGACCTCTATCCACCAACCTTTCAAATCTAACAAGATTGCAGGCTCGACTGTTCCATCTCCAATATCCTTCAGCTAAGAGCAGGAAGGAAGAGAATCAATGAAGCTAGAAACCAGCCGTGCCATGTACGAGACCATGTGGAAGTAAGTGCTCTAGATGAGGAGATAAAGACTTCAGGCCTCCTCCCCCCCGGGGGCTCACAGCACCTCACAGTTCATCTGAACACAGACAAGAAATGAGAGATGGTATCATCTGGTTAATGCCCTATGTACTCATTATCAGTTCCAGCTCAATAGTCATTCAAAAGGCTCCTCTTCTTCATATGTTAAGCAGTCCGGAAATGTACTTGCCCATGCTCTGAAGTCCAAGTGAGAATTGTGTCAGGAGGAATATACTTCAAATATTCATCAAAACTGGGCCCTCTTTGACTAATATGTTGTCATTATTATTGTGTACTTGTGTCCTACTCTTCATGACCCCATTTGGAATTTTCTTGGCAAAGATACTGGAGTGGTTTGCCATTTCCTTCTCCAGCTCATTTTACAGATGAGGAAATTGAGGCAAATAGGGTTAAGTGACTTGCTCAGGGTCACACGTGCATTGTGTCTAAGGCCAGATTTGAACTCAAGAAGATGAGTCTTCCTGACTTCGGGCCCACCTAATCCAAATTACTGATTACACATGAAGATTAGAAAGGAGTAAGGATAAAAGTGGAAAGGGAAAGTGACCTAACGTATTGAGGTTTTGTCAACCTAGTTTGGATTTTGCCACTTAAAATTTCAGAGCCACACATTTAATGGAGATGAAAATTTGTGAATTTATTCTAAAAATTGCAGAGAGAGAGAAGGAGAGTGAGTGGTTGGGAAACTGCCTATGCAAAGGAAATTGAAGTTAATTCTCCACTCACTTAATAGAGACGAACATTTGTGTCTTTGTCCTAAAACTTGCTCAGAGACAGAGACAGAACAATTCCCAAGATGTTTCTAATAGACTTGAGCCACAATGGACAAGCAACTTGAGGGAGGTGGCCATTTTTTTTTCTTTTGCCTGAAAAGCAGTGTCCTGGGTTTGAAAGGAAAAACCGTTTCCAAAGAGAATGAGTTGTTAGGGAAGCTCTGCCTATACAAAGGGAAATGGAATCGGTTCTCCACACATGGGGATGGGTCATAGACTTGTGTGATTGACAGCTCAGTCTCACCGGTGTCACTGAATGTCTATAGGAAGTTCTGGAAATGTTCATTTTCAACTTTTGAGAACATTTTATGTGATCAATTTTAAGCGGCATTTCTATAAAATCCCAAAAGATACCTGAAATGAATTTATTCTTTTTTTTTATGAATTTATTCTTGATCAACTTTTGGCCTTTTCAGATAGAAAATAGAATGCAATATGGGGTTTTTTGTTTTGTTTTGTTTTTTAATTTCCAAAACGGGAGTTTTTCTTTTTCATAGCAGTTATTTATAAAAGTTATTATTAGAGCATGACCCTTTTAGAAAGACTGGTTAAAATGGAAACAAATTACTCTATTTGCTATCAAGAAAATACAGGTAGCACCTGGCTTGTTTGAGAGTGAGAAATTATCATTTTTCTACAACTGTGAAATGCAAGGTCAGGATTACAACATTATAAATGTCTATTTTTAAAAAGCAAAGAAAGGAACTCTAGTCATAACGGCTGCCTGAATAGAGGTAGTCATCTTATCTCCCACATACCTACATCAGCAAAAACTGAAATTTGTACCGCTCTGAATAATGATCAAGAAGTCCAACGGGAAACTACACTGAATGACTTCTTCAATCACAGAACTATACAAAAAGTCATCCAGAGGCTCAAGGGCAATAGGAAAGGGAGCCACCAGTAAAGGCAAACAAGGCCATTCTCCTAGGGCTACCAGAAGCAGGCCAGAGATACAGATAGTCTTCAAGGCTCTGTAATTAGATGCAGCAAAAGTAGAAAGTTCCTGAAAAAGGCTCAGGGATGTTAGAAAGCCTAAGAGTGGTCAGAAAAATCCCAAAGTTACAACCTTAGAATCTGTGGGGAATGACAGTACTAGTGCTCAGATCAGGATACCATTGGCCCAGGAGCTCCAGGATCTTTACTACTCTGTCCTGAGATGTCAGAGAGAGTCCTAAAGATCCAGCTTTCTGAACCTCAGAGATCTAGGGGAGGATCTAATTCCAGGAGGTGGTCATTCTAGGAAGCCAAGGAACTCAGAGCAAGACCAAGTAGAACTGATCAGCCCACCCCAGAGTACAACAGGGAACAGAATCTAGCCCCAGTTCAGAAACAAAAACTGGAGAAATTATTGTATCAAAGAAAACACCAATCAGTACCAAAAAAAAATGCTATAGATCTAGAGATCCCCAAAAAGGAATACATATAACTACCACAAGCAATGACTCAAAAAATTTTGCATGGATTTTCCACAAGGGCTACATAAATAACTAGAAGAAATAAAGCAAGAGATAAAAAGTAAAATGAAAATTCTATAGGAAAGAAATCAAATAAGGAGGGAGTAGAACTGCTATTTCTATAACTGAGATTCCTAAGAAGAAGAATGTACATAGAGGAAGGGGGGGAGTGAGCAGGCATGGGATGAACTTCACTCATCTCAAACAAAAGCAGGTTCAACACTCATAGAGTTTTGTGTTGAAATACATCCAATCCAATAGAGAAACAAGCAGGGACAGGGAAAGGAGGTTAAAGAGACAGGATAACACCAGGGACAATAGTATTTAACAAAACAAACTTCCTGTTCCTGAAGAGGAAGGAGGATGAAAAGGAAAAATAAAGACCTAGAATCTAAAGGAGAGGAGAACACCCATCAATAAGAGAATAACTGGAAAAAAAATTGTGGTGTATGAATATAATGAGATATTATTGTGCCATAAAAAATAATGAAAAAACATTTCAGAAAATTCTAAATAGTTTGACTTTTTTGACTCTGGACCTCGCTCTTGACAGAAAGCTGATGGATTGAAAGTACAGAAAGAGATAGATGCATTTTGATTTCTGTTGTTATTCAGTTCTTTCCATTGCATCCTACTTTTCCTGACCCTATTTGGTGTTTTCTTGGCAAAGATACTGGAGGGGTTTGCCATTTCTCTCCCCAGATCATTTTACAGATGAAAGAACTAAGGCAAACAGGGTTGAGCGACTTGCCCAGGGTCACACAGCTAGTAAGTATCTGAGGCCCGATTTGAACTCAGAAAGTGGAGTCCTCCTGACTTTGGTCCCCCCCAAGCTCTATCCACTGGGCCACCTTGCTGCCCCTTCTGTTTTAATTGACTATGCTGATTTGTTATAAGGGTTTGTAAGGTTTGTTTTACTCTCTCAGTTTTTAATGTTGGGGGTAAGGGTGAAGGAGCATTGGGGGAAAAGAGTAGTAAAAATTGTGTCAAAAAGAAAAAAAGAAGACCATTGAAATACTTTTTAAAACGTCCAAGAGAGTCTTTTCGGCTCTTCCTTTAGTTTGAATCATTTGATAATAGAGTATGGTGAGAAATGCTGGCCTTTAGCAGTCCCCACTGAGGTCTTTATATGGTTCTGTGAATACAGACTTAGTTATTCACTTGCCATTCGAGGTGAAGGGGGAGTAGCAGTCTCAAATTTGGATTTTGTAGCCAGCTTAGCAACAACTCCCTAAGAAATAAAGTGACCTTCGGGACTCAGTTTAGTGTTAGTTGAGATGTAGACTCATCTGGCAATCATGCCATATCTGGATATGAATTTGGTGGGACTAACATTATGTAGGAACAGCACTAAATTTGAACTCATTATACCAAAGTCTAAGGTAGGATAGGGGAGAGAGTATCCCTCAGGTGTTAAAAGAAACGTTTGCACTTTTGTCCTTGTTATCTTTGAAATTAATACTCCTTTGTAGAATCTAAAACAAAATAAAATGCAGAGAGGAGAACAAAAGGAAGTCAGAAGAAAGCTTAGACAAGCCAACACAGTTTTGAAAGTATCTCGTGGAATCTAGTAGCACATTCCTCACACAGCGTTGTTGTCAAATGAGTTAACATATGTTAAATGCATTACAAACTTTAAAGGGATATAAAAATGCTAGTTATTAGCATAAATTTCTCAAAATAAGCAAATAGTATAAAATGGAGAATGATGTTTTCATATATAATGCTCTTTTGTGTTCTGTTATATACATGGAAATGCTCATTTTTTTGTGCATGTTTTAAGTTCAAGATAAAAAAGTAAAATTTAATTTTTGAAAATGAAAAATTAATGCATAAGAGGAATATCAAATGCTATTAGACTTTCAGAAAGCATATACTACATGTATTTAAAAAAGTGAAACAAAGCCAGGCACTGTATCTAAAAAATGCCAGACACATTTCCTATTTCATTCATTTTTAAGACTGCATGATCCATATCAATTTCTTTTAGAACTATATCTTTTTTTAACAGCTTGTATGTAGAATACATTAAAAAGATTTCTTGACTGATAAGCTACATAAATGTGAAGAACAAGAATTTATGGAAACTCATGGCTGGACTAAATTGTGTACTAAGTAATAATAGATTTTTACACATGAAGAACTTTTATTTAATCTTTCTGTAATAGTATATTAGATCAACCATTCACAGAGGGTGCCTAAGTGCATAGCACTCAAAGGAACAACAAATGTTCTTTTCAATTCTGTTACCATTCAGGCTTTTTCACCTCATATCTGGGTGACTGCATTGATCTTCTAAAAAGTCCCTTTTAATCCAGTCTTCTACCACTCCAATCCATCCAGAGGCTGGGTTTATCTTCCTAAAATACCACTCTTTTCATGTAACATTATATCTCAAAATCTTCATTAGTTCCTTAAGCCCTACTGTGCAAAACCAACATTTAGCTGCCTGATGCTCAAGGTCCTCCTTAATTTTATCTTGTATCTATCCAGTCTTAGTCAATGCAATAAGTTTTTTTAAGTACCTACGCTCTAGGGATACAGAGAAAAATGGAAACAGTCCTTGCCTTCAAGGAGATTCTATTCTAATTTTATTTTCTACTATTCCCCTAGATGGCTTAAGCCTTAGTCAGGTTGGTCTTCTCATTGGCCCATAAATAGATTGTGCTAAATTCTGCCTCAATGCCTTCACTCACGTTCTCTCTTCTTGAAATGTCCTTCATCTCTATACCATTTCAAATAATGCCTATCCTTTAAGGCTAAACTTGAACACTACCTTTCCATAAAGTCTTCCTTGGCCATACCATTCTTCAGTGATCTCTCCTCTAAATTCCTCTAGTACTTCCAGACTTGACTGTCACACAATTTAAAACTAAATGGACTCTCAAATAGTCAGACATGACTGAAAGACTAAACAACAACAACAAAAGTCCTGTCTTACATTGTTTGCAATTGTTTCATCAGTGTTTGTTTTGTCTACTCATCCTGCTTAAAAGTGTCATGACTTGGTGGAGAAAGCTGTCTGCGTTCAGAGAAAGAACTAAAAAGAACAGAGTTCGAATGCAGGCTGAAGCAAACTACCCGCTCTCTTTCTTTTTCTTGTTTGGTTTTGTTTCCTCTTTCCCATGTTCATTCCATTGGTTACAATCCTTCTTTACAACCTGACTAATGTCTAACGAGAAAGTATTTGCCGATCCTATACTTGATTGCTTGCCGCCATGGGGGGTGAGGGGAGAAAATTTGAAACTCAAGGGATTGTGGAACTGAATCTTGTAAACTAAAAGTAAACAAACAAATTAACAAAGACAAAAAAAGATAAAAGTTTCATGACTACGGGGACCATGTTGTTTTCCGCTATTATAGTTAGCATTCAGATAGCACCTCGTCCCGTGCCAGACACTGTGCCAAGTCCTTTATAAATATTATCTCTTTTGATCCTCACAATAACCCTGGGAGACAGATCCTATTATTATCCCCATTTTATAGTTGAGGAAAGTGAGGGAGATGAGTTAGGTGACTTGTTCAGAGTCACAGTGTTAGTAAGTATCTAAGGATGGATTTGAACTCAGATCCTCCAGACTCCAGGCTGAGAGCTCTATCTACCACGCCACTATCTGCTATATCTCCAACACCTATATCATGTACTAGGTGATCAATAAATACTTACCATAAATACTTACCAGTCATACTCCCTGGTTTTCTAGTAGCATATAATCTAATAGCAAAGACAAGGCAAAAAAACATAATTAATAGACACATGTATATTATAATATTTGAATGGTATAGTTTTTTGTTTTTGTTTTTTTGAGACTGGGTCTCCCCCTTGCTCAAGTTAGAAGTATAGCAGTCATTCACAGTCCTAATCTCAACACTGATTGTTATGGAAGCTTTAAAATGCTCCTTCCCCTCTGCGCCCCCCACCTAGGCCAATTTGCCCCTCCCTGAGCAGCCTGGTGGCCCTCTGCTCTGGAGGACTCACTAGATTGATGCCAGATCTAGCGTGGACAGCTAAGGGGCTTTTTCCCTGCTCCAGCTCAGAACATCCCAATGTACATGATCCACCTCCTCCTCCCCTACAGCAAGGTCTATAAGCGTTGACCGAAATAAATTTCAACTACAAAGACAATAAGGAATCTTTTCTAGAATTGTAGGGCTCAGAGAGTCTTGTGGGATTGTGTGATCCAACCTCTTGCCAACACCAAGTATAAGAAAATTCTTCTAATATTTTTAGAGCATTAGGATTTCATTTCATAACCTAATATTTTCTAGGTATCAAAAGAAATCCTAGTGTTGTAAAAGAATTAAATTTTTGTATGTGAAAAATTTATATCTTAAAATTCTTTACTCACTGAATCCCAGAAAATGTCAATAGCAGCTTTGGGATAAAAAAATATTACTTGAACTTTCACATGAATTTTTTGCATATGCTAATTATATTATTTTACTTTAAAACCATAACCAACATATCTCATTTTTCCTGCTAGCCATCATCCTAACACAGTTAATTATTGATTATCTAGTGTGGATTGCTGAGTTTGTGATTACGTAGTCCCAGAACTTGTTTTACAGCTTGTGTGAACCTCCACCCTGTAGGGCAGGAAAAAGACAAAACATTTAAGGAAATTTGTCCCTTTTAAGAAGAGCACACTCCCAAATGTTACAGTTATCTCACTATACTAGATGTCAACACATTTTTGAACTATACATCAAAAGAACAATAGCTTCTTTACGTTTGTCAGCTACAGTTTCATCATTACGTCACTGAGGAAGTTTCTACTCATATATGCATATATAAAAGTTCGCATAACTTGATATATTTAACCAATGTTATGACTCAGTGAAATATATATTTTTATTTATATGTACTCTATATATGTATATATCATGTGTATTGCATGATACATATTCTAGGCATATAACATATATAGGTACTGTGTGTTGGGTTGTATGTTATACTATGTGTGCATACACGTGCATACACGTATCTACACATGCATATGCACACATACCTCCTAATAGCCCCCCCCCCATAGGGGCATGTTTAGTCAACAAACCGATAATGACACAAGACTTTCCTCTAGCAATCCTTTTGGACGAGTTATTGGCACTTAATTTTGTCATTTAAGATTGCCTTTGTAGGAAAACATAGACAATAAAGAGATGCTGGACACATGCTCACTACAAGAAGGAATTTCACATGTTGCTTCAATAAGAAGCAAGCACAATTCAGTTACAGGAAGGGCCATCATACTCCCTGAAGGAAATTTTCAAAGCAAACTCAGAAGAAAATTCCTCCAAGCCGGGAAAATTGGTTTTAGGTTTTTTGCGGGGAGTCCTTGTAAGTGTCCAACTGCCAGTGAATGCCACGGTCCTTCAACCTCTCTCAGATCCGCTGAGAGAAGAGGGCAGGGCTCAGAAGGCTGAAGCAGCCATCACTGATCTTGTGATATCGATATCACAGCATCATTGCCCAGCCTTTTGATGTCTACTGATCCTTAAGTCTTGTCTGGTGCATGACAGTGTTCACACACACACACACACACACACATACTACAGGAAACACAGACATACAGGAAAAGTTACCCATGTGACTCAGTTCCCCATAATTACATAGCTCTACCACACTTGGCTCTCTTGTTTCCCTACTTTTCAATACACATCCAGTTCCAGCATATCAAGGATAGTTTAGGCAGCACCAGCCCTGAAGGCTAAGCTAGCTAGCTCTGCTATAGGCAGCTTATGTGAGAAATATTGTTGCATCATTAGGACTATTGCCAACAGCTTCTGCTTTCCTGACTTAGAGACAAATTGCTCAGACTTTTTTATTTTAATAAGAGTCACTTCTGTTTTCTTTTCATGTGTTGGTTTCTTGTTCTGCAGTTCTGGTTATTTTATGTGGTGTGTGATACCACAGGAATGAAGAGAAGGCCTAAGAAAGCCTTATGGGCTGATTAAAAAAGTTTTTAGGCTGACATATATTTCAGATGTCTCTTAAAGCTTTGTTCAGACTCGCTGACAATTTCTAATTTAAAAGAAATAAGCATGAGTAGCCTCAAGAGCTACAGATTTAATACAGGGGATTATATTTTAATTTTTTACCGCAATTTTTGGTTGCTATTTTAAATTGTACTTTAGAGCCTAGATCCTGAGGCCTCAGGTTAGGAGAGCAGCTAATCAATCCTTACACCAAAGAGCAAGATGTATCTGTTCAAATATTTGAGACTCCTTTTTTTTTGGTGGATTGAGAGCTATTTACTTCATTTTCTGAGGAACTGCTACCAAATAAATGTGTTTTGTAATATTATCAGTTATTAGTAAAGTAAATTGTCTTTCCACACACCCTGAACATTATTTCCTCCCACACAAGGATGACTTTCAATTATAATTGCATTGTGGTACAATGGAAAGAGCAAGTCTTGCCTCAGAGGTTCCCTACCTGTGTAACATTAGACTAATCATTAAATCTCCATAAGCATGAGTTTCTCCATCTTTATTTAACTAGATGGCTCCTGAGATTCTGTTCAGCTGTAAATGAATGATTCTATGATCCTATAATTTATGAAAGTATGTATTTATTAAGTGGATATATAGCGTCCCTCTGGGTACACCCACACCCAACCTTGCTGTTATGGGTTAGGTCCCCTGCCTTAAGTTTTCAATACTTTATAGGTTTATATTTCCAAAACTATAGGTTAAGAGCCTCCCAAAGGTTATATTTAATAGCCAATAGATATAGTTAGGTTGAAATAAAGGCATTTACTAGTAGCATATAGTAAATATAATAGTAAATGCTGGGATACTGACATAGTAAAAATAAAAGTTGCAAAACATTCTCCATTCTACCTCCCCGACCCCTGTAAACTTGTAGCACGCTCTCTCCTACATTTACATGGGATCAGAAGGAAGAGTGGACACATTCCTAGAGCATATTGATAGTGAGGCACACTTATAGAGAACATAAGTGGCTGAGGCAGTTTACTCATCAGGCAGTACATTGCTTCAAAGTCCTTTCTCTTTTCTTGGTGTCCTTACATTGCTCTTCCCTAGGTGTAGCATATTATGGGGGCTCATGAACTATAGAGTTAGAAGTGGGTACCCACAGAATATGCCTAGGACCTGTGAATAGCAGTCAACTTCTGGGGATTCAAACTGTGAGTGTGAGTACAAGTTGAGATGTAGCCTAAAGTGGCTGTTACACTAGAAAGTCATTTTTTTTAATTATTTTTTTTTATGTTTAGTTTTCAACATTCACTTTTATAAGATTTTGAGTTCTAAATTTTCCCCCTCCCTCTGCCTACCTTACCTAAGACAGCATGCAATCTGATATAGGCTATACAACTACAATCATATTAAACATATTTCCACATTAGTCATGTTGTGAAAGAAGAATCAGAACAAAAGGAAAAAAAAACCACAAGATAGAAAAAAAAGAGAAAGAGAGAGAAAATAGTATGCTTCAATTTGCATTCAGAGTCCATAGTTTTTTCTCTGGATGTGGATAACATTTTCCATCATAAGTCTTTTTGAATTGTCTTAGATCATTTCATTGCTGAGAAGAGCCAAGTCTATCAAAGTTGGTCATTACACAATGTTGCCGTGTACAATGTTCTCCCGGTTCTGCTCACTTACTCAGCCTCAGTTCATGTAAGTCTTTTCAGGTTTTTCTGAAATCTCTCTAGAGGCTCATCATTTCTTATGGAACAATAGTATTCCATTACATTCATGTACCACAACTCGTTTAGCCATTCCCCAGTTGATGGACTTCCCTTCAATTTCCAATTCTTGGCCACCACAAAAAGAGCTGCTATAAATATTTTTGTACATGTTGGTCCCTTTCCCTTTTTCATAATCTCTTTGGGATACAGACCTAGTAGTCTGGATCAAAGAGTATGCACAGTTTTATAGCCCTTTAGGCATAGTTCCAAATTGCTCTCCAGAGTGGTTGGATCAGTTCACAACTCCACCAACAATACATTAGTGTTTCAATTTTCCCATATCTTCTCTAACATTTATCATTTTCCTGTTTTGTCATGTTAGTCAGTCTGATAGGTGTGATGTGTACCTCAGAGTTGTTTGAATTTATATTTCTCTAATCAACAGTGATTTAGAGCATTTTTTTCATATGACTGTAGATAAGAAACTCACTCTTAAAACCTATCTGCATTTTATTTGGTTAATTTGAGCTCATTTTTCTAGCCTTTCAAAGCATTTTTGAATCTTGATTTTGTCATATAACACATTAGCTAATTCTCCCAATGTTGTACCATTTGCACATTCAATAATGTTTCTTCTGTGTCTCTACTGAGGGTATGTATAAGTGGACCACTATCTACCTCCCAAAACACTTGGGGCCAAGAGATCCTCATTCAGTGGGGGAAATTCTCAAGATTCTTTTCCAGAAAGCTGTTAATGAAGGATAACATGAACACTACTACAGCAAGTTGAAAGTCTGTTTATTTGAGTGATCTGACTGTGTCCCTCCGTTTCTGTTCTGAGGAGACAAAAAGATTAATTGGATAGTAACTCGTGCTCCCCTGTAGGTGCGGGGTACAACAATTACTATAAAATCCTTGATATTTGCCTTGCACTACTACTTCTTTAAAAACCTTTGCCCTGGATTCACGTATGGATCAGGATATGATAGAAAATTGGATTAATGGAAGTTAGGAATTTGAATAGACAATGAACCAAAAAAGTACCAATGACCTGAATGTAGTTAAAAAAGGAGGCTTTATAAGGGAGGCCCAATTGCTGGATTAAATAAAGCTCAGGAATATGGGGTCAAACTAAGGCCAGACATTTTACCATTACAGGGATCCACTGAAGTCTATTTTTTACTTTTCCTTTTTCTTTCTAGGTGTTAATTTGACAGCAAAATTTTCCAAAACAATTGTTACAGGCTACCAATTGATTAAAACATTGGTCATTTTGTTGTATATCAAAGTGACATTGAAGTGTATATCACTGAAATGACATTGTTGAACTGTCATATATTATGTATTTGAGAGCTGTACCAAACAGTCACTATGGCTATTCAGTTATTATGTATATTGTATATTTGAGCCAAATAGTCATTATGGCTATTCAATTATTAGAAAATCAGTGCGTAGATCTTTTTGTTAGAACTACGACTATAACAAAACTAAGGCAGTACCATAACAACTGAAGAATGGATGAACAAATTATGGCATACAGATGAATGCTATATTATTGTATCATAAGAAATGATGCAAGTGACACTTTCAGAGAAATCTAGGAAAATTCCTATAAACCGATTCAGAATGAATTGAATAGAACTGATAGAAAAATTTATATAATAAAATTTTGTGAAGACGAACAACCTGGAAAGGCTTAAGAACTCCTCTAATCAATGCAAAGACCAACCTCCCCAAGAACCTATAATAAAGTATGCTAACCACTACCTGACAGAAAGAGACAGAGAAACAAAGAGATTTAAGTATTTTTAAAATGTTCAGAAGAAAACAGAAGGTTGAAAAGTTAAAAAAAAAAGAAAACTCTTGAAGATAGGTGTTAAATTTTTTAAACATTTTAAAAGAAAAACAGGTACGTAATAGAGATATACAGTTTCATGTACAATCTTTTTTCTGTTTTGTTATGGATGTAGAAATGACTGTTATTTGGTGTTTGTTAGGTTCAAAATACAATTTTTTTAATATTGGTATACAGAAATAAGACTTGATCTTCACTGAGGACTATAAATTTTGGCAGCAGCTACTGATTGTGAGGATAATGATGATATTATAAAGGCTTTATACTGTGCCAGGGAAATTTTGGAGGAATGTGAAGTATTAGCTAAGGGATGAAGAGAAGACAATAAATGTAACATTGTCTGAAACAGCAGAACCTTGGAGCATCCCAAAGAGGTACTCTGGCACTTTTTGAGAACTAGTTGAATGAGAATTACTGCTGATCACAAGAAGACCAAAAAATTTAAAGTCATACTAATAAATAAAGATGAGGGTGATATGTAAAGCTAACTTGGAGGCAGGGAGACATCATCTTCTGTAGTTCATGATTGAGTGCCAACACCAAGCTCAACAGTTCACCCCATGTCTTCATTATCCTCAGCAATCATTGATACCATCACAAAAGTTTATCATGGAGAGCTGAGTGTCCACCTACCATCACTATCGTGAAGGATATAATGGAAGCACAAGCAGGATTGTCTCTGGTTTGAGGATATATGTAAGTTTCATTAAATAGTGTGTACATACTTGGTTGGATATGGCTAATCTTACTGAACAAAAATATTAGCAAGGAATCATGGTGGAGAGGTTCTTTGACTCCTTGAATTTTCTCTCAACTCTGATTTCCTTGGATCTAACACAGGTAGCAATCTGGACTGATGGAATACATAGAAAGAAGCCAGGACTTAGAAGAAAACAAACAGATTTTTTTGGAGTTCAATATTTGGATAACAATGACTCACACTGTGATAAAGTTGATTAAGTAAATGCTACTTCATATTCACAAGAATTTAAGGAAAATTGTTTAAGAGGTGACTTCCAGACTTCTAAAAATCCAAGTTGCTAGTGGTGTGAGGACACATGGTAAAGTATGGTAGACAATGTATGTGTCAAACATGACAATGTGTGTCAAACATCAAGGGATGAGACAGACATAGGTTTATGTAATAATTTTTTTCCTTTGTGCCTTAGGTACTCCTGGAACATTTTACTGACTTATAACACTAATTCCTTCTAAACAGAATTTATATTACTAAAACAGATATTGTAAGAAATGTCGGGAATAGATGGTAAGTTAGCTAAATAACTGATTTATTATAATTGTGAAAATGAAATGTGCAGACTGGCAAAGATGACAGAAAAGAAAAATGACATATGTTACAAGGGCTTCAGGAAAACAAGAACATTAATGCACTGCTGGTCAAGCTATGAATTAGTACAGCCATTATGGAAAGCAATTTGGAACAATAGCCTAAAAGTCACTAGACCATGTATGACCTTTGATCCAGTGATATCATTAAGAGTCCCATTTCCCAAAGAGATTTTTAAAAGAGAAAAAGAACCTATATGTACAAACTGTTGATAGCAACACGTTTTGTTGTAGCCAAGAACTGGAAACTAAGGATATGTTTATCAGTGGGGCAACAGCTGAACTGGAACACTCTTGGGCCCCAAGAAATGATGAAAGGTTTGGTTCAGACAAAACCTGGGAATACTTGTATGAACAGATGCCAGCCAAAGTGAACAGAACTGGGGGAATGATTTATACACAAACAACTTTGAAGACTTAAGAACATTGATCAATGAATGCAAAAGAAATGACAAAACATGATTTCAGTAAGAGGAAGCGTTAGGGAGGGGTGTTGCACTCAAGATGCAGGATAAGACATACATTTTGGGCGGAGATGGAAGGAAGAGAAAATATATTTTTGTTGATAGAAATATTTGTGTCTGTATGTATAGATATCTATGTACATATATGTGTGTATAATAGGAAAAAGAAGATCTTTATTTTTTTAAAATTAACTCTTGCTTATTTTTAGTTTACATCATTCATTTCCATGAGATTTTGAGTTACAAATTTTGTCCCCATCTGAAGTTCTTTAATTTAATCTAACAAGAATTTAATAAACACTTACTAAATGAAGGGAAAATAGCATCGGGAAAATAGGAATAAGCAAAGGCTTCCTCTAGGAGGTAGTAACCCAATTTGAGCCTGTGAGGAAGACAAGAGGGATACATTCTAGACATAGAGGGTAACTTTGTAAAGTAATGGAGGCAGGAAATGGGACATTGAATTCAGGGATGAGAAAGTGTAGGAAAGGCACTGATTTTACTGATACTTGAATTAATACAGCATGTCCCCAGAGTTTTGCAGTTTATGCTTTAACAGCTTACAGAAATTTCCTTATTTTGTTTACCTTATTTTTTTTTTGCAAACTAAATCAAACCCCAAAACCCTTAGCCAGAAGATCCACATGCCTTATTCAGTAGGAACTTCTCTCTTCCCCTCTTAGACAGTGTACAGTAGAATCAGCTTCCATATTGTATCAAAACATTATGCATTACTATTTTATCTTACCTGATGGCCTGTGGCCTAGTTCCCACCCAAAACATTTCACTAACATTTGTCTCATTGCCACAATGCAAACCTATTAATCTGGGAACAGGACAATCCACCTAAAATCAATTTACCTCAAGTCATTTTACCTCAAACCAATTCATCTTCTTGTGATACCTTGATAAGTGTGTATAGGTTTCAGTTATTTTGATGTTATATCACCATTGCTTTTCAGTAAATTGCTTTTCAGCAAATTCGTTTTAGCTGAATTGACCTAGACTTGTCCTGCTGATCTTTCAAAGACCAGCTGGTTTGTGTACAAATTAATTCCATCTTCAGTTTCAGACCATTCCCTGAGAGAAATCACCTAATGGGTCAGGAAGGGCACGATTATGATACATCTTCCAAGCTTTTCTTTTCACAGCAACTTTTTAGTAATATTATGAATTTGGTATTTTAAGTTTGGAATATAGCCCAAAAATATGTAATTAAAATACCTAGGATTCCTGAAATGACTATGCTGATTATTTTGCAGATATACTTAGAGAGATCAAGTAGGTGAAAAATTCAGTGTGGACACAAGTGGTTACTATATTTTACATTATGATGAGGGTGGATGGAAAAATCTCATTATGCTGCTGCATCAGAACTATACACCGTCCTACTCCAAGGAGAGAACAAAATTTATGTTTGATAAATTTCCTATGGTCAAGTAATGCAAATTTTTGTCTGATTCCAAAGAAAATACCAGAAAATACAATTTAAATGTTACAACTTAAATGTTACATACCTTAAGGAAAATAATTATAGAATTAATTTATGGAAGAAGGCACATCAAATTATTCATATAATATAAAAAGCATAAATATCTTATCCTGAACTTTAATATTTTAAAGTAATTTTGAGAATAGCAAGGTGTCTGTGAGGATTATTTGTAGAGGGTGCAAAGGTTCACATACAAGACTACTACAATAGAGGAGTTTTCAATCACTCTACTTTGGCCCCTACTCTTTAAATGTGGACATTACCTGCCTTCTCCATCCACTGCTAGATAGCACCTTTGGTTCCACTCCTATAGAAGGATATCTCCATGTATGAGAATAAAGGGCTATATGACTCAACAAAGCACCCTAGGTGCCACAGTGCCCCACCTGGAGTCAGGAAGACTCATCTTCATGAGTTCAAATTTGCTCTCAGTCACTTCCTAGCTGTGTGTTCCTCGGCAAATCACTTAACCTATTTGCCTCAGTTTCCTCTCCTGTAAAATGAACTGGAGCAGGAAATGGCAAACCTCTCTAGTACCTCTGCCGCAAAAAGCCCAAAATGAGGTCATGAAGGGTCGGACACAACTGAGCAACAAAAGCTACAACCAAATTACAATCTCCTTGCAATTTACTCGAGAAGAAATCCACCGTGCTTTGAGAGTTTGTAAAATATAACAATTAGTCATCTTCTCTCATATATCTCATGGGGCCCCCAGCAAGACTAAAAGATTCCCAACAATTCAAAAAGATCCCATTGATGTGTCTCCGATTGTCTCTGTGTTTGTCTGTCTGTCTCTCTGTGCATGACATGCCAGTCTCTACGGCTTTCTCTTGCAACTGCCCATCCACAAATAATAAAGCATACAACACAGAGAAGTGGGATTTGTCACACTTGAACTAAAATCAGTCAGTCTTAAAGTACTGATTAATATAGATATATATTAATATAACATAATACATAAATATAATATAAATAAACATTAAAGAACAGATCAGCTTTGTGTTTTTATATTTGCTTTCTCTGCATGGAAAAGATGGAGAAACAGGGCAAGTAGAAATATCATGGTCTTCGTGCACCCTCTCAAAGGAAAATTCAGTTCGGCACCAGTCTCCGCACTTGGCTCTGCTGAGGACAAGACTAGCTAGCTCATTCAGCCATAAGGAGCCAGTGGCAGCAGCTTAAACAGCTGTTACCAAATCTGCTCAACAGCTCACCAACACCCCCATAACCTCCCTCGCCGCCCCCATATTCCAGCTTAGTCTTTGCTGTAGGCTCAGGCTCAATCTCTCCCCTCTCCTCTTTCCTCTCTCCTTTTCT
Organism: Pseudochirops cupreus; assembly: GCA_028627135.1. NCBI lineage: Eukaryota > Metazoa > Chordata > Mammalia > Diprotodontia > Pseudocheiridae > Pseudochirops > Pseudochirops cupreus. Next base: position 242,926,108 of record CM053580.1, on the reverse strand, counting down.
ATGCTCTGTCTCTTTCGTCTCTCTGTCCCTACCCAGCACAGGCTTTGGAAGGCTGGGGCAGAGCGTTCAAAGCGCCAGTGGCTGAGCCTTACTAGCTGCTCAAACCACCCACCTGCCAACTGCTTTCAATCTCTCTCCACTTTTCCTTGTTTCTTTCAAATTAAGCACCTGGCGTCTGTGCTCATCCTGTGTCCTGGGGAATGTCACCACCTCTCGTTGCAGTTTCTTCTCCAGGCTAACGAAATGTGATGCTGTTCCAAACTCTAAGACACGCTTTTGTAGTCTGTGGGTCAGAACAGGCGGATGAATTTCCATCCTGGACATTAGAAATGGATTCCTATTCTTTTGTTATTGTTGTTCTTGTTGTTTGTCCTTAGTTTTCAAAGACTTGTGCATGAATTGGATTTAAGTGAGGCCAGGTTGCACAAAGTTGTCAGCCTCACTTTGTCTCCTTGACTCATCAGAGTCCAGTGGTAAGATGAAAGTCAAGATGACTGGCCATGGCCCAAGATGGTCTTGGTGTCTTTGATATCTGATCAAGCTCTAAGCCCTCCATGGAGCCTTCATGCTTCAGCTGCCTTCATGGCCTTTGGAACAAAGTTCTCATCTACTCATTCCACCAGGGGAAGTCTTCACATGCTTGGGGTGGACATCCTCCTAAGTCACTGACAGGTTTGAGGCCCCTCTGTTACCCTCCACCTTGTTTGGCCCATCTGCTAAGACGGTTAATCAGGGTGTGGTCGTTGTGCACGTTACAGCTTCCTGGAGCCACGGAGAGGGTGGGTGAACCAGCTGGACACCAAAGGTGGATGAGCAGTCCTGAAAAGGATAGGCAGCCCTCACACCGGAGGTGTTGGTCCTCTCTGAGATCCCCATACTCCCACACTCTATACAATATCCTCAATGGAAGAGGGCAACAAGAGCTACAATAGGATACAATTCTCCTGTTACTTAAATCACTTTTTAAATTGGAAGAAGCCTATGAAACTATGCATATAAGAGAAGGGGGCAAATGACAGGAATATTTAGCCTCTGCTGTTTAACAGACTGCTTCCATTCATTCTCTCTTTGTTCATCTTTGCCTGACCTATGTGTTACAAATCTGGTTGTAATCCCTAATGAAATCCAACATGGTACCATGTATTGCTCTTTTTTCTATTATTCAAATTTAATATAATCAACTTGAGCATATTATTTTCACTACGTACAGTTAATCTTATTCATTCAAATGACACTAACCAAGAAGGCATAAGTAAGACAGAGCTACTTCAGGATGGGAATTTATCATGATCTCAGTATGACTCAGAAACTTTATTGGCAACACAGTCTATGTGGGAGCCAGAGTTAGAATAAATATCATTCTATACAGGATGTCTCTCTAAGTAACACTTATGTTGGAGAGCTATCTGCCATGAGTAACAGCCTTGGGGAAGACCCAATGGGATGGAGACCAAGTATTTAAAAGTAGGAAGAGTGGAAAATATTGGTGACTTAGAAAAAAGAGAGATAGTTCTTCAGAGGGATGGGTGGAAAACCTTTCTCTAAGAAATCTAAGGTTACCACTTTGATAGGTGTCTTATATTTCTGAATGTTTCAAGTATAAAAATAAATTAAGACTGTGAACTTTTCCTTATGAGGTGGGATGATGCCCTTTAAAAACCATTCAAAAAGTAATGTGCTATATGAACATTCCAAAGAATGGATCATATAGGAAATGGTGTCAAAATAAATGTCTAGGTTTGGAGTTGCAATATTTGTTTCAGTGTTGAAAAAATCAGGCCAGTTTTAAAAGAAAATTTCATGAAAACAATTAATTTTAGACAATTAACACATAGTACATTATGTTTTCTCCTCGTACTGATGCTCACTGACACCAAATACACCAACTAATGACATTATTTAATGGAGGTGGATGATGGCATTTTATGTTTCCCCCCATTAAATGCTAGAAAATAACAAGAGAGTGGAGCTGGAAAGGGACAAAAAGGGGTCATGCATTTCAGGCCTTTAGTTGGATTAGGAGGGGTTCCGTTAAGGATAGCAAGCCAACTGGAAAGTTATTGACAATGTTAATTGAGAAGAATCTAGTCAAATCATTGAATATAGTCATACTTGCTGTTTACTTACTTCTTTCCAAGAGCCTACTTGGTGCCTCTTCTTTGAAACAAAAATTTAACTTTCCAAAAGCCTACTAATGAGCACTAAACTTCATTAAGAATAAACAAGTCCTGTCCTGAGGTGTCCCTTTCCACCTGATTTTACCTGTCACCTAATTTTAGTTAAGATTTGCACAAGGATCATACAAGATTTAGAGCTAGAAACCTGAAGATCATCTAGTATAACCCTCTTATTTTTTCAGCTTCATTGCTGTTCTTTAAAGATACTGGACTATAGTTTTCGTTCTCTGGTTTCTTTCTCCCTGGCATAGGCAATGGGACTGTACTTATCACATGGATTGTCTTTGGAAGGATTTCTCCTCTCTTATTATAAACAATTTGTGATATTTGGAAGTACTTGTTCTTTGAATGTTTGATAGAATTCACTTGTAAATCCATTTCATCCTGTGTTCTTTCCTTTGGGAGTTGTCTTATATTAAGTTTGTTAAGTTTCTTATTCTGAGACTGAGTTAATTAAATTCTCTACTTTTTGTTCAGTTAATGTGAATGTTTTAAAGTTGGCAAATATCCGAATTTTCATTTAGCAGTTTTTGGTACATAACAGGGCAAAACAGTTTCTGATATTTTGCTTTATGTCTTGTTAATTTGTTAATTCTCCTTTTCATGCTTGACAGTTAATGTAGTCTTTTTTTATTAGATTAATTAATGCTTTGCCTATTTTATTAGATTCCCCCCCCACCACCATGAGGTGCAGCTTTGTTCATTCATTTAGAGGGGGGGTTTGTTTGGTTTTTACTTTTATTTGTCTTTATTTTAGTATGTAATGGGGTTTAAGTATTGCTCCATGTGTACTGAGAAATTAGTGGATCCCTTGTATTAGTATGAGGGACAGAGGAAATCCAGGAAAAACCCAAACGGTAAAATTTCTCTCCTACATTCTTCTTTCCATTTTCTCTACTGATCTTATAACATTGACCTCATCTTGAATCTAGAGATGATTTCAAGTTTGATTTTGATATCTCTCTGGTTTTTATCTCTCCCATTTATTACCTTAGCTTAGCATAAAGGGAGGTAGGTGGTAGCACAGATTATTCTTCTTGCAATTTTAGCCCCAGGGGATTTTCCTAATCTCAACACAGTAAATCTATTAATAATTCACTGTTGATGGAGCTGTGAAATTGATCCAACCATGCTGTAAAGCAATTTGGAAGTAAGTCAAAACTGAAGAGGCCCTTTGAATCAGTGATAACACTACTAGTTATATAACCCTAAAGAGATCAAAGAAAGAGGAGCAGAGTCAAGACAGCAATGTAGAAGCAGGAAAACTCCATTGCTCCCCCCATAACCACCTCAAATACCTATAAAGTATGACTCTAAACAAATTTTAGAGCTACAGAACCCACAAAGTGAGAAACAAATCTCCCACTGAAGGCAGCCCAACAGGCAGACAAGAAGTGTGCTGGGAGCCAAGCCCAGCCCTGCGTGAGCCCATGGTTTTAGCCCCAGGGCGACCCCCATCAGCTGCAGCTGGAGCATTCAGAAGAGTGGATCACCAGCAGCTGTCGAGGTTTCCAGAATTATCAATCCATAAATGCCAAAGACAAAAGGTCAGTGGAACTCTGCTGGATCTGGAGGGGACAGAATGCAGTCTGGCCTCTACCTGAAGAGCGAGAAGCAGCAGAAGCAACAGCTCTGCAGCCATCTCCACGTGGCAGATTGTAGGGGGGCCAAGAGACCATTCAGAGGCTAAGTGCTCTTGCCTTAACCTGCCTGGATCTTCCTCAGATGTATTCATCATACTAATTAAGAAATCGATAAGCAACTATTACTGCACTGAAAAAATTAAGCCCTTTCACCTCTTCATCCTGCCTTCCCCAATCCTCTTCTCACATCACTCAGACATCTTCCCCTAAGAGGTCACCTTTCTTCTTAAGGAAAACCTCTCTACATACTCTCTGATTTCATCCCTTTTGTCTTCTTCAGATTTCCCCTTCTGTTAGCTCCACTCTCTAATCTTTAATCTCTTACTATGTATCTTCGCCTTCCCTGATTTCTACACACAAATCAAAAACTCATCTATCTTTAAAAACCTAAACCAAAAAAAAAAAAGAACCCAATCCCAAACCACCCTCATTTATCAATCTAATCCCACTATTTTGTTATCTCTCAACCCCTTATCAACTACTCTCCATGAGAAACCCATCAATGCTAGGTTTCTCTACTTCAATTCTTCTATTCCAAACTCTCTTTAGTCTGTATTCTGATTCTTTTGAAACTGTTCTCTCCAAAATTACCAATAATTTCTTCATATAGTATTTTATTTTTCCCCAATTACATCTTAAAACAATTTTTTAGCATTTAAAAAAATTTTAAGTTCTAAATTCTATCCCACCCTCCCTCCCTTCTCTCTGAGTTGGTAAGCAATCTGATATAGTTTATACATGTGCAGTTACGTAAAACATTTCCATATTGGTCATTTTGAACGAGAAGACTCAAATTTTTTAAAAAGATGAAACAAAGAAAGTGGAAAAGAGCATGCTTCAGTCTGTATTCAAACAGTATCAGTTCCTTCTCTGGAGTCTGATAGTATGCTTCATCCTTAGTCCTTTGGGATTGTCTTGGATCATTGATGTAATGACTTTTTCTGGATCCTCTCTTGTAGAACTAGGCAAACTTTGACGCTGTCATTCCTCCCAGACACTCTCTCCTTTCTAGGTTTTCCTGATACTGCTCTCTTCTGTTTCTCCTCCAGGAAATCACATCAGCTAACTTGTACACAGTACTTCCTATGTGCCAGGCACTGTGCTAGCTGCTTTACAATTATCTCATTTGATCATCACAGCAACTCTGCCCATTTTACAGATGAGGAAACAGGAGAAAAAGAGAGGTGCTAAGTGACTTCCCCAGGATCACACAACTAATAAGTGACTGAGATTGTATTTGAACTTGGGTCTTCCTGTTTCCAGACCATGTGCTGTATTCACTGCACCACCTGCCAAGTGTTATCTGTCTGACTTCTTTGGTGGATCTTTATCCAGCTCATGTCAGCTAGTTCTGGGTGTCCCCAAGGACTCTGGTCTTGCTGGGCTTCTCTTTCACTCTGTACTGTCTCACTTGGTGATCTCATGAGCTCTCATAGGTTCAATCATCTCTGCATAGATGATTCCCAGATCCATATTTCCAACCTTAATCTCTCCCCGGAGCTCCAGTCACACATAACTAGCTGCCTCTTGGACACCTAGGACGGGGGTTCTTCCTGCCTGGAATGTTCTCCTTCCTCATCTCCAGAGCCCAGCTCCCCCAGTTTCCTACAAGTCAGCTCAGATTCTGTCTTCTGAAGGAGCTCTTTCCCGTTTCTCAGCTGACAGTTCCATCTTTCTAAGTTTACCTTCCACAACGCTGTATTTATTTTATATTGTCAGTCAGTCACTCAGTGAAGATTTATTAATCATTTCCCATGTGTGAGTGACTGCAGCCGGTGATGATGCCCAGTCAGGAACTATGCACCCAGTTATTTCCATACTGTCTCCCGGCTTCCACCCCTCGAGAAGGTGAGCTCCTCTGAACAGCAGAAACTGTGGTTTTGCCTTTCTTTATATTCCCTTTATTTAGTACAGTGCCGGGCACACAGAAATCACTTAATACCTTCTCTTTGCCTGAATGACTTAGCATGTATTAGGCACCATGGGTGAATGCTCAGTTCTTTGATGGGTCTCTGGTTTCTTTGGTGTGGGCACTCCCTTCAACACTGCAGATTGCCACCATCCTTACTGCCTTCTCCTTTGATTCTTGCCCTTTAAGTTCTCCACCCAATACACTGGCATCCTCCATCTAGATTTCTTAACATTGATTGGATTATCATTCGAACATGTCGGGTATACAAAAGATATATAAGACATTGTCCTCGTCTCCAGGAACTTTGCAGTATCAGTAAGGAGATAAGAGTAATGGAGCTGATGGAAAACAAAAACAAAAACATATATGATCAGGCAGGTAGGTGGTCCCAAGATTGAGTGGTACCAAGATAGAGCCCCACGTCTAGAATCATATATGGGCCTCAGAACTTACTGGCTGTGTGACATTGGGCATACATATCAACTAACCTCTGTTTACCTCAGTCTCCTCAACTGTAAAATGGAGATCGCAATACCATGTATCTCCCAGATCAAATGAGATTTGTAGAGCAGCTAGCATAGCACCTGGCTCATAGCAAGAGCTATATACATGCTAGCTGATACTATTATGAGACCTTTTGATAATATTTTGGTCCTGCTAAAACTATTAGTGTTATTAGGACAACACTGTTATATTTATCTTAATCTAAGAATGGCAAAGGAGTTTTGTTTTCTTTATGCCTCACTATGGAAAATAGTTTCATAAGTATGGAACTGAACAGACCGGATTGAGAGCTCATTCATCATCCATATCATAACTGTGTGTTAGGCTCAGTCCTGAGCTCTTCTCTCTCTCTCTCTCTCTCTCTCTCTCTCTCTCTCTCTCTCAATATTCTCTCACTTGGTGACCTCATTGGTTCTGACGGGTTTAATTAGCATCTCTATGCAGATGACTTCCAAGTCTATATATACACCCTCAATCTCTTTCTTGAGCTCAGGTCCTGTTTCACCAACTGCCTATTGGATATTACAAACTAGATGTTTTAAATCAAAGGGGTGGGGTTGGTCAGAACACCACCAACCAATGGATTCTCACCCCACCCCCAACTAAATTGATCAGATCACAAAAGGAGCAGGTGATAAAACAAGATATGGGGTCCCAAGAGAACAGGAGCCGTGAGAAGCAGTATTTATTGCAATCCCAAGAGAATAGGGGTCCTACCTAGGTAAGGTTCTGAGCACCGACCTCAACAAAATCCATAACCTGACTTGCTACTTCTAGCATGAAATAAGCTACGCATCAATTCCCCAAGACCTACACTACTTCAAAGTTTGTTTTCTTTTTATTTCACTTTATATGATACACATATAATATCTGCAGACACCAATTAGTCTTTGAGCATTACATCCATCCTCTGTTGTAACAGTTATGAAGAAACTGAACAGATTGGCTGATCCCAATCAATAACATGGCACCTAAAATTTTTAGAGCAATAGTCTCTTGTCATTGGTGTGTCCTTCTAAGATACAGACATTGGCTAATAAGTATGTATTAAGTATATGCTGTACTTTGTTAGGGGTTAAGCATGCAAATATAAAAGTAAAGCATTCTCTGCCCTCAAGGTGCTTATACTCTTCTGATCAGATATAATGCTTATCAGGGAATGGTGACTGGAGAATAAATGAGCGAGTGAATGAATGAATGAAAAAGCATTTATTAAGTGCTTACTTTGTGCAAGGCACTGGAGATACAAATAGAATAGAGAGATAACATACTTAAGGAGAGATAACATATGTAAGGCCTGGAATCCTATAGTCCCTGGAGTCACAAAGAGTCAAACACGACTGAATGACTGAAAAAAAAAAGCAACAAACGACATATTTAGAAAGTTTCAGCTGCACGTCAGATGGAAGGTCGGTGGACTTCCGGGTGTAGCAGCAAAATAGGTGGTAATACATCTTCTTTTGTGTCTTTTCCACTGACAAACCCATTCTGTTTCTGATGTTGAATCTTTTACCAATGCCACGAACTCTGGTGATGAGAACCTTCTTTTTTTATCCATTCAGGGAGAGACAAAACAATTTTCATGAGTTCTAAGCTTTTCTGAAATGAATCATAGAATATAAATTCAGAACTGTAAGGGACCTTAAAGACTTCTTGTTCAACCTCTCATTTTGAAGAAGACCCACAGAACAGAAGTGACTTGAACAGGGTCATGTAGCTACTAAGCAGCAGAGCCAAGCTTTCTTCCTAGGTCTTCTAACTCCAGAGTTAGAATGTCTACCTCTCAGGGTGGTTGTGAGGATTATATGAGATACTACTGTGAAGTGCTTAGTACAATGCCTGGAGTTTAGTAGGCTCTTAATAAATGCTTCTTCCCTTCCCCCTTCATAGAATCAGCACTCCTCTCACTACATCAGTGGTATCATGCTGATTAAAACTTCTCAGCATACTGATGAGAAAAAAGACCACAGTGGTCACAATTTCTTTGTGGAAGTTCAATTTGTTATATGAGTGGGAATGAATGGGCAAGGAGGGTTAGAAAGGTCTTAAGATTTGGAGATGATCATGAAGACATTTTAGATCTCCATTTAGGTCTGTTAGCTGGTTGAATCAGAAATGTCTCATCTCCTAAATTTAGCCTCTCACTTAACTGCCTTGTGAGGTCTGCAGTGGTATGTATTGCAGTACTTTAATTTGGTGATTGACAACCAGGGCTGGAGTGATGAGGGCTCAGTCTCAGAAAGAAATGCTGTATTCACATCTCCTGAAGCTTACATGAGACATTCCTCACCCCCAAATCTCCTCCTATGCAGAAGGCAAATGAGTCAGAAGATGGAATTCAGTTAAAAATTAATGTAACTGACATTTTACCCTTTTTTTCTATCACTATAATATTAACAGGTCCTTAATCAAAAAAGAGATGAAATCTAATACTATATTGGGTTAAAAGAGAAAGGACTGAGAAATGCATACAGGAACACTTCTCATGACATTGTCCCAACCAACATCATTTCACAATAACATCACAGGATTATTTTAACCACACCAAACCATAGAGTCAAGAATCTCGTTGTAATGTTATGGAAATCTGATTTCAGTTCCTGGATCCCCACCAGAGTGATTCTCAATCTGGTCTGTTCAATGCCATGCTTATGAAACTATTTTCCACAAATTGTCAACTGTAGTTGATGTTTTTGTGGAAACAATGATATTAGGCAGGCCCTGCCTCTATTGCCATTCTGTTTTGTCTCTATAGAGGGAATAAATCAAAGGGAATGAACCCTCTGTTCATTTTGACCATCTTTCATCTTAGCGATGGGTGTCTCCATATTTGATTAGGTGGTGATTGTTATTGATAAGGAAGATGACTCATGTCAGCAAATTAATCAAGCTGAAGTCCATCTATTTGGCACTCACCATTACTCACAACCTATAGGTCCTTCCTCCCATTTGTGCCCTGTCATGTCATAAAAATTAGTACTTTTATTTTTCAAGCTGTGAATCTATATTTGACTATCTTAATAATGAATTTTGCCTGTAAATTCAATAAAACTCATTTAAAATTAGAAAAAAACATGTTGATCTTCTATTACTCTTGCACATAAAAATATAATCCAAACACAAAATAGTGATATAAAGTGAAAAAAATTCTAACTCATCTAAATGAGTCTCAGAAGAATTTTTCTTTCTTTCTTTTTAAAATCTTGTCCTGGGATTCCCTATTTTCTTAAAGTAATTCAAACCTTTTTCTTTTCTAAATCTTTGAGCATGAAATATAGAAACTAGTGGAAAACTACTGTCTTCTAACTTCATAACTCTTTTCTCTAGGAATATTCTTTTTAAATATTATTTGCTTGAGCTCCACTGACTATGAATTTGCATTAGATAATCTCAACTGTGTCCTCATTATAAAGGCAATTTACTCTTCCAGTTGATTGTCTATCCCATTCCACAAAGACATAAACTCAAACCTCTTTTCTCCTCAAACCTACTTTCCCTTCCTCTCCTTTGACTCTCTTAACTGAGCACCTTGTTTTATATTTTAGTAACAAAAATGAAGTAATTTGCTATTAGGGGTCTCTTCTCTGTATCTCAAAACCCCTTGATGTCATTATTCAGTTTTCCTTCCTTTACTCCCATCTTTAATGAAGAAGTTGCCCTTTTCCTTACCCAGGCCAAACTGTACATGTACCTTTGTTCACATCACTTACCACAGTCTTCAGAAGGTTGCCCCCACAATCATTCTTCCCCCACAAACTTCAGTCTCTCCCTATTTAGTGATTTCTTCCCTACTGCCTACAAATACACCCAAATCTTTTTCATAAATTTAACTTCCTCTCTCTTCCCCTTCACCACCAAACTAAAATAAGAAAAGTTTTCTAGCTAGCTAGCTAGCTAGCTAGCTCATCATTTCTTATAGCACATAGTATTCCATTACAATCATATACCACATCTTGTTCAGTCACTCCCCAACTGATGGTCATCCCTTTAATTTCCAATTCTTTGCCATCACAAAAAGAGCTCCAATAAATATTTTTGTATGTATAGGTCCTTCTCCTTTTTCTTTGATCTCTTGGGGATTCAGACCTAGTATTGGTATTGCTAGGTTAAAGGATATGCACAATTTTACAGCTTTTTGGGTATAGTTCCAAATTGCTTTCCAGAATGGTTGGATCAGTTCAAAACTCCACCAACAGTGTATTAGTGTCCCAATTTTTTTCACATCCCCAAAATGTGAAAGACCTTTCCTGCCAACCTCCTAAGTTATTTTGGGTCAGAAAATTGTTTCACACTGACCTTTTGTTGGGTCTGCCACTTCAGAATTATTTAACGTGTTATTTTAAAATTGTTTGGAGGGGAATGTTAGGAGAGTTCAGGTGAGTTCCTGCCTCTACTCCACCATCTTGGCTTCTGGACCCTGAAAGTCCTTCACAATTCTCATTTCTTTTGACTTTTCTGCAGCATTTTATATAATTAACTACACTCTCCTCCTGGATACTCTCTCTTTTCTAGGTTATTATGACACTGGTTTCTTGTGGTTTTCCTCTTCTTTATTCCTTCTCAGTCTTCTTTGCTCATTCATCATCCATATCATGACTGTGTGTTAGGCTCTGTCCTGAGCTCTCTTTTCTCTCTTTTTTTTTCTATATGCTCTCATTTGGTGACCTCATTGGTTCTGGTGAGTTTAACTAGCACCTTTGTGCAGATGACTTCCAAGTCTATATATATACCCTCAATCTCTTTCTTGAGCTCAGGTCCTGTTTTACCAGCTGCTTATTAGATATTATAAACTAGATGTTTCAAATCAAAGGGGTGGGGTTGATCAGAACACCACTGATCAATGTATTCTCACCCCACCCCCAACTAAATTGATCAGATCACAAAAGGGCCAGATAATAAAACAAGAAATGGGGTCCCAAGAGAACAGAAGCTCTAAGAAGCAGTGTTGATTGCAATCCCAAGAGAGTAGGGGTCCTGCCTAGGTAAGGTTCAGAGCACAGATCTCTTCAGCAGTGACCATACCTCTCTTCAGGACACACCACTTTAGAAGCATTGAAAACTTTTAAACTACCAGAACTAGTTCTGAAAACCACAGTGTGAAAAAGCCTGAAACTTGAGACAGTGCTCCTTCCTCCACCCCATGCTGGAAACAGAGCCCAATTTTAATATAAATCCAAAGTCAAGAAAGAACCCATAAAAATTGGCAAACAAAGAAAAATTTGATAAAAAACAATACTATGGTGATAGGGAAGATCAAGACACAAATTCAGAAGAAGACAATGAAGTCAAAACAGCTATAAGCAATGTCTTAAAGGAAAAAAAAATAATCAGACACAAGCCCAACAAGAATTCCTAAAGAGCTAATTTTTTTCAAAATCAAATAAGAGTAGTAAAAGAAAAATTAGGTTAAAAAATAAGAACAAGGAAAGAAAATTGTGAAAAGACAATTAAGAGTTTGATAAAGGAGGCCAAAAAATACTGAAGAAAATAACACCTTAAAAAACAGAATTGGTCAAATAGAAAAGGGGTACAAAAGCTTACTGATGAAAATAATTCCTTAAAAGTTAGAACTGGGCAAATGAGAGCTAATGACATCATAAACATTAAAACAAAATCAAAAGAATGAAAAATAGATGAAAAAGTGAAATACCTCATCAGAAAAACAACTGACCTAGAAAATAGATCAAAGAGAGAAAGTTTAAGAATTTTTGGACTACCTAAGAGCCATGATCAAGGTTTTCCTTGACACCCAGAACCTAGACACAATATTTCAAGAAATTGTGAAGAAACACTGTCCCAATATCCTAGAACCAGAAGGGAAAATAGAAATAAAAAAAAAAATTTATTAGTCACCACATGAGAGAAATCTCAAAATGAAAACTCCAGGAATATTATATCTAAATTCCAGAGCTCCCAAGTCAAAGAGAAAATACTTTAAATAGCCATATAGAAAACATTCAAATATTGGTGAGCCACAGTCAGGATCACACAAGATTTAACAGCTACTACATTAAAGAAACAGAGAACCTAGAATATGGCATTCTGGAAGGCAAAGGAGCTAGAATTACAACCAACACTAACTTAGCCTAGAAAACTGAGTATAATCTTTCAAGGAGGAAAAAAAGGATATTTAATGAAAAAGAAGACTTTTAAGCATCCCTGATGAAAAGACCAGAACTGAGTAGAAAATTTGACTTTTAAATATAAGACTCAAGAGAAGCATAAAAAGGTAAACATAAAGGAAAAATCATAAGAGATTCAACAAAGTTAAACTGTTCATATTTCTATATGGGAAGATAATAGATGTAGCATCTAAGACCTTTATCATTATTATGACAGAAGGATTCTGCATAGATAGAGAATACAAGAAAGAATCAGTTATATTGGGACGATGTAAAAAAAAGTAAAAAAAAAAAAAGAATGGGTGAGAAAAAGGGATGCCCCAAAAAAGGAGAAGGAAAAGGAAGAATGGGAGAATTTATCTCACATAAAGGAGATGTACAAGGAAGAGCTTTTACAGTGAAAGATAAAATAGAGGAAGGGCAGACAACAATTGAATGTCTCATCTAAATGAATTTAAAGAGGGGAAATATTTGTGTATTAACACATACATGTACATACTCAAAATAAGGCAGAAGTAGCAATCATGACCTTATACAAAGCAAAAGTAAAAAGAGGCCTAATTAAAAGATATAAGCAGGGAAATGATGTCTTGCTAAAGGACACTAGAAGCACTAGAGTATTATCAATATTAAACCTATATGCACCAAATGATACAACATTCAAATTCTTGAAGAAAAATTCAATGAATTACAGAGGGGGGACCTCAAGTTCTCCCTCTCAGAACTAGACAAATCTAACCATAAAATGAATAAGAAAGAACTTATGGAGATGAACAGAATCTTAGAAAAGTTAAATAAGATAGATCTGTAGAGAAAACTGAATGGGAATGGAAAGGAGTAGACCTTTTTCTCAGTAGTACATGGCATGTGTGCAAAAATTGACTACATGTTAGGGCATAAAAACCTCACAAATGCAGAAAAGCAGAAATATTACATGCATTCTTTTCAGATCATAATGCAATAAAAATTACATTCAATAAAGGGTCATGGAAACATAGATTAAAAATTAATTGGAAACCAAATAATTTAATCCTAAAGAATGAGTAGGTTGGGGTGGCTAGGTGGCACAGTGAATGGAGCACCAACTCTGGAGTCAGGAGGACCTGAATTCAAATCCAACCTCAGATACTCAACACTTACTAGCCATGTGACCTTCAGCAAGTCACTTAACCCCAATTGCCCTGCCTTACCCCCCACAAAAAAAAAAAAGAATGAGTGGGTCAAAGAACAAATAATAGAAAAAACAAATAATTTCATTGAAGAAAATAACAACAATGAAACAATATACCAAAATTTGTGGAATACACCCAAAGCAGTACTTAAGGGAAATTTTTTTATCTCTAAACACATACATCAATAAAATATAGAAAGAGCAGATCAATGAATTGGACATGCAGTTTTTAAAAACTAGAAAAAGAACAAATTTAAAATCTAAAATCCTAAAAATCAAAGGAGAGATCAATAAAATCAAAAGTAAAAAAAAAAGAACTAATTGGACTAATAAATAAAACTAGGAACTGGTTTTATGGGGAGAAATAATAAAATAGACAAGCCCATTGAGTAATTTGTTTTGAAAGAAGAAGAAAACTAAATTACTGTACCAAAAATGAAAAGAGTGAATATAACAAAAATAAAGATGATTATTAAGAATTATTATGTTTAATTATATGCCAGTAAAACTGACAATCTAAGTGAAATGGATCAATATTTCAAAAAAATATAAATTGTCCAGATTAACTGAAGAGGAAATAAAATATTTAAATAACTTATCTTAGAAAAAAACTGAACAAATTATAAATGAGTTTTTTATGAAAAAGTCCCCAGGAACAGGTGGATTTACAAGTGAATTTTACCAAGCATTTAAAGAAAAATTAATCCCCAAACTATATAAACTATTTGAAAAACAAATAGGTCAAGAAGGAGTTCTACAAAATTCCTTTTATGACACAAATATGGTTTTGATACCTAAGCAAGGGAGAGGAAAAATAGAGAAACAAAGCTATAGGCCAATTTCCTTAATGAACATCAACAGAAAATTTTTAAATAAAATACTACCAAGGAGATTACAGTAATATATCACAAAGATCATACACTATGACCAGGCTAGCTTTATACCAGTCAAATTTATAAAAATACAAGCCATTCTCCAGTTGACAAATGGCCAAAAAATGCAAACAGGCAGAAATCAAAACTATCAATGGTCACATGGAAAAAATGCTCTAAATCACTATTGACTAGAAAAAATGCAAATTAAAACAATTCTGAGACACCACCTCACACCTACCTATCAGATTTGCTAATATGGCAGAAAAGGAAAATGACAAATGCTGGAGGACAAATGTGGGAAAATTGGGACTCTGATGTCCTGTTGGTAGAGTCAACAGTCCTGGAGAACAATTTGGAACTACTCCCAAAGAGCTATGAAACTGTGCATATCCATTGAACCAGCAACACCACTTATAAGTCTGCATCCCAAAGAAATCAAAGAAAAGGGAAAAGGACCTATTTGTACAAGAATACTTATTGCAGCTTTTTTGGCAGTGGCAAAGAATTAGAAATTGAGAGGGTGCCCATCAATTGGGGAATGGCTGAACAAGTTGCGATACATGATGGTGAAGGAATACTGTTGTGCTAGGAGAAATGATGAGCAGGATGGTCCAGAAAAACTTGTGATAATTTATATGAACTGATGCAAAGTGAAGTGAGCAGAATCAGAACATTGTACACAGTAACAACAATATTGTATCAATGATCAACTGTAAAACACCTAGCTACCCTGATCAAGACAATGATCCAAGACAACTCTAAAGAACCCATGATGAAAAATTCTATCCATCTCCAGAGAAAGCACTGAGGAACTCAGAGTGCAGATTGAAGCATACTTTTTAAGTTTTCTTTATTTTTCTTATTTGTGTCTGTTTTCTTTTGCAACATGACTAATATGGAAAATGTTTTGCATGACTTCACATGTATAATCAGTATCATATTACTTGCCTTCTCAAGTTGAGCAGGGAAGGAGAGAATTTGGAACTCAAAATTTTTTTAAAAAACGAATAGTAGAATTCTTTTACAATGTAATTGGGAAATATTTAATGAGATAAAACATTTTTAAAAAATAAAAAAAATTATTAAAGACAAGGTGTTAATGACTTCAATGTACATATTTCTTTGATTTTATTATCTCTTTATGAGGTGTGATGAAGTTCTTCCTTGTTGGAGTTAAAAGGGCAATTTGCCATAAGATGACTAAAGATTAGCTTGGATAGACTTTTAAGAAACTAGCTAGTCAGCCTTACATATGACTCCTGGAAGTCTGGGAACAGTCATCTATAGATGGAAGATACAGCTTGTAAAAGGGGATAACACTTTGTTTTTCCCTTGTGCTTCGTGATTCCCTGAATCAATCAAGTCTATTAGTGCCATTTTTCCAATAGTATGTGCTCATATTGTGTCTCTGTGTCACATTTTAGTAATTCTCACAATATTTCAAACTTTTTCATTATTATTATATTTGTTATGGTGATCTGTGACAGTGATCTTTGATGTTACTATAGTAAATATTTTGGGGCTAGACAAACCATGCTTATATGAGACAGTGCATGTGCTGACTGCTAAACCAACTGGCCCTCTCTTTGGGCCCCCCTATTGCTTAAGACACAAGAATATTGAAGACTATTACATAAACCTAGGCGATAAAGTAGTGGCAGGTTTTGAGAGCACTTACTCCAATTTGGAAAGATGTTCTGCTGTGGATAAAATGCTGTCAAACATCATCACATGCTACAGAGACATCTTTTGTCCAAGGAAGTGTTAATCAATGTAGCAAACTTCATTGTTGTCTTATTTTAATACATTGCCACAGCCACCCCAACCTTCAGTGACCACCACCCTGATCAGCAAGCAGCCATCAACATCAAGGCAAGGACCTCCACCAGCAAAAAGATTACAACTCGTGAAAGGCTCATGTGATGGTTAACATTTTTTAGCAATAAAGTATTTTTAAATTAAAGTATGTAAATATTTTAGACATAATGCTATTACACACTTAATAGACTGCAGTATAGTATAAACATAACTTTTACATGCAGTGGGAAACCAAAATGTCCATGTGACTCACTTTATTGCAATATTCATTTTTTTGCAGTGGTCTGAAGTCAAACTTGCAGTATTTCCCAGGTATGCCTGTACGGGTGGGGAAGAGTCTTTACTTAATCAGATGTTCTGCTTAAAATTTATGCCATTAATTATTGAAATGCAATAGTAGAAGTACTGAATCTTTATGATCTATGAAATTACTAACATAAATGTCTAAAAATTATGATAAATGAAATTACATGTTCCAAAGACTTAGAAGACAGCAGAATATCTTGAAATTGTGTTTCACATAGTTTCAGCTTTACTAAATTAATCTGTAGTTGATGGCATGAAAGGCACTTAGGAATCTTGCAGTAGCTCAGAGTCATTACTATGAACATCAAATATTTCCCTATTATAGATCCTGAAAAATTCAAGTTCGTAGAGACTTGTAGGAGTTTCCTAATGATAAAATTCTGGGTTGCCAGCTCCTCTATATTTCCAGAACCATCTGTTTCTTTTTGAAGGATTCTATTAGCTTTCTATTTTTATATTCAAAGAAATCCAAGTGATCATTGTTTTGATTACTTGCATTTCACCACTAAAAATAAACACAATCTGAAATCTAAAATGATCTAAAATACTGCTACTTTAGATTGGCAGAAAGAAGAAAACCCTCAGCATATAGTACCCTGGAAATGAATAACACATAGGAGTGATTCTGTTGTGACAACTTATTTTCATTAAACAAAAAGTTCTTTAAGTCAGAGATCATGTAAAATGGAAAATATTTTCATCACCACTCCACTTGATTTTATAGCACTGTGACAGATGTTTTGGAGACTGTGTACACTGTTTGTATTCTGAGAACAGCAAGATGGCATTAATGCTTAAAGCAATATACTCTATTGATGTCAGCTACAGAAAAAAATTAGAACCATAATGTTTTGACTACTAGCAGACACTGGGGGAAACTAATTAAGTAACTACATATTTTCTTATATTGTTAAATGTAGAAAACCAGAAATAAGGACACAAACATTTCAACCACCAGTTTAAAAGGCTCTGAATTTGCATTTTTTAATGGCACAATTCCCAGGGAATCAATGTATTAAACAAATCATACCAAAAAAGAGAAAAGAAATGTATATTTTACAAACAAAATCATTTTAGTTTTCATAAATCTATAGAAAAATTTTAATATTTAAATGTATTTTAACATGAAAATATTTACTAAGTACTTATTCTAGGATAGAACTTCATTAATTCAAAGCAATACTTTTGTTCTATTCTGTTCTGGGAATAAAACAGAATACAACAAAATAAAATGATTAGGGAATTAAGAAGAATAGGTAATTTGCCATCTTATGTTTTACCTATGCTATAATTTTGCCTGTCTTACTGTAGCAGCAATCATCCTGGCCCACTGCCTGAAGGCTAGGTGTGTTACATTTCACTCTTACCCTAGAGTTATCTTTAAAATAATTTGGGAATGTCTAGCCTCTCTGCCATTGATTCTGTCCCCCACTATGTTCCCTCAATTTTAAGCGTCCTTTTCACTCTACTTCTGAACAGTTGGATTAGCTTCTACTATAGAATATTTATTTCAAAGAGATAGCAAGAATAAACACAAACATCCTCCCAACACCTAGGGTATAATCCTCTTCTGCACCAAGTATGTTATATATAGGAGGGAAGGCTAAAAGATGGTGGGAGCTGCGTAAAACTGAGACTAGGCTAAAACCAAGAGTTCATTGTTTAACTAATTTTCCTTAAAATGTGGGACCCTAGGAAAAACCTAAAACTTTTGGCTAGGAGAGGATCAGAATAGAGAGGGTAATGACCAAAGGAAATGTTACTCCTTGAGCCAGTGGAGATGGGAGGAAAGAAGTATTGTCTGGAAGAGATTAGCTCTTCCCCTTTCTCTAAGTAACAGGTAGTTAAGAAAAAAAAATCAAGTTCCTACCCAGTCAACTTTGCTCCACAGTGACGCTTGCACTATTTGGGGGTACCAGCAACTTGCTTAAATAGATCTTGTTGCTGTTCGGGAAAGCAATTTGGAATCATGCAGATAAAGTGACTAAAATATCCATACCCTTTAACTAAGAGATTTCATTGCAAAATATATGCTCCAAAGAGGTCATTGATAAAAAGGAAGTCTCCACATACACCAAAATATTTATAGCAACATTTCTTATGGTAGCAGAAAACTGGAAACAAAGTAGATGCCCATCTATTAAATAATGATTAAACAAATTATGGTACATGAATGTAGTGGACTATTACTGAGTTGTAAGAAATGATGAATATTATGAACACAGAGAAGTATGGAAAGAGTTATATGAACAAAATGAGGTAAGCAGAGGCAAGAAAACTATACACAATGTCAACAGTGCAATGGAAAGGACAAGAAGAAATGTTGCAAAATTTAAGAGGAAAAGCTTGGCCCCAAGCAAGAAATATGAGAAGGCACCTACTGCTCCTTGGCAAATGTGGAGGGTCTACAGCTGTTCATCCTTTGTTTTGAAGAGGACCAACGACATCATGGGGTGATGTCTTGACTTGTTCCTGCACTGGATTTAAGTGACACAGAGCTGCATGAAGTCGGAATATTGGGTGCATTGTCAGATTTTTTTTCAATGTGTTGATCATATTTGTACGTTTTTTTCTTCTTTTTATTTTTTTTCTCTTTTAAAAAAATATTCATTATATGGAAGGGTTCTGGGAGAAAGAAAGAGAAGAACACAAGTAAAATTTGTGCAATATGAAAACAAAAGGAATCAATAAAAATTTATTTTTAAATTCTCAATTGCTCTCCCTCTTCTCCTTAGGCTTTACTGTAGTGTTGATTTTGATCTTTGCACTAACAACTTGATGGCCCATCTATAAACATAACTGATTTCAAAATGCATCTCACATCAGTAATGAGTTTTTCCTATCAGTTAAGATATAATCAATTGAAGTTTTTCTTTTCTTTTCTTTTTTTTGCTTTTTGGAGGGCAGGGCAATTGGGGTTAAGTGACTTGCCCAAGGTCACATGGCTAGTAAGTGTTAAGTGTCTGAGGTCGGATTTGAACTCAGGTCCTCCTGACTCCAGGGCCGGTGCTCTATTCACTGTGCCACCTAGCCACCCCCAATTAAAGTTTTTCATGATACTATTTGGTGTGTGTTACATCTAGTGACTCCTGATTCTCTTCTTGAAGAGTTTTCATAGCATGTGTAGTATGTATGAGGCATCTTTATAATCTATAAGCCTTTGACCTCTTTTTCCTTTTTTCTAAGTGATGTTTTCCAACATTTAAAAAATCTATATCCACCTTTGCATTGGAGCATCAAATTGAGTTATTTATAGAATTTCTTTACCTTTGTATGTTTTGCAAGAGATATTGAAGCATAAACTACAGTTATCTTCATGGTGGATTTTTTGCAGATGCTTATCATGAGCATTGCAATCCAAGATAATTAAGCGTAGCATCAAATGATGTTTCTTGCTACCTTTAGACACATAATGAAACCATCTCTGTCAGCTCCTTTAACTCTCCACAACTGAGTGAGTTACAAAGACAGTATAAATCTGAACCAAAGGGATCAATCATACCCATCTAGTAACCTCGAACATGTTACCCTATTGGTGGAGTCTAGGCCCTCAAGGAAGTATCGAAAGACCAAACATACACAGATCTTGGTGGGATGAAAGAGGACTGACTGTGTTGTTTGGATGTTGTCTGTCTACCTTCACAAAACTGTTCAGACATGTGAATGAATACAGGACTTTAGGGCCTCATGGAAAAGTAGAACCCACTAGAGAGGGAAGAAGATTATATTAATCATGGTTTATCGAGTCATATATTTTTTGCATTGTTTATGAGTCCACATCTATAAAGACCTTGACACAAACTATTTTCTAAGAGTAAATTCCTCAAGTAAACCCAGCATGGGGGACCAAATGGGCCAAAAAGCTAGTGATATTTTGGCTGATCTATGTGAGCACAGAGCTAGGAATTGTGGGCCATGGCTAACATTATTATTACAGATTCTGACATGTTGATATTACCAACTTTCATAGGGCTAAGTTTTGCTTTGAGGTTTTACTTAATCTCTTTTGCAGTGAGAAGTATTATAATCTTGTTTACTTTTCTTTCAAGGTGGACTTATAAGAGGTCTATGACTGTACGTATTGTTATTAAAGTTAAGTTATGTAACCAAATTCTAGATTTTTAGAGCTAGAATGAAACAAAGATGATGTAATCCAACTCTCATTTTCAAAAATGAGGAAACTGAGACTCCCCCCAAAGGTGACGTGGCTAATCAAAGTCAGACAGCCATTTAGTGGCAGAATCAAGTCCATAACCTATCTCCCACTCTCAATCTAGTATTCCCCTTCCTAAGACACCATGTTGAAAAAAGCAACGATTTAATAATAGCACTCCTAAGAAAAGCCTTTTAAAGATTTTATTGATATTGGTCATATAGGAAAGGGTGGCTAAAAAGTCCACTTAAAGGACTGGTTAAAGTCCACTTAATGATCTTTTAAAAGATATTCATTCTCCTGTCTTTTTATCACCAGTTGCTCTCATGTTTCATATCCTCTTTCTGTGTTATAATAAGCTTGAATCTGTTGACCTTCAAATTCACACATCAATTTCAAATTGAGGAAATGTCTTAATACTTCACTGTATAATAAAACATTTATTTTAAAAATTATCACTGCCTGATTTCAGAAAAACCTGGAACATTCACATGAACTGATGCTGAGTGAAGGGGGCAGAACCAGAAGAATATTGTACATAGTAATAGCAACATTGTGCAACGACCAACTTTGATGGACTTAGCTCTTCTCAGCAAAGCAATGATCTAAAGGCAATTCCAAGACTCATGATGGAAAATACTATCCACATCCAGAGAAAGAACTATGGAGTCTGAATGCAGATCAAAGCATACTATTTTCACCTTTTTTTTCTTTCTCTTGGTTTTTCCCTTTGTTCTGATTCTTATTTCACAACATGATTAATGTGGAAGTCGGTTTAATATGATTGTACACGTATAACCTATATCAAATTACAGGATGTCTTGGGGATAGGGAGAGGGAGAAAAAACTTTGGAACTCAAAATCTTATAAAAGTGAATGTTGAACACTTTCTTTATATGTAATTGGGAAAAAAATAATATTTTTAAAAAGTCATCACCTCTCTAAACAAGGGCTTCAGAGACATGAGTCCTTCAAGACTTAAACCTACATTATACAACTCTGTAATAATACAAGTTGCAGGGCCATAGAGTTCTTCTGGTGATGTCATCCCACTGTTCCTGCTAGGCAAGCTGTATGAATGAAATCACTGTATGTCAAGCTCTATGTAAAATGGTTGGTTGTTTGTTTTCAAAGAGGAACAATGACATCACAATACTGGGTCAGGGTACAGTGTGTTCAGCTGTGGCTGATCAGTCTAATAAGAGTTTGGAAAGCTCTATCTACCACAGGTTGGGCACAGGTAGTGTCTAATAGAACATTTGGGATTGTGATGTCTCTGGATTTGCATTTCCTTCGTGCTACTGCAGTTCTGCTTTGCTCCTAGAGCACAGCACTTTCTTTGATGTAGGCATGCCACGCTAAGTGGTCCTGCACCCGTGTCTACCATATCTCACAATCAATATTAAAGTTCTTTGGAGAGACCTTGAGAGTGTCCTTGTACTGCTTCTTCTAACCATTGTTTAAGCACTTACTTTGAGCTAGTTCTCTACAAAGTAGTCTTTTAGGTAAATGTGCATTTGGAATTTGGGCAACATGGTCTGCCCATTGAAGTTGTGCTTTCTGCAGTCGAGTGTGATGCTAGGGAGGTCAGCTTGAGAAATTACTTCAGTGTCATTTTCTTGCCAGGAAATCTTCAGAATCTTCCTAAGAAAATTCAAGGAGAAGCGGCTCAGTTTTCTGGCATGGTGCTGGTAGACTATCCAGGTTTCACAGGTTTACAACAGCAAAGCCAGCACAAAGGCTCTGTAGCCCTTTAGTTTGACACACAGCCTAATACCTCTTCTTTCCCACACTTTGTTTCAGAGCCTCTCAAACTCCAGGTTAGCTATAGCAATGTGTCCATTAACCTTATCATCTATGTGGACATCCCTGTAGTCTTTTAGGTAAATGTGCATTTGGAATTTGGGCAACATGGTCTGCCCATTGAAGTTGTGTTTTCTGACAACTTTTTGTTGTCAGCCAAGGTAAGTTAAGTTTTCTACAGCATTCAAAATTTCTCCATTACTGTGATCAATGGTTTTGCTTATGGATAATATGGTACTGACTGATGGAAGACTTCTGTTTTCTTAGTGTTGATTGTCAGGGAAAATTAGCACAAGTGGCAGAGAACTGATACATAGTCTGTTGCATCTCAGACTCTGAGGCTACATTAAGTGCACAATCATCTGCAAATAAAAAGTCATATACCAACTCTTCCTCCACTTTGGTCTTGGCTTATAGCTTTTTCAAATTAAATAGTTTACTATCAGTGGAGTAACTGACTTTAATAGGTTTTTTGTCCTCATTAAAGATATCTGACAATATTGTGGAAAATACTATGCTAGGAAACATGGGAGTAAGTACATAGTCCTGCTTCACTCCATTAGTGACTAGGAAAACATGAGAGCATCATCCTTTATCCAGAACCCATGTAAGCACGACATCATGAAACTAATGTACAATACTCATGAACTTCTCTGGGCAACCAAATTTTGCCACGATCTTCCACAAGTCCTCATGACTGACCATATCAAAAGCTTTGATCAGGTCAAAGAACATTGTATACAGACCTCTGTTGTGCTCTATTTCTCCTGGAGTTGTCAGGCAGCAAACACCATGTCAGCTATTCCTCAGCTTTTTCTGATGCCACACATCTTAGGTAGATGACCATCTTCCAAGTGAAGGGTCAGCTGATTAAGGAGGACTCTGGCAAGAATCTTGTCAGCAATGACTCAGAGAGAGACCTCCCTGTGATGGTCACAGGACAATTTATTTGCTTTACCTTTATAGAGATGGACAGTGGAGGCATCCTTGATCTACTGGGAGGAATAACCTCCTTTTGCCATATAACCCAGAAGATTTCCGTCAGTTTCTGTATGAACAGCGGAGTCCTTGCCTTGTAGGTCTTTGCTAGGATGGAATCAGTACCAGGTGCTTTGCCACTCAAGAGGGGTCTGGTAGCATTCAACAACTGTTTTTCAGTCCAGAGCCTGATTAGAGAATCAATGGTTTCTATTTGATATACAGGTATCAAAACTGAAATAGTCCCTGCTTCTAATAGGAGACAACACACATAGGGTAGTGGTGGTCTGCAATGGCCAGCAAAGAAGTACTTAGCACCTTGTGTCAGCTATTTAATCATTTAGTGCCTTGTTTCAGTTCAAGTTTCTTTTGAGTCTTGCCCTTGATTATATCAAGTCTTTGTTAAGAAACAGGCCTTGTGAAACTCACAGTGGGAGGGACTTGCCAAAGACAGGAACAGGGAAGAGCTAATGACCTTATATAAGGAGAAGCCCAAGCTGGGAGAGTGCAGAAATGAGAAGCAGAACAGTTGCAGAGGTTGGCACTCTATTTGTCTGTTCTGTCTGTGTTGATTTTTGTTTGTGATACTTTGTACAGAATCCCTGGGACCTTGAAGGGAGCCCTGAAAGAGGATTTTCTTGTTGTCTGTTTACAGAAGTTCTGGAGGAGAGTTTCAGAGGTCCTGGGACTGTACTGATGATGTTTGTTGAGTTCTCAGACCTTGTTTGTGAGTCTGTGTTGATTTCACAGGCAGATAGTGAATTGATGATGATGCTAGCAATGAAAATGAATGTTATTGTGGTTCTGTTAAGCTTTGTCTTCTCAGAAACTGTGAAGGATTTGAGGTGGACTGGAGACTGTGAGCTTCTGAGAGCTGCCTACCTGTGAATCCAGGTGACAATTGGGTAGATTCAAGCAGAAGCTGGACCCATGGAAGAGGAACCATGGAATCAGGAAGCCAGCCTTGAATCAAGATAAAAAGACTCTTCTTGGTACTTAGTGCTGACTGAGAAGATCATGATTTATTGTGGCCTAGGGGTGGGAGAACCTTGTACTCTGTACCTTGTACCTCTTAAGGATGATTAAGTTAAGGATGACTGGAAACTAATCTCCAACCAAGAAGAAAGAAAATTTTTTGATTGAGAGATTAAGACAATGTGACCTGGGGCGGAAAACTTTGTCCTTTGTCCTTTGTGTCCTACTGTGACCAGCACAATTTCATGGCCTAGCAACCAGCTGAATAAAAGAGAGACGGGGATATATTGGATAGCCTGTTTATTACAGAACCATTTCATACAGGCCCAAGATACAAGAAAATCACAAGGCTTATATTCCCTATAGCAGAAATCCCTACATGACGGAATGCACAGGGCCCTTTTTTGGAATCAACCACTCCTACCCCAGCTCAAGGCTAATTATTCAATGAGACTTCATCCTCAGAACCATTCCCAGAGACAAACAAAGCAGGGAGTCACTTGCTAATTAACTACCCTGAAACTACTTTAGTTATTCATAGAACCGGAAAGCATCCATCCAACAAGATTATACTCTTCCTGCGTATCTGCCTCATAGAAGAGGGGAGCATATCCTTAATGGGGTCGGGAGACCCCTGACAGTCTGGTCTACTACAGTGTCCCTTAAGGAAGCTTGCTCCTCAAAGATGATTGAGTTAAGGACTTATTGAATGGATGTACTTTGTGCCCCTTAAGGAGGCTTGCTCCTTAAGGATGACTGAGTTAAGGACTTACTTAATGATATCTTTTGTTTAAAACTATGTGGCCACTTTGATGAAATCTATGTGGACACTTTAGTGATAAGTTGTTATGTTATAACATTGTGAATGCTGTACTTTGGTTTCTGTGAATGCTTTGCTTTAATTTACTGCGGAATAAATAGAGAGTGCACTATACTATGTGATCAGAACCTTAAAGCTATTTACAGCAGCAGTCTTCTGGAGAGCTGCTTGTGCTTGGCTTTACATGGTCAGAGAAGGGTGTTTTGATCTTGTTGTTTGTCCTTTCTTTCAAGTGACATCACATGGTGATATCTTGAAAGTCTTAGAGATGGTGAATGGAGAAGAAGAGTTTGTTGTCATGTCCTTTACAGAAACAACAATCATATTAATTTGACTACAATTTCAAGAGCAAGAGATAGAGAGGACTTTCCGAGAGTATTTCTCAAATCATTGATATCATTTTGCTGTACCCATGGTCCATGCTGGTACCTGCCAGGTGTGTGACTCCCCTTGGCACTAACTCACAGAACTCCATTTCCAATTGCAGTTCTCCTTGACTGAGATGCTATTTCTTCTGCAGAGGAAGAAGAATACCTCTTCTATTTCTTTTTTCTTATTTATCTAATCTCTATTTTCTTTTAGTTTAAATCACCAAGGTTTTTCTGCTACAGCTCTCTTAGAAAATCCAGAACTAATAGAGTCCATCACTAGACTAAGGGAAGCATATCAATGACTTGTTTTCCATACATGTCTGTCTGTCTCTCTGAAGTCTGTCTGTCTAGAAGGACACTCCCTCTCCTGAAGAATATTTCTTGTCCCAAGCTCCAAGCTCTTTGAACACAGAGCCAGAACCACACCAGAAAATAATTGCCCTCAGAAAAAAATTTTATTTCCTGTTCACCTAGGAAGGAACATCGTCAAGAATATCTGTCTGATTTATGGCCAGAAAGCCCAAATAACTCCTTATTTTACTTCCAAATGCTAAACTGCTCCTAATCAACATTCTTATAGGTACTATTCTGCCCACAAATGGCTGAGGGCTCTTTTGTTTCATGTCCTGCTAGTTTTTCATTTCTAAAACTCTTTTGCTTTACTATGTAATGAGTGGGAAATACACAGGAATAGACAAAGCCCCAAAGGCAAGGTTTTGCTGCCTGACTGCTTTTTTCAGACTTTATAAGACATTTATATCTGGCTTCTCTTCGATCATACTGCTTCCTTAAACCTACTGGGAGACAGCGGACACATAGGCTAAAACTCAATGAAGTAGGTTACAATAACTCAGAGTGCAATATTTGAGTAGCTGAATTATTTCCCTAGATGGAAGCCAGCCACTTTCACATATTCATAGTAGTGATATTTATCATCAGTATTTCTTACTAAATTAATAGTTCAGGATTAGTTAATAAAATACTAAATATAATAATTGCTACAATTATCTTGGTTCTACCTCCCACCCTTTGCAAAAGATTTTTTTTTCAATTTCTCCATACTTAATAAATTCAGACTACAACTTAAATATCACTGCTGTGCTAATACAAATAAGATTAAAGCAGCATTAGGTTCATAGAATCATAGATTTAGAGCTAGAAGAGACCTCAGACCCCATCTATGGGGATCCCTTTATAGGTGAGGAAAATGCAGCCTCAGGAGGTTTAATGACTTGTCAAAGTTGAAACAAGTGGTAAGCATCAAAAGCAGGATTGGACCCATGCTCTCTGACTCCACCACTAACGTGCTTTCCACACTGAAGTAAAACTGATCAGCTCTCCTACTCTCACTGAGATAGGTATCATAATATCTTTCTTTCTTGCTCCTTCAACTTAAACTTCCATGCTGAGGAAGTCTCTACTCCCAGAATATGAGGGAGGGAGAAAAATTTGGAACCCCAAATCTTGTAAAAACGAATGTTAAAAATTGTCTTGACATGTAATTGGGGAGGGGGAATGAAATACTTTTTTTTTGCTTTTTTCCCCCACATACTATGACTTCTTTTTTCCAATTACATGCATTTCAACATTCACTTTTATAAGATGTTGAGCTCCAAATTTTTTTTCCTCATCCCTCCTCCCCAAGATGTTATGTATTCTAATACAGGCTATACATGTACATGTATTAAATCTATTTCCATAGTAGTCATATTGTGAAAGAAGAATCAGAGTAAAAAGGAAAAACCACAAGATAGAAAAAAAGAAAAAAAAATAAGAGGGGAGGAAATATCATGCTTCAATCTGCATTCAGA
This sequence comes from Pseudochirops cupreus, assembly GCA_028627135.1. Classification (NCBI taxonomy): domain Eukaryota; kingdom Metazoa; phylum Chordata; class Mammalia; order Diprotodontia; family Pseudocheiridae; genus Pseudochirops; species Pseudochirops cupreus. Next base: position 242,898,669 of record CM053580.1, on the reverse strand, counting down.
CTCCATAATTCTTTCTCTGGATGTAGATGTCACTTTCCATCATGAGTCTTGGAACTGTCTTACATCACTGCATTGCTGAGAAGAGCTAAGCCTATCAAAGTTGGTCATTGAACAATTTTGCTGTTATTATGTACAATGTCCTTCCGGTTCTGCCCACTTCACTAAGCATTAGTTCATCTAAGTTTTTCCAGGTTTTTCTGAAATCTACATGCTCATCACGAAATATTATTTTTTAAAAATAAATTTATTTATTTACTTTGAGTTTACAAGATTCAGTTCTACAATCCCTTGAGTTTCAAATTTTCTCCCCTTCCCTCTCCTCCCCCTACCCTCATGGCAGCACGAAACCAAATATAGGATCTACAAATACCTTCACATTAACATTGGTCAAGTTGTAAAGAAGGATTTTAAACAATGGAGTGAACTGAGAAAGAAGAAACAAAATAAAACAAAACAAAAAAGAGAGAGAGCAAGTAGTTTGCTTCAATCTGCATTCAGACTCTTGTTCTTTCTCTAGATGTGGATATCCCTTTCCATCACGAGCCTTTTGGAGTTGTCTTATAACCTTGCATTGCTGAAAGGAGCCTAGTCTATAAAAGTTAATCATCACACATAACAATGTGTCTGTAATTGTGTACAAAGTTCTCCTGGTTCTGCTCTCCTCACTCAGCATCAGTTTATATAAGTCTCTCCAAGTTATTATGAAGTCCGTTTTCTCCTCATTTCTTATAGCACAGTAATATTCCATTACATTCATTTACCACGACTTGTTTAGCCATTCCCTAGTTGATGGGCATCCCCTTGATTCTATAAGTATTTTTTGTACATATGGGTCCTTTTCCCACTTCTATGATCTCCTTGGGTTACAGCCCTAGAAGTGGTATTGCTGGGTCAAAGGATATGCACTTTTTTATAGCCCTTTGGGCATAGTTCCAGATTGCTCTCCAGAATGGTTGGATCAGTTCACAACTCCACCAGCAATGCATTAGTGTTCCAATTTTTCCGCATCCTCTCCAGCATTTGTCATTTTCCTGTTTTGTCATCTTAGCCAATCTGACTGGTGAGATGTGGTACCTCAGAGTTGTTTGTATGTGAATTTCTCTAATCAGTAGTGATTTAGAGCACTTTTCCATATGCTTATAGATATCTTTAATTTCTGCCTCTGAAAACTGCCTGTTCATATCCTTTGACCATTTATCAATTGGGAAAAGCCTTGAAAAACTATTTTTTCAAACCACCATTGGAGATAGAATACTCCATAAACCATAAATATGAGTCAGGACATTAATAGTTATGTTCTTAAGTGTGTCTTTACAATATTTCTTGAGATCTTTATACATGGTTTAGTATTTTATCTTAGTGTCATTCTAGTTTGTTTTACAAAATCCCTAATTGAATTACTCTCTGGAATCATATGCAGCTTATTAAAATGAAAGAATAATTAATAATTGTTTTCTCCACAGACAGCTCATTTTCTGTATAAATTAAGAAAGTTATAATAGTTTCTGTGGAACTGGGTTGTCAATTATGTTTTTATTAATGTATTTCTTTGTATTCTAATTATAGTTTCAAGCTTCCAACTCCTTACCTTTTAATTCCTCACCAAATACTGAAATATACTGAATATACTCTTTTCAAGGTTTTTATTTAATGTAAAAAGTTGCTGTTATTTGTCCTTTGCTTTTGAAGAAGACCAATGATGTCTGCGGACTGAGAGATGTCTTGCCTAGCACATGAAGATTTAAATGAGGCAGAGTTGCACAGTCAACCTCAGTCTTCCTGAGTCATCAAGGTGCAGTGACAAGACAAAAGTCAAGACAACTGACCATGGCCCAGGATGCAGTAGATGACCTTGGCATCTTCTATGTCTGACCAAGGTCTAAGCGTTCCACAGTGCCTGCCTCATGGTCATTAGAACAAATTGTTCTCATCTGCCCATTCTGATGGGGGAACTTGTCACATGCCTGTGGAAGACATACCCCTACCTCACTGGAGGATTACCCTCAATCTAGTTTAGCCTGTTTACCAAGACAGTTTATCAGGGCATATCCACTGCACATGCTACAGCTTCCTGGAATCACAGGTGAGAGTTAGGGGAAAGGTGGACACCAAAGGCAGTGGTGGAGCGGTCTGAAAAGGGCTTAGCAAGCCCTCACACCATAGGTGTTAGTCTTCCTTGAACACCCGTTCGCCTCTTTTGAAAAGTATTTGTATATCTAACTATCAGGTGACACTAGTAAGCAAGGCAGGCTAAGCTATCAATCACCCCTGAGTCTATGGTCAAGGCTATACTTGCCAAGGGAATGCCTCTCTTCATGCAGGTGGGGAATTTCCTCTCTGTGATATAGCCTCCTTCCCTACACACATATTACCTTCTAAAGGAAAGAAAATATCTGCTTCCTCAGCTCACTTCATCTTGTAAAGCAGGTGTATACATAGCTTGTTCCGGTTTGTATACTAAGGGAATAAACCTGGGGTGCATTTGGTCTCAGTTTCTGTTGTGGTCTTATAAGTGTCTTCAGGTCTCCAACTTTGCTCTTATTATAATTACTCCAAGACACCAGCCTACCTCAGCTAGGCAAGATGTCTCTCTCTTAAAAGGGGACCTACAATGATCCATTATCCTCTCCAAATATGTAAGAGTTAAGTAAAAGACAACACACCACTTAGAATATCTGTTGGCCCACAGGGTTCTTCTCCTTATATTAAAAACTTAAGTATAAAAGTGAATATTTAGGGAAAAGAACAACTTTTGTTGTTGTTAAGTTGTGTCTTTGTGACCCCCATTTGGGGTTTTCTTGCCAAAGACACTGGAGTGGTTTACCATTGTCCTTCTCCAGCTCATTTTATAGATGAAGTAACTGAGGAAAACAGGGTTAAATGACTTATTCAGGTTCACACATCTAGTAAGTATCTGAGGACAGATTCGAACTCAGGAATATGAATCTTCCTGACTCCAGGCCCAGCACTCTGTGAACTACACCACTAGCGGCTGCAAAAGAACAAACTACAACTCTCAAATTCCCACTACCCTTGTTATTAAATACAACAGGAAAAGGATGTTTAGGTGAATAAGTAATCCATGGTAACATTCAACTCTCCCCGTGAGAAAGGAAGGGAAAAAAAATTAGTTGCCACCTTTCTTCCTGGGCTATGATCGATAGTTTTGTCCTATTTATAATTTATATATTTAAATGTATATATATATAATGTATATGTTTATAATTCTTGCTCAGGTTGTCCCATTGCTCCTGACTTGGGAATCACTGATCTGCTCCTGCTGTTGTGACCCCACTGGCTTCTTCCTCCTTCTACTTGCTCACATTGGCTCCCTGTTTCTCCTACCCGCAACTCCTTTTTCAAACTCAAGTCCAGAAATAGGACTCAAATAAGGACTCTCTAATCTTAGTGAATGTCCACCCTGGTCAAGAGTGCAGATATGTGAAGCCACTCCCTCTGTGAGTTCGAGCCAAAGACTGTCAACCTAGGGATGGCTACTTCCTTTTTTACAAAGTTACAGTGATTACACAAGTGGTGTTTTGGTATATATGTTTTTCTTTGTGTAACAGGGTAGAGATTTAGGGAGGCCCTGATCAATTTGAGGATTTTCACTCTCTTCTTTGTCACCAAGAAGTGCTACAAGAATATTACCCCTCCCCCTGTATTCTATCAACCCTGGGGATGGAAACTTCTCTACCATGGAAGAGTATGTGGGAGGGGAAAGACAGAAAGAAATATATAAAGATACCTAAATCTGCAAGAGTAGCTGAGCTATCTCTTTAACCTCCACACTGGAAAGCATATTGTCTTCAGAATCAGAGGACTTTAGTCAAATCCTGCTTTTGATGCTCTTTGCCTGTGTGACCTTTGGCAAATCATTCAACCTTCCAACTCACCTATGAAAAGAGGTTGGCTTGAGATCCCTCCCAGCTCTGGTTCCATGGTTCTATGAATGATAAAGTTGGTGCTGATAAGGTCTAAAATGGTAAAGTGTCTTCTTTAATTTCCTGAATACTAACCCAGCAATCACACATATGTTGTGTGTTGGAATCTCTATCAATTTGATGAGATCATGGAGCTGAGCTCTCTATTCTTTGTCTCTTATTCCTTCTTCTGAAAGGGGCTGGAAAGGTATTTCTAAAACAGGGTGAAAGATAAAGTGTGAAGAGGGAACTCAGGATACTTAAAGAGTACAATCAGCTTGCTTTTATAGATACTGAAGGTGGAAGGGGCTGATTCTCAGTTGGCTAGTCATTAGTAGTTTTCTGTATCTTATCTTTGCCTCCAAAGAATGCACATTGTATTAATCTCATCAAGTTGATCAAGGATTCCCTTAATGAACCAAAAACCCACCCCCAACCCTCTATCCCTCACCCCCATGTACAAATTTTTTATTAAGAAGGCAAGCTCATTTAGTTGACAGAGAGCAAGCTGTCTAAATTTAGAGTCGAAGACAAGTCCTGGCTCTGACTCATATTAGCTCTGTGACTCTGGACAGGTCATTTAACCCCTCAGTGCCCATCGAACTCTTCAAGCCTGTCATTTGAAATGAAGGCACTGATTTAAGAGGCAACATGGAATAGTGGACAGGATGTCGGATTTGGATTCAGTAAGACCTAGGTTTTAATCTTGCCTCAAACACGTTACCTCTGTGACCCTGGGCAAGATATGTTATGCATGTACTTCAGGTTCCTCCTTTCTAAAATGAAGGGACAGTGGTCCATGGCCTGACTCAAAGGAATCATGATCCCACTGGCCATTCTCTACACCAATGAAGTTAAAAAAAGGCAGGGAGGAGGAAGTATATACTTCAAGTGCTTTCAATCCACTAATAGTCATACAGACTTCCTGAGAAATCTCATTGTTTTTATCCCTTCCTTCCCACAGTCTGTGGTTGAACCCCATCCTTGTATATGGGTCTGATACCTTGAACTCATCAAAGGCAGGAAATTAAATCCTCACTTGTACTATTCTCAGTATTTTGACTGTAGCATGACCCTGGACTTCAAAACACTACTCAGAATTTACTCCTTAACATTACTTAGCTGGATCACTCTCATCACATAATGGGAGAGTGATGGTCAAGTACGGGAGTTTTTGTTTCAAGAGTCATAGGATGTTAAGTGGAGTCATCTGGTGAGTGCCTTCATAAGCCACTTGAATTCTAGAAGCACTGGCAATGTTATCTGATTGTTGCTCCCAAAGCGTAAGGTGGAAAGCTGGGATGGAAAAGAGGAGGGGAGAGGGCAGAGCAGTTGGTAAGGCATCTCAGGATGCTTGGAGTGGACAGATGTGAATCAAGCAGGTACACAGCCTGATGCAAGGGGGAAAGTGCTCGACTTGGAGTTAAGGACTTGGCTTCAAATCGTGACAGGCATTTGTAAGACAAGTCATCTACCCTCTTTAGATATGTTTCCACAACTATAAAATGAGGAAGTTGGACCAGATGACTTCAAAGTTCCTCCCATCACTAAATCTATGATTCAGCCCACTGTTTCTGAGTATGGAATCCTAATCACATAGGCCTTTCAAAAGATATTGACTTTAATGGACTTTCATTTTCCATTCCCAATACCCACTATCTTAACTTTAATGAATAGTTCAATCATTTCCCCTAAAAGATGAACTAAATTTACCTTGATTGTGCTGTTAAATGATTTTCATTTTGGCTTAATCTCAGTTTTGCCATTTTTTACCTTCCCTGGTTTAACTAATCCGTAGTTCTAAGTAAAGTCGCAGCTTTGGGGAACTAGGGCAAATTGCTTTATCCAAAGCTATTGATTCTTGGTGTGATGCTTATAATAAGACAAAAGAAGCTTGGCCTAAGAGGAGTGGAGCAGCAGGAATATAAACTGAAGGATCTGGTAATTCACCAAGATTTTCCCCGAAGGGCTCAAGCTTTAATTGAACTAAGCCAAAATGAAGTAGGAAATTTAGCTACCAGTCTCCATTTTCCCCTCCTCTTTGAACCTAGGGATCAATATTCCTACATACCTTGTCCCTTGGTTCTGGTCCCCTTGACAGAAGGATTACAGGCATGTAATTAGGGGCATGACAAAGAAGAGGTTGCTGTTGTTCAGTCATTTCCAACTCTTTGTGACCAACTACTGAACAACAACAAAAGAAACTCTTGTGACTTTGGCCAAATCATTTAACCTCTCTAGGTCTTAAGTGCCTCATCAGGAAAATGAAAGGTTGGATGAGATGATTGCTGGGGGGGCCCTCCCACCTCTAGGTCTGTAATCCTATGGGCCAGCCTTCCTTCCTTCCTTCCTTTTTTGGAGAGGGAAGGCAGGGCAATTTGGGGTTAAGTGACTTGCCCAAGGTCACACAGCTAGTAAGTGTGTAGTGCCTGAGGCCAAATTTGAACTCAGGCCCTCCTGACTCCAGGGCCAGTGCTCTAATTCACTGCACCACCTAGGCGCTCCTATGGACCTTATTTCTAAGAGCTAGTTAGAGTTCTCTGAACTTGACCACAGCCCATTCAGGAGCAAAAACCTACTGGCTATACCCCAGAAATACTAGGATTGTAAAGCATTGAACTGCCAGAAATACTGTTGATGCTGTGCCAGAGTACTCAGGAACAGAGGGAGTTGGACAGATCAACAGGACAGGACTTTGTGCATGTGGGGCACTGTGCAGCACTCCACCTGAGGGAAAGAGCACAGCTGGTGCCAGTTTTTACTATCCAAAAATCAATTGGAGCAGAGACCTAAGTGGGTGAACTGTGAATTACCCAGCATGGGAAGAGGATGAAAGGCTTTGAATTCCAGCCCCCAACAGAAACCACAATCAGAGGATAGGGAGTCAGGAAGTGAGTGATAAGGAAAATAAGTTTGAGCCGGGAGGGTTGGGAGGATACTGAAGGTACCAAAAATTTCAGGAAGAAGAAAACTCAAAGACCTTAAACATAAACAGATAAATTAACAGGAAAAACAGTAACAAGAGAAGAAGGATATATGGCCTCCAGATGTAACAAGTTCAGGCATCTGTGAATAAATACTGAAGGGGAAAATAAGGTAAATTATCCAGCACTTGATGAGACAGAGGAACCTGTGGAATTTGAGGAGAACATAGAATCACAATATGCTGTTCCTGAGCGGTTTAAAAGAAAAATGAGAATTTCAAAAACAGAATATATATCCTACACAGCAAAAACAATGAGCAGAATAGAAGAACTTGAATTTGTGGTAGTTGATGTTGCCAAAGAAAGTAAAAAAGAGAACAAATTGGGAATGCAAATAAATATACAGAAGTCAAGGACAACCTAGAAGAGAAGGCGATGCCAAGACTTGCAAGTGAATTAGATGCAAGTAAGGGAGGGCTGTGCAAAGTCACCAGCCTCCCTCACTCTCTCCTCTGCAGCCATCTCAGTCCAGTGGTAAGATATAAATCCGGACAACTGGGGATGGCCCCAGATGCAGTGGGAGACCTTGACCTTTTTAAGCTAAGGTCTTTCCCAGGCATCAGTTTGTCTGAGGAAATGCCCATTCAGTGATTAAGGTTAGGTAAGAAATGAGACAAAGAATGGCCTCTTTTACCTACTCAGAAAAAAAATCATTATAGGAGGTGATACTGAACTCAAATAAGAGATGCAGAGAGACAAGCTAAGGATCATAGGTCTCCCAGAAGAAAATGACAGGACAAAAAGGAACCTCAATACCATAATAAAAGAGAAGTGCCCAGAATTTCTGAACATAGGAGATGAAATTCCAATTGAAAGAATTCACAAATTGCCTCTAGAAAAAGAACCAAGGCTGCAAACTCCAATACACACAGTTGTTAAATTTAACAGTTTAATTCAGAAATAAGTTCTGCAAGCCATCAGGAGAAAGATTTTTAATTACAAAGGAAAAGACATTAAAATAACGCAAGACTATTCTGCACCTACCAGAAAAAAAGGAGGAAATGTAATAATGTGGTACAAAGAACCCTGGAGCTCAGGATGCAGCCCAGGGTGACCTATCCTGCCAATCGGAGCCTAACCAAATCTCAGGACCAAAGATGGATATTCAATAAAAAAAGAAGAATTTGAAACATTTTTAGAAAGAAAATCAGACCTGAAGAGATTATTCGCTTCTCAAATACCACAAACATCAGAAATGTAGAAAGGAGTGAATAAATGTAGCAGGCAAGGACAGCCACAGCAACAGAGTGACAAAAGACAGACCGGTAAGAGAGTGCTTTTTAAATGTACACAAGGAACCAGGGATGGAGGCAGAAACATGGCAGCAGTAACAGTTAAGAGAGAGACAGGAGACATTATGGACAGAACCTGGTGACAACCTACCTACAGGTCCCTGAATTCTGTTTTTGTGGGACTATATTAAAACATAGGAAGATAAATGAAAGGGGGTAAAGGGAGCAAGGGAATAGAGAGACAAGAATGATGCCCTGAGGTCCAATCAAGGGCCAGCCACGAGGGGAAGATGACCTCTGTGGTCTCAGAAAGCGCTTACAGGGGAATAGTTGAAGAGGAAGGGGGCAAGATGGAAAAGGGGGTATGTGATACTTTACTTTGAAGGTGGGAGGAGGTTCCACTGATAAATGCTCCTATGGGAAAAGGGATACCATCAGCTACATAGATAAAGGTACTAGAAGAAGCCTGGGGGAGTTAGTGCTTGAAAAGTCTACTTGTCCTGGGACTTCCAGGGGAGTTGGAGCCCCTGGGACCAACTGGCCCCCAGAGGAATGGGAGAGCATAGACACAGGGAGGAGGTTTCTAGGGAAATGTAGGAAAAAAAAGGTCAACCAGAGAGGGTATATATCGGGGGAGGGAGGGGCTCAACTGTGGGGCAATATCCTCTTGGACACCTACAAATAATTGACATTATTTACAATGCAAAAAGGGGAATCTATAGGGTAAACCCTAGAAGACAGTGACAGAAATCGCCTAGAGGAGATATCTCAGAATCTTTGTATGAAGAATACAGGAAAAAGAAAGAGACCAGAACATTATAGGAATCATGACTCAGAGAATAAAGGTCTAGAATAAAAAGAAAGAAAAGTCAGACAATGAAGACAGTGGATGAAATCCTTTTTGGAAAGGTGTGTGCAAAAAATGAAATTTTAAAAACTAATGAATAAGACTAGCTAAAGGGAAGGAAAGAAAGGGAGAATCTACTTGATTAAGTGAATGGAAAGAAAGAGGGGAAAGAAAAATATAATCAGCTAAAAACAGGAGAGAGGAATTAATAAATAAAACCCTAAAGAGAAAGGTATAACAAATGAGAAGAGAGGATCAAGGGTGAGGGGAAGAGAGCAAGTGAGGAAAGGGCCCCCTCAAAAAAAAAGAGATTAAAGTAAAGAAATTGAAAGAACATAATACTGTGTCTACAGCAGGAGAGAGGGAAAACATCAACTAATTAGAATGAGATTCCTCTTCATCTGAGCCTCTAGAACACAGGTTATAGACTTTTTTGACTGCACACAGTAAAAAACTGTTCAGTATGCAGACCCAATCTATGTATATTTATTTACTTGTAAATTATATGTGTGTACTACAGTTCTACTAATTATCCATATTGTAAAACAACATGGAATAGAGATTTTTAATAGGAGCAGATGAAATATTTAATCCTAGAGCAAAAGGGGGCCAGTGGAACTTGAGTGAGGCAGTCACATGGTCAGACTTACACTTCTGGAAAGTCATTTTGGCATCTGTGGGGAGACTGGAGGCTAAGAGACCACCTAGTCAGTCAGTAAGCATTTATTAAGTACTAATAATATGTGGGGCACTATGCTACATTCTGGGGGAAACAAAAAAGAGCAAAATACAGTCCCTGCCCTTCAGGAGTTTGAGGGGGAAGGGAAGAGGGGAGATAAATAATTTTGCATAAACAAGCTACATACAGGAAAAATAAGAAATAATCGACAGAGGGAAAGCACTAGAATTAAAAAATAATTTGGAAAAGCTTCTTGTAACAGGCAGTATTTTATCTAAGAATTAGGAAACTTTCGAAAAGTCAGATAAGAGGTGATGAAACCTGAACTTGGGTGGAGGCTATGTAAGATGCTGAAGAGGTAGGAATGAGATGTGTCAACTAATGGGTGTGTTGGGGTGACTGAGAATAAAAATGAGAAGTCAAAGATGACACTGAGGTTTTGAATTTCTGTGACTGGAAAGATTCTGATGGTGTCCTTGACAGAAATGAGGAAGGTCAAAGGAAGGGTGGGTTTGAAGGGAAAAATAATAAAATAAGAACTGAGACTCAGATCACTACCCTCCCTTGCCTGGTGGTCCTACGAAAATAATTCTGAACCTTACAAAGTAAATAAGGAAGGGCTGGGGGTGAGTGGGCAGGGAACGAGGATCTTACTATACTTGCCACAAACTGCTAAACCTTTAAGTGATGCAGAGGGCATGCCCAGAGGGTAGAGAAGAGAATGGCATCTGTGTAGCTTTGGTCAGGAGGGCACGCCTGGTGGGTTAGGTTATAATTGCCCTGAAAGTTCAATGAGGACCTTACGATGGATGAAGCTTGGGGGATTTGATGCTTGAAAAGTCTTACTTGTCCTAGGAGGGGGAGGGGAGCACCAGCTGATCTGAAAGGTTTCCTTCCCCCTATAGCAGGGGCACCATGCAGGAAACTGGAGAGGGAAGAGCCATCTTCTCCACCTCCTTTAGGCTCTGTGAGGCTGAGAAACAAGCTTAGGATTTTGGTCTTGTTTCTTCTGTCTTTTTTTTAGTTCTAGTTGGGGAAGGGAGTCCCTGACCTAGGATATCTGAGCCCTGTGGTCTTCGAAGTCCAGGATTCCAGATTGGATATTGCAGCCGGTTCGGCAAAGACATCCTGAGAAGCCTGGGTCCCAGGACACAAGCTCAGGGTGGGCTTTGGATGAGGAACTTGATATGGACTGCTTGCTGTATTGGGATAGCAACATCCCTGGCAACTTAGGGCTCTACTCCTGACTCTCTGGACTTTCCCGACCATGCAACAGAAATCTCCTCCTCCTACAAGTTCACTCTACCCAACCCTTCTCTCGCTGGAAGTACATTCTACCCCAATGGCCCATTTCTTTGATTGCTTTGTTCCTTCTAGAAAATGTCCAGGCCAGATATATCTTCATTCCTTTCCAGACTCTACTCCTGACTCCCTGGACTTTTCCTACCAAGTCCAGAGTCTCCTTGGCTTTTCAGTTTCTTTTTATATGTTGTTTTTCCCTATTAGAATGTAAGCTCTCTGAAGGCTAAGGACCATCTTTTTGCTTGTGTGTTCCCAGCGTTAAGCACTATACCTAGCACAAAGTAAGCTTTTAATACATGCTTGTTGACTTTACTATGTAAGGGGCTATCCTATGAAGGTCTATTAGAATTAAGATATTAAATTTCTTATATTAATTCATTGCTTCAGTTTCAGTAAAATGAGGGGATTATATAAGCCTTTCTAGTTCTAAAATTCTATGATTCTATTAGATGGCAATAGATAACGGATATTATTAGTACTAGTGGATAGTAGATAGTATAGAGGGAATAGGAGGACAGAATCTTAAGCCCAGAAGTGTCCTTAGAGGTTAACAATTCCAACATACTCATATTACATATTAGGAAGCTAATGCCTAAAGAATGAAACTACTACTTCTCACTCCTCTAATAATGCAGAATATCATGAAGAGCTGAACAGGACTGAAAGGACTGAATAGCAGCACCATTAAATTATTAGGCCTTTGGAGAAAGAGAAAGATCTTGGTGGGAGAAAGTTAAAGAAAACAATCCAACTAGTTTCAGTAGCAACTCTTGTTGCCATGTGTTCTCCAAAGGACCTTTGTGAAGACTTAAGTAAAATGACCACAGAGCTTCATTATTCTTCTTGGGGGAAAGGAGGCTTGTGAAAGATTTCATTACTCTTTTTTCTAAGGCCATACAATTAATCAAGTTTTTAAAGCTACTTATATGTATGTGGATTTTGGGGAGGGGGGCAGGGAAGATAAAGGGAAAAGATATATGAAGAAATAGCATTAACTGGGAAATAAGATATACAGGCACTGGGATAGGGAGATTCATCTTGTTCTACCAGAAAGTCAGAGGGGTGATGAGGAAGGATATAGGAGAGAGCAGATTGGGGGAGGGGGTATACAGTGGGATTGATGTTTTGGGGGGCTAGGTAGGGGAAAGAGGGGTAGAAAATTTGTAACTCAAAATCTTGTGGAAATCAATGATGTAAACTAAAAATAAACAAAAATTAATTTAAAATTCATTAACTATTAACTATTCATCTCTAACAACACCAAATAACTTTCACTAAAGTGTCACTCCAAAGTTTCATGGTAACCTGGAGGTGACCCAGGGTTCTAAAAACTTGGGTCAGTGGAACCAGAAAGGCTAGGAGTATAGATCTGGTGATAAGACCCGTCTGAGAAACACTTTAGCTCAGCTGGGGAGATCTCCACCACAAGGCAGGCTCCCAGGTGACAGATCTAGTAGGCCACAGCAACAGAGAAAGACCAGTCTTAGGATCACAGGTCTAAAGGCCTTAGAAGGGACCTCAACAATTACCTAATCCCAAACCTGCATTTTAAAGATGAGGAAACTGGAGCTAAGAAAGACTAAGTGACTCACCAAGATCAAACTTACAGGGATTTCAATTTGCTTCTTCAATTTGCTTCAGTGGAGGGAGTACCACAAGGATGAAATCACAGATCCTTGAGATAATAAAGCACTAAAGAAAGTGCAGCACACCAAAATATTGGTGTTATCAAATTACTATTAATCTTAGTAGGGTTGAGGTTTTTTAAATAAAGCAAGAGAACCAGGTCTGCATCCTCTCCATCAGAAGTGTCAACTAGGAGAATCTCACCAAACTAGATTAAAATGTAATTGGGCAATAGTTAACAAAGTGAATAAAAATAGTTAAGACATAGATAATGTTAATATGTGGTTTTCTGAGTTCAATATGCACCTCCAGGGATCTTTAGGTATGGTTTAATGATCTCTCCCATCCTCCTTTTCTATTTGAGTTTGATACCACTGCTTTAAACATTTGTAATGAGGGAAGGCTCATATTTAGGGGTCGGGAGGAGGTAGGTAGGTAGACATGAAAAAAAGAGCATCATTAAAGCATTTTAAGTTTCATAGAGGGAATGGAGGGGAGGTGCATAAGGGGGAAAAAACAGAGCAATTTGTTAAGGAAGATAGTGTGTCTCTGGAGCACAGAGCTTGTGGAAACAATGGAGTATAAGGAGATTTGAAAGGTAGGAAAGGGCCAGGTTAGAAAGGGCTTTAAAAGCCAAACAAAGGATTTATATTTGATTCTGGAGGCAGTAGGTAGTCACTGGAGTTTATTGAATAGGGGAGTGACACGGTCAGAAAAGGGTTTGAGGAAGATGACTTTGACAGCTGACTGGAGGATAGACTAGAGTGAGAAGAGACTTAAAGCAGGCAGACCAACTGGAGGTCACCATGTGAGGCAATTAGGGCCAGCACTGAGGCCGGCAGAGAAGAGGAGGCTTATACAATAAATATTTGTTGTTACTCAGTGGTAGGAGACTCTTCGTGACCCCATTTGGGATTTTCTTGGCAAAGATACTGGAGTGGTTTTTCATTTCCTTTTCCAGCTCATTTTTACAGATGAGTAAACTGAGGCAAACAGGGTTAAGTGACTTGCCTAGGGTCATACAGCCAGTAAGTGTCTGAGGCCAGATTTGAAGTCATGAATCTCATGAAGAAGTGTCTTCCTGAGTCCT
>CM053580.1:242838423-242884486 GCA_028627135.1 Pseudochirops cupreus | reverse complement strand
GGGGATTCTAGTGGGAAGTCGTGGACGGGTGAGTTTTCTCCCGTAGCTCGGGGTTCACGGGGGTCCCCTGCAAGTTCTGGCAGCCTTTCCACGAGCCTCCGGAACTTCTCCCTCCAATTTTTGACTTCTGGGGCAAGACATCCAATGTACAACTAGTACTTCAAAACTTGGCCTCCCTCGAGTTCTCGTCCGTCTGCTAACCAATATCCACTCCTCTCGCTAAGCTGGTCTCCAATGCAAGTGGCCCGTTGGGAGATGGGGAGGGAAGGAGAGGTGCTGCGGGGCTCTTTGGGAGGAATTGGCCCCGCCCCTCTGCTCCCTTCCCCCTCCCTCCCCGAAGCTGGTGGAAGCTCGGACTCTGAGAGCGGACGCACTCCTCCCCCGCCCTCCCGCCTCGCTCTCCCAGCTCCCGGCTCGCAGCCCCAGCTAAAGCCCGGAGCGGATTGTGGCGAAGCGGTGGAACGGCTTGGCTTTGCTGGTTGCCTCTTTAAAGTCGCCGAGCCTGGGCATGCTCAGTAGGCAGGCTCGGTTTGGGTCCACAAGTCGGAAGCTTGTGCACTGCTCCAGCGCCGAGGCGCCGCGGCGAAAAAATGGAGCCGTTCTCCAGCGGTGAGTGGTGCGAGCCGAGCCGCTGCCCCGCTGCCCGCCCTGTGCACTTGGCCTGGGCCGGCCCTGCGGGGGGGCTGCTGCCTCTGCTGCCTGGCTTCCTGCCCGCCGGGGTGGTGGGGGGCGGGGATGGGGCAGGGGCTGCAGGGGCAAGCTGGAGGCCGGGGAGCTCGGAAGGAGGGCAGTTTCGCTTTGCAAGGCCTGGCCCCTGGCTGCCCGCTGAAGGTCAGCCCCGCGCCGGCCCCGAAGGAGGGGTGCGGCTGGCAGACAGACCTTCGGCATTTCCACCCCCCTGCTCCCGGGAGCCCCGGTGTGGGCCGATGGCAAAGTTACTCCTCCGTGCAGCCCAAGTGCCCAAAATGACAGGGGCGGGGAAGAAACTTGGGGAATCGCAATTGAACTCCCCTGAGTGATGGGGAAGTGGGGTGGGAAAGGTCGAATTATAGTAGGTGCTTAATAAATGTTGATTGATTGATGGTTAAGGCGCCTGCTCCGTGTCTCGACATGGCTCTGATTCGCTAAAATAGAAACTTAAGTGGACGCAGCGAGGCTTTAGGAGAGGTGGCAGCAGAATTTGAGGGATGGGGAAACTTCAAAAGAACCTTCTTCCCTAGCTGTCCCACTGCCTTGGTCCCATCCTTTCTGTCGCTGTGTGTGCATAACCCCCTTCCAAAGCCCCTCCAGCAATGAATGACACACTCCTGTACCAAATGGGCTTCGAGACGCCCGCATAATTTTAAAGCGCTTTTCACCACGATGCTCAGTGTGCTCAGTTTCTGAACCCTAGACCTGTCTAGTTTCTAGGGCGCTCCATTGTGATGCGAAGGTAGATGATTTGTGACATCAGGTGGGGCAAAGCAGTTTGGGTACTAACTTGGGTCCGTTGTCATACAGACTTGGGTTAAGTTTGCTTCAGAAACCGTAAAATCCTATGTAAAACCAACTACTTTCGGTTGAGATAAAAGTGCTGGATTCATGGTTTTGGGTTGTGATATTGCAGTACCAGTGAAGTTTAAAATTCACTGGATAGGCTTGTTTTGTTTTTGTTTTTTAAAGGAGGAAGTAGATTAACTACCTGACAAGGAGAACTTTATCCCAAAACTTCGGTCACTTTCGTTATTCTCGGTAGTTATTCTGTAGTGCTCACTTTCTTGTTGACTGGCATTTTGAATGTGGTTGGGGTGGGGGACTAAGTTTGTTCGAGCAGGAGGCCAGAACTGGTTCCTGTGAAGACTGACTTCAAAAACAATTATTTTTCCATTGTACCCTCCCCCCACCCATATTTTAAAAATTGTGTGCTATTGGTCTTCAAGAAGACACTGAGTTACAAAGTGTGGGTGGCTTTGTGAACTCAGGAGCACATTCAAAGTCAATGTCCTGCTGTCTGATGCTGCTTAGTAA
The DNA here is from genome assembly GCA_028627135.1 of Pseudochirops cupreus. Classification (NCBI taxonomy): domain Eukaryota; kingdom Metazoa; phylum Chordata; class Mammalia; order Diprotodontia; family Pseudocheiridae; genus Pseudochirops; species Pseudochirops cupreus. Next base: position 242,882,479 of record CM053580.1, on the reverse strand, counting down.
GTAGTAATCTTTCTTTCTCTAGATACTGGTAAAGTAGGTTAGGGATGGCAACTTTAATTTTTAATTTCCTTTCTCCTGCAGGTATTACTTTATTTATAGTTTTGAGGTTCGACTAGTAAGGTTATTTAACATACTTTTGTGTTTAATCCAGATCTTTCATACTAAATCTTTTCAAAAGGTATTATAATTTCTACCATGGGCTCACTAGTTTCCTCTTCTGAGCCTCAATGTGTGCAGTTCCATAATTCTAAGACTTATGATGTTTTATTTATAATCTCCCACTTCAGTCAGTAGTATCAGGCTTAGGTTTTTAGAAACACTCTTATAAAAATAAAGTCCTTAAACTAGCCATTATTCCTTGTCCGTCACAAACAAAACTCACACTTTAATATAAAATACTTGTAAGGTTCTGGATTTAGGAATTTTGAAGAATTCAGTCATGTTTGGGAGTGTGTTGGGAAAGTTTATGTTCATTCATATCCATCTAGGAAGAGGTAGGAGTAATGCATAAAATGTAAGAAATTGGATGTCTATTTCTTTTTCTATTGCTTTTTTTCAAATTTATGAATAATACAGTTTTTTTGGGGGGGGTGAGTACTCAGGGAAGGAGGCTTGTCTAGTCTTCCTTAATAAGAAGAATTGAATATTAGAATGTCTTCCTATTGTGGTTAGGAATTTAGGATAATTCCAGAGATAAGGATAGTACCATTTATTTCATAATGTTACAGTAGAATTTCTTAATGTTGTTAAACCCATGGCATGGAACTGCATTCATCCACCTCTCTCCCAAGGGGGAAGAAAAGTGTGATGTTTCTTTTTTTCTCCAGACCTAAAATGGGTCATTGCAATTCATCTCAGGTCAATGGTTTTTTTCAGTGTTTTCTTTTACATTATTACAGTCATTTTGTATATTTTTCTACTGATTCTGCTTGCTTTGCTTTATATCTCTTCCTACAAGTCTTCCCATATTTCTTAGAATTCTTCATATTTTTCCTGTTATAAGGGGCAAAGAAGAAGTAAGCATTTATGCAGCACTTACTGTATGCTAAGCACTCTGCTAATAGCTTTACAGATACCTAATTTGATCCTCAAAACCATCCTGTAAGGTAGATACGGTTTCACAGTTTAAGGAACTGAGGCAAAGGGAGATTAAGTGACTTTCCCAGGGTCACACAGCTAGTAAATGTCTGAGGCAGCATTTGAACTCATGTATGCTGCAATAATACTCCATTGCATTCTTATAACATAGTTTGTTTAGCTAGTCCCATTTTGATAGGTACCTACTCTATTTCCAGTTTTTTCTTACTCATCTTTACACAAACCTTGAATATTCAGTTATCATTTAGTACCTTTATGTGCAGAATAACTAAGTCGGGGATACACAGACCCGAAAGAGGCTCTGAACTCAAGCTCACTGGGAGAATATTTGCTATTGGACTCACACATGTAAGAAAATACAAAGTATGTGCAAAATAATTTGAAGGTGGAATACTATTGTGCTATGAGAAATTATGGGCAGAATGCTTTCAGAAAAACCTGGAAAGACTTACATGAACTGATGCAAAGTGAAATGAGCAACATTTCAAGAGAACAGTGTACATAGTAACAGCAACATTGTACGATGATCAGCTGTGAATGACTCAACTATTTCAGTTATTACTGAATCCATATTAGTGATCCAAGGCAGTTCTGAAAGGCTTACGAAAAATGCTGTCTACCTCCAGAGAAAGAACCAATAGAGTCTGAATGCAGATCAAAACATACTTTTCTTTTACTTTATTTTTGTCTATGTTTTCTTTAATAACATGACTAATATGGAAATGTTTTGCATGACCGTACGTGTATAACCTGGCTCAAATTGCTTGACTTCTCAATGAAGGAGGACGGGAAGAAGGAAGGAGGAAAGAATTTGGAACTCAAAACTTTAAAAAATGAATGTTACAAGTTGTTTTTATATATAACCGGTAAAAATAAAATGTTTAAAGATGATTTCAGGAGGAAGGGAGTACTAATAACAATGACGAGATGAGGGGAAAAAAGCCTTGTACCCCAGCCATGCTTTCAAGAAAGACTGGTATGTATTCTGTTAGGTTGAGGTAAGGTGGGGAGTGTGTTACAGACGTGGGTGAAGACTTGGAGGTGAAAGATGGATTGTTGTATCTGGGGAACAGTTAATAGGCCAATTTGTTTTGAGTCATGAATACGTGAAAGGGGGAGTAATACAAAATAATTGCAAAGGGTGGTTTGGAACCTGGCTGTTGTTCAGTTGTTTCATTTGTGTCTAACTGTCTGTGACCCCGTTTTGGGATTTTCTTGGCAAAGATTCTGGAGTGGTTTGCCATTTCCTTCTCCAGATCATTTAAGTGTTTGAGACCAGATTTGAACTAGTGAAGATGAATCTTCCTGATTCCAAGTCCAGTGTTCTATCTACTAGCCATCTAGCTGCCCTGGAACCTGATTATGGGGCTTTAAATGTGGACTGAAGATTTTACATTTTATGTATTATCCTAGGGGCAAGTTTTGTTTTTGCATTTTGAGTGGGGAGTGGTGGCAGAGGAAGGGTTATAATTTCAGTGGTTCTCAACCTTCCCAATGCTGCGACCCTTTAATACAGTTCCTCATGTTGTGGTGACCCCCCAACCATAAAGTTGTTTTCGTTGCTACTTCATAACTAATTTTGCTACTGTTCTGAATCGTAATGTAAATGTGTGATGTGTAGGATGTATTTTCATTGTTACAAACTGAACATAACCCACAGGTTGAAAACTGCTAGGTTATTTTATTGGATCTGTATTTTAGAATTATCAGTTTATTATGGATTAGATGGGGAGAAAAAGAACACACAGAAGCATCAGTTGGGAGGCTCTTGCAGTAGTCCTTTGGAGAGAAGATAGAGACCTCTCTCCCACCCCATCCCAGGGGAGGAGAATAAACAGTTTTGTTCAGTCCTTCAGTCTTGATCTGACTTTGTGACTTCACCAACCATAGCACAAGAAAGCTGTTCTGTCCGTGGGGTTTTCTTGGCAAAGAACTGGAGTAGTTTGTCATTTCCTTTTCCGGAAGATTAAAGCAAATTGAGGTTAAGTGACTTGCCCAGGGTCACACCACTAGTAAGTGTCTGAGGCAAGATTTGAACTTGGGTCTTTCTGCCTCCAGGCTCATCACGATATTTGCTGAGTCCAGCTGCCCCCAGATCGGTGATATTTGGCAAACTAATTGAGAGAGTGATAAATTGGACCTGAATGGAAGGATGGTGTGAGAAATGAATTATTTTTCTGGACAGGTTGACAGCTGGTAGAGATGTCCAGGGGACAGTTGAGAATCCATAGGAGCAGAGGAGAGAGAATGTAGAAAGAGAAGAGGCTTCAGTTGCCCAGCTTTGGGAGATAGTCACTCTTAATGGTTGAAGGGGTTTGGGTGATTTAACAAAGGTACCTGAGAAAGAATGGGTCACAAAGATGGGAGTAGGGGCTGGTCAGGCGGGTTACAAACTGCTAAAAGGTGAAGTACAATGAGAATGAAAAAAGAGACTCTTGGGTTCCTTCCCTCTGAGATTGCCCCCAGTTCTCATTCTCTCTCTCTTTCTTTCTTTCTCTTTCTCTCTTTCTCTTTCTCTCTCTCTCTCCCCCCCCTCTCTCTCCCTCTCCCTCTCTCTCTCTCTCTCTTTCTCTCTCTTTCTCTGTCTCTCTCCCTCTCTCTCTCCCTCTCTGTCTCTCTCTGTCTCTCTCTGTCTCTTTCTCTGTCTCTCTCTCTCCCTCCCTCAGTTGTCTTCCCCTCTGCAGTGTTGTCTTCTGCAGGGCAAGGACTGTGTTTGCCTTTCACTTCCTCTACTTTTTAACAGTGCCTGACACACAGTAAATTTTTAATGAATGCAATGTTGGCTTGACTTGGTGATAATCTTGGAAATAGCTGTTTCAGTCAAGTGGGTATCAGAAACCAGATTATAAGAGGTTGGTTACTGAATGGGAAGGAAAGGAAATGGAAGTAACAAAAAGAGACCTTTTTTTTTAGGAGTTTATGAAAGGGAGAAAAAAATATAGGACAATAGCTTTAAAGTATGGCAGTCAAGAAAGGGGTTTAAAAAAAAAAAAGAAAGGAGTTTTAAGGATTGTAAGACCGACCTGGGCATACAGGTAGGTGATGGGATAGGAGGGATTGAAGATAGGACTGGGGCAAGGTACCTGTTTTATCTCTATTTCCCCTGAACTCTTTGTCTTGTAACTATGAGTTATTCTGTTACTCTTTTCAGGTAACATTAACTTCAACTTCACTAGTCTCCCAAGGAAGGACTTAATGGTAAAAATATTCAGGCATCTTGACTATGGAGGCCAGCAGGGATATTTTTGGTCACACTGTTAAGTAGCTGCTTTTTCTGGCCCTATTCATTATTTGTCTTTATTGAGTACTGGCCACATATAAGGCACAAACCAAATGAGGTCAACTAATCAAATCTATGGGTTTTTTTTTAGAGGACACATGTGAAAGTGGAAGGAAGCTTAATCATATGATAGTTTCTGTTTGGGGGAGCTGTGGTCAAAAATGGGGCAGTTACATATTGAGAGCAAGAGATAACCAGATGGGCAGCCTACATGCCCCATGGGTACCAATGCAACGTCAAAGCTCCAGGCTTTCAGTAGTCAGGTTGGATCCCTTTGTGAACAGGATAGGCAGGTATAGATGAGTTGAGGTCTGCATTGTTGGATGGAGTATTCATATAGATGAAATCACAGATCCATTAGAGTTAAAAATAGTGTGTACCTTCTCCCATTTACAATCTGCAAACTATAGGCCAAGGAGCTTGACTTTGATTCCTGGGAAAATGTAGACTAGATTATTAGAGATGCTTGTCTAACAGCTAGCAAGAGAGGTGATAATTACAAAGAGTCATTATGCTTCATCAAGAACCAGCCATGCCACCTTATTTCCCTTTTTTTTGACCAGGTAAAATAAACTAGTAAATGAAGGAAATGGTGTTTGCAAGGCTGTTGATAAATTGTCTCCTAGTATTCTTGTGAAGAAGTTAGAGTGAGGTGAATTAAGATGTTAGAACAATTTGAAGAATTCCAAGCTTGTTGGATATCTTGAACAGTCATTAGTTTGCTAATGTTTCTGTTATTTTTTCCACCAAGGGTCTCCAGGGCAGTGCCTCAGGGATTAGACTTGTGCAATTTAATTTTTTTTTAATCTTTGCCTTGGTTAAAGGCATTGGTGAAACTCTCGTTAGATTTGCAGATGTTACAAAACAGGGAGGGATAGCTAACCCATTGCATAACGAAATTGGAGTCCAAAGGGGTTTTGATAGGCTAGAGTTCTAGGCTGAATCTAATAAGATGAAAAATTCATCTTATATAACTATAAAGTCTTATACTTGGGTACAGAAAACAAAATTCACTGATTTGATTGGGAAGGTGTGAAGGGAGGTATAGATTGGTAATAATTGTTTTGAAAAGGAGTGTTAGTGGCCTCAGTGTCCAGTATGATTCAGCAGTGTGATGTGATAGCTAAAAAAGCTAATTGGATCTTTGACTGTATTAAGAGAGCTTTAGCTTCCTGGAACTCAGAAGTGTTAATTCCATTGTAGTCTGCCCTGTCCATTGTAGATCTTGTCTAGGGTGTTATATTCAATAGTAGCTTGTGGTTTAAGACAGATCTTAATAGACTGGAGAGTGTCCAGAAGAATGGGCCAAGATGGTGGTGAAGGACCTTGAGTCTGAGGTATGTGAGGATTAGCTGAAGGAACTGAAGGAAGGAAAAGATGGGAGAGAGAGTCTGTGTGCGTGTTGGGTGGAGTAGAAAGAACGGAGAACCTGATAACTGTGTTCAAGTAGTTGAAAGGCTGTCGTTGAGAAAAGGGTTAAGACTTGTGCTGTTTGGTCCAGGAGGAAGAACCTAAAAAAAAAATTGGATCGAAGTTTTTGTTCAGTTGTTTTTCAGCCACGTCCAACCCTTCATGACCCCGTTTGGGATTTTCTTGGCAAAGATACTGAAGTAGTTTGCCATTTCCTTCTCCAGCTCCTTTTATAGATGAAGAAACTGAGCCAAATGGGGTTAAGTGACTTGCCTAGGGTCACACAGCTAGTAAGAGTCTGAGGCCAGTTTTGAACTCAGGAAGATGAATCTTCTTGACTCTGATCCTGACACTCTGTGCCACCTAGCTGTTCCAAAGAGCCAAATTTAGGTTTGATGTCTGGGGAAGATTTCCCAACCTTCACACCTGTTCTAAAGGCCTCCTTGGAAGGTGATTGGTTTCCCCTCCTTGGAGGTCTTCATGCAGAAGCTTTACAAGTAGAGTGAGTCCCTAGATATCAGTAATTCAGAATGACTGGTTTAGTTTATGTACGCTTAACGTATTTCCATATTTACTCATGCTGCAAAATGCTATCCACCTCCAGAGAAAGAACTGGAGTCTGAATGCAGATTGAAGCATACATTTTTTAAATTTTATTTTGTGATTGGTTAGTATATTATAGTGAGGATTCCTTTTGTTTATGGATAGCTGCTGAGGGGCTTTCCAACTTTCAAATTCAGTGATTCTGGCTTGGTGTCCAGGACTGTTTTGACAGTGAATTTTACGTCTCATTAGACTGGGGATGCTGTTAGGAATGTTGGTACTGATCTGTGTGTTGGTCTCCAGTTGTTTTTGGCATCTGTTATTTTAGGCTCTTTTGACTGGGGTACTAGGTTAGCATAAATCAGGCTCATTTTTCCCCTCTCTAATAATCCTAAGTGATTTGAAAGATGAAACTCATTAAGTAAATAAATGCTGGCTTTAAGAAAACACCAACTAAAAATAACTTTCCTTTCTTCCTGCTCACAGCCTTCTTCTTCACCCTTCTCTCCTCCTCAGCCCCAAAAGAGATGTTGTGTATATTCCAAAGTAATTAATTATTTGAGTAAATCTTGATGTCATAGAATTTTAAAAGGATTTGTTCTTTGGCTTAAACATAGGGATATATTTTTAAATATTTTTTTCCAGTTACACGTAGAAGTTTTAACATTCATTTAAAAAATTTTGAGTTCCAATTCTCTCTCCCTTCCTCCCATCCCCCCTTATTGAGAAAGCAAGCAGTTTGATATAAGTTGTACATATGCAGTCATGCAAAATGTATTTTCACATTCTTCATGTTGTGAAAGAAAACACAGACAAAAGAATGAAGAAAAATAAAGTAAAAAAAAGGTGTGCATTTAGATCTGCATTTAGGCCACATTCGTTCTTTCTCTGGAGGCGGAGAGCATCTTTAATCATGAATAAATATGGAAATACTTTAAGAGCACATAAACTAAGCCAGCCATTCTGAATTACTTATACCTAGGGGCTCAGCTCTACTTGTAAAGCTGTTGTTTTTGTCAGATTTAAATTCATTTAGGAATATTTTGTAACTTTCAGGCAATTGTAGGAATTCTAAGCAGTAAATTAGGCATTTTTAGGTTTTAAGGTAGTATTGTCATGTTTTTTCTTATCATAGATAAAGCTAGATAGATCATTCTCTCTAGGAAAAGGGAACAAAAAAAATCACTCTTTCCTCGTGAAAATTGTGAGCAGGTTAGCCTTTAATTTTGTGACATCGTAAATGTAAATAATAAATAATGCTGGCTAACTTTTCTATAGCACTATAAGGTTTATAAAACATTTTATGAATTTTTCATTTTGTCTTCACAATAACCCTGGGACATAGGTGCTATTATTACCCCCATTTCACAGATGAACAAACTGAGGTAGACAAGTTAAGTGACTTGCCCAGGATCATTCAGCTAGTAATTGTCTGAGGTGGGATTTGAATTCAGGGCTTTTGGACTCTGGATCCTCTGGCCTCCTAGCTGAACTAGGAAATTATCTCTTTCAGCACCTATCCACCCCTATTTCTTCTCTCTCCTATCCCTTAAAGAGTTCAGGAGGATTAGTGCAGAAGGAGGGCAGTTGTTTAAAGGGGTAGAGTGGAAGTAGAACCAGAATCGAGTCAGAAAGTGTGGGCTTTAGTCCTAGCTTTCTCACTGCCTTACTATGGAACTTTAAGCAAATCAGTGACTTCTCTACTTTGTACTGATTGTATTATGAGACCAGAAGTCACAGAATCATGGGATTCTCTGTCTAGAGCTCGGAGGGGTCTCAGATAGGACCCAGATTCTGTGGTAACTGATCCAGTGTGACTAACTCTGAGTATTCTGCTGGGAGCTGATGCAGAAAATGCATACCCAGAGGTTTGCAGAGGAAGGATGTACACATGAGAGAAATTACATAGGGTTTATGTTTGTGGAAACTGTAATCTCTGGTCCTGTACTTGACCTGGATTGGCTTGAGGATTGTAGATTTTTAGGCTTGAATGGTAATGAGTTGGGTGATAAAATCATGGTTGAAAAGGGAATTAGTAAGGACTGGTTGAGACAAAGAATTTAGGAAAGATGAATAGAGACATCAATCAGTTTATATTTATTAAAGCTCCTACTCTGTGCCAGGCACCGCGCTTAAGTGCTGAGCCTTACATATGTAGGGCCTGTGAGGATGTTAGAGACAGCTAGGTGAAACAGTGGATAGAGGGTTGGACCCAGAAGACCCGAGTTCAAATGTGGGCTCAGACACTAAACTAGCTGTGTGACACTGGGCAAGTCTATTTACCTCAGTTTCCTCTGTAAAATGAACTGGAGAAGGAAATGGCAAACCACTTCTGTATCTCTGCCAAGAAAACCTCAGCTGGGGTCACAAAGAGTCAGACAGGACTGAGCAACAAAATGAGGATGTTACAATATGATCAGGTCCTCCCAATACTGAGAGTCGGTTTCCGTCAGTCTCATTGGTTTCTGTCATGCTCAGGCAAAATATTTTATACTAGTGCCACGTAAGTACAGTCTGCTCTTATTTGTCACCTCCACAGAATTGCCTGGTTTGTCATTTTCCTATGGTTGCATACTGATACGTAAATGGGTGAAAAATGAATGCTTCTTTAAAACAGGCAAGGAGAAAATGCTCATTTGTTGAGAAAAAAGGAAATAAAACGTTGAAGGGTGTGTGTAAAAATAATGGAGAGAATAAAAACGAAATTAGATTGCTGGCTACTGTTTGAGATCCATGGCCTTGAAGCTTGTAAACTTAATGATTATTCTGAGAGGAATTCTTCCTGAAACATTCCAGGTATTTATATGTTACAACATTTCTGCTGTCCTTCTCTCTCTAGACTCTCTTGAGGGTCAGCAGTCTTGCTGATCTCCCAATGGCATCAGGAGGGCTAGATGAGATGGGGTCTGTAGGCTTTACCAGATTGCCAAAGAAGTCTACAACAAAAAAAGTTAAGAACCTTGGCTTTATAGGAAGGGTACTTAGAAACAGTAATCATGATGATAAAACATCTGGAGTCTAAATAGCACTTTAAGTTTGGGAAAGTGCTTTACAATTATTCTCACAATTCCTGGGAGGGAGCTGCTTATTATCAAACCCATTTTAGGGATAAGGAAATTGAGGCAAATTACACCTACCTCTCCGAATTGTTGTAAAGATCAAACAAAAAACATGTTTTTAAATGATTGGCACATTGGCACAGTGATTGGCATGTAATAGGCACGTAATAAATGCTTCTATCTTTTCTTCCTTTCTTGTCTTCTCTTCATAATTATGAGGAGGGCCTTGACGTTTGGTACATGAGGATGTTGTACTTGGTTCTGGTTGGAGGGTGATGGAAAAGAATGAGAGAGCAAATGATCAATGACTTACCAGGCCATCGATTCAGGAACTGGTAGGAATGACTACAAACAAAGCGAGGAGTTTAGAGTAGAGAGTTCTTAAGCAGGTGGCTCTGGACGGCAAGCAGAACCATATTAAGATATGCTTGGGAAATATTGTAATAAAATAACAAAATAAAAATACGACAGAACACAGATAATATGTGGTTTTTAAAGTCAATATATGACAGAAATCCTTATGTACAGCTTAGTGCCCCTCCCCCCCCCCCCCATTTTTATTAGAATTCTGGCACCACTGGGTTAGGTTACCTCTGGGTTCTTTCCCTTACTCAGTTAAGGCATATGTCACTCGTTTTGAAGGCACTATCAATCTCTGTGTAGTGGATGAGGTCCACAGAGAACTTGATTTGCACTTAAAACTGATTGTGAAGCAGTACTGATTGTTAGTCTGAGTATAAGGAACAGACTGAAACTCGTTTCCATCTGTGTTAGTAGGAACTGCTAAGAGATTTGGTAATTTTCCCAGTTGGAGTGGAGGGGAAAAAAAAAACCATTAAGAATAGAGTGAATAAAGAGGGAAAAGGGGAGAATACTGTCTGATTTGGGGACTTTAAAAAAAATCTTACCTTTAAATTTGATCTAATTTAAATTTTAAATTTTGATATATTTTGTTTTTTTTTCCCACCCTTATATTTTCTAGTGTAGCTCTCCCACAGAACCATCCATGGTAAGAGAAGAAAAAAGCCAGTTTAGCACAACTAACCAATGAATTTTAAAAGTCTGACATTATTTGTCATGATATAGAACAGTTGGGTTTGATTTTAATTGAGTTGCCAAGTAGAGAAGTGCTTCAGAGTTTTAAACCTGTCATTTCATCAGTGTAGGAGCCTCTTAGTTGCTTCATTGCTTGGGGAAAAGTTTCTTACTCCTCCATCCAAAAATTTCTTCATCAATTAAAAAAATAAAATCGGACAGCAGTGACCTCATAGATAGAAGAAATGTTGGTACAGGCTCACTTTATTCTTAACGTTTTAACTGAACTGTTTTACCATTTTAAAAAAGTGAATATTAATACCAAGATAGTATAACTTTAGGTTTGAATGTTTCTCTATCTTATAGAGACTTCTGGTCAAGGGCTCAGCCTCTGATACAATGTTGGGAAAAGGACAGTTTGAAGTGGCATTTGAGAAATGACTTGGATGAAAAGCACCTCTCCATATAGAGCCAGTACAAATCCCACTTCAGATAGTTACTAGTTATGTGACCATGGGCAAATCACTTTAATATCTCTTAGGCTCAGAAAAGGGATAATACTTGCAATTACCTACATTGAAAAGGTTGTTTGGAACAAAGGACTTTTCACATCTTAAAGATCTATATAAATCGTTATTTTCCAACTAAGAACTTATGTGACTACATTCTGAAAGAGCCTTTTGTTAGAAAGTGTATCTGATCCATGAGGATCTATGAAGAATCTGTACAACAGAGAGAGAAGGAAGGAGGACTGCACTACCTTCTTATGAGAATTGTCTTGTAACTTTTTGAGGGAATTCCATAAAGAACTTTTATGAAGGCTCTGAGGAGTTATCAGTACAGTATGTTTTAGGAAAGATTGTTTCCTGTGTTTATTGAAAAGACATTAATTAAAGACTTAATTCTGAAGGAAAATATGAAGATACTTAATAACATTTAAAATCTCTCCAAAGAGAATTGAAGTGAGACTGACTATCTAGATGAGTGGAGTGGTTTAACCGCTGATATTTTAAGGGTTTGAGGTGACCTGAGCTAATTAGTTAATGAACAGAGGTTGCAAATTTACTAATGAGAAAAATTACTCAACATACCTGTCCCTAGATCATTAGAGTTTAGGATTAAGAAATTTAAATATATATTAAGGACTCATTTGTCAGGCTGAGTGAGGGGAGATGACTTGTCCCGTGAGCGTGGTCGGACTCCAGGCCCCATTTATACCTATTATATAGGGAATCATTGATGTAGTTGTAAGTTGATGGCACAATATAGTAACCGTAGCAGTGATAGTAAAGACACGGCATGGAATGATTAGATTCCTTCTGTCTGAGTTAAAAGTCATGATGCAAGTCAAGTGGAAAGTAAGTCAAAGAATTTGTAAGAAATTATGGTTTTAACAAGATAATTTTTCCAATAACTGGGAAAAATCCAGCTAGTTTTTGATTGTTTGAATTTATATTTGAGACTTGTATTTCTTTCTTCCCCCTTTTAGTACCAGAGACCTCAGATTTCTGTAATTGTCAGCGCACATTCAATATACGTTTATGTCTTTGTCTACTTCATTTGCTCTTTAAAGCTATGTTTCTCTTGAAACATCTCCCAAATAAAAGAGTAAAAAATATTAAATCACAAAGTACCCTAAGGAATTTTTCAGGTGTATAAAGTTCACTTGGAAAAATGATGACTAAATATTTAAGCTTAATAAATCGCCCACAAGCACATCAGACTCATGTTATTTTTAGTACCGTTCTAAATCAATTCTTTTCCAAATTTCCCTATTTCTGTTGAAGGAACTCCTTCCACTTACCCAGATGTGTCATGTTGTAGTCATTTGGACTCCTCTTTCTCCCTGGGTGGCACAGTGGATAGAGAGAAATCTGGGCTTGGAGTCAGGAAGACCTGAGTTTACATCCAGCCTTAGACACTAGCTGTGTGATCTCAGGCAAATCCCTTAACCTCTGTCTGCTTCAGTTTCTTCAACTATACAATAGAGATAATAACAGCACCTATCTCCCAGGGTTGTGGTGAGGTATTTATCGTGCATTCAGCCTAGTGTGCCTAGTAGGGCCATCTTCAGTGGTCTTGATCTGTATATCTTGCCAATGCACTTAGGTGGCTCTGGAAGAGAGAGTGAGGCTGGTGACTTTGCTCAGCCCTCCCTCACTTAAGTCCAATTCACTTTTAAGTCATAACCTCACCTTCCTGATGTCATTTTCCTCTTGGGAGAATGAACAATAAACAACAGATTGTGAGCAGGCCCCGCTGGGGACCCAACTGGCCAGTTCCAGGTAGGCAGCACAGCTCTTTCCTCCTTTCCTCCCTATTTTTTTTCTTTCCTTCCTTCGTTTCTTCCTTTCTTTCTTCCTTCCCTCCCTCCTTCTCTCCATCTCTCCACATAGGGAATCATACCCTTACCTACAGGTGCTTTACTCAAATGAATATAAATTTTGATTGCCAAAACCTCTCAAGATATCTTGGGGTTTATGGGTCTAGATTTCTTTTTTAAGGACCATGCCTTAACCAAATCTGTCTGGCTCTCATTGATTGGTCAACAATAGGTCCCAGCCCAAACCTCACTTGGTCTCTGTTTGGACTCTCTATGGCTCAGAATGTATGTAAATAGCAATTGTTTCTGTTTAGGACAGAAACCCTGAGGGTCTTCCCCTCCTAGATTGATTTTTTTTTTCTTTTTTGAACTAGATAAGAGAGGCCATTCTTTGCATTATTTTTTACCTAGCCTTAATCGCTGAATGGGAGTTGCCTCCGACAAACAGACCTAGGAAAGACCTTAACTTAAAAAAGGCCAAGGTCCCCCACTGCCTCCGGGGCCTTCTCCAGTTGCCCTGATCTGTATCTCACCACTGGACCTAGATGGCTCTAGAGAAGAGAGTGAGGCTGGTGGCTTTGCACAGCCCTGCCTTACTTAAATCCAATTCACTTGCGAGTCATGACATCACCATCTTGAGGTCATGGAATGAAGGACAAAATGACAGCATAGTGTCTGGTAGCAGGTGCTATCTAAATGCCTATTTCTTTCTATCCCCTCCCCCCTCCCTTATTTCTTTTAGCCACTCATTTGTCAAGTCTTAATTGATTCTACTTACATGTATATAATCTTTTTAAAACCACCATCAAAGTTCTTTTGAAACATCTCCCAAATAAAAGAGTAAAAAATATTGAATCACAAGGACCCTGAAGATCACATCTTGAATGCCTTACCGGAATAGTCCCCTTATTGGTCTTCCTATTTTCAGCCTTTCCCCTTTCTAATGTCTTCACTTTTGCTGCCAAAAATAATCTTCCTAAGACACAGGACTGGCTTTCACTTCTCTGCTCAAAAACCTTCAATAGCTTTCCATTGCCTCCAGAATAAAATACAGTTTCCTCAGGCTGGATGTAAGGCCTTCCGTAATTTGTTTCCTGCCTGCCTTTCCAGACTTATTTCAATTGAATTCATGAATTCAGTTCCTGGGTGATTCGAATTGACATTCTGTTCATTCACAGAAGCCGTCCTGTCCTCCAGCTCTGCACAGCTCCGAGTAACTTTGTTTTCCGTCAGTACTCAGCTCAGATGCTGTCTGCTCTCTAAATCCTTTTCTGACCTATACTTCTCTTTCCCCTCTTCCCCTTATCACTTGCTCCTTCCTCATCTTAACTTGTGCAGTTCTTGTTTGGATGTACCCTGTATTTTTCATCTGCCTCCCTACCCCCACCAATTTGATGAAAACTCTTTGACGGCGGGAGCTTTTTGTTTGTTCTACTACCTTTCCCCCTCCCCCCCCCACTGGACCTGTGTTTAATCGGTGTAGAAATCTCTTGGTTACTTGGTGTGGAAATTCCTTCTAGTAGCTGGTTTGTACCTGGTCTGTAAAAGTAGTCTTACAGTGTTGGCTGGGGCACTTCGAGGTTGATTGACTTGCTTTGTCACACACCTAGTATGTGTAAGAAGGAGGGCTTGAACACAGGCCTTCCACTGCATGGTGCTTTCTGATGGGTCCAGAGATAAGTGCTTAGCACAATGCTTTGCACGTAATAAATATTTACTAATGTTTGTGGAACTGAACTGAATTTACAATAACCTTCCAAAAAAAACTTCCGTATCCTTTTCTGTGTGCTGGGCCTTAGCTCCAAAAGAAATTTTTTGCAATGTTTTTGTAACTAGGACTTCAAAGGAGAACACTAAGAATGATTAAAGGCTATAGGGTTTGTTTTATTAGGGCTAGATGAAATATCCCATGTAAAATGTAAAATTGGCTACAGAAACAAGGTAGGCTATAAATGATTACCTGTTAGCATGGAAGAAAATATATACCTTTATAAAGAAATTAGGTTGGGGAGAATTTAGACCCTGTGCAAAAAAAAAAAAATCCTTCCTTGAATGGAAAGTAAACATTTAAGTGAATGGAGTAGAAGTATCATAATTTGAACTTTTAAGAGGTAAGACATTTATCTTCAGTTATAATGATCATACTGAATGCAGAAAGGGTTCTGCCCAACAAGTTTTCCCTGATTAACTAATTAAATAAAATTAGGGATTCTAGATTGCCCATGCCAAACACTTCTTTTGGAAATGAGGTTTAATAACTTGCCCAAGGACTCATAAGTACTATTTTAAGTCCTCTTATTCTTACTTTTCCTTCCATTTGTTTTATTGTTTCTTGATGTCTGATGGCGTCATTAGCTTCCACTTACCCAGTTCTGATTTTTAAGGAATGATTTTCTCCAGTGATCTTTCGTACCTCTTTTTTCCCATTTTGCCAGTTCTGTTTTTTAAGTTCTTCAGTGAATATTTGAGGCCAATTCTGTTTTGTAAAGAGTTGTTTTTGTCGGTATTTTTTTTTGTGCCTGGTTTACCAACTTGTTAATTCTCTTCATGATTTTCTTGCATCACTCATTTCTTTTCCCATTATTTCCTCCATCACTCTTATCTCTTTAGCTCTTCCAGGAATACTTGTTGGGTTTGTGTCGAATTAGTATTTTTTTTCCTTTGAGGCTTTTGTTGTAGCTGTATTCATATTGTTTTCTGAGTTTGTCTTACTCTTCTCTGCCACCTTAGTAGTTTTTTGTAGTCAAGCTCTCTTTTGTTGTTATTTTTCCCATTTTCCCAGTCTTTCTTGACTTTGAACTTTATGCTGAAGTTGGGCTCTGCTCAACTGAAAATGGGCCGACACTGTCCCAAGCAAGCTTCAGGTGTTCTTGTTCTGCTGTTTTCAGAGCTGCATGTTTTCTGTGCTTCCAAGGTGATGTGCTACCGGAAGAGTTGTGGTCAGTGCTCTCTTGGTCTAGTCTTTATTCAGGAAGGGCCCCTGCTTCCTTGTGATGCACCATTAAGCACTCCTTTCCGCCCTAGAACTGCAATCCAGAGATTACCTCTTTATGGCCAGTTGTCTGACCTCCCCACTGTCTCTGGACTGGGAGCTTCTGAAGCTGCTGCAGTCACAGCCACCTTCAAGGTCCACAGCTGGTACTTCTGCTCTGGCCTGGCCCCCACCGAGATGTCACAGAACTCTCCGGCATAATTGTTGAGTCTTACGAATTCAAATAGAATTGTCACTATCATTTATGCTTTTAAAAAAAAATAATTTCATCTCTTTATCTTTTTGTGTATTTTATCTGTCTAGGTAGATTTTAAAGTTTTTTGAATTCAAATCCTACTAAGACCTTCTAAGTTGTCTCAGGCCGAAAAATGTCTCACCCTGATTTTTGTTGGTTCTGCTGCTCCAAAATTTGATTTGAGACATTATTTTTAAGTTGTTTGGAAGGGACTGTTGGAAGAATTGGGCTGGGTTGCTACCTGTGCTCTGTGCAACACCTTTCTCCACTTTATTCTTATCAGTGGTCTCCTTGAGGTGTAAGCTTACTTGTGGAATCTTTGCATCAAAAGCTATGGCCATTTTGGTCACTTTATTTCCCTAATTCTAAATTGATTTCTAAAACATGGTGAAATCCAAACAAAAATGGAATAAAAGGAATTAGCAGAGCTATTATATAGAGCTACATGCTACCAAAGCTTGAGAACACACAAGAAATAAAGGAATACCTCTAAAAATTAAAAATACCCACATTAAGAGAAGACCAAAGAGAGATCTTAACCCGGTCTCAGAAAAGGAAATGGAAGTACCTGTAAAGGAACTATCAAAGAAAAAAAAACTCCTGACCCTGGATTTATTGGATAATTTCATCAAACTTTTATAGAACAGTTAGTACCAGTGATGGAGTTTGAGGGTGGGGGGGATTCAGGGACCCCTCAAGAACCACAGTACTGGATAGGGTTGTCTGGAATAAATTCACAGACTCAAGCATCCAAGGTGGCAAAGATTTGTTGTTACGCTTTTTAGTGGGCAAGAATTCTTAGGAAACCTGTGACCTCAGAGGGGATACAGTTAAAGTTTGTGCCAAATATGCCAACTAGGTGGTTCAGGGCAGGATTAGGGAGTGGTTACGGAATGGTCATTTCTTAAAGGAACATGCACTTTTAGTATCTATTGTACAAGTGTTTTACCCAGAATTTACTGGGAAAAAGCATAGTGGGGGGCCACATGGAGGTGTGGTTTTAGGCCTGCCACGTCACTAAGTCAGTTAGCAGTCAGGGCTGACTGAGAAATGCTCAGTCTACCACCCATCAATGTCTTGTTAGACAAGATAGATGTAGGGAGTATACATATGTCTGAAGTCTATGATACACATAATGAGTCCAGGATGCTTATAATGAGGTAGGGAATTGGTATAGATAGGCCAGTGGGTACTGAATATCTTTTTGAGCTAATACAAAGCCAGTTCAAATTAATAATTCCCACAGGTGTGGTTAGTACTTTACCAGGGAGAGAGTTAAGTGTGTTGCTGAGACCCACTCATGAGTAATTATTAGGCATAGGGTCCTTGGGCTGAGGGATAGGGAGAAATGTGATCTTGGAATTGGGGTCCAAGCACAGGTACCCAAGCACCCCATCACCAGTACTGCACAAATTATTTTTAAAAATTGAACTGTTCTTAAAGAAATCCCTGGATTCCAAGATAATGTTCTGTGATACAATGAATGGCATAATTGTTCAGTCTTACGAATTCAAATAGAATTGTCACTATCATTTATGCTTTTTAAAAAAAAGTAATTTCATCTCTTCATCTTTTTGTGTATTTTATCTGTCTAGGTAGATTTTAAAGTTTTTTGAATTCAAATCCTACCTTAATACTTAGCTGTATGACCAAAGGTAAACCTCGGAGAGCCTTAATTTCCTCATTTGTAAAGTGAGAATAACACTAACTATACTAACTCTCTTTCAGTGTTATTTTGAGCCAGACATAAGCATACATAAAAGCATTGTGCAAACTTGAAGGACTTTTAAAATATCTTTGCTGTTTTTGTCATTATTATTAATTTTTAGATACCACCAGCCTACGTACCCCATGCAGGGGTTAAGAACTACCTTTGGGTGTATCTTTTGGCTGGTTACCAATCTATATATATTCACAAGGACCATAAAGTCAGCATGTAGAAGATAGCTTCTATATTCTAGCATGTCAAAAAGGTTTTTTTTTCCCTTAAAGATTAGTGGGAATATATTTTTTTTAAATTTGTGGCTTGATGGATATTATAAACTTTGATAACATGGCACAGTGGAAAGAACTCTGAACTGGAATTCAGGATACCTGGTCCTAGTCCTTCTCTAAGTAACTAGTAGTGTGACTTGGACTTGCTAGTATCTCAACACTATACTACCTGGCAGGAAATTTCAGTGAACTTTGTTTCAGAGATCTTGGTATTTCAGAGTGAAGGGCAGCTGGGTGGTGCAATGGATAATAGAGTGCTGGACCTGGAGTCAGAAAGACTCTTCCTAAGTTCAAATCTGGTCTCAAACATTTACTAACAGTGTGACATTGGGCAAGTCACTAAACCCTGTTTGTTTGCCTCAGTTTCCTCATCTGTAAAATGAGCTGGAGAAGGAAATGGCAAACTACTCCAGTATCTTTGCCAAAGAAAACCCCAAATGGGGTTACAAAGAGTCTAACACCATTAAAATGACTGAATGACAGCAGCAAACTTTCAGGGAGAAGATATGATGATATTGGTTGGCCTTGTTTTCCCTTCAAGATTTGTTAATAATTCTTAGTTTTCAGAATTCTCAAGGATTTATACTGAGCAGTCATAATAAACCATAATAATAAGTTAACACTTGTCCATTGCTTTAAGGATTGCAAAGTACTTTGTATATATTCTTATATATAAAATGAGTAAGTGATCAGTACTACTGGAATCAGCTTATTTCTTTAAAGCCCTTTACCCTGTGAAACAGCATGTGGATGGCAGCATCGTTATTTGCTACACAGCTAAGATTTGGGGGGAAGAGTCTTCGATTTTTAAATCTTTCCCTTTTATTCAGAGGCAAAATGCTTTGGAATTTAATTTTAGTAGTAAAGTAAAAGACAGGAGAATAGCACTTCACAAAAAAATAACAAGATCTGTGTAATAATGATCAGGAATCTAAACAAACATGTCTGCAGATATAATGTGCCTTTTAAACTCGTGGTCGTAGGGCGGGATTTCTTGTACATGAAGAATTAAGGAGTAAGAAGTCAGTTTTATTAGAAATTTCGTAATCTGCTAGTGATGCCTTTTTGATTTTGACTAAATGATTCATTTGACATCAAGAACCCCATTCTAGTCATGTCAAACATAGAATTGTTTGGGTCAGTTCTTGGTCATGGGTGCCCAGAAGCAGTTGTAACTCAATGCATTCATTTTATGCTGAAAAAGATAACAACAGTGCTACTATAATGTTTTTCATTTTTAAGTGAAAACATTTGGCAATTAAATTTGGGAATAAAACTTTAATGGAAACCATTTATCCGACTATGAAATGTTGACAGATAACTGTCATACATTGTTTTATATTTTTATGGAAAGGTTTTACATGTGTTAATGTTTATAGTACCCCTTTGATTCAGCTCTTCACAACATTTTAACTTGAGAAAATTAATTGGGATAATTCCATGAACTGATAGAGAAAAATTCAAGTAATTACATAGCCAAATGATGAAATAGTCCCAAAGTTTTGATGCCTAAACCTCAAAGCCACATTACTAATTAAAAAAAAAAAGACTTGTTAATTGTTCTGTTACCACGATAGCCATTTTTGACAGACAAGAAAGGTGGGGTATTTAGGACATGGAAAAGAAGATTGTAGAAAAAGGAAACAGTGCTCTTTATATATTTTCTGAGTAAAAGACTAAAACTAAATGCAGGATGTGCCCATTTTTTTGTTTTGCATCAATGCAGTCTTGAAAATTTTGTCATAGAAAGGATTATTGAAAGGGGATCCTGTTTTTGTGTAGGAAATATGTTACACCTCCAAAGAATCCTACTATGATGACCTTTTGTGGCAGTGAAGTAGCTAAATACATAGAATGATGGACCATTCTGGAGTCAGAAAGGCCTGAGTTCAAATCCAGCCTCAGACATTTAGTAGCTGTGTGAACCCTGAGCAAGTCACTTAATGTTTGTTTCAGTTTCTTGGCCTGTAAATTGGGGATAATAATAGCATCTATGTGTCAGGGTTGAAGATAAAATGTGCACATATATATTTATATGTAAATGAACTAAAGTATTTATTGAATGCCAGGCACCAAGAATATAAATAGAAGGAATAAAACAATTCCTTCTTGCTAAGAAACTTAAATTCTAATGAAGGAGACAAGCAGTAAATTTTAATATAGACATAGCATACATATGAAGGTAATAAACTCTGCCCATATGTGCCAGATAATTTGGAAGGGGAACACATTAGTACTTGGGATGCTCAAAAGACTTTGTGTAGGATATGGTGCTTCATCTGCATTTTTTTTTTTTTTTTTTTTTTAGTTTTTTCCCCAGCACATGGAGAGCTAGATTATTTTTTTTTTTTTTCTTCATCTGCATTTTAAAGGAAGAAAGTGTAGAGATGTAGAGAGGGTATGTTCCTGAAATGTGGTAGAGCCAGTGAAGGTTATGGAGGTAGCACTTGAAAGGTTGTGTGACTGGAGGAGGAATAACATACCATAAGGCTAGAAAAGTGGGTCAGAGTCAGAAGAAAGGCTTGCTTTAAAACCTACCTAGAGGAAGATATGTCATGAATACTTTCTTTGAAAAGATAGGAGATTTTGGACATGGCAAGTATCAAAAAAACAGCATCACCAAAAATGAAGTTCTGTTTTTGCAGGAAAAGATTGGTTACTGTGGGTAGGAGTCATTCTGAAGTCTTTGTCTCTGTACAGTCAGAGCTTGGTGTATTGTTAGAGCAAAGAACAAAATTAATTCCAAACTAGAAGGGTGTAAAACCAAGTAGAAGATGTGATGTACAATGAAGACAGTTTCAGCTTAATCTGTTTAAGTAGGCTGTTGATAGTTATAAACGGGGAAATGGATCAAAGGACATGCATTGAAGCAAACACTATTTCTTTTTTTTTTCTCTGCTTTTTGGAGGGGGGAGGGCAGGGCAATTGGGGTTAAGTGACTTGCCCAAGGTCACATGGCTAGTTTTTGTGTTAAGTGTCTGAGGTCGGATTTGAACTCAGGTCCTCCTGACTGTAGGGCCCACGCTCTATTCACTGTGCCACCTAGTCACGCCAAACACTATTTCCTAAAAATAATAATAATAATAATTATCATAATGAGTAAACTAAAAGAGTCTAGAAGCCACCTCTGCCAGCAAATCCATGATCTCCTTGTCAACACTGCTTTATAATGTAAACTCATTTGTAAAAATCTAATGGATGAGAAAAGTGAAAGATTCTGAAGAGCGCATTACCTCATAAAACGATTTAATGGATAGAAGAACAAGTGTACAGAGAACTTGGCCAGAAACCCAGTTAAACAAAATCATCCCGAGGGCAGTTATGGATTATTTACTAAAGGAGAAGGAGGAGATAAAAAATGGAGTTGATCGTAAAGATTTTTATGAGACCAGTGACAGTGAAGCCACTGCATTTGGACCCTTTTTGTCACTATCTATGGTGGGCAGTATGAGAAGTGTGCAGATAACACTGAGGAAAACAGGTACTGTAGGGACAGGGCAGCTCAGGTAGAACAAATTTACACGGAGGAGAGTGGAAGGAAATGCAGTTTTGAAGGAGCTGATTCTCAAAGTGTACAAAAGAAGAGAAACCAAAGCTTGGGAAAAAAATTGATCTTATTCCCCAGCCCTGCCCAAAATAAAAAGCAAACCATTGACTTACATGCCTACCTTCTTTTCTTTACAAACCACAGCTTTAAAGGCTTTTCACAAGGTGTCTTGCCTGTGTATGTCAAAATCCCAAGATTCCTTAAAAGGTAAAACTCAGGGATAACTTTGTGTGAATCTTTGAGGCATGAAGCAGGGTGATAAAAGCTTGCCAGAAGTGTTTGCCACCATCTTGGAGGATAGCCATTGTAGATTCCAAGTAGAAGAGGTATAGATGGCGAGGTCTTTTACATGACTGTTTGCAGATGAAATGTGCTGATTACCTCAAGTCCCAGAACACTGCAGTCCTAAACAAGGTCCGTGGTCTCTCCAAAGAATTCGGTCTAACAGGAAAAAATAAATGGATGAAGAATCCCCGTTGTCTACAGTATGCTAAGAAATTACATGAAGGATGCACAAATCCATATTTATAACTCCTTCCCCACAACTCTGTTGCCCCCATCCCTATCCCCAACACACATTTTTGTTGTTCAGTCATTTTCAGTTGAGTTCAACCTTTCATGACCCCATTTGGGATTTTCTTGGCAAAGATACTGGAACGGTTTGCCTTTTCCTTCTACAGCTCATTTTTCAGATGAGGAAACTGAGGCAAACAGGGTCTAAGGCCAGATTGGAACTTGAGATGAGTCTTCCTGACTCTAGGTGCAGCACTCTGTCACTGTGCTGCCTAGCGCCTGCCCTCTACATATACCACAACAGTAAAGGGTAGAAAGCGCATTTTCAGCTCTTCTCCATAGTCATTCTTGGTCATAATAATTGTATGGGTTGTTCAGTTTGGTTTTATCCTCTCCATTTAAAATCTGTTATCTCCTTATTGCTAAATCCAGTGGTAAGTTTGGCTAAAATGTCAAGTTTATTGGGGAATAATGTGTAATCAGCCTAGAACAGTGGTTCTCAACCTTCCTAATGCTGCGACCCTTTAATGCAGTTCCTCATGTTGTGGTGACCTCCAATCATAAAATTATTTTCGTTGCTGGTTCGTAACTGTAATTTTGCTACTGTTATGAATCGTAATGTAAATATCTGATATGCAGGATGTGTTTTCATTGTTACAAATTGAACATAACCCACAGGTTGAGAACCGCTGGCCTAGAAGGTGAGCAGCAGCCAGGTTGTGGACTTAGGCCTGGAAGGGACTTTGTCGAGGTCATCTTGTGCACCCCTCTCATTTTACAGGAGAGGGAAGCTGAGACCTAGAGAGGCTGACTAATCAGTCAGAGCTCAGGGACGTGGTAAGAGGCAGAGCCTGCATTTATTTAACTTCAGGTCCTTTGACTCCAAATCAAGTGGCTTTTTCACTTTACCATCATGTGTCCAGTGGTCAGTTCTCTGTGTTAGGAATATTAATTAGGCACTATGTGGAGGATGTATTGGGAACAGGGCAGGTGTGAACTTGGGAGAGGAGGAAGGTGTGAGATAGACTGTAGAATCTATGAGATTTGACAGCTGATTGGAAAGGAAGGATAAGTGAGGGTGAAGAGCTCAGGATGATTCCTAGATTGTGAGCTTGAGTGAGTAGAATAGTGGGGGTGCCCTGGAAGGGAACAGGGAAGCTTGGGAGAGTTGGGGGAAAGAAAGAGCATAATAAGTTCAGTTTGGGACATGCTGAATTTGAGATATTCAGGAGGCAGTTGCCATGATTAGGTGCCCCAAGTGTCTTGAAGTTGTCTGCTGATGCATAGATACATGATCTGGAAACAGATATTCAAGATCATTCCTATGATCCTAGAGCTGTCGTGAGGTACTGTGTTCGGTGCCTTAGTCTGTGTTTAGTGATGTCTCTCACTGACAGGCATTTTTAAAAGTATAGACTAAGCCAGCATTTCTCCCCTGAAGCCTCAGTTTTCCAAAACTACTAAGTATTCTCGAGTCACTTTTTCTTATCCTT
Source organism: Pseudochirops cupreus (assembly GCA_028627135.1). NCBI lineage: Eukaryota > Metazoa > Chordata > Mammalia > Diprotodontia > Pseudocheiridae > Pseudochirops > Pseudochirops cupreus. The sequence continues at coordinate 242,858,956 of CM053580.1, read as the reverse complement.
TACCAGTGCTGCCGGATCCTTTGTTGTCAGAAGAGCTTATATTTTAATCAGAAAGCCAACAAGTCAGCATTTATGAAGTGCCTGTTGTGTTCCAGGTGTTGTGCTAAAGTGCTAAGGATACAAAGAAAGGCCAAAAAAAAACCTCAATTCCTGTTCTTGTAGAGCTCACAGGTCTAATGCTTTATATAACATGCAAATAACTATGTCGAGATAAGATAAAAAGGACAAATTGAAGATAATCATGAGATGAAGGCACTAATGTTAAGGGGTATCAGGAAGAGTTTCTTGTAGAGGGTAGGATTTTAGTTGGAACCTGGAGGAAATTACAAGAATAATGAGTAGGTTGTTATCATGAACTTTTAAAAAAGGAGCTTCAAATCATATAATGTAATTATGATAGCATATATAAAATACTCTTCCTACTACCTTTGTTCTTAGAAAGGATTAAGGCAGGGAAATTGAACTATAGTACCTGATGAGCTAAATACGGTGTACCCTTTGGGGTTATCCTTCAAGTCAGACTAGTTCTCCCAGACAGTGTTGTCATAGTGTCAGGGTACTTTGTAGATCTGTGTCCATTAAAAAGTATTAATCCGTGAGCCTCCGCGGATGTGTTTATAATTGCTAGCCAGTGAGAGATAGAATTCTGAGTACAAGTATTTAATAAAATAACATAGTAAAGGTAGTGCAAGGAATGGATTTATGTTCTTATTGGCAGAAGGAGCTCCCAGAGGAAGAAACTGTCTACCAGCGTACATCAGCACTTTCTCTGCAACACATAGTCTTAAAGGTCAGTTGCCCAGAGCATTGCAAGGTTAAGTGAATTGCCCCTGAACACGGCCAGAATATGTCAGATGTAGGACTTGATCTTATGCATCTTTGAACCAAGACAGTCATCTATTCTGTGCTTTGTGTTGCCTTAGTACCATTCTTTCCCCACTCCTACACGCCAAACCTGGTGCACACTCTTTGATCAATACATATACCATCTGTAGGAAGAGTGAGTAGAAGTAGAGAACATAATGGTTTCAGAGCTTCTCCCAGATGCTGCTTTCTGGCTTCACCTGGAGTCCTCAGTGGAAGAGATAGCCCTTCCCATAGGCATAGAAGGACAAATCTACTACTGCAGATTTTCTCCCTTACCAGCCTCTTTTGCGTGGCAGAAACTTCACACATCCAGATATGTGACTAGGAAAAAGCCTTTCCCAGAATTTCCTTCATAAGCTTGGACCTGCCTGTTTTTCTTTCTGGTTCTTGTAAGGAAGAGAGTTTCCTCTCCAGAAGGAGACAACAGATTAGATGATGGAGGGTGCCAGCTCTAGTCTTTCACTCCCCCCTTTCACCGTTAGAGCTCCTCAGAAAAGCAGTGGCTCAGAAGGTAGTGTGTTTTCCTTCACTGGAGGCTGGAGATGAGGTAGAGGAGATGTGTGTTCAGGTAAGGCCTCCAAGACTCTTTTCAGCTCTAATATTCTTTAAATTCCATGAGTTAGAAAGCAGTAACTTGTGGGAATGGCCGGATCAAATGAAAGTTTTTTTGGATAGGGAGACCTGGGCATATTTGTAGATGTCAATGAAGGAGCCCTGGAAGTGGTCACAGGGGCAAGGGCTTGCATCAAGAAGACAAGTAGAGGGCTTAACCTTGGGGAGGAAAAGGCTCACTTCTTCCTCAGAGACTAATGCATGGGAGAGAATGGGACATGGAAAAATGACTATGTAGGTTTGGGTAATAATAGTTGATTAGACTTACTTCCTAAAGAAGTAATTAGATATCATTAGACTCCATATTCATCTCACTCTTAAAAGAACCTTATCCAAAAAGGACAAGATGTGTGAGTAGTTAGTTAACTTTTCCAAACTAGAAAAGTCACAAATATTAACTCAAACTTGAGAGAATGCTCGTTGGGCAGGGAATTGACTGGGGAAAAGCATAGAAGAGATGTGAACTGGAATAAAATCAGGTAGCCTTTGGCAGTGGAAAAAAAATATTCTATGTTAACTTTATCTTTGGCTCCGTGCTTGTAGCCAGTAGAGATGGGTGTCACCCAGTGAAGCCAAAGGTCCTGAATTCTAACCTCAATTGTTGTTTGTCTTGTTCTCAGAGAGGACCATGACATCAAGGAGGTGATGCCTTGACATGCAAGTGAATAGGATTTAAGTGAGATCCCAATATGGCTTTGGGAAGGTCACTGAACCTTTTGGGTCCCCGTTCCTCCTTCTATAAAATGTTCCAAATCTTCAATCCTAGTATGTAATGAATTTTGTGTCAAAAGCCAGCTGTTCACTTAGCAGTCGATCCCTGCTTCATTTCCCACATACCAATCAATCAGCAAGCATTCACTGAGCACTTAACTGTGTTCCAGGTGACTTAAGTGTGTGACCCTGAACAAGTCACTTAACCTTTGCCTCCATTTCCTCACTCATAAAATGAACTGGAGAAGGAAATGGCAAACCACTTCAGTACCTTTGCCCAGAAAACTCCAGGAGTCACAAAGAGTTGGACACAACTAAAAATGACTAAACAGTGTACTATAAAACTATAAAACAAATGCTGGGCGTAAAAAGACAAAAACAAACCGGTCCTGGCCCTTAGGGAATTTATAACAGACCAGAGAGACAATATGTACACATGTAGCTATGGACAAAGTAATTTAGGGGTGTGTGGAGGGTGGAAAGGGGAGACACTAACAAGAAAACACCACCCATCATTGTCTTTGCAGTTGCGACTGGGATCACAGGCCCTCCAGGATGAAGTGTAGGACAGTGGGGAAAGCCCTAGCTCTGGTGGTCTCTTGTGCTTACCACCAGGGTGACCATGGGCAAGTAACTTAAAACTCTGTGGCCCCCATTTTCCTCTTCTGCAAAAGGAGGAGTCTGGACTCGATGGCCTCTGAGGTCCCTTTGACTCTAGTGCTATAATCCTATGATATAATTATATGATATGATACAGTCCTATGAGATAAATTTCAGAACCTCATTGTGGAGGGCTTTAAGTGCCAAATAGGCTCCATCCAACAAGGAAGAGGTCGCCATTGGAGCTTCTTAAACAGATTAGGTAACATGGAATTACTCCTTATTCTTTCAGTCCCATCTGTGAGTCACCACCTTGACTTTCCATATGCTTTCACCTCACTCAGATTTCATCCCAGTAATTTGACTTCATGCTTCTGCATTTCACTGGGGTGGCTGCTGAGGTGCCACAGAACTCACTCTTTTAGAAAGCATTTGCTTCTGAGCATTGTAAGTTCTCCAAAATTCAATTCTTTGAGATAATAATATATGTAGAGTACTTTGTATATCCTAAAGTGCCACATAAATGTGAACTGTTATTATGGTTTTGATTTTTTCTTTCTTTGTCAATGTACTTAATGATCAATAGACGCAAATGTTTCAATGTGAAAAGAACAAAAAAAGGGATACTATGTTAAATTTTGAATTTTTATTAGTTTGCTGTTAGAAAGCCTATGTTAAATTTAACAAGATAATAACAAAATTACTAACCCATCTCAATTTCTTTTTTGTTAAAAAAATGTCAGTACTCTAATATTTATTTTTTTGCATCTGTCACTGCCTACAAACATCTGCCTTCTGTGATAATAAATAAGTATAATTTGGAAAAACAAATTAGTTTGTCTGTCTAAAAATGTATATTTCCTGCGTCTCTGATGCATTCATTACCCCTCTGCCAACAGGTGGGAGCATACTTTATCATCAGTCTTTTATTTGTTCTTTTTTGGTTTTTTTGTTTTGTTTTTTGCTTTTTGTGTGAAGAGGGGAAGGCAGGGGAATTGGGGTTAAGTGACTTGCCCAAGGTCATATGGCTAGTAAGTGTTAAGTGTCTGAGGTTGGATTTGAACTCAGGTCCTCCCGACTCCAAGGCCAGTGCTCTCTTCACTGTGCCACCTAACCACCCCTCATTAATCTTTTAAAGTCATGTTTGGTTACTGCTTTGATTAGAGTCTGAATTATTTCAGTTATCTTGTGGTAACTGTGTAAATTGTGCTCATTTTCCTGTGTCAGTTCCTGTGTCCTTAAGTTTTTAAAAAATCTTTTATAGTCATCATTTCTTAGGGAGCAGGAGTATTTTATTACTTTCATATATCACAGTTTATTCAGCTGTTTCTCAGCCCATGGGCACCTATTTTTTTTCTCTTCTACAACAAGAAGTTGTTCTATAATTATTTCTGTTCATATGAATCTTTCACCTCTATTTTTTACGAGAACTCTCTGGGCTTTGTGTCTGTAAACTCACTCGGTCAGAATCTGTGTGATTTAGTGACTTTTTGGATATAAATTTAAATTGCTTGGGCCAGTTATCAGCGTCACTAACAATTAATTAGTGTGTTTAACTTCCCAAAGCCCCTTCCTTCGTTGCCGTTTTTCCTTTTTGTCATTCTGACCAATCTGATTGGCGTGAGATGGAGCCTCAGAGTTATTTTAATTTGCATTCTCTTATTAATGACTTGGAGCATTTTTTTTAACTTTCAGAAGGTTTTCATAAAAAAAAATTTTCAAGTGGTCCAACCTTCAAGCAGTCAGATGTCATTTCCAAAGCATTTCGTTCCTCGGTGATTTAAGATAACAGATCAATTTTATTCTACTGGAAGTAGTTTTTTTTTCTTTAAAGAAAATTCTGTTCAGGAATTATTATTTGTACAGTGGGCATGTTTACTCCTTATTTTGAAACAGTGAATTCCCATAAAAATTGGGCTTTGTTGTCTAATTGTATGAAGCCAGATTATCTTGGCCATTGCAGTATTTTTTATTTGCAATTAAAGAAGTAACTTTATCCTAAAGAAAAAAATCAGGAGATAGGCTTTTTTGGGAGGGGGTACTAAAATTTCAAAATTCTTTTGAGTGTGTGTATGTGTGTGTGTGTGTGTGTGTGTGTGTGTGTGTGTGTGTGTGTGTGTGTGTGTGTGTGGCATGATAGGACTCCCCATGATTACATTCATTCTATTTGCATTCTCCTAGGAGGATGTCAGATTGTGTATATAAAACAACAGAATGGGATATGTAGCATAATAAATGGTGGTATACCAAAGTATTTAGTAAAGATTGCTATTTTGAATTGAGTAATGTGTAGTATAGCGTTAAGGACTTACTCTCATTTGCCAGAGAAGTCTTCACAAATCTGGTGGTTTCTGGTTTTTTTGGGGGGGGAGAATACATGCATATTGCATGACTTTTGACATATATAAGGTTTCTTAACTAATTCCTGTCAATCTGGGAAAATTTTGTTTGTTTGTTTGTTTCCAAAAAGACTTAAATAGAATTTGACTAGAGGCATTGAATTTTTAGCTTGGCTTTTTTGGGGGTGGGGAGGCACATGGACAAGTGGGTAGAAGATGGGGGTCAATACCATGTTTGCTTCCAAACTTAGTGTTTGGAACATAAATAAAAGTGAAAGTGCCAGAGTTTTAGTCTTAGCTCTGCCGGTAACTTGGCCCTGTGACTTTAAGCAAGTTACCTGACCTGTCTAGGTCTTTCTCATCTGCAATTGTACTAGAATGATAGGGTCCAACCCATGGGCTGAGTTATTGTAAGAGATCTGCTAATCCGTATGTTCGCCAATTACTGCCATTGTTTATTTTATCAATCAAAAAATTAAATTATCTTGTGCTTAAAATGTTGGGAACCACTGGAGGAGAACAGTCAGTCCACAAGTATTTATAAGGTGTCAGGACTGGGGGACAGCGACAGAAATGAAGTTAAGTTCCCCTTCGAGAAGCTTGTGTTTTATAGGAGGAAGCATGTACAGACGCAGATAGTTTGTACACTCTATCATCTATTTCTCTTCTTCTGGAGAGGAAACCCCCTTCCTTCCAAGACCCAGACAGGGTAGTTTGAGGGGAAGACACAAGCAATTGTGGACATCTGGGAAGGCCTGACGTAGAAGTTGTTTGAACTGAGCTTTAAAGGAAGCTAGAGGTCTCAAGAGGAGGAATCGAGGAGGGAGTTCCTTAGCAAGTAGATGGGAGATGCATTACTATGTGTGAGAACACCAAGAAGGCCAGTGTGGCTGAACCAAAGAGTAAATGAGGGGGAATAATTATTAATCAGACCGGAAAGGTGTATAATGAGCCAGGTTATGTGTGACTTTAAACCTTGGAAGAGTTTGTATTTGATACTAGGGACTAGGAAGCCACTGGAATTGTTTGCACTTGGGAATGATGTGGTAAGACGGATGTGTGAAGGATATATCTCCCTTTGGTATTTGTGTGAATTATACTCTGGAGAGGGGATAAACTTAAGGCTGGGAGAGCAGTTAGAATGCCATTCCAAGGCAAGAAGTCAATAGAGCCTGAATTGAGGTGGTTGTGGTGTGAGAAGCGAGAAGGGGAGAGATGGGGGATGCTGTAGAAATAAAATCAGTAAGTCTGAGCCACTGATTGGATATGTGTGGTGAGAGGAAAGAGTCAACCAGTCTGACCCCAAGATTTTGAACTTGGGTAACTGAAGGGATGGTAGTAGTCTGGACAGAAATAGAGATGTTCAGCAGATGAGCAGGTTATTTTGGGGGAGAAAGGCAATGAGTTGTATTCTGAATATGTTGAATATTTAGATGACTGTGGGACATTGGAAATGCCCAGTAGGCAGTTAGTGATGTGGGACTAGTCCTCAGGAGAAAGACTGGGGTAGAAAATGTACACACATACATACATATATACACAAACATCTACATACATGTGTGTCTATATATGTATGTATATATTTTATATATATATATATATATATATCTGGGAATCATGTTTCAGAATTTAGGGCTGATGAGGTCATCAAGAAGATAGAGAAAAAAAGGGCCCGATTGAGATTTGTGGTACATCCAGAATTCTCTTTCCATCTGTAATATTTTACAAAATGCTAAGATAAAAAGTGAAGAGTTGTTTGGGTATTATGTAGTATTTAGCAAAATTTTAATTTGTAAGAGGCAGAGGGAATGGGATTTGCATGAAGTACAAATATAGGACCCAAGTAAATACAGTGCTATGCCAAAACAGAACAAATACTGTAAGACTAGAGGCATGTTTGATAGCTATTACCTGCTCTTTTACCTTTAGAGGCTTGGATGAGCTCCAGAGCCTCCAGGCTTAAAAATAGGCTATAAAGTTTAGGATCTAGGCCAGGTTTTCGTTGGACATGCCAGCTGTAATTGATTTTTTTTCCTGCATTATTTGAACATCTCAGAGTTTCTTGTAGCTGATCTATAGGCGTTATAGAAAGAACTTCTAGTTACAATCTGGTTTTCATCCTTCATCATGTAGCCTAACTCCAGTTAGTAAACATTTATTAAACACCTACTGTAGATATTTAAATAAGACAGAAAGATAGTCTCTTGTTCTCAAAGTGTTGACAGTGAAATGGGGGAGCCAGTATGCAAACAGTTATGTAGAAGCAAATTATATACAGGATATGTTTGAGATAATCAACAGATTGAAGGCCCTAGAGTTAAGGATGGGGGGAGATTGGGAAAACCTTTCTGAAGGGGGTGGAATCTTACCTGAGACCTCAAGGAAGCCTGGAGACGCAGAGGGAAAGCATTCCAAGCATTGGGGACAAGCAGTGAAAATGCCCAGAGTTTGGAGATGGATTTTCTTGTTGGACAGACAGCAAGGAGGCCAGACTGAAAGCTGCTTTAACTAGGCTTTTTCGATCCCTTGAACTGAAGCGGTCAATTGGAATTATGGTATCCAAATCCTCAGACAAAGGAGAAGTCGTATATAAGAGCTGAGTCTAGTGATTATATGAAGAACAAAAGGGTTCTCTGTATACTCTTGTGTATTCTTAGGTACCATCTTAGGCTACATATAAGCCCCTGTATCCAGGGGTTAAGTGACTTGCCTAGGGTCACACAGCTAGTAAGTATCAAGTGTCTGAGGTGGGATTTGAACTTAGGTCCTCCAGACTCCAGGGCCAGGGCTCTATCCACAGCGCCTCCTAGCTTCCCTTTCTCCCCATGTTCTCTTAATGGCTTTTGACCAACATACTCCCACTGTACTAGAAGGGAACAACATGTGTATACATATATGCATACATGTAACCTCATTGTCATAGTAATAATATTACAATTATACAGACAGTTTGAGGTACTAGAAACTGAGAGGAATTATATTACAGAATTGATCCAGGAAGTAGTTCTTAGATTTTTATCATACAGTCACAAAAGTGCACAAAAAATGGCAGCTATGATTAGAATGAAAACAATATGGAACTTAAAGGTAGAAACAAGGTGTAGTAACCTTGATTAAATATTTTATATTTCAGAAATGTTTAGTCATTGTATTTATGTTTTATACTATTTTCATCCAAAAACTTAAGAGAATGGTGTGTATTGTAGAATCGTTTGTGTGGTAGGGGAGAAGTCATCCATTGCCCGTTGTTTGAAGGTTTTTTTTTTTATGTGAGTAAAATTCTTGGAACAAGCAGTTGTGCTCACAGCAAAATGAACCTGACTGGTAGGTGTGTTTACAGCCTGAGGGACATTTTTGGCAAGGTTATAGCAGACCTATTTTGTAGCTAAGCCATTTGATAAAAATATAATAAGACATAGACATCCGAATTTTCAAAGTCAGAGTAGTGGAAGACAAAAAAACTATAGAGCTGTTAGAGATTGATATCCAAAATAGCTCTTTTCCCAAATCGTTCAGGGATATCCAAGTATACTCTAACTTAACCTAAATATTTCAGATGGTCTAGTAATTGTCAGTGATGTTCACTGGGCATTATTACCCCAGAAGATGGAACAAAGTCTCAAATTGCTTTCCATTTTGTTAGTTGTGCCTGATGTATGCTGTAACAGACACAAAGTGTCATCTTGTGACATACTGGTGGTGTGAGTGGGGAAAATGACACTTTGAAATAAGACTGTTATTTTTAAAAAAGAAATGCTAGGGCTCTTGATTCAAAGTAACTCATTAATGGCACGTTATTTTGAGCAGGTTACACATATACATACACGTGTAAATCCGAGACCCAAACTCCCAAGTGTATGGGAAAGAGAACAGAAATAATTGATCGATAATTAGATCATTTATTAAGCATCTGTTATGGGGTCATGTGGGGTCTAGTCTAAGCACTAAAGATATAAAAGGAGGCAGAAGACAGCCCCTGCCCTTAAGGAGTTTATAATCTGGTGGAAAGATAATACACAAGCACATATAAACAAAGCACACTGTATTAGGGAATAATAAGAAAGCCACTAGAATTAAGACGGGCTGGGGAAGGCTTCCTATAGAGGATGAGATTTTAGTTGGGATTTAGAGGAAACCAGGGAGACAGAGTAGAGAGAGATTGTTCTAGACAGGGGGACACCTACAGTTAGAGGATGTGATCTTGATGAGGATCCAGTGAAGGAGGCAGAGGAGTGGTTAGATAGGTGGGAGGAGAACCAGGACAGTGTGGTGTCCTGAAAACCTAGAGAGAGAGGCGAGTATCAAGGAGAGAGCGATCAACAGTGTGGAGGGCTGCAGAGAAAGGTCAAGGAAAATGAGGATGGAGAAAAGTCCACTGGATTTGGCAACTAGGAGACATCATTAGTAACTTCAGAAAGAGCAGTTTGGGGTGGAATGATAAGGCCAGAAGCTGGGTCTGAAGGGTTAAGTGGAGAGGGAGAGGAAAGAAAGTGGAGGCATCTGTTGGAGATGACCTTTTTGAGGAGTTTAGCTATAAAAGGCAAAAAAAATAGGGTGATAGGGATTAATAGATAGGAGAAAATTGAAAATAAGTGAAGGAGTATGACAGAGGGGGCATTCTACTGGAGGAGACAGTAGAAGTAGAGCAAGTAGTGGGGGAGGCCTTGATAAGGAATAAGGCCACTTCATTATGTGAGACAAAGGTGAAGGAGGGGAGAGTGAAAGAAGGCATCTGAGTGATGGGTGATGGGGAACAGGGGAGAAGAGGGAGCAGATGAGGAATGTAAAATATGAGACAAGATTCTCAGTGGAGAGGGGTCGGGGTCAGGGGAGCCATGAGAGGTTTGAGGAGGGATGAAAAGATTTGGAAGAGCTGCTATGGAGAGTAGGATGCTGAGTTGATAAGGGAGGCATAGTAGGATTTCCTAGCAACAGTGAGGGCCCATTTGAAATTGTGTAACATAAACTCATAGTAGAACCATTCAGGACAGTTGAGTGACTTTTCACCATTTTCATTTAGCAGCATGTGTTTATGAGTGAAGGTGGGGAATGATAGGAATGATGCAAGGATGAGACTTGGGCATAATCAGTGATTTGATGAGGGGACTGGGATTCAGGAGAAGATGACAGCATAAAGTTGAATTGATTCACCAGTGGGTCAAGATGGCGAGAAAAGGAGAGAGTGGCTAGTTCAGGGTAGATGAGCTGGGAGAGAATCGAGGAGTCAAGGAATTGGAGGTTACGGTGTGGATGCAGAGAGGTGAAAAGCCAATAGATTAAGATCCGATTGGGATTTTGGAATTCTCGAACACAGAGGTGGCACATGTGTGGGTGACAGCAATATAGCCATCTTTGTGTGTGGCTGTCATGGGGGTGAAGGAGTAGCTCATGGGAAATGAGTGGGTTAAGTTGCTAATCAATAGTGATGTTTCATTATTTACAAAGCACTTTGTCTCTTATCCTGTGAGGTATATAGTGCAAGTATTATCATTCTCCATTTTGTAGGTGACACCAGTAGGCTAAGTGACTGATGATAGTTGAACAGTTAGCCAGGCCTTTGAACCCAGAACTGACTCTGAGCCTTCTCCTTTTTCCATTATATTATGCTACCTCTCAAGGACAAAATAACGCTGATGGTGGTAGCAGTGGCATTGTAACTTACATTTGATTAGTGTTTCACAATTTAGAAAGTACTCGTATGTCCTGTAAGCCCAACACTCAGCTGTAAGATAGTGACACAAATGGTAGTCCCATTTTACAGATGAAAAACTGATGCATAGAGGAATTAAGTAACTTGTCCAAGATCTTGTATAGCTAGTAGATAGTGAATTGTAGAAGACATAGGTTAGTGTTCTGGCCTTGCTAGTAGCCTCTCACTGTGGATGTCACCTAGCCTCTGAGCTTCAGTTTTTTTCATTTGTAAAGTAGATATAATAATAAACTATGTACCCTATGAGGTTATGAGGGCATTGCAATCCAGAGAATTCTGTATAAATGTTAACTATTTTTATTAAGTATAGTGATTTGAGTAGTCTGTTTCTCAGCATTTTACCTATATAATGTTATGAAGGAAGGTGTGATTCCAATTCACTTGCACAAAAATTAATTTTTCTACCTACTACGTGTAGAAGAAGTATGATGTAGTGGATAGTGTCAAAGAAGAAATAGTAATTAATACTAATGCTGCGTTTTTAGGCTCAGGTCTATCAGGAACAATTTTTGTTTAATTCAATTAGTCTTTTTTCAGGCTATTCTAACTTGGAGAATGATGTCCAAACTGGCAGAGACTTCCATACCCTCCAGCATGATTCTCTGCCTCAAGAAGATTTCCGGTAACACTGGGGCTCTTCCCAAGGAGGAAAATCCAACTGAATAGGAGTTGGAGAGAGTGCCTTCTTTTCTTTGAAAATAGCACTTCCCTCAGGTGGGTTCTAGGGCCAGTCCTTTTAGGAGTAGGGGAAGCAATGGTCTTATCTAGACAAGAGTTAACCACTATTAATCTGTTTGCTTAAAAGAGACTTGACTTGGGTAAAGGGAAAAGTCCAGAAAGGGCTTTAAAGAGACTGGAGAAATAGAAAAAATTAAAATTATTAAACAATAATAAATAAAAAATTCTTAATAATAGAGAGATGGCTTTGGGATCTTGGATACTTACGGGCAAGTCACTTAACTTTTGTGTGCTCTAGGCAGATCTTTTGCAGAGAAGGTACAGACCTTATTGGTAGATAGTTTCCTTCTTTGGGAATTCCCTATACCAATGCAGTCATAGGCCTAGTCCCTATGCCTGGACTTGTAAATCTTCTTAAACAATAGATTATTTTGATATCTTTTCCTTGACATTTTTCAGTTGTTAACAAAGAGACTACAATAAGAACAGAGGTTTAGTTCAAGGCTATGAACTATTAATAGAAAATATTTCATTTGGCTTGAAAATACTGAAATGGCTTTTGCTAATAGAAACTACAGCCCATTTGCACCTGCTTATAGACTCTTGTCTATGTCCTCTCGTAAGTTTGCCACAAAGATTCCGTCCAGTTTGCTATAGGCCTTCCGTACTTTCTTTTAATGTTATGGTTATACCAGTAGAGCACATGGGTTGGCTGTTTGCTGTGTAACTAGCCCATTATCTTCACAGGTGTGTTTCTTTGACATCCATTAGTCTGCGTTCCCGTTATAATTGTGTCCGTGTGTAATGTATCACAGCCTGATCATACCCACCATGCATCTTGCCGTTGTACGTTTTCTCTGCGTAACACCCACTTTCAGGGTTTTGGTTTTTCTTATGATCACTGTAGTATCCTGCTGTATCTTGTTGCCACACAACAGCACTGGAGAGTGTTATTATTTACAAAGATGGACCTTTGTTTCAGGAAGAAGTGAGGGGCTTGAGAATTTTAATTTTTGCAGCCAGCCCACTGTGGGTTGAGCCCCAGAAAGGAAAAGGTGTTATTCTCAGGTTTATTGTTTTATCGTCCTCAAGGTATCCAAGCTGCTCTTTTAGAAACTGGTTCACTTCATCTACTGTGGGTTGAACCCCATAAAAGAAAGGTTATCACCCTCAGTTTTATTGTTTTACTGCCATCAGAGTATCTAAATTGTCCACTTCAGTAGAAGCTGATTCATTTCAAGGCTTTGTTCAACTAGCTATCAATTATACCAATTCTCATTTTTGCCGAGTTGTGATTTGTACTTTGATTTCTCCCTCCCTGAACTAACATTTCACTAATATGACTAAAGTACATTTTTTTTCCTGAAAATTTACACTTCTTTTTAATTGAGGATGGATTTGTATATAAATGCAGATTTTAAAATGAAAGTCTTAATTTTGAAAATGTAGTTCCTGCATCAGTGGCAAAAGGAGAATTTAGAAATTTCACATTGCATAAAAGTTCTTTTTGAATATGGAAACAAACTAAAAGAAACCTAAAAGATCATTCTAGAAGTTTAAAAGACGATACTATACACATATGTAATATATAATAACAATATTATGTAATAAAATGAGAGACTATAGATAGCATGTCTAGCTTTGAGATAAGAATTTAACCTCCCCAGTTTTGTCAATGTTCATTATTGTTTGGGTTATTTTCTGTTTTATGATACAATAAAAATTAATGCAGTAGGTTTTTTTTTAAGTATCAGGTACTATATTTCCTTCAGTGTCCTTCATACCACCAGAGAAATCAAGGCGAGATCTAATGCTTATTTTTTGCTTATTTTATAAAGCAAAATGCTGATTTTGCTTATTCATACACATTTTGGAACCATCAAAATAGTTTTTAAAAATTGAGTGGGAGATGCACTCTCAAATGATTGTCTTTTTTTTTTTTTTGGCTTTTTGGAGGGCAGTTGGAGTTAAGTGACTTGCCCAAGGTCACATGGCAAGTTTTTGTGTTAAGTGTCTGAGGTTGAATTTGAACTCAGGTCCTCCTGACTCCAGGGCTGGTGCTCTATTCACTGTGCCACCTAGCCGCCCTCACAAATGATTGTCTACATGTTTAAGTGTATATTTCTCAGTATACTGCAAGCTTAAATCAGAAATGCCTCTGTGTTTAATGGAAATCCATTATCCTTTAAATATTGAAATGATATAATTAAGTTTTAGATTTCCAAACTTTGATTGTGATTGCAGTTTGAATGTTACTTATTTTAACAGTCAACTTGAATTTTAGATCTGGTTCTGTTCCATTTAGGGGTCATTTGGTTCTATTCTTGAGACCCTTGGTTTCTCTAATAAACACAGGATAATTTTGCTACTTGCTGTGTATGCTTCTTGACATTTGTATGTTTATGTTGCAGTTGTAAAAGAATTCCAGGGAATAGAAATAAGTATCTTGATGCATTTTGAGGTTTGAGGCAAATCATCCTTATTTGAGTCTGCATGACATAACAGTTGCCCAGCTAGAGACCCTAGGGCTAGCCTGGTCTCCCAGTTCACCCCCTCCTTGTTCCCCTGTGTTATGAATCAATTTCTGTGTATATGCAGTCAAGGGGAATTGTTGATTATGGATAATTAACATAAAAAAATGAGGCCCACAGAGATTGAGTGACTTTCCCAAGTTCACAGAGCTAGTAGGTGAGGGAGCTCTTTCTCTCTTAGACTCTTTGGGAAAACAGTGCTCTGACACGGTAATGGTGAGTGTTACATATTTGCTAAATAAAGTTATCTGGTGCAAAGATCATCAGCTAGTGACACATCTGTGATTATGAGGACAAATTATGGGGCGCAGATCCTAGCAAGACTGGCCAGGGCAAACATTCTTAATTAAACCATGTTTATTTTGCACACATTCCCAGCCTCCTTTGTCTTAGAGTCTAGAGTCTCTTGGTTCTCACAAGACAGACACCTAGGGCGGTCCTCTCTATGTGGTGAACTGGTCCTGTGCCTCCAAAATTACTTGACACCCTTTCAGATGGGCAGGAGAAAGGAAGATTAAGTTAATTAGCAAGGATATTAATGAAGACTTGGCTCCCATTCTTGAAAGGTTTTAGACTACCTCCTGGAAGATTAAGATAGCTGTTTAAGCAGTTAAAGTAGGTAAAAATGAAATACTAGATTTATTTACATAGTTTTCCTAAAACCACATGCATTTGGAGTAAAACAAAACTCATGTTTTCCCTGGATGTTCCCCCTCCCCCTTTGAAAAAACAGTCCATTATTCCCATAAAGAGAATGTATTTTTTTCCCCTTTATGAAGGCAGTGACTTGTCAGAACTTCTCCTACCAACCCTCCAATTAAAAAAAAATTGATTTGTATGCATAAGCAAAAATCATTAGACATCTCTTTAAATTCTTTGATGATGATCTGAAGAAAACTAAAGGGTCTGTAGTACCCGATACTTGGAGGGAAATAGATGGTGCAGTGGGGAGCTGGTAGAATGCTGAGCCTGGGGTCAGGAACACTTGAGTTCAAATCTATTCTCAGATGCTTATTGACAGAGTGACTCTGGGCAAGTCACTTGCCCGCTGTTTGCCACAAGTTTCTTCATCTGTAAAAATGGGGCTAATAGTAGCAACCTATCTCCCTGAGTTGTGAAGATAACATGAGAGAATATTGTAAAGTGCTTAGCAGAGTTCCTGGGATATAGTAGATACTTAATAAATCTATCTTCCTTCCTTCCTTCTTTCTCTCGCTTTTTTCTCTGCCTTCTTTCCTCTCTTCCTTTCCTTTCTTTCCTCCCTCTTTCTTCCTTCCACAGACAATGGATTAAATTAATAGAGCCCCTGACCCTTTTCACTAACTGGGTTGGAAGGAGGAAGAGCTAGTGCTCAAATTGACTCCAGCCAAGTTGTCTTGTGTTCTCTTCCCACTTTCTCTCGTTCTCTCCTTTGAGAAGAGTCTGTGAGGTAATAGAGAGCTGGCCAGGGGATCTGGGTTCAAATCTCATCTCTGACCCTACTGGTTGTGGAACCCTGAGTAAGTCACTTAACCTCTTAGTAGTAATCCAGGCAGCTTTCGAGGGTTGTGAGTTGTAGAGTGAGTTACATTGGTAGAGAGGGTTTCCTTATCTGGGAGTTCCTTTTATCAGTGAAATTTCGGGTCCAGTTGCCATCCTTATCTCTATCCTTTTTTTTAACCTCCCCTAATTACGAGTACATCTAGCTCTACTGTTGTTGTTAAGTCATGTCTGACTCTTGTGACCCCATTTGGGGTTTTCTTGACAGATAATGGAATGGTTTGCCATTTTCTTTTGTAGATAATTTACAAATGAAGAAACTGAGGCAAACAGGGTTAAGTGACTTGCCCAGGGTCACACAGCTGATAAGTGCCTGAGGCTGGATTTGAACTCAGCAATGAGTTGTTTTTCTGACTCTAGGGGAAAAAAATAGTCAACTGGGATTGTAGATGGTTCTGGTCCTTCTCTAGACGTAAAAGTTACTTTTGCTCTAAAGTTAAAACTTAAAGGGAAAATAAATGTCAAGTGGAAACACTACCCCATTTCATCAGTTGCTAACCCAAAAGACGTGGTTCAAGTCTTGCCTTTGGTCCATGCTGACTGGGTGATCCTAGGAAAAGTTTTAGTGAACTTTGGGGCTCCTCAGCTGCCTCCTTTGGAAGCAGTTCTTCCTGGGAGCTGTGGGAATTGTGAGGAGGGAGTTAGGTCTAGGTTCCAGTTATAGAAGGTAGGGCAACGAGGCGGCTCTGTGGATAGCGTGCTGGGCCTGGAGTTACCAGCTGTGTGAGCCTGAGCAAGTCACTTAACCCTGTTTGCCCCAGTTTCCTTATCTGTCAAATGAACTGGAGAAGGAAATGGAGTCAGATCCAGCCGAACAGCCTGGTGTGTCCCAAAATGTTTGAAGTTCGGGACTTGGGTAAAATCAGTGGACCCCCGTGGAGGTGGATAGAAGAAGTTTACACAGAAAGTAAACAGGCTCGAGCTGGTTTTCTTTTTGTGTGCTTAGTGGTGAGTGTCCTGAGGGCCACAAAGGGGAGAATCATTTTCTTCTTTAGATTTTTTTTATCCCTCACAGATTTTTCTGTGACTCTTAATAAGGATGTCAGTTGTGGGAAATCATTTGAAAGAGTCTATAGTTTGGTCTGTATTGCCAAGGCCACAGTTCTCCAAAATATTCAGTGCAGTTATGATTCTCCCCCATCATTAAAGTAAAAGTCTTCAGTCATGTGATTAGAATATTGCATTTTATATCATCTTTTCAGAGAATTGGTCAGTTTAAGGGGAAAAGGAGTACTTCAAAACAAAAAAATGGTATTCCTCCTTTAAAAAGATGCCATATAACATCTGAACTCGAAACCGAATAATTTAGTCATCATTTGCTTTATAAGAGGTTTCTCAGAGTAACCAGCTCCTCTAGTGCATTTAAAAACATTTTATTTTAAAACATTCCATTCATGCCACTTCTAGAGTGCACTAAAGTTATTATCAGCATTGGGACTCACCTAAAGTGACACTATCTAAATAATTCTGCAGCTAGCTGAGCTTGAAACGGGCAGCCTTTCAGAGCGAAGGAGAAGTAGAGAAGGCGTCTCTTCCTCTTTAGTCCAGTTTTGTCTTTTTGAAAGGCTTCTCTTGCAAACTTAGTTCAGAAAGTAGAACCGAGAGATGTGAGGGGGTTGGGTTATGGGTTATGCTGCCATTCTGTGTTGATTGCGAACCTTTTTACAAGCAGCTGACAAAACCAGCATCTCTTGAACTTTTCTTCTTCCCCCTCTCCCCCTACCTTAAAATTACTTCTGAGGCGTAAATTAAAGGTAATTGGGGGAGGGGAAACTCTAAGAAATCAACAGGAAAAATTCACTTAAACTTTTTAAAAGTCTTGAAGCAAACTGTTGTTCCAGTTACTGTAATAATAAGAACTAGCTTGGTGAAAGGACACCAGACTGGGAGTCAGGGATCCCAGGGTGAAATTCTGTGACTGAATTCCATCTCCAACTTTGGTTTATTGCCTGACTGTGGGTAAATCATTTTCTGAGCCAGAATTTCTTCATTGGTAAAATGAGAATGATAATGCTTCTACTGATTACCTCAGGATTCTTGTGAGATTGTTGTTTTTTTGGTTTTTTTTAGAATCTTAAATCCTAAAATAAATGGGAGTTATTGTGCCCACCCTCAAGGAATTGAGGGCAATTTAGGCATGTACCAGAGATAACTATAGCATATGATGGAGAATGTAGTAAGTGTAAAAAAGAGAGAGTTATATTAAAATGCCTTTGGAGGTCAGAGGATAAAGTCCTCAGTTTTATCTAGGGATATCAGGGAAAACTTCCTGGGGAGAGTTGGTATTTGAACTGGACCTTCAAGGACAGGTAGGATTTCACCTCTCTGTTAATGGCGTTTCTGACAAAGCGTGTCTTTGTAACATACCACTTTGTTAATAGTGGAATTGTGATGTAGGTATTTTGAGAGGCTTCATTGCTAGTTTCCAAATTATACACATTATTAACTTCTAATGGGCAATGACTCTGTAAGTTCCTTAGCACAGTGTTTCAGGCAATTACATATTCGGTAAATGTTTGCTTTTTAAATGAGAACGTTCAAATGAACATCTTAGTTCTGAAAGAGAGGAAGCTCTGGGATATGACTCTGTCTACTCTTGGGTATTCGCCCAGATGTGTTTTGCTTTGAGCTGGACAGTAGTACAGGATTAAAGAGGTGAAGAGACTTGCTCAGGGTCATACAGGTAGTTAACCCAGTCAGGACTACAGCCCAAGCCTCCTGATGCCCAAGAGCAATAGCCCACTGCCTTCCTTATGTAAGATCCTGTATGTGTAGACCTAGACACTACTGTATTGAAGAGAAGAATTAAGTAGCCATTTATGCAGCTCGCAAACACGTGTGGCGCTATGCCAAACATTATTAAGTATTTCTCAATGAAATAAATATTCATAGCTACTTCTTCAAATTCAAAAGTAAAAGGCAGATAAAGCAAACTGGCATCTTACTTTTTTTTTTAAAGCTACCTTGGCAAAACTTGGATCATAAAGCTAGGAGAGGGTGGTAGAAATTATTTAGATCCACCTCATTTTATAGGTAAGGAAAACAAAGTCTGAGCAGTCCAAGTGATTTGTTCCAAGTCAGTGTAGGAAAGAGAGATTTTTCTAGTGATCTTGTTTATATAGTTTCAGCCTGTATCTCAAAGTTGTTTTAGGGAGAAGTTTGAGATCATTGAAATGCTGTGAAATTATCTGAATTCCTCAATTACCAGCCTGATCTCTTGGGTAATTTCAGTTTCAGCTGCAGGATCTGAGTAAGATATTTGTACTGGCAGACTTGCTCTGTTGGCTGTCCAGCAAATTACATGACATGATCTGGACAAGAGGGGAGATTAACTTTTCAGTTCATTAACTTTATTGTATATGGGTTCCATAAAGAAACTGTTAGAACAAGGAGTAATGAAACCCTTCGTTTTTTCTTATGATACTGTTGCTAGTTCCATTTTATTCATTTTCCCTATTCTTTTCTGCACCTTCAGATTTCGGTGTTGTCTTCTTTCCTTCTTCTGCAGACATAATTCTGTTGTTCTCTTCCCAGGAGATGATGATGTTGGATTTGTACTGTCTTATCCATTGACTCTGGGCAAACTCTGACTAGTTACTGAGACAGTTGATTAGGTTTAGGGGCCACAGGTTTTCTGTGAAATAGCTGGCTTATAAAGGGATTCAGTCTGCCATCTTGACTTTATTGGCATTTTGTTCTCACAGAAAATATGACTTTCTGTCCAAACTCAAAAACAAAAGCCTTATATTTCAGTTAAATTCAACATACATTTAAATGCCTATCATGTGTTGGCACTGATAGATGAACATACAAATCAGGCAGCAAGCATTTGCTAATCACCAAATGTGCCAAATGCTGAGCCAGCACAGAAAAGACAAAATTGGAATAGTCTGCCTTCAAGGAATTCATTTCCCTACCAGAGGGATGGAGTGCGCGTGCATGTGTATATGTGTGTGTAAACATAAGTACATGTGTGTGTGTGTATGTTGAACATTGCTAAAATTTCTAAATTTCTCTCACACTTAACGGCGTGAGACAGTATTACTCTTGGCATGGTAACTATTTGTTTTCTTAGAAAAGCTACATTTTGTTGTGGTCTCCTAAAATATCATGCTTAGTTTGGGTAAGAATTTGTACCATTGTTGAGTACCTGTTTACAGCCATTTTTTTCCCCACCTATAAACATGAAATCTATCAAATGATAAAAAATTGTAAATCATAAAAAGTTAGCTTAATATTTGCATGGCGTTTAAATGTCTGATGTATATAACATATCGGCCCAGGTAAACTGGAGGATAGAATTGGGTCACTTGTATCATATCACATTCAACAGAATACCTAGTTTGTTGCACATACATGGTTGAAGGTGCATTTGTACTGGTCATGATATAGTGGCCCATGTATAGTTTTGCCTTTTATGTCATTAAAAATCTTTTGTGTTGCAATGCCATGTTATTCATGGTAGTGTATGTAGAAGTAACAACTTAGAACCAAGAAGAAACTTAAGAGAACATTTAGAGAACCTCCTAGTTTGCACATAAAGATAGTAAAATCCAGAGGGATTATTATTCATTCCATGTCACACAAATAATTATTGAGCTGGAATTCAAACCCAAGTACTGTGACTCCAGATACAATGCTTTTAAAGGCTATACTAACTCAAATTTTAGTGAATATTTAATGCCTAACTCAATGATCATTGGATCACAGGTTTAGACCTGGAAAGAACCTCATAGTTATCTAACCCAGTTTTCTTCACTTTATAGATAAGGAAACTGAGGCCCAGAGAGGGCCATGATGAGGATGCTTCTGAATTTCTGATAAGTCCATTGAAGGTCCGTTGAATAACAGGACAGAAACCTCATTAACACTTTGAGTCACAGATACATGGGTGGTGTAGTGAATAGAGGAAATGTGCCTGGGGTAAGGAAGACTCTTCTTCCTAA